>CM069134.1:100948386-101638386 GCA_035221665.1 Okamejei kenojei
CATAGAGAGATAGTATTTAATTAGAAACATACCCCCCCCGCAAAATAGCGTCGCCAGCACGTCGTGCCTTCGAAAGCTACTTTAATAATGACTAGCATTTTCTACGATGTTAAGACTAAACTGGTCTGTAATTCCCCGTTTTCTCTCTCCCTCTCTTTTTAAAAAGTGGGGTTACATTAGCTCCCACAATCTCAGGAACTACTCCAGTATCTAAAGAGTTTTGAAAAATTATCACTAAGGATCCATATTTCTGGGGTACTTCCTTATGTACTCTGGGGATGCAGCCTATCTGGCCCTGGGGATTTATCGGCATTTAATCCATCAAATTACTAACACCACTTCCCCGGCTAACCTGGATTTCACTCAGTTCTCCATCTCATTTGACCCTGGTCCCTGGCTATTTCCGGCAGATTATTTATGTCTTCCGTTAGTGAAGACAGGAACCAAGTAGTTATTCAATTGGTCTGCCATGTCCTGTTCCCCATGTAATTTCACCAGGTTTCTGACTGCAACGGGCTACATTTGTTTTTTTTTTTTAACTACCTTTTTCTTCTTCACATATCTATAAAAACTTTTGCAGTTCAGTTTTAATGTTCCTGCCAGTTTTGCATTTCATAATCTATTTTCCCTTTCCTATTAAGCCCTTTGTCTCTCTGCTGGACTCTGAATTTCTCCCAGTCCTCGGTAGGCTGCCTTATTTCTGGCTAGTTGTATGCTTCTCTTTAGTTTTGATACTATCCCTGATTTCCTTGTTATCCACAGATCGCACTACCTTCCCTGATTTTTCTTTTGCCAAACTGGGATGAACAATTGTTGTAGTTCATCATGAATCTTTAAATGCCTTCCATTGCATATCCACCGTCAACCCTTTAAGAAATCACTTGCAGTCTATCTTGGCATTCACGTCTCATACCTCAAGTTATCTTTTCTTTAAGTTCAGACTTGTTCTGAATTAAACAATGTCACTCTCCATTCTAATGATAATAACCATATTATGGTCACCCTTTGGCCCAAGGGGCCACGCACAACAAGAGCTAACCAACCCTTTCTCATTACTCAAATCCAGTCCTAGAATAGCCTGCTCTCTCGTTGGTTCCTCGACATGTTTGTTTAGAAAACTATTCCGCATACATTCCAAGAAATCCTCTTCTCCAGCACCCTGCCAATTTGATTCACCAATCTACATGTAGATTGAAGTCACCCATTATAACTGTTTTACATTGTTGCACGCATTTCTAAATTCATGTTTGATTGCCATCCCAACTACACTACTACTGTTAGTGGCCTGTACACAATACTCCACTAGCGGTTTTCTGCCCGTTAGTGTTTTGCAGCTCTACCCATATCGGATTCCACATCCTCCAAGCCTAATGTCCTTCCTTTCTATTGCGCTAAATCCTCCTCTCTAACCAACACGCTACTCACTCCTTTTTCCCCTTCTGTCTATCCTCTGATATTGGAATATCCCTGGGATGTTCAGCTACCAGCTTGTCACCCTGGAGCCATGTTCATGATCCCAACTTATCATCCTCATTAATAACTATCTGCACATTCAACTCATTACGAATGCTCATTGTATTGAGACACAAAGCCTTCAGGCTTGTTTTTACAACATCTACCCCCTTATTACAATTATGTTGAAAAGTGGCCCGTTTTTAAATTCTTTTTAAAATAAATTTTATACGGGACTTCAAGGTCAAGACAAGGGGCAACATTACATTAAAAATGCATTGCATCTCAATTCATAAATATATATAAATTCAAGGTACATCACATAAAAAATCATAATTTATATATTTAAAAAAAAAAAACCACAATACTTAAGTTTAAAAACCAGAGTAAAAAATATCATGTCCTACAACGAGACAACGATACAGTGTCTCCACATCTGGGATTCGTAGCGTGTAGTGCTAACCCTTATATTTGTCAAGGCCACAATAAGAAAATTTTTTAGAGTCATTATCCTGCACAATGAATTTATACATGTGGTGTACACATAGGTACCAATGACATAGGCAGAAATTAAAAGTGATGCAGGTCCTGAAGGGAGAATTTAGGGAGTTGGGGGAAAGTTAAGGAGAAGACCAAAAGGGTAAACAATTTCAGGATTACTGCCTGTGCAGCGTGACAGTGGGTGTAGGAATGAAATGATGGTGGAGGATAAATGCGTGCTGAGGGATGGTGCGTGGGCAGGGATTCAAGTTTCTTGATCGATGGGACCTCTTTTTGGGGAAGGCATGATCTGTACACAAAGGACGGGTTGGCACTTGAGAGAGGGGGCCCAATATCCTGGCAGGGGATTTGCAAAGGATTACTGGGGAGGACTTTAAAACTAGAAAGGCTGGGGGGTGGACTCGGGTAGAGAGGGCTAGGGTCAGGGAGTGGGCAAAGAAGGCAGAGAAGTGAAGCACTCGGATCCAAATTGTAGGCGAGAAAGATGGAAAAAAGATAATAGACCGAGAATAAGGATGGTGGGGTTTCTAAAATGTGTATATTTTTAATGCTAGGGAGCATTGTAAGTAAGGTGCGACGAACTTAGAGCCTGGATTGACACTGGGAAATATGATGTTGTGGCAATCAGTGAAACCTGGTGCGGAGGGCTGTGATTGGCAACTAAATTTCCAGGATTTTGTTGCTTCAGGTGTGATAGAATTGGAGGGACCAGAGGGGGAGGAGTGTAGCATTGCTTGTCAGAGAAGATATTAAGCAGTGGCTTGGCAGGATAGATTAGAGGGCTCGTTCTAGGAGAGGCTATTTGGGTGGAACTGAGAAGTCAGGGAACGGTGTAGCAACACTTTAGGGGTGTACTTATAGACCGCAAATGGGAGGTGAATTGGAGGAGCAAATATGTAAGGAGATAGCAGATAATTAGTAGTAAGCACAAGGTAGTGATTTGTTCTTTTTACATTTTCTTATTTTTTTCTTTTCATTGTTGGAGTTTTCAATTTTCCAAAAAAATAGACTGGGAAACACATTCTGTAAATTGGGCTGGATGGTTTGGAGTTTGTAAAATGTGTGCAGGATAGTTTTTTGCAGCAGTACATAGAGGTATCGACCAGAGAAGGGCAGTGCTGGTCCTCTGTAGGAAATGAGGCAGGTCAGGTGACGGAGGTATGGTGGTGAGCACTTCTCAGGGACCATGATCACAATACCATTAGTTTAATATTAATTATGGAGAGAGACCACGAACTGGACTAGGGTGGAGTTTTTTGATTGGGAAGGCTAACTTTGAGGGAATGCGTAAGATTTTAAAAGGAGTGGAATGGGACCAGCTTTGTTTCATGGGAAGAATGTAGAAGAGAAATGGAGGACATTTGAAGGGGAAATTGTAAGGTACAGAATTTTATGTCCTGTTAGGTTGAAGGAAATAGTAAAAATTGGAAGAGCATGGTTTTAAAGGGAAATTGGACACTTGGTTTCGAAAAAAAGAGGAGATTATCTACAATATTTTTAGGAGGCATGGAGTAAATGAGGTGCTATAGGAGTATAAAGGAAGGTAAAGAAGAATCTTAAGAAAGAATTAGGAAGGCTAAAAGAAGATATGAGGTTGCTTTGGCAAGAAAGGTGAAAGTAAACCAAAGGGTTTCTACAGCTATATTATAGCAAAAGGATAACGAGGATAAATTGGACCATTAGAGAACCAGAATGGACAGCTATTCTGCAGAGCCACAAGAGATGGGGAGATATTGAACAATTTTCTGTTCTTCGGTATTCACAAAGGAGAAGGATATTGAAACTCGGTGAGTTAAGGGGAAAGAGTAGAGTAGCTATGGAAAACTATGAGATTCAAAGAGGAGGAAGTACTGAACTTTGAAAAATAATAAAAGTGGATAAGTCTCCAGGTCCTGACAGGATATTCCCTAGGACATTGAGGGAAGTTAGTGTTAGAAATAGCAGGAGCTATGACCAGAAATATTTCAAATGTCATTAGAAAGGGAATAGTGACGGAGGATTGTCGTAATGCGATGTGTGTTCCATGTTTAAAAAGGGTTCAAAGAATAACCTAGCAATTATTGACTATTAGTTTGGACGTCAGTGGTGGGCAAATAATGGAAAGGATTCTTAGAGATAATTATATAAGCATCTGGATAAACAGGGTCTGATCAGGAACAGTCAAACATTGGATTTGTGCCTGAAGGTCATGTTTGACAAACCTTCTTGAATTTTTTGAAGCGGTAAACTAGGAACTTGGATGAGGGTAAAGAAGTGGATGTTGTCTATATGGATTCAGTAAAGGCCTTTGACAAGGTTACCATGGATGGTTGGTTAAGAAGGGTTTCAATCTTTGGGTGTTATTGGCGGAGTAGCAAGATGGATTCAACGTGGCTGAATGGGAGATGTCAGAGAGTAATGGTGGATGCTGTTTGTCAGGTTGGGAAATGCCAGTGATCTCAGTGGGGTACCGCAGGGATCTGTGTAGGGTCCACTTTTGTTTGTCATGTACATCATTGTCTGGATGATGGGGTGGAAATTGGTATAAGTAAGTATGGCAGATGATACTAAGATAGGTGGTGGTGTGGATAATGAAGTAGATTTCTTCAATGTCTACAGAAGTGATTTGAGGCATTTGGAAAAGTGGGCTGAAAGTTGAGATGGAGTTTAATGCTGATAAGTGTGAAATGCTACATCTTGGCAGGACAAATCAAATGGACGTACATGTAAATGTAGGGATTTGAGGAATGTGTGGACAGAGGATCTAGGGGAAATAAACTGTGCATAGTTCCTGGAAAGGTGGATCGCATGTAGATCGGGTGGTAAAGAAAGCCTTTGAGTGTGCCTGGCCTTTATAAATCAGAGCATTGAATTAGGAGTAGGGAAGTAATGTTAAAATTGTACAAGGCATGGTAAGACCAATTCTGGAGTATGGTGTACAATTTTGGTCGCCTAGTTATAGGAAGGATGTCACAAAATAGAGAGAGTGCAGAGGAGGATTTACTAGATGTTGCAGGGTTCCAGCAACTATGTTACAGAGAAAGGTTGGAACAAGTTAGGTCTTATTCTTTGGAGTCGCAGAAGGTTAAGGGGGGCTTGATTGAGGTCCTTTAAAATGTGAACAGGGATAGACAGAGTTGAGGTGGAAACGTTTTTCCCATTGTGGAGGTGAGATTCAAACAAGAGGGCATGACATGAGAATTAGGGGACAGAGGGTTTCGGGGGTAACGTGAGGGGGAACTCTCTTTACTAATAGGGTGTTGGCTGTGTGGAATCAGCTTCAGCAGAAGTGGTGGCGGAAGGATCGATTTTAACATTTAAAGTAAAGTGGATAGGTGAAATATGACGTGAAGGAATGGAAGGGTATGGTCTGAGTGCAGTAGATGGGACTAGGGGAAAACAAATGGTCGGCACGGACTGGAAGGGCCGAGAGGGCCTGTTTCCGTGCTGTAATTGTTATATGGTTTATATGTTATATGGGTTATATGGTCCTTAGGATAGCTTCTAGAGTACTGACTCCTGCAGCCACAAACATATTACTGGCACTACACCATCTTGTTGCCTTAGCAGTGTTCTCATGGCATCGTTATATGCAGCGTTTAGTCTCTGCATGCTTGTCTTTAAATAGTTCGGACCACAGGTGCGCATTGTAGAGGGGTGTGCAGTATGCTCTAAATAGCGACATCTTCACCACATCTGCACACGCACCAAATTTACGCAAGAGGATATTCGCCTGTAATTATACAGCATGCGTCGTTGCCTATAAATATCCTCATCCATCTGTCATTTGTTCTGTAATAATATGCCCTAGATATTTTATCTTATTAGCAGACACTAAGATTGTTATTCAGACAATTTAAAATCAGGATATTTTAGGCTTTTATCCTCTTTGGTTCTTACAGACCATAACAGCACTCTTACTAGCATTATATTTAATGTCATGTTCCAAACCATACACGGAACATGCAGTAAGGAGTGCTGGGAGACCAGCGCTAGATGACTAAAGACCACAAGATCATCTGCATACATAATGTGGTTTCACTAGAATATTACCAATCACGCACCAGTGTTACAGGCTTTCAATTGTTTAGACAGATCATCAATATATAGATTAAAAAGGACTGGGGATAAAATTCCCCCTTGTCTAACACCATGCTAACCCCAAATGGGGCTGAGACCCTATTGCCCCATTTTATTTGCATAGTCTGGTGGGCATACCATAGGCCAGTATTCTCACAATGTATTTAGGCACCCCTCTTTGACGCATTTTACCAAACAGCTTTCTGTGATTAACACGGTCAAAGGCTTTGGAGGATCAATAAAGCACATAAGGATTGAAGAGTTTTGCCTCTATATTTGTTTACAATCTCCTTTAGGGCATATATGCATAAGTGGGGGGGGGTGGTGGTGTCAGTGCCATGTTTAGCTTTAAAGCCAAATTGGTTATCTGTGGAGTTAACAAACTCATGTATTATTCTATCAGCAGAACTCTATCTAATACTTTTGACAATATGCTGGCTAAGCTATGGGCCTGTAATTATTTAAACTGCCTACTTTACCCGCTTTGTCCTTAATAACCGGCACTAACAGGACAGACAACATTGAGTCTCAGGTAACATGCCATGAATCATAAAGACAGTAAAACAAATAGCTAGGAGAGGAGCTTATCCTCATACTCGCATACTTAAGATGTTCAGCAGAGATATAATCCAAGCCACTTGCTTTGTTGTTGGACAGCTTGTTCATGGCATGATACACCTCATGTGACATAATCACCATCGAGTCATTACTCCTCAATATTGTCCACCTATACAAGTCACCTTGGACACAGTTGAATAAAGTGCTATAATGTTGTCGCCATAACTCCGCGATATTAGCCCATTCCGGAGATTCCATCTACAGTACATGGTAGAGATGTTTTTTGCAACTGCCAAGAGCTCTCACTTCCTTCGAAAATCATTGTAGCATTGTTACTTAGCAGCTTCTTTTGATTTTTGCCCTGGATTTTTTCTGCCTGCCACTTGTACTTTTCACCTAGCTACCTATTGCTTCTGCCCTCATTTTACATCCCCCTGTCTCTCTGCTCATGCTCCCATCCCCTGCCACATTAGTTTAAATCCTCCCTGACAGCACTAGCAAAACTCCCCCCAATGGCATTGGCTCCCAAGGACAAGGATATTGATTGGCTTGATTGAATATGGGCAGCATTTTACTGAAAGGCTTATTTTTGAATAATGGTTTGTTTAAAAAGACTTAAAGGAGTATTGAAGACATAGTTGTGCATTTCATCTGAGCCTCAGAAATGAATAATATAGTGTTAAATCCAATTCATTTAGGTACATGAGCGCCCTCCATAATATTTGGGACAAAGACCATAATTTATTTCATCTGTACTCCACAATCTGGACATCACCAGTTGCTGGGTATCTTCTTTGGTGATGCTCTACCATGCCTGTATTGCAGCCATCTTTAGCTAATGCTTGTTTGGGCATTAATACATTTACTAAAATGAATAGACAATAGGTGCAGGAGTAGGCCACTTGGCCCATCGAGCCAGCCCCGCCATTCAATGTGATCATGTCTGATCATCCACAATCACAACCCTGTTCCTGCCTTCTCCCCATATCCCCTGACTACTCCGCTATCTTTGAGAAAGCCCTATCTAAGGCAGAGAATTCCACAGGGACTCACAACTCTGTGTGAAAATATTTTTCCTCATCTCCGTTCTAAATGGCTTACCCCTTATTGTTAAACTGTGGCCCCTGGTTCTAGACTCCCCAAACATCGGGAACATGTTTCCTACCTCCAGCGTGTCCAAGCTCTTAATAATCTTATATGTTTCAAAAGATCCCCTCTCATTCTTCTAAATTCCAGTTAGCCCCACAAGCCCAGTCCGCTCCATTTCTATCAACATATGACAGTCCCGCCATCCTGGTAATTAACCTGGTGAACCAACGCTGCCACTCCTCAAGAGCAAGAATGTACCTTCCTCAAATTTGGAACCAAGATCTGCACACAATACTCAGGTGGTCTCACTAGGGCCCTGTACAACTGCAGAGGATTGCTTTGCTTCTATACTCGGCTCCTCTTGTTATGAAGGCCAACATTAGTTCGCTTTCTTCACTGACTGCTTATACCTGCATGCTTATTCAGTAAATGATGAACAAGGACCCCCAGATCCTGTTGTACTTCCCCTTTTCCCAAACTTGACCACCATTTAGATAATCTGCCTTCCTGTTTTGTTGCCACCAAAGTGGCGGATAACCTCACATTTATCCACAGTAAACTGCATCAGCCATGCATCTGCCCACTCACCCAACCTGTCCAAGTCACCCTGCATCCTCATAGCATGCTCCTCACAGTTCACACTGCCACCCAGCTTTGTGTCATTTGCACATTTACTAATGTTACTTTCCCCTTCAGTTTTCTCTTCAGCGTATAACAGGCATGCTCAATTGGGTTCAGATTGGGTGATTGACTGGCCACTCAAGAATTGACCATTTTTTAGCTTTGAAAAGCTTTGTTGCTTTAGCAGTATGTTTGGATCATTGTCTTGCTGTAGAATGAATCGCTGGCCAATGAGTATTGAGACATTTGTTTGAGCTTGATGTGTCTATACACTTCAGAATTCATTATACTATTTTCATCAGCGGTTGTATTATCAATAAGCCATTATCTTCAGCAGCCATACATGCCCAGGCCATAACATGCCCACCACCATGTTTCACAGATGAGGAAGTATGCTTTGGATCTTGGGCAGTTCCTTCTTTCCTCTATACTTTGCTCTTACCATCATTCTGATATGTTAATGTTTGTCTCATTTGTCCACAATACCTTTTTACAGAACTTGGTTGCTCTTTGAGTACTTTTGGCAAACTGTAACCCGGCCATCCTATTTTAAAGAAAAAGTGCGGTGACCAGTGGTTTGCATCTTTCCTCTGTATGGTTTCTGTTTATGAAGTCTTCTGCAGACATAGGTCATTGACAAATCCACACCAGACTCCTGAGTGTGTTTAGGAGTAGTGATCTGTCAGAAGGTTCTTTGGGGATTTTTTTGTATTGAAGAGAGAATTCTTCTATCATCAGCAGGGCTCGAAATTACGGTTGCCCGTGTATTGATTTAGAGTGCCTAATGGCCACCTAAATCTCCGCTCTCTCTCTCGCGCTCTCTCTCTCGCTCTCTTCTCTCGCTCTCTCTCTCGCTCTCTCTCTCGCTCTACTCTCTCGCTCTCTCTCTCGCTCTCTCTCTCGCTCTCTCTCTCGCTCTGCTCTCTCGCTCGCTCCTTCGCTCTCTCGCTCTCTCTCTCGCTCTCTCTCTCGCTCTCTCGATCGCGCTCTCTCTCGCGCTCTCTCTCTCTCTCTCTCGCTCTCTCTCTCGCTCTCGCTCTCTCTCTCTCGCTCTCTCTCTCTCCTCTCTCTCTGGCGCTCTCTCTCTGGCGCTCTCTCTCTGGCGCTCTCTCTCTGGCGCTCTCTCTCTGGCGCTCTCTCTCTGGCGCTCTCTCTCTGGCGCTCTCTCTGGTCTCTCGCTCTCTCTCTCTGGCGCTCTCTCTACTGGCGCTCTCTCTGGCGCTCTCTGGCACGCTCTCTGGCACGCTCTCTGGCACGCACTCTCTCTCTCGCTCTGTCTCTCTCTCTCTCGCTCTGTCTCTCTCTCTCTCGCTCGCTCGCTCTCTCTCTCGCTCGCTCTCTCGCTCGCTCTCTCGCTCGCTGTCTGTCTGTCTGTCTCTCTCTCTCTCTGTCTGTCTCTCGCTCTGTCTGTCTCTTCCCCCCCCCCCCCCCCCCCCCCCCCCCGTCCCCCCGTCTCGCCCGGCATTAGTGTCTCCGCTCTCCGGCCATTCCTCATCCGCTGGCATGGCCGGCCACCTTGCACATGCGCACTGCCATGTGCAAAATGGTGGCGCCTCGCGGCAGCGGCTTCTACAGTTCGTCTGTCTTTTTTCTTTTTCTTTTTGTCTAGTTAAGTGTATGTTTTGGTCATAGTTTATATATTATTTTATCTGTGTATACGTGGGGTGGGAACTTTTAAAACTTTTCAATCTCTACCCTGTACGGGGACCCCGACCTTTCCCTGTCGGGTCTCCGTTGTTGTTGGGGCCTGGCATCGTGGAGCGTGCGGAGCTGTGGTGGCGCGCAGCTGCGACCCGGCTTCGGAGGCTCTGGCTGCAGGCCCTGTGCACGGTAGCATCAGGAGCTCGTGGGTCCCTGGTGGGAGACCGCTTTTTGGATCCCCCACAATGGCAACTTCGCCCGCCATATCGCGCGGTTAAAATGACCCGACGACTGACATCGCCGGCGCAGCTTTAATGGCCACGGGACTTACCATCGCCTGCCGGGGGGCTCCAACATCACGACCCGTGCCTTACATCGCCCGGCGCGGCCTTAACGGACTTACCATCACCCGCCGGGAGCTTTAACATCGGGGGAAGAATAAACAACAGGGGAGAGACAAGACTTTGTCTTCCATCACAGTGATGAGGTGTTTGGAGATTCACGGTGATGGATGTTTATGTAATTTGTGTTAATTGTGTGCCTTGGTTTTTTCATATTTGCATGACTGCAGAGACTTAATTTCATTTGAACTTGGGTTAATGTTGTTCTCTCTCTCACTCTGCACATCATCCAGAGCCCCGGCCGCAGGGGGCTAAATTCCACCCGCCAATCGGCTGCGGAAGTCCCGATGAGGTCGAGACCCGGCCTAGGCGCCACATTTTTTTGGAGACTTCCAGGTGGGATGTTAAGGGCACTCTCATAATTTTGTCTGGATTAAAGAAGGTGCCGGAAATTTGTGGTGGCCCGGTATGATCAGCGACTGCCAAGTGTAACTGATGTGGATCATGCATTGTAAGGTTTATATGTTGAATCAATTGCATTGTTCATTGCATGAGATCAGCGATACGGATCCTGCATTCAGATGGAGCTGGATCTGTTCGACATTCATTTATATCCATGATCTGCAGCTTTCTATATTTATAAATGAGCACATGCTCAAAATTATCCATAGGTTTTTTTGGTTCTAACATTCAAGCAATGTGTTGCAGCAGCCCATTTATTCAAATTGTCCAGTGTATGAAACTGCTTTACTAAAATCGGTGGTGAATATACTGCCAAGGTGGGCTTTTGCAGTGTGATCTTTTTAATTTGTGGCCGTATCGTGGATTTAATATTGGTCAGGAATAATTAACTAGTTTTTGTCTTTGGCTCAATTCAACGCTTTATAAAACACTGGTTATTAACCTGTAGGGAGGAACTGCAGATGCTGGTTTAAACCAAAGATAGACACAAAAAGCTGGAGTAATACAGCGGGACAGGCAGCATCTCGGGAGAGAAGGAATGGGTGACGTTTTTGTAGATGATATGTGTATACACCTTTAAATGATAGTGACGATGTCCAGAAACTACACCCCCCCCCCCCCCCCCCCACCCCCCCGCCCCCCCCCCCCCCCCACCCCCCCCCCCCCCCACCCCCCCCCCCCCCCCCCCCCCCCCCCCCCCCCCAGCAGTTAGTATAATTGTAACCCACACGCCCCTAGCTCTCTCTCTGGTGATCGTGACAGACCACGTACAGCTAGGGCTATATGATGTATGATTAATAAAGTAGTGAAGACCTTAAGGTGTCTGTGTACCTTCTCTACATGGCGTCAGAAGTTCTTCTTCCTGCGTCTCCAGTCTTTCGCGTTTTATTTTCTTAGTCCCAGTACCCCCTCCCTGTGCCGTGATGGCTTCTGCCTGTCGTAAACGTGACATCCTAGTCTTTGATGCAGACATCACTCATCGCTGTAGTGTGTTCCGACGTGACTTGGAGCATTATGTTACAATCGCTCACCCTGCTGTGGCCCCTGCTGTGGCCCCTGCTGTCAGGGCTTCCCTGCTGCTCAATCTAGCTGGTCCCGAAGCGCTTGAGCGATCGGAGTCATTCATCTATGGACAGGGTGAGAGTATCCAGGACCCGGTATGTCTGCTTGCTAAATTTACGGCGATGTGTGACCTTCCCACTAACCACATCTTAGAGCGTTTCAAACTGTTCTCCCGACGCCAAAACCCTGGGGAATCTATTGACAATTTCATGGCCGCGCTGCGCCAACTGGCTCGCCGATGTGACCTGCATGTCCTGACCCCTGATACTTTGACCCGTGACATCTTGGTCTTTGGTCTACGGGATGATAAGCTGCGCTCTGAGCTGCTGCGTAAGCCTGATCTGACATTCATTGAGGCGTTGCATGCCTCTCGTTTAGCTGAGGCTGTCTCCTCCGCTGTACCTGACCCTGTGGTCCACGCAGCCAGTCTCGCTGGTTGCCAGTACAACGCTCCCCGGTAACAGAGGGCAAGCCCACTGCAGGGCTTCAGACCGCCTCAACGATGTCCAAATTATAACTTTGTTTCACACCGTTCTAATGTGCGCCCGGCGTTGGGGAAAACCTGTAATTTCTGCAACAAGCCCAACCACTTCTCGGCAGCATGCCGTTCCCGTGGGAACCCTGCACAGCCACAGCAGAAACCGTCTCGCTACCTGACATGTGATGATACAGCGTCTGGTTCCCATCTCCAGCATGTGGCAGCGGGGGATCATACGGAGCCGCCGGGGGAGGGAGAGGCTCATTCACGAGCCGGAGATGCTGGCAGGACAGGCGGTACACCCTTCCGTCATGGTTGACAAGGTACGAACGAGGGGAACCGGCAGAACCAACGACCACGGCCAGCTTGGAATGGCCAGAAGTGGACCTCATACGGACAACCTGGCCGGGGAGAAGGGGGCGGAGGACATGGCAGGACCAGTCGTGGGAACGCTTCTGTATACCGTGTTTTTGGGCAATGCGTTTCCGGACCAAGGCAGGTTTAAAGACGGAGGGGGACAGGGACTGCTGAGACACCGGGACCGTGGGCCTGGTGACTTGGGTAATGAGTCGCTGAGCCGGGGAGCCCAGGGCATGGTCGCGGGAGATGTTGCGGAGGTTCAGCAGGGCCAGGTAGATGTCGGAGCGGGATAGGCGGCATCGTTCCAACAATCCTTTAGCACTGCGAACCGCGCGCTCGGCCAGTCCGTTGCTCTGCGGGTATTCCGGGCTGCTGATGTAATGACAGCGTGGAACTCGGCACTGGTGAACTGGCTGCCGTTGTCCAACTGCAGGCTGGCCAGTGACCCGAAGGTGGCAAAGTGGCGTCGCAACTTCTCGATGACCGCGGAGGAAGAGAGGGAGTGGTGCTGGTCAATTTCAAACCAGCTGGAGTAAGAGTCGGGTAGTCAGGAAGTGCTTTCCGTGACACTCGAAGATGTCGGTTGTTAGTGCAGACCAGGGCAGGTTAGCAGCTGGCTGCTGCAGGAGCGGTAAACCATAAGAGGACTGCCATCTTCCCACAGTGAGCATTGCCATCAAGTATTAACGCCTTTCTGTCTTGGCAACTCTTCACCTGTGGACTAAGTGAATGTCTCACAACCCTCTGGTGCACCCTAACTTGGAACAATGCACTCTGATTATAAGTGCTTACGTTAGAAATTATGTATGTGACCAAAAAAGCCCCTGACTTTGTTCTAGCACAAGATGTTGAGTGATGCTTCTGAATAACCTCAATGCCAAGGTTACATAAAAACTGTTTAAGAAGGAACTGCAGATGCTGGAAATACAAAGATAGACAAAAGTGCTGGAGAACTCAGCGGGTGTGGCAGGTTGCATCATAGATGAAGCCGCACCTGCTGAGTTTTGTCTACCTGACATAAAAACGACAAGGCGTGACTGCCAATTGTGCTCTATTGTCTATGATGTACCAATGCCTAAAACCAGACTCCTGCAAAATACATCTGTTCCAACCTGTGTTATGATACGAGGTTCCCAGGGAAAAGATTCAAGGATTTCATAATTGCTTCTTGAGGAAGTGTAACATCCCTCTGCCACATTAGGAAACATCTGCTGTATGACCAGTGGCATTCAGAAAACCTGGGTCAAACAGAAGCCCAACGTGAATGTCAAGAGGAATACACCACATCCTGAATTATCCACCCATTTGCCCTGTCATGTCTCTCCTGCCCGACTTATGGCTTGTTCTGCGGGCCTCGCCTCTGAAAAGATATGCAAGAAAATTATCAGCAACCACAGGAGACGGCCTGAGGTGGAAATTCCATCTGCTACGGCTACTTGGGTAACTTTTCTAAGCAATGATCCTGTACTTTTTCCAGGTTAATGTTTGCTCTGCCAGGTTAATTCTCATTGGCTATATTTAAGAGGGAGTTAGATGTGGCCCTTGTGGCTATAGGGATCAGGGGGTATGGAGAGAAGGCAGGTACAGGATACTGAGTTGGATGATCAGTCATGATCATATTGAATGACGGTGCAGGCTCGAAGGGGCAAATGGCCTACTCAAGGACCCAAGCAGTCTTTCCAGGTACGACAGAGGTTAACTTGCACCTCTTTCAACTTCATCTATTGCATCCGCTGTTCTAGATATCAGCTGCTGTACATCGGTGAGACCAAGCGCAAGCTTGGCGATCGCTTCGCCCAACGCCTCCGCTCGGTTTGCAATAACCAACCTATTCCCCCGGTGGCTCAGCACTTCAACGCCTCCTCCCATTCCGAATCTGACCTTTCTTTCCTGGGACGCCTCCATGGCCAGAGTGAGACCCACCAAAAAATGGAGGATCAGCGCCTCATATTTCACTTGGGTAGTTTACACCCCAGCGGTATGAACATTGACTTCTCCAATTTCAGGTAGTCCCTGGTTTCTCCTTCTTTCCCCTCCCCTTCCCAGCTCTCCCACAGCCCACTGTCTCCGCCTCTTCCTTTCTTCCCACCCCCACATCAGTCTGAAGAAGGGTCTCAACCCGAAACGTCGCCTATTTCCTTTGCTCCATAGATGCTGCCTCAGCCGCTGAGTTTCTCCGGCATTTTTGTCTACTCTACATTTAGTTGCGTCTGGTTGAGTAACTATGGTAGGGTGAAGACTATTCCATGCTTTAATTGTGCAAGGGAACTCCATGGAGCAGCCAGCATCTCTGGATAGAAGAAGTTGGGTGACATTTCGGGTAGAGACCCTTCTTTAAGGGCCTGTCCCACTTGCGTGTCCTTGGCAACGCAACCTCATGGTCGTGTTGAGCCAAGACGGTCGAGCCAAGGTCGGGCGCGAGTACATGCGTATGCGCAACCGTCTGGAGCGCGTGATGACATTTGAAGATGGACACAAAGCTGGAGCGGGACCGGCAGCATCTCTGGAGAGAAGGAATGGATGATGTTTCGTGTCGAGACTCTTCAGTCTGAAAAGAAGGGTCTTGACCCGAAACGTCACCCATTGCTTCTCTCCGGAGATGCTGCTTGTTCCGCTGAGTTACTCCTGCATTTTGTGTCTATCTTCAATTTTCTTGGCCCTGCTCTGGGAGTAGAAGTGGGGACGTATCTGGAACCCAACTGCCGCGAGCCCCAGGCCGAGTTCGGCGATCGTTTGGCTGCTTCTGCTGCTGTTGAAGGTGAGACGTTGCATCGCGCCAGGATCTTGGGCCTGTCCCACTTTGGCCGTCAGTTCCACGACAGGCTGTTGGCGCTCGAAGATTTCGTTCACTGCAAGAATTTCGGAGCCCCATGCGATGTCAGGACCGGCCCCGCATAACTCCATACCCCTCCTCGCTTTTAAGTGCGACCGGCCATACGGTGCCCATATGCCTCAAACGACCACAAGGTCACGTAATTTGCGAGCCAAGGACGTGTATGCGGGACACATACTCCCTCTGGTTTTAGTGTTTTTAGTTAATTTAAAGATACAGCACGGAAACAGGCCCTTCGCCGACCACCGATCACCCGTACACTAGTTCTATCCCACACACTAGCGACGTAAGTCAAGAGTGTTTTATTCTCTCACATCCCAGTTAGAACAATGAAATCTTTACTTGCAGCTGCACAGCAGAATATTTAGACATAGTACTCTGTAAACAATATATATATGTATGTGCGTGTGTATATCTCTCTCACACACACACACACACACACACACACACACACACACACTAATAAATGATTAATAAAGTTCTATCGTATAGTATTGTGTGTGTAGGAAGGAACTGCAGATGCTGGTTTAAACTGAAGATAGACACAAAATGCTGGAATAACTCAACGGGTCAGACAGAATCTCTGGATAAAAGGAAAATATTATGATTTGGGTTGGGTCTGAAAAAGGTTCCTGCACACCTTTGGAATGTGGAAGGAAACAAGAGCACCCGGAGAAAACACATGCGATCAAAGGGAAAAGGAGCAAACAGACAGCTTACAGTCTTACAGACAGCACCGATATTCAGGATCAATTCCGGGTCTCTGGCACTCTTAGGCAGCAACTTTATGGCCAATGTACTGCCCTATAGTCTTGAACTGAATTAACACATACAGTAGCTGGAAAGGGGGGGACATAGCGTGACTTAGATTTAAGACTGAAAATGGATAGTTTATTTTATTTTTTTTAGTAACCAAAGTTATCAATGCATTATTTTTTTGTGTTGGAAAACAAAATATAGTGGCACAGTTGGTAGACTTGCTGCCTCACACGCCAAAGAAAGGTGGGATTTGGAATGGGAGGGAGGGATGAAGTGCTGAGCCACCGGGAGATCAGGTTGGTTATTGCAAACTGAATGGAGGTGTTGTGCGAAGCGATCGCCAAGCCTGCGCTTGGTGTCGCCGAGGTTGATCATTCGCTGAATAATCCAACCACATTTTTGTTTGGAAGTGGAAAGAAATAATAGAAATTGCATTAATTGCGACGTGTAAAAAGAGTTGAGATACTGTATTGTAATTTTGCTGCATGTCATTGTGGTATATATCATGTCTTGATTGGTGAATATGTTTAGTTTATGACTTTATTTGAAGCAGAAATAACATGTGAATGCTTCATTGAGCATAATTCCAACTGGTAACTACGCACTTCGTCCAAGCGTATTATCGCACGCGTCATGCAAGCCGTCTTAAATGACCACCTAAACTGTCATTTGGCAACCTAATGAGCTGCCTCGGTTGCCTGGCTGGCATCCGAGAAAAAAAGTTGTCAGTGCCCTGTTGCTTCAATTCAATTCAATTTTTAATTGTCATTGTGCAGTGTACAATACAGAGACAACGAAATGCAGTTGGCATCTCCGAAGCGCGAACTTACAAATAGACAAATAATACATATACATATACAGTGGTATCCGTGCAATTTGCTGGTGATTGGATAGTCCGGGGGGGGAGGGGTGGAGACAGGCAGTCATTGAGGTGCAGCGTTGAGAAGTGTGACAGCCGCAGGGAAGAAGCTGTTCTTGAGCCTGCTGGTACGGCAGCGGAGGGACCTGTAGCGTCTCCCGGATGGGAGGAGGGTAAACGGTCTATGGTTGGGGTGTGAGCTGTCCCTGGCGATACTGTGCGCCCTGCGTAGGCATCGTTTACTATGGACAGACTCAATGGAGGGGAGTCAGGAGCCTGTGATGCGTTGGGCGATCTTCACCACCCTCTGCAGAGCTTTCCGGTCGGCGACAGCGCAGTTACCATACCATACTGTGATGCCGTTGGTAAGGATGCTCTCGATGGTGCAGCGGTAGAAGTTCACCAGAATCTGGGGAGACAGGTGGACCTTCTTAAGTCTTGTCAGGAAGAAGAGATGCTGGTGAGCCTTCTTGATCAGCGAGGATGTGTTGTGGGTCCAGGAGAGGTCATCAGAGATGTTGACCCCCAGGAACCTGAAGCTGGAGACACGTTCCACCTCCGTCCCGTTGATATGGATGGGGTTGTGCGTGCAGCCTCTCTGTGGAGGTCTTCCTTGGCCTGCCAGTCCCTTTGCAATTAGTAAGCTCACCAATGCTCTCTTTCCTCTTAATGGTGTTCCAAACAGTTGATTTTAGTGAGCCGAAGGTTTGGCTGATGTCTCTATAACAGTTTTATTCTTGTTTCTCAGTCTTGTAATGGCTTCTTTGACTTTCATTGGCACAACTTTGGACCTCATGTTGATAAACAGCAATAAAAGTTTCCAAAGGTGATGGAAAGGCTGGAGGAAAGACTAGGTGCTGAGAGCTCCCTTATACCTGCATTAAGGAGGCAATTATTACGCACCTGACCAAGTACAAACGCCTGTGAAGCCAGTGTCCCAAACATTATGGTGCACTGAAATGGGGGGACTATGTATAAACACTGCTGTAATTTCTACATAATGAAACCATAATGTATGTAAATGGCCTTTATTAAAATATGACCATATGCACCTTTAACCACATGCGATTTATAAATCTCAAATTGTGGAGTAGAGAGGCAAATAAATAAATGATGGATCTTTGTCCCAAACATTATGGACACTGTATATCTGAGTTATTTTTAATTCATCTGATGACTGCATTTTGCTGGTATACATAAACAATAGGTGCAGGAGAAGGCCATTTGTGATCAGTGATCATGATCAATGTGATCATGGCTGATCATCCACAATCAGTACCCCGATCCTGCCTTCTCCTCAAACCAGAGCTGCCAAGTAGTACGTATTTATCGTATTTTGTACGGAAATGCGATCAGAATACGGATGTACGGTTTTGCGTTGTTAAATACTGATTTTTAGCAACGCAAAATCGACCATAGATAATCGTAACAAAGAGGTGCAGTGGGCAGGTGGTAATGCTGGGATCGGCCCGACCTCCTGTCTCATTGCCATGCCAATCACCAATGGAGGGGTGGTGGCCCGGTGGGGTTGACTTGGGATCTTGTGGCTTAGAAAATGCAGGGATGTGGGGAGTCATGCTATACAACTGGGGATTGTAACTGATTAAATCTATTGGAGTTTTGGGTTTCAAGATCTGGATGATTGTTTTTGTGGGCGTTGGTCTGCCGCGGTGCTTGGGCTTGGGGGGGGTCTCTCTGTCTCTCATTCTTCTTCGCGCTCTCTCTCTCTCTTTCGCTCTCCTCCCTCTCCCTCCATCCCTCGCTCTCTCCCTCTCTCGCTGTGTCTCTCTGTCTTTCGCTCTCTTCCTCCCTCCCTCTCTCTTCCACGCCCCATCTCATCTCTCTTGCTCGCCTCGGCATTCCCAGAATCATTTGCCGTTTTGCGGGGTCGGCTGCATCTGCGGTTCCTTCCTGTTTGGGGGGGGGGGGGGGGGGGGGGGGGGGGGGGGGGGTGTTCCAAACAGTTGATTTTAGTGAGCCGAAGGTTTGGCTGATGTCTCTATAACAGTTTTATTCTTGTTTCTCAGTCTTGTAATGGCTTCTTTGACTTTCATTGGCACAACTTTGGTCCTCATGTTGATAAACAGCAATACAAGTTTCCAAAGGTGATGGAAAGACTGGAGGAAAGACTAGGTGCTGAGAGCTCCCTTATACCTGCATTAAGGAGGCAATTATTACGCACCTGACCAAGTACAAACGCCTGTGAAGCCAGTGTCCCAAACATTATGGTGCACTGAAATGGGGGGACTATGTATAAACACTGCTGTAATTTCTACATAATGAAACCATAATGTATGTAAATGGCCTTTATTAAAATATGACCATATGCACCTTTAACCACATGCGATTTATAAATCTCAAATTGTGGAGTAGAGAGGCAAAATAAATAAATGATGGATCTTTGTCCCAAACATTATGGAGGGCACTGTATATCTGAGTTATTTTTAATTCATCTGATGACTGCATTTTGCTGGTATACATAAACAATAGGTGCAGGAGAAGGCCATTTGTGATCAGTGATCATGATCAATGTGATCATGGCTGATCATCCACAATCAGTACCCCGATCCTGCCTTCTCCTCAAACCAGAGCTGCCAAGTAGTATGTATTTATCGTATTTTGTACGGAAATGCGATCAGAATACGGATGTACGGTTTTGTGTTGTTAAATACTGATTTTTAGCAACGCAAAATCGACCATAGATAATCGTAACAAAGAGGTGCAGTGGGCAGGTGGTAATGCTGGGATCGGCCCGACCTCCTGTCTCATTGCCATGCCAATCACCAATGGAGGGGTGGTGGCCCGGTGGGGTTGACTTGGGATCTTGCGGCTTAGAAAATGCAGGGATGTGGGAGTCATGCTATACAACTGGGGATTGTAACTGATTAAATCTATTGGAGTTTTGGGTTTCAAGATCTGGATGATTGTTTTTGTGGGCGTTGGTCTGCCGCGGTGCTTGGGGTTGGGGGGGTCTCTCTGTCTCTCATTCTTCCTCGCGCTCTCTCTCTCTCTCTCTCTCTCTTTCGCTCTCCTCCATCTCCCTCCATCCCTCGCTCTCTCCCTCTCTTGCTGTGTCTCTCTGTCTTTCACTCTCTCCCTCCCTCCCTCTCTCTTCCGTGCCCCATCCCATCTCTCTTGCTCACCTCGGCATTCCCAGAATCATTTGCCGTTTTGCGGGGTCGGCTGCATCTGCGGTTCATTCCTGTTTGGGGGTGGGGGGGGGGGGGGAGCCCTGACCAGGGGCGGCTTCTGTGGAGGGAATAAATTAGGAGTTGTTTCGGGACAGGGTTCTTCTTCAACAGGAAGGAACTGCAGATCAGGCATGATATTCTTCCGATTTAAATCAAAATTCTGATTTTTTTTTAATTGTTTGTTTTCCTATTTGTCAATTTTTTGTTGCCCGATTATTTGGCGGGCAGTTAACCGCTGCCTCTAAGGGGGTTGCGTCCAATCACCAACCAGCTTCCCTTAAAATTCCCGTCCAATCAACAAATGTCTCCTCCCGTCCAATCAGCCGCTGTCTCCAAGGGCATTGTGTCCAATCACATAATGTGCTCGTCACTCGGCGGCCAATTAGATGCAGTCTCTGAGGGGCATTGCAACCAATCACCGACCAGCTTCCCTTACTGAAGCAGACGATGACTGCAACCAACAGAGAGAGAGTTGTAAGAAAGCAGCTATGACATATAATACACAATAAACAGTGTTACAAATATACAATAAACAAGTTATGCATTCTTGTACTGTTACATGGGTTAGACCACACATTAAAAAAAGGCACCGTGTAAATACAGATTTTTCAGGTACTAGAATACTTAAGTGCTCTACCAAAACTTGACAGCTCTGCCATACATCTTGATTCCGCACCATAGAGCTAATAGCTCTATCTTACTCTCTTTTGAATGCCTCTAGTGAATTGGCCTCCACAGCCCACGGAGGCAGAGAATTCCCCAAATTCAAAACTCTCTGTGAAAAGGTTTTAACTCATCTGTTCTAAATGGCCTACCCCTTATTCTTAAAACTGGGGCCCCTGGTTCTGGACTCCCCGAACATCGCCAAACAAGATTTCCTGCATCTAGCGTGTCCAATCCCTTAATAATTTTAAATGTTTCTATGAGATTCCCTCTCATCATTATAAATTCCAGTGATTACAAGCCCAGTCGCTCCATTCTTTCATCAGCCATCCCGGGAATTAACCTCGTGAACCTATACTGCACTCCATCAATTAGCAAGAATGTCTTTCCTCAAATTAGGAGTCCAAAGTGGCACATAATACTCCAGGTGTGGTCTCACCAGGGCCCTGTACAACTACAGAAGGACCAATACTCAACACCTCTCATTATGAAGGCCAACGTGCCATTTGCTTTCTTCATGCCTGTTGTACCTGCATGCTTACTTTCAGTGACTGATGTACAAGGATAACCCAGGTCTCGTTGTACTTCCCCTCGCCCCTTCTCACCCAACCTGTCCAAATCACCGTACACCTCATAGCATCCTCTTCACAGTTCACACTGCCACCCAGCTTTGTGTCATCTGCAAATTTGCTAATGTTACTTTTAATTCCTTCATCTAAATCATTGATGTATATTGTAAATAGCTGTGGTCTCAGCACCGAGCTTTGCGGTACCCCAGTAGTCACTGCCTGCCATTCTGAATGGGACCCGTTAATCCCTACTCTTTGTTTCCTGTCTGCCAACCAATTTTCTATCCCTGTCAGTACCCTTCCCTCAATACCATGTGCTTTAATGTTGCCCACTAATCTCCTGTGTGGGACCTTATCGAAGACTTTCTGAAAGTCTAGGTACACCACATCCACTGGCTCTCCCTTGTCCATTTTCCTAGTTACATCCTCAAAGAATTCCAGGAGATTTGGCAAGCATGATTGCCCCTTCATAAGTTCATACTGACTTGTATGTAGGTAGTTTTTTATTCGTGATTCTTTCTGGAGTGAAAATGCCAATATCTGATGTACATTCCAACACACTCCGATTTCAGTGCCCATTACATTTTATCTCTGCATTATATAGCTCATATCAGCTGCAGCTTTCTGTCAATGAAAGAGCTCTGTACTGAAAGAGATGCTGCTCTGGAGGTATCAATGTTTTTGCCAAAAGTCAGCAAAATTGAGGAGATCTCGTATTTCAAGTTCAGGTGGATGTTGAAATGCACATGATAACTTTTTATATCATAGTTTCAGGGCAGGGTTATGAGTGTACAAATGTAGCATTGTTTTGTTTTCATAAGAATGCTTCCTTGTTATACAAGGGTGATAAGTGAAAAAACAAACTGCTGGTGCAACTCTGGGTCAAGCAGAGGCCTGGAGGGGGGAGACGGGGGGGGGGGGGGGGGGGGGGGGGTGATAGAAGGAGGGGAGAGAGATATTGAATTTGGCTAGGGCCTCTCACTGGCAGTGGAGGATAGTTGGGAAGGGGAATGAAATGGCATTCAACTAGGAGTTTGGGATGGTCATACAGACATGGCTTTGCAAATTGGTCACCTTGCTTGAGCTTGTAGAGGAGGCCACATCAGGAGCAGCGAATTCAACGGGTGGATGGAGGAAGTGCACGTGAATCTTTGCCTCACCTGGAAGGACTGTTTGGGGGGGTGAATGTTGCATCTCCTACCATTGCAGGGGAAAGTGTCGGAGGTCAGAAAGGGGCGGATGGGGAAGGAATCACAGACATAGTGTTTCCTGTGGAAGGTGGAAGGAGGCGGGGAGTGGAAGATTGCAGGTTGTGGAATTGACAAAGCATCACTTGATGGAGGTGCAGACTAGTAGTGTGAAAGATAAGGAAAAGGAAACCACTCTGTTTTGTTTGGAGTGAGGGAGGCTGTGAGCAGATGTTTAGGAAATGGAGGAAATATGAGAGAAAGCTCCTTCAACCACAGTTGATGGAGACGGATGTCTAGAAAAAGGGAGAGAAGTGTCAGAAATAGTTCAAGTAAATTTGAGTGGGCTTGAAGACAGTCAGAAGTTGATAGAATGAATTGATTCCCAATGCGAGTTAGCATTGTAAAAAATATTGGAAGGCATGCAAAATGTCCTGGATATAGGTGCGAAGTGATTGGTTTGATGGGAGACAGGGCAGAGTCAAAGGATGAGGAGGTGGGTTCAGTGGGGAAGAGGAGGCAGAGACAATAGGTCTCTCGGGACAGTCCAGTTTGTGGATCCTGGGCAAGAGATAGACGTGGGAGGTGCAGGGATTGCGACACTTAATTTTATGGTGAATGTGAGTATTACTAGCTTCCAATTTATTTCCTCATTAAGAGTTGAACCAAATCGGTGCCCACCAATTCTCTGTGGATCATCAAAGACTCAATTTTACATTAGTTTTTACATTACTTAACAACAACCTGTTTTATTAGTTGCATTAAGCAAAGTGCTGGTGGAATTAAACGGTTTGCAGCATTTGTAAAGGGATATGGGCAGACAATGGTTTGGGCCTTTAATCACTCTGAAGAAAGATCCTGACCCAAAACATCCAAATGCCTCCACAGAGGCTGCTTAAGTGCAGAGTTACTCCAGCACTATGATTTTTGCTCAAGATTTCAGCACCTGCAGTCTCTTGTTTCCAGCTCTTTGTTTTATTGGTATGTAGGGGAGTGATAGAACTTGGGGAAATTGATATGAATGCAGAGAGAATAAAAACGTGATTAATGTAGGATTAGTGTAAATAGGTGGTTTGTGATGGCTACTGACTCGGTGGACCAAAGGACACTTTCCTGTATAGAGAGGAACTGTAGATGATGGTTTAAAATAAACCGAAGATAGACCAACACAATGCAGGAGTAACTCAGTGGGACAGGCAGCATCTCTGGACAGAAGGAATGGGTGACGTTTTTGGTCAAACCCTTCTTCAGACCAGTTAGGGGAAAGGAAAATGAGAGATATAGAATGAATGAAAAAAATGCAAAAAAAGTAACGATAATATTGGAAACAGGCCAGTTTCCAATATTATCGTTACTTTTTTGCTATTTTTTCCAGGTTCCCATTCTCACTTAGCAAACAGCTTAACAATGGCCTGTTCCCTTTATCATTGTTAGGTTTTTTGCATATCTTTCATTCATTGTTTTTTTTATCTCTACGTAATTGTCTACATCTCTCGTTTCCTTCTGCCTAGACTATTCTGAAGAAGGGTTTGGATGTGAAATGTCCCCATTCTTCTCTCCAGAGAATCTGTCTGTCCCCGCTGAGTGACTCTAGCATTTTGTTTCTATCTTCAGGCCTTTCTCTGTGCTGTATATCTTTGTAACATTGAGAAACAAACCTAAGTAATCTATAGTAGACAAAAATGCTGGAGAAACTCAGCGGGAGAGGCAGCATCTATGGAGCGAAGGAAATAGGCAACGTTTCGGGTCGAGACCCTTCTTCAGACTGATGTGAGGGTGGGGGGGGGGGAGGGGCGGGAAGAAGAAAGGAAGAGGCGATAAGGTGAGTGGAGGGAGAGCTGAGAAGGGGCGGAGAAAGCAGGGACTACCTGAAATTAGAGGTCAATGTTCATACCGCTGGGGTGTAAACTGCCCAAGCGAAATATGAGGTGCTGCTCCTCCAATTTGCGGAGGTCCTCACTCTGGCCATGGAGGAGACCCAGGACAGAAAGGTCGGATTCGGAATGGGCGGGGGGGTGGGGGGGGGGGGGGGGGGGGGGGGGGGAGAAGTACTGAGCCACCGGGAGATAAGGTTGGTTAATGTGAACCGAGCGGAGGTGTTGAGTGAAGCGATCGCCAAGCCTACGCTTGGTCTCACCTATGTAGAACAGCTGACTCTGCCATACAATCATAAGTAATCTTAAATAGCTTTGACTGAGGAATAAGAACAGTATTGTCCAATGTGGCAGGAAGATCTTTATCTCTCCCTGCCACCCCTCCGTAATATAATGCCCTAGAATTCACTAAATGCATCTGCAGTTTCGGTTAATAACTGAGTGTAGCTCTACCAACAGTACAGTACTGGGAGTGTAAACATAGATTCTGTGCTCAAGGCTTTGGAATGGGATATGAAACCACAGACTTCTAATTCAGATGAATGGATGGAATTGAACAGAGGTTATGTTACTAAATAGTTGTGCCTTCCAGTTTTAACTAGACCTTCCTGTTGGTAAAAACAAGTTCTGATCTGCCAGTTCTGGCAGGATCAACCTGTATATGTTGTTGATGTTGAAGTCATTGCCCTGTAGGAAAAGTGGTGTGCTTATGCTTGTCTTTGTTCATGGGTCTTATCCAGTTTGTGTCCACACTTGGGCAATTAAAGCCAAGATAGCCAGCTGATTCTGATGCATATTGACTTTTCCACAGATGCTTCCTGACCCGTTGAGTTTCCAGCATTTTTTGTACTTTTTGTTAAATTTTATATTAGATTTTGGAGTGGTCTTTTCCATAGTACTTCCAAAATATTTACTTATAGCACCGAATGGGGCCATTTGTCTGAGGTTAATATTCCATTCAAGTTTTCCCACATCCCTCCATCAAATTCCAATGGGACAGATCGTCTGCCCATGTCCTAGTGCTGCCGTCAGAATTATTCGTATTTCTTTGGGTGAGACCTGAAAGCTAGAACTAGAATTGACTTGTGTTACACCAGTGGACTTTCTGTGGAGTCCAAAGTGGCAGAGCAGGTGTTTCAGTTGTGAAACTCCTTGTTGACCTAGTTAGACCAGTCGCAAGTACAGTGGTTCAATTTAAATGAATGGGCAGAAATGACTGCCCGTAAAACTGTCAAGTTGCACGACATACATGCTGGCGTATGCTGTCATGTGGGTGACGCACGGTTAGGCTTGAGGCTGTGAAATATTCTTGCTTCAATTTGATATATTAAATTTAATACAATGAAATCAATTGTGCAAATGAAAAGACGTCTGAGTTCCGTTTTATTAATATTGGTCTGCTTCCAGATCAGATCACTAGGGATGGATTCAGTGAGTGTAGACCGAATTCCCCTCTCCTCTCATCCCCTTCTTCTTTCGTGTGGTGTGCACAGCGTAAAGTTGTAGGACAACTTGTTCTATTTAATCTTCCGTTTGTGCACGTCGAGTTGATTGCATTAGTCGAAACAGGGCAGACCACGTGAAGGTTGCAAGTCTGCGGGAATTTCCCTCGAGCATGAAGTAAAGTTCCAGTGACCTCATAGGACCTCTGGGGACCACGTGTCAACCATGCTGCAAGTTTGAGTCGAGGGCAAACTCTTCTAAACTCGCAGATTAGGTCGCCGCAGTGGGACAGCCCCTTAACCCTAACCCCTAGCCCTAACCCTAATTGTAACCCTAACTCTAGGTTGATAGACTTGGTATAAGTATAAATTGTCCCTAGCGTGTGTGGGATAGTATGCGGGCGATCGCTGGTAGGTGCGGACTTGGGCCGAAGGGCACTGTATCGCTGAACTAAATGTGACTCACAGGCCTCAGGGGTTGGACTCGAGCCCCTGGGTGGGGGGTGTTCCCAAAGTCTGCATTTATCCCATAGTCCCATAACTAAAACAGATAATGTGGCCTTTGTGCAGTACTATTAGTGGGATCTAGCTGTTACAGGTAGGGTCCACAAATGGGGAACGTCGGGGAAAGTGGGGGGGGGGGGGCGGGGGGGGGGGGGGGGGGGGGGGGGGGGGGGGGGGGGGGGGGGGGGGGGGGGAGGGGGAGAAGGGGATGGAAGGGATAGTGGATAAGGGGGAGAAGCGTGGAGCGGGAAGAAGGGAGGAGAGGGGTTGCCCCCCATTAGTGGACCCAGTCTGTGACGGCTAGATCCCATTAACAACTCGTGGCCAACAGTTTAGTTCCCGTGAGGAGCATGCAGAAGCTAGGGTTAAGGCTAGCGCTAGGGTTAGGATATCCTCCCGCACTCCAAAGGCACACAGGTTTGTATAAATTGTCCGTAGCATGTGTGGGGGGATCGCTGGTGCGGGGGGGTCGCTGGTCACAGGCTGGGTCCAGAAATGGGGGGGGCGTCGGGGAAAGTTGGGGGGTGGGGGAGTAAAGAGGTGGAGATGGGAGGGGGGGTAGTGGATAAGGGGGAGAAGAGTGGCGAGGGGGGAAGAGAATAAGGGGGTGGGGAGAGGAGAAGGGTAGGGGGGAGTGGGGAATGGGGGCAGGATGGGGGGGGAAGAGGGGATTTCAGTCTACACTCACTGAATCCATCCCTGTGAAAATAGACGGTGATCGGATTTGGAAGCGGACCAATACATCTATAAATAAAACGGAACAAATTGATTTTATTGTATTAATTTTAATATATTAATGTTTCAAATCCATGCATTGTAGGAAGAATATTTTACATCCCATCTGTGGTCCTTAACCCTAACTGCTCGTTAGGGTTAGGGACCACAGGACAGCGTGTGACAGGGCGCACGACATGTTGAGACGCCCAAATGTCGCTCCAGGATTTTGAACATTTTGAACATTCCAAAATCCTGGGGCGACAGGGAAGCGCCGTGCATCACGCACGTCTCAGCACGCGTCAAGCGAGCCAACCTATTTTTAGGCTGTCCCGTAAATGACGCGCAATTGTCGCTCGTGGGACAAGCCGTTATATGAATTTCACTTTCTTGTCATTGTCCCATTGGAATGTGGACATCTATGGATGCTTACAGGACTAGCTGGACCCTGTGGTCAAAGAGATTTCTTAGGCTTGTGCTGGGGTGAATTATTGCTTCCACTCACTGCATAAAATTCACAAGATCTAGGTATTGCCAGCCTGTGGTCCCTGGATTCGTATTCAGACATGAGATTACTATGGGAACACCATTACTGGAGATATGGCACTTGCTTTGTACCACGATAACTTGGAATAAGGCAGCACTTTTAGGAAGTGGAAAATATGCGGTGAGGGCAGGCGAGAAAGACTTTAATTAGCAATGTTACAAAATTTTGAGATTTAAAAAAACAAGTCTGCAATTTATCCCATCAGATAAAGCATAAAAATAAGTTTAATTTGACAGCTAATTAACTTTCATATCTTCAGTATTAAAAAAGTTATGGCCATTTTCATACTTGGAAATTAGCATCTTGTTCCCCATTGCCTTTCCATTGACTTAACGCAAAAGCTGTGATCTAGGACAGTCAAAAGCCCATAACTTTCTTAAAACTTAAGAGAACTCAATGAAATGTTCAGTTATTATAGATTGAAGCATTCTGAAACACATATGAAACAATCTTACTTGGATGACCTGAAATTAAAGCATATAATTAGTTAGTTACCTAATTGTATCTAATTACAAAATTCAATTACTAGATCTAAACATCTATCCATTTCTTAAGAAAAGATAAACATTTTTAAATTGCCTTAGTGTCCAAATAACATTCACACAATAATTCACAATATAACATGATTTTTAAATCTAATTTCCATGAATTTATAGGCCAAATGGAAGGAATTTAGCATTTAATTCTTGTAAATTAATGGCCATTTAAATCATCTTGTGAGTGGGTTTTAGTGGAACGCGGTGGATTGGAACGATGCGGTTTGCGGTGAATCTAACCCACAGTCGGCAGGAAAAATATTGGGGGTTCGTATATATTTTTTATCCCCATTTTGCAACATGAAATTTTGATTAAATGCTTCCTAAGAACCACGTTTTTATGTAAAAATAATCTGTGTACCTTCTTTTTTACCCTACATAAAATCCTTCCCGTTGTCGGCGCTCACGGCTTTAGAAGATGATTTTTAAATTACTCTAGCTAATAAATGCTCTAGTGTAGTTTAAAAATACCTTCATAAATCAAATGTCGGAGCGATTTCTCTTTAGCGATGAAATCCCTGAGATGGATCGATTTGTCCTGTCTGGAGAAAAACGGCATTTTAAACCCGCCCCCGTCTGAAAGGCGGCAAAGTCGTGTGCACGGGGAGCGGCAGAACTGCAGCGCCGCTCAAAGTAAGTATTGTAACATACCTACTTTAACTGATTAAAGTAGGTATGTTACAATATTTTGAGATTTTCAAAGGTTTGCTTAGGTGGGGCTGTATATCTTTGGGGATGTAGCAATCACATTTTCATTTTATGAGGGGAGAAAATGAGAGAAACTCTTGATCTTATATGGTGGAGATAAAGAAGAGAATTGAAGTGGTGTTGGTGTTGGAGAAAATGTTAAGGTCATAAGTGATAAGGGCAGAATTAAGCCATTCAGCCTATTAAGTCAACTCCCCCATTCAATCACCGCTGATCTACAGTATCTCTCCCTCCTAACCCCATTCTCCTGCCCTCTCCCCATAACCCCTGACTCCGTACAAATCAAGAATCTATCTATCTCTGCCTTAAAATGATCCCTAGATGTAGCGATGTTACAAACCTTACCTTCAGCGGCGCTGCAGACCTGCCACGGGCTGTGTGTGCGACTCCGGCGCCTTTGAGGGGGGGGGGCGGGATTAAAACGCAGGTTTGTATCGCTTGTCGGAGAGGGATTTCCTTGAGCTGCTAGTGGATGAAGAAAAATTGATCGGATTTTCGTTCGCGTTTAAAAAAATTAAAAAAAACTCGCTGGACAATTTTATATTTGGATTAAAGTAAAAAGCGACTTCTAACGCCCTCAACGCCTTCAACATGACCGATCATAATATCAGGACAAAACAAAGGGTAAGTCGTTTATTTCACATATAATCTTGCTTCTTGGGGTGCCGTTAGTCTAATTTTACGATGCAAAAATGTTATTTAGTCCCCCCCCAAACGATTCGGCCATGTCTTTGCCTGCCGATATGGGGTTAAAATTCACCGCAACGGCAACGTTCCAATCGATCGCATTCCAGAAACACCCACTCGCAAGATGATTAAAATTCTCTTTTTTTGGGACAATCATGTCATAAATCATCTATGTTTTGTGTAATTGTCTATCCATAATCAATATTTTTATACTAAATATCCACAGTTTTAGTCACATGTATTGTGCAAAAAATAATAATTTTGATCACATTGAGTGTGGATGTTTCTAGATTAATTTATGGGAATTAAACATTAAATTTCTTCCATTTGGCATATAAGTTCATGACAATTAGATTTAAAAATCCTGTTAAATTGTGAATTCTTGTGTGAATGTGATTAGTTTGTTATTTGGATACTTAGGCTATTTAAAAAAAATAGCCTTTTTTAAGAAATGGATAGATGTTTAGATCTAGTAATTGAATTTAGATGAATTTAATTGAATAGATGAATTTAATTGATTTGATGAAACTGATGAATATGAATTTTTTGTTGGGTATTCACTATTTCTTTAGCGTTTAACTTTATCATTTCTACCTTTTTTCTAAAACTGCAAATAATAAATTGTTTCTGTTAATGAGAACAGTGTTTTTTTTTCCTTTCCATTTTAAACAGATGTCTCTGAAGAAGAAATGCAAAATTGTCAATCCAAATGTCCAGCAAAAGAGACTGATTTAGACAGCATTCGCAGAGATTATCCAGATTTGGACTCCTCCAAATGTGATGATCTACAGGACATTCTTAATGGGAAAGTAGTGGGCAGAAAGGCATGTCGTGCGTGGTTTGAAGAGCAAAAACTTGTAGTTTACAATGCCAAAATTGAAACGTTGAGGAAAAACAAGGTGTACAGAGTTGCTTATTGGTTGCAATCTGAGGAGTATGATGATGCTACTGATTATGATATGCCAATGTACCAGCTAGCAATTAATCTTCTCCATAAAGACTTGGTCTATTGCTAGAAATTGTAATTGATTTACCTATCTGTTACGGACTTGCAGCATATAATACAATAATATTAAAGTTCTGATCTTGAGAATATCACATTTTTGAATTTTCAAGGCAATCTGGGTGTTTATTACTTTTTCCGTCACAACAGTCAATTTTGTAATGAGCTACAATTAGGTAACTAACTAATTATATGCGTTAATTACAGGTCATCCAAGTAAGATGTTTCATATTTGTTTCAGAATGCTTCAATCTATAATAACTGAACATTTCTTTCGGTTCTCTTAATTTTTAAGAAAGTTATCGGCTTTTGACTGTCCTGGATCACAGCTTTTGTGTTAAGTCAATGGAAAAGCAATAGGGAACACAATGCTAATTTCAGAGTATGAAAATGGCTATAACTTATTTAATACTGAAGATATGAAAGTGAATTAGGTAGCAAATTAAACTTTTTATGCTTTATCTGATGGGATAGTTTGCAGACTTGATTTTTTTAATCTCAAAATTTTGGAACATTGCTACTAGATGGCCTCCACAGCCTTCTTTGGCAAATAATTTCACATATTCACCACCATCGGACTAAAGAAATTCCTTCTCATCTCCTTCCTAAAGAAGCGCCTTTTACTTTGAGGCTATGACCTCTAGTCCTAGACTCTCCCACTAGTGGAAACATCCTCTCCACATCCACTCTATCCAAGCCTTTCACTATTTGGTAAGTTTTTTGTTGTTGTTGTCTAAAGCAGGAGCTTGTTATAGACCATCTTTTACTTCCATCTGTCTGTGGAAGATCATGAAATTGTCACACTCAGGCGTTCTTCTTGAGATCTGAGGTAGGAGAGTTATTTTAATGTCAACTTAGCCTCTCCATCTATTTGATAGCAAAAGTCAGGTCAAAGATGATTGGATAAAGGGTTCAAAGTATGTTGATGAAGCCTTTCAAGTGTTAACAAGCCAGTCATTGAAACCTGATCCTTTACAATCTCTGATAATAAGTGAATCATAGTTTTGAATGCCTTCAGTATTCACTCCCTCATGGAATGGTGCTCTAAATATGTGTAATAAAACACTCAGTAGGTTGGGTATTGTATGTTGAGAGAGAGAAAAACACCTAATGTTTTGATCAATGACCTTCCAACTGGAGGCAAGATGAGCTGCCCAGGTTTAGTAACCTTATGACACAAAGTGCTGGAGTAACTCAGAGGGCCAGGCTGCATCTCTGGAGAACTGAAAAACTCTTCTTCAGACTGAAGGGACCTGACCCGAAACATCACCAGTTCATGCTCTTCAGAGCTGCTGTCTGACCTACTGAGTTACTCCAGAACTTTGGGTCTTTTTATGTAAGATAGCATCTGCAGTTCCGTGTTTCTACTCGGTATTTGTGTGGTTAACCAAACTGGGTCCCTAATTTGATTCATTTTCTCTTCACCATGTGTCTGGAGATTTACTAACCCATTGGTTATAGAAACGAAAATGCTTCTCTGAATGCCTTGGATTTTTTTCTACCATATTAAAATTGATTTTTATGTCAGCTGCTGTTGTTCATGTCTACATCTGTCTAGATATAATGTTGGAGGTTCTCTGGAAATGTGCGCACACACACTGCACTGAACAAGAGTTGCACTGTCCAAAGGGACATTTGTCAGTTAAGCTGTACCCTCCTCCTTGGGAGGAAGTAAAATATTCCATGGTGCTGTTCTAAAGAGCAGAGATATTTCCTCCAGTATCTTGGATAATATTTATTTCCCAGCCATTTATATATTCTGTGTAAAAGATGATCAGTTTGTGAGACCATGCTTTGAATTATTGGACTGTATACATCCTGCATTGATCATTAAATTATTACTTGACATTTTGAAGAATGCTTTATTATTTGTCGTTTTTTTTAACACAGTACTTGGAAATGTATGTATCTTATTAAATACTGTAATTTTGTGTTGCTTTCCAGTTAAGAAGATATTTTGGGAGCAAATGTGTTCCAAGTTTTCCGCCTAAGATTTTTCTTGCACAAACTGAGTCCATGGCTGAAGAAAGAAGACTTCAATTACAGTCATATCTTCAAAAAGGTAGGTGCATGAGTCTGAGGTCGGGGAGAAATCCTTAAATATTATGGACTGGAGTGTCTCAAATAATATAATGCATGCTGAGAAGATAAATCTGGAGATCAGAATGGGACTCCCCTCCCACTCTGAACATAGACAAGCACTCATTATGTGCACGCAGATGGGTGCGTGCGCACACATGCATACTCTTTTTACTCATTCACTATGCTACATGTGAAAAGAATCGTATGCAAGATGAGGACACATAAAAGATATTGCAGGTGCTGGAATCTGGAGCAAAAACCAAACTGCTGGAGAATTCAGCAGGTTAAGCAGCATCACTAGAATAAAAAAAACAGTCAACATTTTGACAGGATTGGTGGAAGTCCAGTACAGTGGAAGGGTCTCGACCTGAAATGTTGATTGTCCTTTTTACTCCATAGATGCTACCTGACATGCTTTGTTTCTCCAACCGTTTGTCAGCTACAAAGTGAGTGGTCTGGAATTCATGCAACCATTTCCAAGAAACGTCAAGAATAATTTTTGTTTAAAGTTTAATAAAAATAAGAACTAAGATATGCTTTCTTCAAGAAAGTGAATGGACATGAAACTGGACCATGAATTGAGCTAGTTTTGATATTTTTGTTTTTTGTTTTTTGTTTTTTTGTTTTTTTTTTGTTAGAAGTAAGTACAATAGTGCGGTACTTGAGTACCTAATACATACATACATACATACATTCCATTCTTATACAACTTTGTACTTTTGATTTAATAATAAAAGAACAGTGAGAGAAAAAAGAAATAAAGAGTGTCGGAATAGATAGACAAGCGAGTAGACACAGATAGCCAAAGAAATATAGGACAGAGATAAGAAGCTAAAAAGATTGAAAGAAAAGGAGAAAGTAAAGAAAAGAGAGATTAGGAGAGATCTACCTATTTCGTACTTTTGCCCATCCGTCACCCGGTTCTAAACCATTTAATTTCTTATGTTGCACCATCTGCTTGTAAAAAGTTGATAAAAGGAGACTAAGTCTTTAAGAATAGGTCTACTTTGCCTAGTAGGAGGAATCTCCTTTCTTCAAGGTGTAGCATTTCAGACATGTTTGAAATCCACATTTTGAATGTTGGCGTGGTTGCTTTTTTCCAAAATTTGAGTAAGTTTTTGCTGTTATTAGACCATAATTAAGAAAAGCTTCTTGGAATATAGTTAGTTTACTTCCTCTTCCATTGATCCAAAGATAATCAGTTCTGTATTGGGGTTCAATTTTGTGTTAAATAGTTTTGTAAAAATTCCAAAGATTTAATTCCAAAATGTATACAGTGTTATACAAGAGACAAAGGAATGTGCTATAGTGGCATTTTGAGTTAAACAATTGTCGCAGATGGGGGAAACATTTGAAAATATTTTATTCAGTCTAGTTTTCGAATAATATAGTCTATGTAAAATTTTAAATTGAATTAGGTTATGTCTTACATTAATTGAACATTTATTTACATATAATAAATGTTTTTCCCATCTATCGTTCGGAATTTTTATCAATAACTCTTGTTCCCAGTCCCTTCTAATTGCCTCTGTCGTTGGTTTCTATATTTAGAATTGTATTATATAAGTAAGATATTAAATTGCTTGATTCTGCCTTTCTATTCATTCCTTCCTCCAATAAATCTGGGGTTAAAGTTCGATATTCTTGTATATATTTTTTCAAATCTTGAATTTGAAGATATTTGAAATATTGATTACTTTTCAAATTATATTTTAGTTTTAATTGTTGGAATGATAAAAGTTTTCCCATTTCATACATATCTCCCATCATTTTAATTCCTATTCTTTCCCAATGGATAAACGTTTTATCAATAATGGATGGTGTGAATGAGGGATTATTAGCTATTGGAGAAAGAAGCAATTTTTTTTTTTAATTTTAAAGTTAGTTTTATTTGTTTCCAAATTCGTATTATACTGTGTATGTATATATATATATATATATATATATATATATATATATATATATATATATATATATATATATATATATATATATATATATATATATATATATATATATATATATATATATATATTGGATTCTTATTTATTATATTGTTCAGTTTCATTGGGTAAAGAAGGATCACTCCTATATTATAAGGGGAACAATCCTCTTTCTCCATTCTTATCCAATCTACCTGTTGGGCAGAACTGTCCAACCAATAGATTATATTTGTAATATTCACTGCCCAATAGTAATACAATAAGTTAGGAAGTGTCAGTCCCCCTGGTTCTTTAGATTTACACAAGTGTTTTTTTTTAAATTCTGTGTGATTTATAATCCCATATGAAGTTTATAATATCAGAGTCTAGTTTTTTAAATAATTTTTTAGGTAAGTGTATTGGAAATGATTGAAATAGGTACAATATTTGTGGTAAGAAGATCATTTTTATCGCGCTTATTCCGCCTATTAAGGACTTCAGCAGTGTTTTCCAAAATTTAATCAACCCATTTAATTTAGTTAATAAAGGCATATAGTTTGCGTTGAGTAATGATTTATATTTCCTAGTGATTTGGATGCCCAAATACTTCAATTTTTCTGTTGCAATTCTAAAGGGGAATTTCAACAAATGTGTCGGCTCTTGAGGTTTTATCGTCATAATTTCACTTTTATTCCAATTTATTCTATATCCTGAAAAATAACCAAATTCCTCTATTAAGTTTAGTATATTTGGTATGCTAATTTGCAAATTTGTAATATATAGTAATATGTCATCTGCATATAATGTAATTTTATTATTTGAGTGTTTGGTATTATATCCATGAATATTCGGATGACTTCTTATACTTTCTGCTAAAGGCTCTAACACTAGTGCAAATAGCAGGGGAGATAGTACACACCCCTGCCTATTGCCCCTTGCTAATTGGAATTTCGGGAATAATATATTATTGGTCAGCATTCTAGCCGTCGGCTTATCATATAATAATTTTACCCATGTGATAAAGTTATCTCCCATGTTAAATTTTTGCAATACTTTGAATAAATATTGCCATTCTACTTGATCGAAAGCTTTTTCTGCATCCAATGAAATAATTGCTAGTTCTTCTTCAGTATTATGTGAGTACATTATATTAGACAGCCTTCTCAAATTGTTAAAAGAGTATCTCTTTGGTATAAACCCTGTTTGGTCCGGGCTTAATAGTTTGCTAACATATTTACTCAATCTTCTCGCTAGGGTCTTTGCTAATATTTTTTGATCTGTATTTAGGAGTGCAATAGCTCTATATGAGCCTGGGTCTTCTAGATCTTTATCCTTTTTTGGTATAAGTATAATCATTGACTCAGTGTTTCTGGTAGTTTATTTTCTTTAAAAGTGTGTATATATATAAATCTTGCAGGCGTGAGGAAATTATCTCATAGAATCTTTTATAGAATTCATTACTAAAGCCATCTGGTCCTGTAGTTTTGATATTATGATTGTGAATATTATCTTGCTGGCAACAGGATTTAAGCAAAGGTCAGTTCAAAGGGACTCTAGTTATGCTGGTTGTGGGAATTGTTGTTTGGTTTAGCTTAGATATACAGCATGGAAACAGGCCCTTCGACCCACCGAACCACACCGACCAGCGATCACCCGTACACCAGTTCTATCCTACACGCTAGGGATAATTTACAGAAGCAATTAACCTACAAACCTGCATTTCTTAGGAATGTGGGAAGAAACTGTAGCATCTGGAGAAAACCCTGCTGTTCCTGAAACATCCATGCAGTGGAGCCAGTGTGCCTGCTGTATGTTTTACATCTTGGTCTCCTTCAATGTCTGTGTGCTCACTAAGCTTTCAGCACCAAAGCAGTTTCCATAAGCAGGTCTGCATCTCCTGTGAACTGGAACTTGTGTAGTTTATGTGGCTAAGAATGTCGCAGTTAAATAGTACATCTTGTTTTCTTTTACACATAGCAAAGAGGTGAACTATACCACCATAATTATTATTTCTCTGTGTGAAAGCATTACAGTGACTGACCACACACTGCAAGTTTATTGGTCTTAAATTTCTGTAAAGCAAAAGCCGCAGACAAAAATTAGCTATCAAAGGGGTATTTCTGAACTGAAGTATTTTCAGAAATTTTTATTTTCTGAGCTTAGTCATGGAGTGAAGTGCATGGAAACAAATGCTTTGGCCCAACAATTCCATGCTGATCATCAAGCACCCAATTACCCTAAACCCTGTGCCTCTCAACCTTCACACACGCGCACGCACGCACGCGAAATCCACAGTGGCAAATCAAACCAGCAAACCAACCATCTCTGTGATGTGGATGGAAACCCAAGCACTCAGGTTGGACTTTCCCTCACTGTTGCGGCACGAAACACAGCAATTGAACGAGAATTAAGAGCTTGCTCGATCTCTTGCAACCCGAGGGATCTTTGGATGCAGGGCTGCCAATGCTGCAAATCATAGAGTGGGATATTTGAAATTGCAGTGAATGAAACATAATTTCTAGTGACTGTTACCAACAACATGTGCACATCTAGTTTTGCAGACCTATTTCAGCTTGATGGCTGGATTATTAGAATAATGACTCAAGATATAACCTTACATTCTCTGACATATGCTGGCTTGAAATTGACAGATATAGTCCTCTATTTTCAGCTTCATCTATCCATTGTTAAAATGACAATGGCGGGTAATAACATGCATGTTTGGAGGCTGTAATTGTCATTTAAATGTGAAACCACCATGATCAATGTGTTTGTAGTGGGCGTGTGAGCTTGGCAGATGTCTTCACTGACAATACGCATAACAATGGGAAGACACACGAGTACTGACAGGAAGACCCTATTAATAATAATGATTCTGACAGTGTGAAACTGCTGAACAAGACTTGTGCTGCTCCATAAACATGAGCCTCCTTTTTCTCCTGGTGCTTTATATGCACCACACAGCAAATGTAATATAACTTGTAAGTTCTATCAATACACACATTACTGGAGAAACATTTTAATTGGGCATAAATCGATGCTGAATGTAAAGTATCTATGGAGATACACGATCCTGCAGATGATGGAATTTTGAACAAAAAAAATAAGTGCTGGAGGAACCCAGTTGCTGCAGGCTGCATCTGTGGAAGGAATGGGCATATGATGTGTTGGGTTGGGACCCTTCTTATGACTGAGTAGGGGGAGAGAGGTGGGGCAGGAAAAAGTCAGGTAAATGATAGCTGTGTACAGGTGAGGGGGTAGGAGTGACTGGCAGATGGGTGGAGTAATTGACAAAGGTTATATCTGTATTAGAGTCAAAAGGGTGTCAGATAAAGGAAAGGGGGGGGGGATGAAATGTAAAATAAGGAGGGATGTGGGTGGAAGAAGTGGGAGAGAAAAGAGAGGGGGGAATAAAAGGAAACTGAGATTCTGGGATGGGAGATGACCTTTCGAAATAGTGGAAAGGACCAGGGTAATTTGGGAGGTGAGAGAAATGTGTACGCACCAGTGAGGGGAAGGGGTATGGGGACGAGATTGTTATTTGAAATTGGAGAATTTGATGTTCATGCCATTGGGTTGTAAGCTACCCAAGTGGAGTATGAGATGCTGTTCTTCCAGCTCTTATGTGGCCTCACTTTGGCAATGGAGGAGGACAAGGCTTCATGACTGCCTAAGATGCCATGCAGTTGCATGACATGCCCAAATGAAGTGTCCAAAATCGAAACATTGTCTGTCCATTCCCTTCACAGATGCTGTCTGACCCACTGAGTTCCTCCGGCACATTGTTTTTTTTATTTTTAAAGGGTCAATGCTCAGTTGATACATTTTTTTGATATCATTCATCTGGATGAGGGAGATTTCCCCAGACAAGATTTAAAGTATACGACATGAGGAAAGAATTGTTAAAATACTAAATGAAAACACTGGATCAATACAATGGATTTGACAGTATGTGTGTGTGGAAAAAAACAGGGTCAAGCTTTCAAGTCCAAAAAATCATCCAAATGTTTATACCGGTATTTTCTTCAAGAAACTGAGTAGATCGTATAATTTTCCAAAATAATGTAGTTCTTCAATTTTCAGCAAATTCTTCATTGCAGCCTCTTTGTCCCTTATCTGAGATGCAAAACTATTGAATCATTTACAACTTTATTTTATAATTGTGATTATGCAGAAACAAAATTAACTGCTAAATATCCATATTCTTGATTTTGCAGTTGGAGAGGATCCTGTTATAAGTGTCAGTGAAATATTCACCACTTTATTAAAAAAAGCGCAACAGGTAGGAACATTTTTTGGATGATGCAAGTTCACAGCAAATGTATACAAAGTAATTCACAAAGTGTATCCATACCAAAAGAATTCTTCCCGTGTCCACGATGTTGCAGAAGACGATCAAAGACATTTTTAAAGAAATGTAAATGCTGGAAAACTGTAATGAAAATTGAAAATACAGGAAACACTCAGTCAAGTCAAGAGCATTTTATTGTCACACGCCCCAAAACAGAGAATAGGGTGACGTGGTGGCGCAGTGGTAGAGTTGCTGCCTTGCAGTGCCAGAGACCTGGGTTTGATTCGAACTATGGCAGTGTTGGTCTGTACGGTGGTTGTAAGTTCTCCTGCGTGGGTTTTTTTTTGGGTGTCCCGGTTTCCTCCCACCTAAGACGTACAGGTTTGTAGGCTAATTGGCTTTGTAAAATTCTAAATCGCAGCCTGTGTAGGATAGTGTTAGTGTGCAGGGATCGCTGGTTAACACGGACTCAGTGGGTCAAAGGCCCTGTTTCCGTGCTGTATCTAAAAAAATATAAACAACAATAATGGTGAGGTCAAAAATAATGCCCCCAAGTCTGTCAATTGGAGCTTATTTGGAGGTTGTAGTGTTTTAATAGCCTGAAGGTTGCCAGGAAGAAGCTGCTCCTGAACCTGGATGTTACAGTTTTTAGGCTCTTATACCACCATCCCGATGGCAGGAGTGAAATGAGAGTGTTGCCAGGGTGGTGTGTCTGATGAGCCCCACCGAGGCACTGCCCCTGAACCCCGCCAGGGACCTAGCCAGCCTCCTGGACCCTCAGCCAATACTTCCTACTTTTTTTTCTGGAAGTGAATATCATGCTTAGTCCACGTTGCTTAAAAAATTTGGGTCTACTGTATGAGAAGAGATTAAAATATATATATATAATATATATATATATATATATATATATATATATATTAATAATATAGTGTAATTCAATACAAAAGAACAGTTAAAGTAAAAATTAAAATATTAAAGTATCATGTAGGCTGGCTGTAAACGAAAAAAGCGTTCAAATTAAGGATGCTTCATTCTAAATATTTAATATAAAATCATTATAAATAATTGAAAACACTATTATCTTTCTTCATTGCCTGCTGTACCTACATGCTTACTTTCTGTGACTGATGAACAAGAACCCCCAGATCTCGTTGTACTTTTCCCAATTTGACACCATTCAGATAATAAACTGCCTTCCTGTTCCTGTTACCAAAGTGAATAACCTCACATTTATCCACATTAAACTGCATCTGCCCACTCACCCAACCTGTCCAAGTCACCCTGCATCCTCATAGCATCCTCCTCAGAGTTCACACTGCCACCCAGCTTTGTGTTATCTGCAAATTTGTTAATGCTACTTTTAATCCCTTCACCTAAATCATTAATGTATATTGTAAATAGCTGTGGTCCCAGCACCGAGCCTTGCGGTACCCCACTAGCCATTCTGAAAGGGACCTGTTAATCCCTACTCTTTGTAAATGGTAGAAAGGTTCATTGTATTAGGCACCTAAAATTTGAGGGCATAATTTAGGGTAAGAAAATTAGAAAGGAGTGCAGGAAGGTTTCTTAGAGACCTGTTGGAATCTGGAACTTTCTGATGAATGGGTGTTGAGGCAGGTACCTTCATAATACTAAGGAAGTATGTGGATGAGCTCTTGAATCTATGATTATGCTTTAGAGCTAAATTGAGGAGTAATTACATTAGATTAGATTTGCATACAGCAAAAAAAGTGGTCAACTCACTGATTTGATGCAAGAAATTAGTGTGGAAATTTGGAAGAAACCATTTTCGCTCTGGAGGAATGGAGAACAAGGTGGCCATGACATTAAAATAAGGCCTTGGGTGCTGTCAAGAAGTACTAGGTCACACAAAGGATGGTATGGACTTAGGATACCTGCTCTCTCCATGCTTCCCCCCCCCCCCCCCCCCACCTCCTGTCCTCAACACCACTTACAAGTTGAAAGTTTTGGAACTGAGATCGATGATTTTTTCTTGGTATGCACATTACTGGTTCCAGGACTGTTATGGCTGTCGGACTGTTAATTAGCATTGGACAAGCTGTGATCAGTTTGCCTGGGAACACGGGTTTGAACATACATGCCAGCTTTTTGTGCTGTTTAAATAAAGAGCAATCATGATGAGCATTCTCTATGCTGAGGGTGGTACACTTTACCTTGGAGGGCTGTGGGGGCTCAATCATGAGAAATATTTAAAGTGGGATAGATAGATTTTTGAAAGGTATGTGAGTTTAGAGTATGGGGAACAGGCACAGAAGAGGAGTTGAGGCTGGGGGAAGATCACCATGATATTATTGAATAGTTAATCAGACTCAAGGGGCCAAATGGCCGATGCCTGTTACTTTTTGTGTTCTTGTCGGGTGGAATACAAGAAATATTGTTCGTAAGACAATTTATGAAGCATTTTGGATTATTGGATTCAATGCAATTACAATGTTTCATTAAAGGTGATTGAAATATGTTTTACTATGTTTTTTGTTTGCCCTTTTGTCCAGTGGGATGGGTTATTTGGATGGGGAAAGAGGTTGGCTGCTATTCAGAGCTTTGACTCCACATATTATAACTCTTTTTCTCAGGAGACTTGGTGTTGCAATGTGAAATGATCTGAAGAGAGTGTTATATTGTTGAAATGTAGTTTAGCTTAGAGATACAGTACGGAGACAGGCCCTTCGGACTACCGAGCCCGCACCGGCCAGCAACCCGCACGTCAACACCATCCTACACACTAGGGACAATTTACATTTATACCAAGCCAATTAACATACAAACCTGTACGTCTTTGGAGTGTGGGAGGAAACCAAAGATCTCCAAGAAAACCCACACAGGTCACAGGGTGAACATACAAACTCATTACAGACGAGCACCGGTAGTCAGGATGGAACCCGGGGTCACTGGTGCTGTAAGGCAGCAACTCTACCGCAATGCCACTGCGCTGCCCTAGTTGTTTAGAAGAAATATGAAAGCCTGTCTCTGCACCCTTGAGACCAGGCCACTAAGCTTTTTGTAATTTTCATTGCAGGAAACATTTAAAATCCATCCTCAAGTTATCGCCTTGGAGATTCTTCTTGCAGACAGAAAGAAGCTTCTAATTGACACCCATGCATACGACTCGGCAGAGAGGATGCTTACGGTAAATATTATTCTTAATAAATCTGGGGATGGGAAAATAAATGTTGTACAGCTTGAAAGGGCAGGGAAGTGACTGAAGTCTCATAGCTTCTCAGCAGCAAGCAATCCCACAAATTCCTTTGCCTGGAGTAACATTGCTGCAGTCATATAAAGACAAAAAGTCAAAGTCAAAAGAGTTTATTGTCATGTGTCCCTGACAGGACAATGAAATTCTTTCTTTGCATAGCACAACAGAACAGAGTAGGCATTGACTACAATTATATACTTAAATACACACATTAATTAATAAATTAATAAAGTGCAAATAACAGATAGCGGGGTTTTAATGTTCAGAGTTTTGTCCGAGCCAGGTTTAATAGCCTGATGGCTGTGGGGAAGTAGCTATTCCTGAACCAGGTCGTTGCAGTTCTCGGGCTCCTGTACCTTCTACCCGAAGGTAGCAGGGAGATGAGTGTGTGACCAGGGTGGTGTGGGTCCTTGATGATGCTGCCAGCCTTTTTGAGGCAGCGACTGTGGTAGATCCCCTCGATGGAAGGAAGGTCAGAGCCGATCATGGACTGGGCAGTGTTTACTACTTTTTGTAGTCTTTTCCTCTCCAGGGCACTCAAGTTGCCGAACCAAGCCACGATGCAACCAGTCAGCAAGCTCTCTACTGTGCACCTGTAGAAGTTAGAGAGAGTCCTCCTTGACAGACCGACTCTCCGTAATCTTCTCAGGAAGTAGAGGCGCTGATGAGCTTTCTTAATAATTGCATCTGTGTTCTCGGACCAGGAAAGATCTTCACAGATGTGCACGCCCAGGAATTTGAAGCTCTTGACCCTTTCAACCATCGACCAATTGATATAAACAGGACTGTGGGTCCCCATCCTACTCCTTCCAAAGTCCACAATCAGTTCCTTGATTTTGCTGGTGTTGAGGGCCAGGTTATTGTGCTGGCACCATATGGACAGTTGCTCGATCTCTCTTCTGTACTCCGACTCATCCCCATCAGTGATACGTCCCACTACAGTGGTGTCGTCAGCGAACTTGATGATGGAGTTCGCACTGTGACCGGCTACGCAGTCGTGAGTATAGAGTGAGTACAGCAGGGGGCTGAGCACGCAGCCTTGAGGTGCTCCCGTGCTGATTGTTATCGAGTCTGACACATTTCCACCAAAACGAACAGACTGTGGTCTGTGAATGAGGAAGTCGAGGATCCAATTGCAGAGGGATGCGCAGAGACCCAGTTCTGCGAGTTTGGTAACCAGCTTGGAGGGGATGATTGTGTTAAATGCCGAGCTGTAGTCAATGAATAACAGCCTGACATATGAGTTTTTGTTGTCCAAGTGGTCCAGAGCGGAATGGAGAGCCAGCGAGATCGCGTCCACCGTTGATCTGTTGTGGCGGTAAGCGAACTGCAGTGGGTCCAGGTTTTTGTCAAGGTAGGAGTTGATTTGCGCCATGATCAACCTCTCGAAGCACTTCATCACCACAGGCATTAGTGCCACTGGTCGATAGTCATTGAGGCACGTCACCTTGCTCTTCTTGGGCACCGGTATTATTGATGCCCTTTTGAGGCAGGTGGGAACCTCAGACCTCAGAAGTGACGGGTTGAAAATGTCCGTAAAAACTCCAGCCAGTTGGTCCGCACAGGTTTTTAAAACACGACCAGGTATGCCATCAGGTCCTAAACGCTTTTCGAGGGTTCATGACGTCGGCCTCTGTGGCTGAGACTGAAATACCATCACAGCGAATGGGGGCTCGGGAAGGCACATCGGTGTTCTCCCTATCAAAGCGTGCGTAAAATGCATTGAGCTCATCAGGGAGTGATGTATCGCCGACATCCGAGCTGCCTCCTGGTTTCGCCTTTTAGGAGGTGATTGCATTCAGTCCCTGCCACAGCTGCCGAACATCTGTCTCATCCTCCAGGGTTACACAAAAGCTGGAGAAACTCAGCGGGTGCAGCAGCATCTAAGGAGCGAAGGAGATAGGCGACGTTTCAGGTCGAGACCCTTCTTCAGACTGGTAGATGTCTCATCCTCCAGTTTGGAGCAGAACTCTCTTTTGGCCTTTTTGATGGCCTTACCAAGGTCGTATCTGGACTTCGTGTAGACCACTGTATCATCAGACATGAATGCCCGGTGTCTGGTCTTCAGAAGAGTGCGGATCTCAGAGTTCATCCAAGGTTTCTGATTGGGAAACACTCGGAAGGTTTTTGTAGGGATGCAGTCCTCCACACATTTCTTAATGAAGTCTGTAACGACTGTGGTGTATTCATTCAATTCCTTTGCCGAGTCCTTGAACATTGCCCAGTCTACAAACTCCAAACAATCCTTGTAGTTGTTCCTCTACTCCCCCCGACCAGCTCTGTACTGTCCTCACCTCTGGGGGTGCGCTCTTTAATTGCTGCCTGTCGGCAGGAAGAAGCAGCACCGCAGTATGGTCGGATTTACCGAAGTGAGGGCGAGGGGTAGAGCGGTAAGCATTCTTGATGGTGGTGTAGCAGTGGTCGAGGGTGTTTGGTCCCCTGGTGCAGCAGGAGACATGTTGGTGGAAGTTAGGGAGCGATTTCTTGAGGTTTGCCTTATTGAAGTACCCAGCAATGGTGGTAAAAGCCTCGGGGTAAGACGTCTGGTGTTTGTTGACCACGGCGTGCAGCCCTCCAGACGGACGTCTGCCTGGGGTGGGATGTAGACTGCGGTCAGGATGATGGAGGTGAATTCCCTCGGAAGGTAGAAGGGACGGCACTTCACCGCCAGATGTTCGAGATGTGGAGAGCAGGAGTTGGACAGGACTGCCACGTCTGAGCACCAAGCAGAGTTGACCATGAGGCAGACGCCCCCTCCTCTCCCTTTCCCCGATGCCAGTGTACGGTCCATGCGGTGGATGGAGAACCCTTCAGGCTGGACCGCTGAGTCTGGGGAGCTGGCGGTGAGCCATGTCTCTGTGAAACAGAACACAGATCATTCCCTCAGTTCCCTTTGATAAAGCAGCCTTGCCCTTAAGTCCTCCACTTTATTTTCAAGGGACTGTACATTGGCCAGTAGGATAGTAGGGAGAGGGGGCCGGTCCCCTGCGCTTCAGTCTGACCTGAAGTCCTGCCCGCCGGCCACGTTTCCGGAAACAATGGAGGCTTCCCCTTTGTTTCCAGGTATAAAAGGCATCAAACAGAGAACTTTTGCTCTCCCTATGGGTTAAAAAAATTCCATTGCAATAATTCAAAGAAGAGCAGAGTTCTCACTGTTGTCTTGGCCAAAATCTATTGCTTAATCATCATTACTGACGAGGATTATCTGGTTATTATTCATGGGGCCTTGCTGGATGGAAATGGATTATCGTTGTTTCTACCATTACAACAGTGCCGGCACTTCCAAACGACTTAATTAACTGGAGAGCACAGTGGGAAATCCCAAGGTTATGTAAGATGCTATTTAAATATGTCTCTTTATTTGTAGTTATCATACCATATGATACATCTCCTCCAGCAACTCAGCAGGTGATCTTTTTGCTTTTATTTCACTTATTACAGAGCATAATGATTTCATTGTGCAATTAAAAGGCTGCCAGCATAAAAGCCAATGCCAGTGCCGTCTAGTTTTCTACAAACCAAAATGAGTTATTTTGGAGGCTGAGAACAATTGCCGGACCAGATTTGTGTGCTTGGGACTTGTTTTTAACTAAAAAAGGAAATTTTATGGAATGAACATTCCCAGCTGGGTGTGATCAATGTGCTCTTCAGACTAAACAGTTGTACTGGTATGAAACTTTGTCGTGAGCATTGTAGAACTTTCACTTATATTGCCACTTAGTCCAAAATGCAAAGATTATTGACAGGCAGGCATAATGGTCTGCACATTCTGAAACTGTAGCAAGAAGGGAGAGCTACTGGAGGAACACAGCAGGTCAGGCAGCATCTGTGCAGGGAAATGAACTAGTGGACTTTTTGGGTTGAGACCCTTCACATAGACTGAAGGCGGGGACTGGGAGTATTTAGTATAATGTGTGTAGGGGGGGGGGAGAGATGGGGCAAGAGCTACAAGCAATAGGTGGATAAAGGTGAGGAGGGGTTGATTAGCAGATAATAGCTGAGGGAGGTAATGATGTGGAAAGCAAGAGGCTGGCACTGGAGAACAAAGGCTGCAGGTGAAGAGTGGAACAATGGGGGGTGGTGGCAGATGGCAACAACAAGGAGGGGAGATGGGAATGGCTTACCCCATTCCTCCCTCTGTTGCCATCTGCCACCGCCCCTCATTCACTCCCACCTTCACCTTGCTCTCTTATCAGATTCCAGAATCTGCAGCCTTTGTTCTTGACTCGTTTCCTCCGTCTTGTTATCTCCACCTAACCTTCCACGACCTGATTGACGACCTCAATGGCCTCCGACCTTTACTGCCGGCACCCCCCCATTAACTGCCGCATCGACCTCGTCGATCGCCGCCGGGTCCATTCGTGACACCTCGCGGCACCGACCCAGAGTCTTGCGCAGTGATCCGCCCCCGGCTTCATCAGCGCTTACAGGGTGGCGTCTGCCGCTCGCTGCCTCCGGGTGATTTATGAGGCCGTGTGCTCCTTTCACCTGTCACGCTGCAAGTCAAATGCTGCTCCTCAGCTTTGCGCGGTCACGTGTTAGGAATTCCCACATGTCAGGGATTCCCAAGGGTCATTGGGGATATTCATCTGGTGATCTGTGGAGGATGCTGCCAAAGAGCAGCTAACATTGGAAAATTGTGGGAAGGGATAGAAAAGGAAGAAGCTCTTAAGCGTGGACTTTGGTGCAGGTTTAAACACTGCTTCATAAACAGTGATGGCGTGAATATACGTTAGAATCACGCAAGATTTACCTACCCTAACGTATTGCAGAACATCATTGAACACGATTCTAATGCCCATGCTATTCTTTGAATTGTTAAAAAGGAGGGGGAATGGAACTAGTGGGCTGAATGGTGGCTTGCTGTGTCTAAGGAACTAACTGATAACTAAGAAAGCTTCTCTTGCAAAGTCGAATTGAGAATCTTAATTCTATTAGTTCCTTAAATGGCTTTTATTTCTGCACCAAATGTTCTACAGTAAAACAGTGATTATTTTTTTTCTCCCAAAGATTGCAGCCAAGAAAATTGAATTGTCCGGGCAATTTTTGGAATACATTGCCTTGTATCTTGTATGTGAAGATACTAATGGAGGATACACTGGTGAGTTCAAAATTTGTTTCACTTCGTAAGGTAGTCAGGATGCTGTCTTCATGAGAGAAGCAGCAACTTAAGAGGTGAAAGGACATTCAAGATATGTCCAAGATTTCCTGCAGGAAATTCTGCCAGGTCTACTTCTCTCACTCCCCCCCCCCGACCCCCTCTCGTTGAAGAGTGGCTTTCAATAGCAACAGACCAATTAATTAATACAATCAATGTTTCTTGGTTTTCTGACATCAATTGCTGATGCATATATGTCTATTTGCAGTCATTACACCGCACCAGGCTTTCAAGAGTCTTTTTGCATCTCTCAATTTGATCTTTTAAAGGCAGAAACTGAAATGGCAATATCTGGATTATTTACAGCAGTGCACCGGCAGCAATTCATCTGATATCTCCACAGTTGTGTTGATTGTCTTGCAAATTATTTCTGAGTTTAACAATGTACATCAATTTTTATCATACTGATTCAAGAACTGATATTTGAGCATGTGTAGCATGATGATGGAGAAAGTCTGGCCTAGGGTTGCAGAACTTTTAAAAGCTCTCCCCTTGCGCTACTTCCTCTGAACATGCTGACTCATGCACATTGCACATACATTTGCCGGAATCCTTGTCTTTCTCCCCTATTTTCAAGCTTCTGAAAACTGCATTTATTTTTAGCACTTTCCTTGGCTCAGTGCAATGATTTGCATTTCTGAGGTGGAAGTAAGTTCAAGAGCTAGAGACTTAACCACCCAACTGTGGGTGACTGTTAAATGAGAGATGAGGGAGAGCTTTCGGCCAAGGCACTAGACATTTGTTCAATGGTAGACACAAAATGCTGGAGTAACTCAGCGGGTCAGGCAGCATTCTGAAGAGAAGGAATGGGTGACGTTTCGGGTCGAGACCCTTCTTCAGACTGTTGTTAAATGGTACTTTATAGTATCGTGTATCTAAGTACAGTGAAATTCATTTTTTGCATCCCAATTAGTGGCAATCCTAGTAAACATTAGGCACAATCTTACCAAGTTCAAGAGTACTTAGTTTCGTGAACAAAGATACTATGTTCAGTATCTTAGTTCAAGATACATCACACTGAGTCTATACACGAGTCACCACTTTTAAGGGGTCATCTTGTACTGTTCAAGTTCGAGATTTGAAAAAAATGTTAAGAGTCTTAACTCAGTTGCTGGCAGCAGCTCTGGGTTGGAGTTGCAGGGTTGGCCTGGCCATGTGATATGTTGACTACCTCCGCCGCTGCAGGCCACATCTGTTTACAGTGCTCGGCCACCTGGAGTGGTGCCCAATCTACTGGCTGCTTCAGGGCCTCCAGCGGCCCACTCCGCCTCTTCAACATCAGCCCATGAATGCGGCGTCCTTTGCCTCTGTGCCCTGGAGTGTCTCTTCCGCAGCCAATTCAGGAAGCAGTAAGCCCCAGCCCAATCACTGGCATCGATCTTTTCACCCGTGTGCTGCTGCTGCCATCTTGGAGGGTTCACCTAATCCTAACGTATGCAAGCAATTCCATCATTCACTGGGAGATCATGATAGAGCTGCTGCCACACATTTCAGAAACCCAGGTTCAATCCCGATCTCCCGTTGCGTCTATTTAGTTTGTTCGTTCTCCCTGTGACTGCATGGGTTTAGCATAGCTGCTTCAGTTTCCTCGTACGTGCAAAAATATGCCAGTAGGCAGGTTAATTGGATACTTTAAGTTTCCCTACTGTGCAGATGAACAGTAGAATCTAGGATGAATTAATGGGAATGTAGAGAAAATAAGTAAGTATTGGTATTAATTTATTATCGTCATGCACACTGATACAGTAAAACAATTGTTGTTCTGCATGCTATCCAGGCAAATCTCGCCACACTCGAGTACATCAGTTAGTGCAAAAGAGAAATTAAGTAAAATGTAGCATATAGTATTACAGTTACAGAGAAAGCGCAGGTAAACACACAAGTGTAAGGTCGCAACAGAGTAGATCGGAAGATTAGGCAATTTATCCTTAGCGTATGAGAGATCTGCTCAAGTCTGATATGAGCAAGGATGAAGCTTGAATCGAGCGGTATGTGGGTTTGGGTAGGGTTGGGGAAAACAGATGTTTGATAGCGGGCATCAACTGGCTAGGTGGAAGGACATGTTTCCATGTTGAATTCTATGTGACTGGCTCAGCAGCTTTCCCTGTCAGGCATTTGGTGCAATCCTGAGAGATATGAACAATACCCACAAGTGGAATTTTCTTATCTCCATAAGACTTCTGATATGCATTGGAGCGTTCTTTTAGAACCGCACATATCAAAATCTTTTTATATTATTCCCCCAAAGAGTGTATTTTCCTTCAAAGATGACCAGTCACTTCCAGTTGAAAATCTCTACTATGTTTGATATAGTTTCCATGTGTTTAAAAAATAAATGGCGCATTTCAACAAGCATCTACTTTGTGCTGTTTGGACTGTTACTGAAGAAATTAGAGCTTGCTTTATCAAGAAGTATATGGTGGGGTGGTACTCAGACCAGTAAGTCCTCCTTTTCTTCTAGACAGCTTCGAACACTGATTTTCCTGCATACTTTTCAAACTGGTTCCCTGTATTGACCCCTATCCGCATTTCCATCCACACCCCCAAACTCTCCAATATCCAGATCAAGGCCCCAAAATCTCCCATCACCCCTTAAAAAAAACCCCAATTTCTTAGTTATTCAAAATTATTGCTAATAAGAAAAACATTTTTAAAATTATCAAAAAATAAACAACTTGTGAACAATTAGAAATTCAACAAAAATACTTATTGTTGTTAATACGTATTGTCCTTCACAGTCATTACTCCTTACTGAAATGTGGTGTTAATGCTCCTGTGCCAATGATAATCCAGTACAGATCCAATAAACAGGTTTCTCCTGAGTGTATACTCATTAGGAATCTAATGTTAGAGTGCAGTTTGCAAAACCCCTGCAATGATTTTCAGACAAGCTTGGGGTGTCCATATTCATGCAGAAATTCTCAACAGTTCCATATCAGTTAGGTACGTTATCTTTCAATGTCCTGCATTCTTAGCATGTGATCCTGTGTTTAGTGAAGTTCTGAAGAATGAGAGCTATTTCCTTGAAGGATGCAGGACTGAGAGGGCCTGGCTGAGCATGTGCTGAGGATGCATCCTCCAGTTGGTGCCTACAACTGTGGAGCATGGTTTTGAGTTAGGAGATGGGCATGCATTATGAAAACAGGCTCTACGCACCACTTAGTTGAGCATCAATCACTGTTCACACTAATTCTATGTCATCCCTCTTTCGCATCCAGACCCTCCCACTCGGGACAATTTTACAGAGGCTAAATAACCTGCAAAAACCTGCATGTCTTTGTGCAAGGAAACTGGAGCACATAGAGAGAACCGACACTGTCAAAGGATGAACGTGCAAACTCTGCTCAGATAACACCCAAAGTTAGGATCAAACCCAGTTCTCTGGCATTGTGAGGCAGCAACTCTACCAACGCAGAGATCAGACACCTATGACTGAGATGAATAAACTTTCTTGCTCGGAGGGCTCTAATTTGTCAGACTTTTCTACCACAAAAAAATGCAGAAGCTAAAGGGCCTGTCCTACTTGGGCATCATTTGTGCACCATTCACGCAACATCCTAAAAATTGGTTGGCGAGTGTCGATGCGCACATGGCGCATGGTGGTGCATGCAGTGACGCGCGGTAACTTGTGGCTCCCCAAGATTTTGCAATGCTCAAAGTCCTCACTCACCACCTGCGTGACGTATCTCTTGCGCATGCTAACGTACTGATGGCGTAGTGACACATGGTTACGCACAGTGACGCACGAACATTGCCTATGCTAATTTATTGTGCATCATCGTGCGTCAACGTCCGTAACCATGCACCGCCCTAACGCCGTCGGCGCGCCATTAGAGCGCTGCACCACGTGACCACCCGGGTATAAAGCGTGCGCGCTTTTTAAACTTTTTTCACTGGGGAAACTCCTTGCCATGGAGATCAAACTAAGTATGAACGACATCGCAAATGGCTCCCAAAAGAAGCAGGGCCTTGGGGGGGTAGACAAAAATGCTGGAGAAACTCAGTGGGTGAGGCAACGTTTCGGGCCAAAACCCTTCTTCAGACTGATCAGGCCTTAGGGGGACTTGGCGCGCAACTGTCGTACTGCTAGACGATTTTCGCATGACAGTCGCGCATCAGTCACTACCAGCTTGTCGTGTAAATTACGCCCAAGTGGGACAGGCCCTTTATTCATTTAAGGGCCTGTCCCACTTGCATGCGTTTGGCGCGACCAAACGTGGTCGCTTGAGGCGTACGGGCACCGTATAGCCGCGCGGGGCCGGTTCCACTTAGAAGCGTGGAGTTGTGCAGGGCTGGTCCCGACATCGCGCGGGGCTCCGAAAATCTGACAGTGTCCGAAATCTTTGCGTGCCAATGGCCTGTCGACACGCAGGCGCATTGCGGACGTACGCAGCGTCTTTTCGGCGTACACAGCGTCTTGACGGCGTACTACTAACGTGTGGCGTTGCGTGATGACGTCACTGACCGGCGTGGCGTTGCGTGATGACGTCACCGCCCAACTAGTTCACTAACAAGTGTGCACAATTTATCCAGATTTATGGTAGGACAGAATAACTGGCTCTTTAAATGGAAATGTCTCATACCAACTTTTCCAAAATAACCAGGGTGACATTTATCAAAGTTGTTTCTGTGGTGATGAATTTGGCCGTGCGATGCCCAAATTCAGTCGGCCCGCCTCCTGTCCTGCTGATTGGTAAGTTTGACGCAAATGACGTCACGCGCGAACTTGGTGTGAACTTCGCTTCCGTTTGGTCGCACCAAACGCATGCAGATCGCATGCAAGTGGGACAGACCCTTTAGTCTGTGCAAGTACTGAGGTTCAGTAGCTTTTATGATGCTAATGCAATTAAGGGATTTGAGAGTAAAACTGTGCTTGAGGTAAAGGACTGGTCATGGTCCTACTGAATGCAGAGCAGATTCAAAGTGTTGTAGCTTTCTTCTATTTCTTCTGTTCTTGCACTTCTGCACCAAACATTCCTAAATTCTACATAAGCTTTTGTACTGTCATCACAATTCATCATAGATGAGACAGGTCATGCAAAAAGTGTAAGTTAATTACTTTGTCAAGTACTGTGTCCATTGTTAGCATAAGATCTTATCAACAATGGATAGTGGCCATTTGCAAGTTTAACCTTTTAGCAAAATTCATGTTTGAAATGTCTATAAAATTGTGCATTTAGATGATTGCAGATCCTATCAGCAATGTACGTTATTGTGTTGAGTGGGGAGTAACTATTCTTTAACAGCAATGCCCCATCTGTAACCAGAGAATCTAATTAACTTCACTCAAGCTGCCAGTTTTTGACCAGAAATGTCAAGCAACTCAGTTCAAGTGGAAAGGGAAACAATTACGATGAACCAACCGTCTTTGACCTGACATTTTAACTGTTTCTCTTTCTCCAGAAGCCGCCTGATCTGCTTCCACCACCATTAAAAAAAAATTGTTGATACTAAGAATCTACAGTTTATTTTATCTTTACTTAGTAACCCAGTGAATAATTCAAATTTCAAACTTATCCCCTCAGTGCATTTATACAAAAGATTGCTTTAAATCTTCAGTGATAACTTGGATAACATCATTAAAATCCTCCTTTACCCCAGTCTCAACTCTTCCTCTGTGTTTAAGCCATTTAAAATTCTGAAGCATAGAATATTTCTGCAGAGCCTGTTGTGCTTTTCTAGTTATCTGCTGTATATCATGCACTATTCCTCTATTGACCTTCATTAAAACAAATTAAATGTAATTATATAAATACACATGATTTAAAAAAAAAACATTGAATTGACTTCTTTCTTTGATATAATTTTCTCTTCTTGGACTAGTGCTGAAAAAGCTGAATGAGTTTGAGTTGCCATATGTGAGTCTATGGAGTATGCAAAATGAAAACAGCAGAATAATGATCAGAAAAAGGTAAGTAAAAAAAGTGTTGATAGCAATTTCTAAAAAGGATTTTCTTTTCAATATTTTCTATTCCCATGCTTCCAAGCCATATTGTTTATCTTCGGTGTATGTTCAGTAGCATAGCAGCTTTTCTGAAGTTGTTAGAATTCTGATTGTTTCGGCAATGACCATAAGACATAGAAGCAGTATTAGGCAATTCAGTCCATCGAATCTTTTCTGCCATTCAATCATGGCTGATGTATTTTTGTCCCTCAACACCATTCTCCTGTCTTCTCCCTGTAACATTTGTTATCCTTACTAACCAAGAAACTATCACTTTATCAATGCAATCTTCATAAATACCTGATATCTCGGCACCCACGGCTATTTGCGGCAATGAATTCCGCAGATTCACCACCCTCTGGCTAAAGAAATTCCTCTGCATCTCCTTTCTAAAGTTATGTCATTTTATTCTAAGGCTATGACCTCTGGTCCTAGACTCTCCCACTAGCGGAAACATCCTCTCCACATCCACTCTATCCAAGCCTTTCACTATTCGGTAAATTTTAATGCGGTCCCCTCTCATGCTTTAAATAGCCAATCAATTGTTTTAGATGTTCTGTGTTTGTCTCATCACATCATAAACATTGTCCTGTGTTCTTATTTTTTAACCTCAAAATTGCTGAACATTCTGGTTACACTATCGGTGTGGCTCAATATACAGTAAAACATTGCTCAAAAATTGTACACACAAATGTACAGCACTTTTCATGCTGCTGCCATCGAGCAGGAGGTGCTGAAGCCTAAAGACCCGCAGCATCAGGTTCCGGAAGTGGCGGTGTTGCCTGGCAGCTGCGGCTCACCTGCAGTCCGTCTGTTTTTTCTTTTCATTTTGTCGTCTTGTGTTTGTTTTAGTTAGAATTTTGGTTTATTAGGCTGTGTATATGTTGGGGGGGGGGGGGGGGGGGGGTAGGGTGGGAGAAACAGGGTTTTAGTCTCTCCCTTCGGGGGGGTGCGACTTTTCTTGTTGTGTCCCCCGTCAACGTCTCCGTCTGTGCTGAGGCCTAATGGCGGAGCTTGCGGCCTCGGAGCTATGGCGACGTTCCAGCGGTGGCGGCGGCACGGCTTCAGAGCTGCAGTGCTCCAGCGGCGACCCGGCTTCAGAGCTGCGGTGCTCCAGCGGCGACCCGGCTTCAGAGCTGCGGTGCTCCAGCGGCGACCCGGCTTCAGAGATGGGGTGCTCCAGCGGCGACCCGGCTTCAGAGCTGGGGTGCTCCAGCGGCGACCCGGCTTCAGAGCTGGGGTGCTCCAGCGGCGACCCGGCTTCAGAGCTGGGGTGCTCCAGCGGCGACCCGGCTTCAGAGCTGCAGTGCTCCAGCGGCGACCCGGCTTCAGAGCTGGGGTGCTCCAGCGGCGACCCGGCTTCAGAGCTGGGGTGCTCCAGCGGCGACCCGGCTTCAGAGCTGCAGTGCTCCAGCGGCGACCCGGCTTCAGAGCTGCGGTGCTCCAGCGGCGGCCCGGCTTCAGAGCTGCGGTGCTCCAGCGGCGGCCCGGCTTCAGAGCTGCAGTGCTCCAGCGGCGGCCCGGCTTCAGAGCTGGGGTGCTCCAGCGGCGACCCGGCTTCAGAGCTGCGGTGCTCCAGCGGCGGCCCGGCTTCAGAGCTGCAGTGCTCCAGCGGCGGCCCGGCTTCAGAGCTGGGGTGCTCCAGCGGTGTTCTAGCGGCGACCTGGCTTCAGACCTGTGGTTCTCCAGCGGTGGCGTTCCAGCGGTGACCCGGCTTCAGAGCTGCGGGGCTCCAGCATTCCAGCGGCGGACATTGCTTCAGAGCGGTGGCGGCAGCCCAGCGTCGCCACCGCTCTGAAGCAAAACACTAATGTCTTGCTTTAGTTTCAATGTCTTGGAGAATTTATGTGTAATTTATGCATAATATGTTTTTGTGTGTTGTCTGTGTTTGTGTCTGTTGTTGCTGCCAGCATGATTTTCATTGTATCTGTACCTCACAGTACTTGTGCTTATGCCAATAAACTTGAATTGACTTCAACTCCATGTATCAGACACCTCAGGACTTTGATGGTGCTGGACAGTCAGGCTCCATTCTATTGCATGTGAGTTTAATTAATTTAAAAAAACTGTTGGATATGCTAACTTGGAAGAGCAGGGATATCATTAGGATGTACTTCTTATTTTCAAAATCTGTTATAAAATTATATAGGATTTCTCTTACGACCTTAAAACTCTAATCAATCTTTTTTCCAGAAAAAACCTGATCTGGAATTTCCTGTATCACAAATGTTTAGTGGTTAATTCTATCACCCCTAGAGGGCAATGTATGTCATTGGTGGAACCATTATAGAGTAGTGTTGATCATATTAAAAATAAAAGCTTCTATCAATTTTCTCTGGGTGCATGGAACATTTTGAAATGAAATTAGGTTAAGTGATGCATACTTGCATGATTAAAGATAGACGGATCTATGTAACACCATGCCTTATTTCCAAATAAATTTACTACAATGAAGTATGCTCACTGTTGCGAACTGGCTCAGCCAACATATGCACGGCGTGGTCTCCCAACAGGAATGTGATTATGGACCAGCTAACGACTAATAAGTAAATATTGGTCAAGGCATATTGCATATTGAGAGAACCAGCCATTACAATAAGGCGGTGCCATGGAACCTGAGAGAGGACAGACATGATCTTGGTTTCCTGTCTCGCCTGTAAGGTCGTATGTCCTCAATGCAGCATTCCCTTCGCATTATTCCAGAGTTTGAGCTGCGTTTTTTTTGTGTGGGACTCGTACCTGATAGCTGAAGGAGATGCGTGTTACTTAACTGATACTAAGGGGTCTTGGATCTATAATAAGTCCTGCTCTTAAAAGTTCTCCCTTGAAAGTTCTCCCTTAAAAGCCATCATGCAAAGCAACCTCCCTTCCATTGACTCCATCTACACTTCACGCTGCCATGGCAGGGCCATAATCAAGGATGAGTCTCACCCTGGGCGCTCCCTCTTTTCAACTCTCCCATTAGACAAGGTACAGAAGTGTGAAAATGGTTGCAAAAAATTCTTCACTGTTTTTTAAATTCCCCCACCACACTGCGGTCCCTCTGGCTTCCCTCTCCCCACCATCCCTATTGCATTTTTCCTTTATTTTCCCGCAGATAGAGTTTCTCATACTTTTTGATTGGGGAAGTGGTTGGGGTTGAGAATGAATTTCAGGAAATCAAAGTGTCAGTGTGGAATTGGGAGAGAGGTCTGTCGAGATGTACTGCTGGGGTTGGATATGCACAGAGTTTCAGGGGATGGATGTGGATTTGTATTTGGCAGAGTGCAAAGATATTTTATCAATTGAATCAAGTTACCTTTTATTAATGTAATCGATTGGAACTTTTCCTCCTTTTGAGGCAAATTAAAATTCATTGTATATTGATGTAATGAGTGAGACATGTTGAGGGGAAGATATCTTCCATGCATGTTTCCAAGAGGTTACTATGTGGGCAGCTTTGAGCAAAGGGAGAATAGAGAGCATTTGTAAAGGGAGAAAGAGCTGTTAAATTGGGCTGCTGAGCATCTGTTTTCTTAGGTGACATGTGGCCTTCCAGGTCTCCAATGTAGCAGGCAGGAAGCACATGCTCACTTCAAGATGGAAATGTGCATCCTACCATATAAGTAATGGCCTGAAAATCAATGTACAATGCCCGTGTCTGAGAAATTACTTTAAAATTGCAACTAGAATCAAAGAGATTATACCCGTCTAAGGACTCCTGCTGAACGTAGTTATCTTTAGTTCTGTTCGTTGCATCCAAGAAAGGCAGATACGGATGCATACGAGCAGAAGGATGCAGGCTGTGACAATAAAGTAAATGCGTAGTGTACTTATTGAAACGCGAAGCCGGGGGGAACAGGGGTGTTCAAGGAATGCAGCTGCTGTCTCAGTCACGGTGGTTGCAACACGATGATTTTCAAAGGCCTTGTTAATTCATTACCAAGAGCTGTGGGGTAAGATGTCGACGGGTGTCGGGGCCGGTATAGTGGCATTGCTTTGCGCTCCATAAATATCTGTGTCTTGGGACACGCGAGTGGTGGTGGTTGGGAATTGCAAACTTTGTGGTGTACAAGACATCCTCTCTTGCATCCAGCTGCTTAGCCAGATGGATTATGCGCATCCTTGAATCCTGCTTACAATATTCCTCTTCCAAATTTAGATGCAAAGAGATCAGTGTATGAACAAATCCATTTGGCTTGGTTTGAATCGGGTTCTGATCCAACGTTGTATGAGGAATTATATTTCTTGATGTCATTTTCAGGAATTTGTGCTATTTTCTTGTACGCTCTCATTCTGACATTTCCCTGAACTGGCACCAGCTCACTTGTGTCTGAGCGACCAGCACTGCGCAAGGGAGTTCCGTGTTTTCCAAGAAGTCAACTGTTTGCACCTTCCTCTAGTGCCGAGGACTGGAGTTTACTTGTGAAAATCATGGAGTTTGTCAGGGCGGGGTTCCTTCGCCATAATTCTGTTCCAGACCTGCTCATCACAATTTCATCCATGATTTATCTGCTATTCCTATTTTAAATGGTACAACCAATGATTTCTACTGGAAACTGGTGGTCATTGTCTGGAATGGCTTAATGTAAACCATAGGACACCAGTTTGACCATGCATCCCAGCTCTAATGAAACAGCAGCTTCAGAGCAGTTAGGAATGTTTGGCAAGATGGCCCTTTGTAGAGCCAAGCTAAAAAGGTCACCACTCTCCTCAAGGTGACAGGCAGTTACATTGATCTCCATTTGCTACAGTCATTGTCCTCTTCACATCGTTGCATAGCAGTCTTGAGTTATTTAGTTTCCCAATTGTTCCTTTATTAACACTCGGATAGAAGAGAGAAGCCTAGAAATTATTTCAAAAGGGAGAAGTCAGTTAGATAGATATGGTAAGGAAAGCCATGGTATGTTTCATTGTTGGTGTAACATTTTATTACGCTTGAGGTCATGAGCAGAAGGAAAAGTATGTTTGAAAACACAAAGGTCCTCTGCTTGTTCTAGTGTCCTGGGGAGGTTTGGAATGTTAAATTTGTGGAAAATGGGATTTCATGGGTTGCTACAGTCCAGGGTGGTGAAGATGCTGGGATGGATTTAGATCAAGTTCATGAAGAAGGATCTGCAGGAAAGAGTACATTTTAATTCAAAGGTTATTCGCCAGTATCTCGTTCCAAATTCCAGTCCCCATGTCAAAAGTTGTCAAAGCAGGCCACCTATTCCCATACAAATGGACCTCCATGCATTCCATGGTGTATAAATGTGTGACTGGGTTTCCCAGAAGTACATTCCATGATGTAAACATCATTGTAGAAACAAGGAACTGAAGATGCTGGTTAATAGACAAAAGGGCACGAAGTGCTGGAGTAACTCAGCTGGTCAGGAGACCGTGGGCAAGTAACATTTTTTAAAAAGGGTCCGTGTTCTCCATAGATATTGACTGACCTGCTGAGTTACCCCAGCACTTTGTCCTTTCTAGACATCATTGTACATGTCCGGGTGTCGTTGAAGTGTTGTGCACACAGAAGACCAGAAGTAAAATTGTGAACTGGATTCAGAGCACGGTCTGTTTACCAATAAAATGTTACAGGTCCTTCTGCAGTTGTACAGAGCCCTAGTGAGACCACACCTGGAGTATTGTGTGTAGTTTTGGTCCCCTAATTTGAGGAAGGACATTTATGCTATTGAGGGAGTGCAGCGTAGGTTTACAAGGTTAATTCCCTGGATGGCGGGACTGTCATATGCTGAGAGAATGGAGCAGCTGGGCTTGTACACTCTGGAGTTTAGAAGGATGAGAGGGGATCTGATTGAAACATTTAAGATTGTTAAGGGCTTGGACACACTAGAGGCAGGAAACATGTTCCCGATGTTGGGGAAGTCAAGAACCAGGGGCCACAGTTTAAGAATAAGGAGTAAGCCATTTAGAACGGAGACGAGGAAACACTTTTTCTCACAGAGAGTGGTGAGTCTGTGGAATTCTCTGCCTCAGAGGGCGATGGAGGCAGGTTCTCTGGATGCTTTCAAGAGAGAGCTAGATAGGGATCTTAAAAATAGGGGAGTCTGGGGATATGGGGAGAAGGCAGAACTGATTTGGGATGATCAGCCATGATCACATTGAATGGCAGTGCTGGCACGAAGGGCCAAATGGCCTACTCCTGCACCTATTGTCTATTGTCTACTTCATAACAAGACTTAGGAGGGATTCTCAGTTGAAGTTAGTCAGGAATTGTGGGCCTCCACAAAATATTATTCCATGTTTTCACAGTTATTTATCAGCTTCTCTTCCTCCCCCTCAGTAATAATTTCCCTGTGTCAGTAATATTTGACAGCCTCAAGGAAATATCTCTCAATTATTGTTTGAATGAATAAGGTGTTTTGACAGAGTTGATAAGAAAGATCCTTCTGGAGGCCCTAGTGATCAATCTCTTTTCAATGCCCTAAATTGTTTATCTGTGATACCAGATCTACCAATGTGGTTTACACTTGATTGCCCTGAAACTCGATGGATAGCTTGGCCAATAAGGATGGACAATAAATGTTGACCTTGCCAACAAAATTGACGCACAAACAGTTTTTCAAAAGTCAAGTGAATTTAAACCATGAAGCTGCCGAAATGTCAGTAAAGGTCCACTCATTCTCTATTGCCTTTCAGGGAAGGAACACACTGCCATCTTTAACCTGTCTTTATTACAAGTAGCTCCAGATAAAGAAATATGGATGTTGTTTCATTCCCTTTTATATAGTAAGCCAATGAATTCAGGGGAAATCAGGGTTGGGTAGATCATGCTGGCCTTTCCAGCTGAATCCACATTCTTGAATGAATAATCTGTGGGGTGGGGGTAACAAATCTGCTGATAGCATCATGTGACAGTACAGTTTATCAGTCTTGTATTAATTCCCGAAGATAGATACAAAAAGCTGGAGTAACTCAGCGGGACAGACAGCATCTTTGCAAAGAAGGAATGGGTGACGTTTTGGGTCTTCAGATTAACTCCCTGCGGTCAGCAAATTACTGTCTTTATGTCGACCCTACTACAAATCTTTCACAAATTTGGCTGTTCCTCAGCCTTTGGAGAGAACTATTGGTAAAATTTGCACCGGTGGACAAAGTGAACTCAATGAGAAGTCACCTAATCAATTCTATTTCCTAGTCCAAGAAGAAGTGGAACCAGATACTTCCCTTTTCCCTTGGGGCTACCAATGTGGCTGACCACTGAATTATCTCCGTATCTGCCAGTGATACCCTTCAGCATGATCTACTGATGGGCCCAGATCCTCAGGGGGAGGAGTGGTGGGGTGGAAATGAGGCTTCCACATTGTTCGGCCTCCCAGCTCCTTTGGATTTGGAAAAACTACCATAACTGGCCAACTCAGCATTTACTTGAGGGCCCCTTCAAATGCACAGCTCTCTGCAAGGGTGCTGAAAAATTATGGTGTAAGTTACGCCACTTCCTTGGGCCTGCAATGGCTCACAATATTTCACATCATTGGATTTGCAAGGTCAGTTCAATCTTTTGTATGTGATGTCAGATCTACTAGTCTGGGTTACACGTGATTGCCCAGCCAAGCAGTGGGTTCAGGGACAATTAAGGATGGACAATAAATGATAGCCTTGCCAACGATATTGACGCACAATTTAAAAAAAAAAAGTCAACTGACTGCATCAAAGTGTGTCACTGGTTTCATGCTTGTGCTAGTTAGCAGTGCATTTCACTGGGCAAGATCTGGTGAGAGCAAGGTCATTGGAAATGACGTCTTTAGCAGAGCTACGGATTAGCATGTTCATTGGGTGCCTGGGAAATGCTCAGAGGATTACATCAAAGGTTGGCTGGTAATGAAAGTGTGAATACTGTAATTAGTCATTCTGCCAAATAAAGTGGTCAGGGAGAGAGCTGTGGCAACTGTACAGGTTCCATTGTTTTGAGGTGTGTTGACAGATATTTTAGGTGGTTGAGGATGTATTACCTTTTACATTGCAAAGTAGTGCATGAAAACAATGTGTAGACGGGAGGGTCGTACAGCCACTTTTTGGAGTGAATGACGGAAACAAGGTAAATTCCACCAGTAATCAGTTGTTAATTAGTTGTTCACATGCCTGTTACATTAAAGCATCAATTTTTTAATATATTAAACTTAATACATTCTCGCATAAACTGCCAAAAGAAACTTGCTCTGGAGTTTAGAAGGATGAGAGGGGATCTTATTGAAACATATACGATTGTTAAGGGTTTGGACATGCTAGGGGCAGGAAACATAAACTAATAGCTTTTTTTCATGAATGTGTTTGCTGATGATTCCTCTTTTTGTGGACTTCCTCAATTATTTGAAATCGTTAATAATAATAATAACGATAAAGTAAAATGCAGAGAAGGAAGTTATTCTGTCCTTTGTGCCTGCAATGGCTTCTGAATGGCTACTCTGTCCCTTTTTGTCCATTCCCCATGACGTTTAAAAATGTTTTGGACTCGATAACCGTTTTCCATTTCCTCCCTTTAAAATGGTATTGTGGATTATATTATTTCTACTCTTCATCCTGTTTAACATTATTTATCAAAACATTGGATGACCTGGCAAGTTTATTGAAGGAACCGTTTATTTCAAAATCTTGTGTTGGCAAAGAACATTTCAAATTTCTTCAGATAAGCCAGGGCATGGAACTCAACCATAAACTGTTGTGTGAATGAGGCTGTGAAGCAGCTGGTTATTTGGCATTTTTGTTTTTGAAAAGAACTGTAGTCAACATCCTGCACTATAATGCAGGAACGCTCAGAGAAGCGGATGAAGACTATAACCAAGTCAAAGAAAGATTTTAAAAAAAGGAAGGTCCAAAAACGTGATGAAAGAGTGCATTAAAGGTGGAGAAAGAGGTGGAGGTTTGGGGTCAACTTTCTGCTGACTGGATAGCACTCAACAAAAGCTCTGTACACGTGACAATAAACTAAACTGAAACTGAGTGAATTCCAGATGGTTGGGAATGAATAAATTGAAGGCAGCATTGAGGGGTGATGGAGGGAATCAGATGGAGGGATACACGAGGCTGGAGTAGGAATTGAGTATATTTTTTATGGCTTGTAAAGTTGCAATGATGGGAAGTGATGAGGCTGCGAAGCTAGTTGAATGTTGCTTTGAAGATAGGCATCGGGGTGAGGTATGACGTGTTGGGTTAATACGAGTGGATGTGAATTTGGATGCAGGCAATAAAATTCTAGATAAGTTGAGGCTTGTGGACGGTGGGGGGGTCTGGCAGAACATTAGAATGGATGTGCAGGAAGGAATTGCAGATGCTGGTTTAAACAGAAGATAGACACAGAAAGCTGGAGTAAACTCGGCGGGACTGGGAGCATCTCTGGGGAGAAGGAATGAGTGACGTTTCGGGTTGAGACTTCAGAGTGGATGTGTTGCAGATGAGAATGGATGGTTTTGACAACAGGTGATCCAGGCAGTTTTGGAGACATGTCATTGATAAGTCTCCAGGTCCTGACAGGATATTCCCTAGGACATTGAGGGAAGTTAGTGTAGAAATAGCAGGAGCTATGACAGAAATATTTCAAATGTCATTAGAAACGGGAATAGTGCCGGAGGATTGGCGTACTGCGCATGTTGTTCCATTGTTTAAAAAGGGTTCAAAGAATAAACCTAGCAATTATAGACCTGTTAGTTTGATGTCAGTGGTGGGCAAATTAATGGAAAGGATACTTAGAGATAATATATATAAGCATCTGGATAAACAGGGTCTGATCAGGAACAGTCAACATGGATTTGTGCCTGGAAGGTCATGTTTGACAAACCTTCTTGAATTTTTTGAAGCGGTAACTAGGGAAATTGATGAGGGTAAAGCAGTGGGTGTTGTCTATATGGATTTCAGTAAGGCCTTTGACAAGGTTCCCCATGGAAGGTTGGTTAAGAAGGTTCAATCTTTGGGTGTTAATGGCGGAGTAGCAAGATGGATTCAACAGTGGCTGAATGGGAGATGTCAGAGAGTAATGGTGGATGGCTGTTTGTCAGGTTGGAAGCCGGTGACCAGTGGAGTGCCTCAGGGATCTGTGTTGGGTCCACTGTTGTTTGTCATGTACATCAATGATCTGGATGATGGGGTGGAAAATTGGATAAGTAAGTATGCAGATGATACTTAGATAGGTGGTGTTGTGGATAATGAAGTAGATTTTCAAAGTCTACAGAGAGATTTGGGCCATTTGGAAAAGTGGGCTGAAAGATGGCAGATGGAGTTTAATGCTGATAAGTGTGAAGTGCTACATCTTGGCAGGACAAATCAAAATAGGACGTATATGGTAAATGGTAGGGAATTGAGGAATGCTGTGGAACAGAGGGATCTAGGAATAACTGTGCATAGTTCCCTGAAGGTGGAATCGCATGTAGATAGGGTGGTAAAGAAAGCCTTTGGTGTGCTGGCCTTTATAAATCAGAGCATTGAATATAGGAGCAGGGAAGTAATGTTAAAATTGTACAAGGCATTGGTAAGACCAATTCTGGAGTATGGTGTACAATTTTGGTCGCCTAGTTATAGGAAGGATGTCAACAAAATAGAGAGAGCACAGAGGAGATTTACTAGAATGTTGCCAGGGTTCCAGCAACTATGTTACAGAGAAAGGTTGAAAAAGTTAGGTCTTTATTCTTTGGAGCGCAGAAGGTTAAGCGAGGACTTGATTGAGGTCTTTAAAATGATGAAAGGGATAGACAGAGTTGACGTGGATACGTTTTTCCCATTGAGGGTAGGGAAGATTCAAACAAGAGGGCATGACATGAGAATTAAGGGACAGAGGTTTCGGGGTAACGTGAGGGGGAACTTCTTTACTCAGAGGGTGGTGGCTGTGTGGAATGAGCTTCCAGCAGAAGTGGTGGAGGCGGGATCGATTTTAACATTTAAGAGTAAAGTGGATAGGTATATGGACATGAAGGGAATGGAGGGGTATGGTCTGAGTGCAGGTAGATGGGACTAGGGGAAAACAAATGGTCGGCACGGACTGGAAGGGCCGAGATGGCCTGTTTCCGTGCTGTAATTGTTATATGGTTATATATGGTTATATGGTTATATTGCAGAGGTGGAAGTGGCCAATGGAGAGCACAAGCAGCTTGGAGAGGAATGGAGGTGAAAGCTATTTTCTCTGCGCTGGATATAACCAAGGTTGGTTCAATAGAATTCAGAGTGAAAGTTCTCAGGAATTGTTCTAATGTTTTAAAATGTTAAAAAAAAATTTAAAAAATGTGACCTTCAGTTTTTAGTACAGAAACTCCAGCTAAACAAATAATAGGCCCCAGTGTGTGAGAACAGAATCATGACAGGAGGCAATGTTTACACGATGGGGTGGGGAGGGTGGGAAAAAAACTGATAGTGTGATCGGATTGGATGAATGGAATCTCTCGAGCATTAAGGCCACATTTACAGGAAATCCTTGAGCAATGAGGATTGAAGCTGTTTCATTTCAAAGGACAAATGGCAGATTAAACTGGTGACATTTAAAAGTGGATATGGAGCAAATCCTGAAGTTCAGTTCAAACGTCATTCCCATTGTGATGTATCTGTACACTCTGGATGACTCCATTGTAATCATGTATTGTCATTCCGCTGACTGGTTAGCACGCAACAAAATATTTTCACTATACTTCGGTACCTGTGACAATAAACTAAACTCAAACTCAAATATGCAGGACAATTCGATAGAACAACAAGGTCCATGGATTTATTGTAAAGGCACAGTGTGTAAAAGGAAGTAATTTATGGCTGTATCTTCTTACACAAGAAAAACTGCTGATGGAACTCAACATCGTCTGTGGAAAAAAATGTGCTTTGGTCAAGATTCCAGCATCTGCAATCTCTTGTGTCGCAACAAGCAAAACTTTGACTTTTGTTATATTCCGGGACGTCAGAATGAATAACAACTTACACGCAGGTTGCCTGGATCACGAGAGAGAGTTTTATTACCCAACATTCCTTGCTTAGATACAACACCAACTCATGCAGTCAGATAGCTCTCCAGACGTCCACATCTGCGCCAGGTGCGTCAAGATGGCGCTCCAAATGGACCATATTCGGTACCTGGAGCAGCAGCTCGATGACCTCCGTCTGGTCGGGGAGAGTGAGGAAGCCATAGAGAGGAGCTACAGACAGGTGGTCACTCCAAAACCACAGGAGGCAGAAAAGTGGGTCACGGTTAGGAGAGGCAAGGGGCAGAGGCAGGGACTAGACAGTACCCCGGTGGCTGTACACCTTGGCAATAAGTACTCCTGTTTGAGTACTGTTGGGGGGCACAGCCTACCTGGGGGTACCAACAGCGACCGGGCCTCCGGTACAAAGACCGGCCCTGTTGCTCAGAAGGGTAAGGAAAAGAAGAGGAGGGCAGCAGTAATAGGGGACTCAATAGTTATGGGGTCAGATAGGCGATTCTGTGGACGCAGTCAGGAGACCCGGATGGTAGTTTGCCTCCCTGGTGCCAGGGTCCAAGATGTGACTGAACGTGTCCAAGATATCTTGAAATGGGAGGGAGAGGAGCCAGAGGTCGTGGTACATAAAGGTACCAATGACATAGGTAGAAAAAGAGAGGAGGTCCTGAAAGGAGAATTTAGGGAGTTAGGAAGAGTGTTAAGGAGAAGGACCGCAAAGGTAACAATCTCAGGATTACTGCCTGTGCCACGCGACAGTGAGAGTAGGAATGGAGCAAGGTGGAGGATAAATGCGTGGCTAAAGGACTGGTGCAGAGCGCAGAGATTCAAGTTTCTGGATCATTGGGACCTCTTTTGGGGAAGGTGTGACCTGTACAAAAAGGACGGGTTACACTTGAACCCGAGGGAACCAATATCCTGGCAGGGAGATTTGCAAAGGCTACTGGGGAGACTTTAAACTAAATTGGTTGGGGGGAGGGACTCAAATAGAGAAGGCAAGTAGTGTGTTTGTGAGGCAGGAGGCAGAGGAGAGAAGCAATCAGACGCAACACGTAGGGAGGAAAGAAGAAAAAAAATAACAAACGGAGAATAAGAAGTGGAGGGTTTCTTAAATGTGTGAGCAGAGAGACAGAGGGGTGTAAAATGAGGATAGGAGCAATAGGTAGCGAGGTGAAAAGTGGCAGGAAAACAAATCCAGGGCAAAAATCTAAAAGGGCCACTTTTCAACATAATTGTAAAAGGGCCAAGAGTGTTGTAAAAACAAGCCTGAAGGCTTTGTGTCTCAATGCGAGGAGCATTCGTAATAAGGTGGATGAGTGGAATGTGCAGATAGCTATTAATAATTATGATATGGTTGGGATCACGGAGACATGGCTTCAGGGTGACCAAGGCTGGGAGCTGAACATCCAGTGATATTCAACATTCAGGAAGGATAGACAGAGAGGAAAAGGAGGTGGGGTAGCGTTGCTGGTTAGAGAGGAGATTAACGCAATAGAAAGGAATGACATTAGCTTGGAGGATGTGGAATCGATATGGGTGGAGCTGCAAAACACTAAGGGGCAGAAAACGCTAGTGGGTGTTGTGTACAGGCCACCTAACAGTAGTAGTGGAGTTGGGGATGGCATCAAACAGGAAATTAGAAATGCGTGCCATGAAGGTAAAACCGTTATAATGGGTGACTTCAATCTACATATAGATTGGGTGAATCAAATTGGCAGGGGTGCTGAGGAAGAGGATTTCTTGGAATGTATGCGGAATAGTTTTCTAAACCAACATGTGGAGGAACCAGCGAGAGAGCAGGCTATTCTAGACTGGATATTGAGTAACGAGGAAGGGTTAGTTAGCAGCTTTGTTGTACGTGGCCCCTTGGACAGGAGTGACCATAATATGGTTGAGTTCTTCATTAGGATGGAGAGTGACATTGTTAATTCAGAAACACGGGTCCTGAACTTAATGAAAGGTAACTTTGAGGGTATGAGACGTGAATTGGCCAAGATGGACTGGCAATTGATTCTTGAAGGGTTGACGGTGGATATGCAATGGAAGGCATTTAAAGACTGCATGGATGAACTACAACAATTGTTCATCCCAGTATGGCAAAAGAATAAATCAGAGAAGGTGGCGCATCCGTGGATAACGAGGGAAATCAGGGATTGTATCAAAGAAAAAGATGAAGCGTACAAATTAGCCAGAAAAAGCAGCCTACCAGAGGACTGGGAGAAATTCAGAGACCAACAGAGGAGGACAAAGGGCTTAATTAGGAAAGGGAAAATGGAGTATGAAAGAAAACTGGCAGGAAACATAAAAACTGATTGCAAAAGTTTTTATCGATATGTGAAGCGCAAAAGATTAGTTAAAACAAATGTAGGTCCCTTGCAGTCAGAAATGGGTGAATTGATCATGGGGAACAAGGACATGGCAGACCAATTGAATAACTACTTTGGTTCTGTCTTCACTAAGGAAGACATAAATAATTTGCCGGAAATAGCAGGGGATCGCAGGTCAAATGAGATGGAGGAAATGAGTGAAATCCAGGTTAGCCGGAAAGTGGTGTTGGGTAAATTGAATGAATTAAAGGCCGATAAATCCCCAGGGCCAGATAGGCTGCATCCCAGTGTACTTAAGGAAATAGCCCCAGAAATAGCAGATGCCTTAGTGATAATTTTTCAAAACTCTTTAGATTCTGAAGTAGTTCCTGAGGATTGGAGGGTAGCTAATGTAACCCCACTTTTTAAAAAGGGAGGGAGAGAGAAAACGGGGAATTACAGACCAGTTAGTCTAACATCGGTAGTGGGGAAACTGCTAGAGTCAATTATTAAAGATGGGATAGCAGCGCATTTGGAAAGTGGTGAAATCATTGGACAAAGTCAGCATGGATTTACGAAGGGTAAATCATGTCTGACGAATCTTATTGAATTTTTTGAGGATCTAACTAGTAAAGTGGATAAGGGAGAAGCAGTGGATGTGTTGTATCTGGACTTTCAGAAGGCTTTCGACAAGGTCCCACACAAGAGATTGGTATACAAACTTAAAGCACACGGTATTGGTGGTTCAGTATTGATGTGGATAGAGAACTGGCTGGCAGACAGGAAGCAAAGAGTAGGAGTGAACGGGTCCTTTTCAGGATGGCAGACAGTGACTAGTGGGGTGCCACAAGGCTCAGTGCTGGGACCCCAGCTATTTACAATATACATTAATGATTTGGACGAGGGAATTAAATGCAACATCTCGAAGTTTGCGGATGACACGAAGCTGGGGAGGGCAGTGTTAGCTGTGAGGAGGATGCTAGGAGGCTGCAGGATGACTTGGATAGACTGGGTGAGTGGGCAAATGCATGGCAGATGCAGTATAATGTGGATAAATGTGAGGTTATCCACTTTGGTGGCAAAAACAGGAAGGTAAACTATTATTTGAATGGTGACCGATTAGGAAAAGGGAAGATGCAGCGAGACCTGGGTGTCATGGTGCACCAGTCATTGAAAGTAGGCATGCAGGTGCAGCAGGCTGTGAAGAAAGCGAATGGTAAAAGGATTTGAGTACAAGAGCAGGGAGGTTCTACTGCAGTTGTACAGGGTCTTGGTGAGGCCACACCTGGAGTATTGCGTACAGTTTTGGTCTCATAATCTGAGGAAAGACATTCTTGCCATAGAGGGAGTACAGAGAAGGTTCACCAGACTGATTCCTGGGATGGCACGACTTCCATATGAAGAAAGACTGGATAGACTTGGCTTGTACTCGCTGGAATTTAGAAGATTGAGGGGAGATCTCATAGAGACTTACAAAATTCTTAAGGGATTGGACAGGCTAGATGCAGGAAGATGTTGGGGAAGTCCAGGACAAGGGGTCACAGTTTAAGGATAAGGGGGAAGTCTTTTAGGACCGAGATGAAAAAATCGTTCTTCACACAGAGAGTGGTGAATCTGTGGAATTCTCTGCCAAAGAAGGTAGTTGAGGCCAGTTCGTTAGCCATATTTAAGAGGGAGTTGGATGTGGCCCTTGTGGCTGAAGGGATCAGGGGGTATGGAGAGAAGGCAGGTACAGGATACTGAGTTGGATGATCATCCATGATCATATTGAATGGCGGTGCAGGCTTGAAGGGCCGAATGGCCTGCTCCTGCACCTAATTTCTATGTTTCTATGTTTCTATTAACGTATACATGAATATGAATGAATACATTACACTGCTCTCCTTTTTTAAAGTATTACATCTAAGTACACAATTATAATTTTGTTGTTGTGATACTTGATATACTTGACCAGTATTCATGAAATCTTAAATGATAAACATAATATATTTATTTTACATATCTACACATTTTCGTTTTACTTATACAGTGAGTTATTTAACTTACAAACCAAATCTGACTACTGGTTTACGGATCCTGCCTGATTGTCTAACAGTAATAGGTGTAACACGTTTAGGTGTTGACTCAACTGTTGACTTGTTTGGCTCTGTTTTAGTACCCTGACTTTGACCAGAGGAATCTGTTTCTTTGTCTGCACTGACTGAACTTTGTGTTTCGATCACAGTAGTCTCTTCCAACTCACTTTCAGATCAAAACTCAGGGATTAGGACTTCATGCTCAGTTTTTGGTTCATCTTTGGCTGGAATCATTGGATCAACATGAATACTTTTGATCCTATCTCCAACTTCAACTAAGTATTTTTTTGTTCCGCACACTTCCACTATTTTCTCAACATTCCATTTGTCTCAACTGGACTTGTTGGGGGGGACAGAACACAAACCTGCTCATCTGGCTTGAAGTACCTCTCCTTTTTGTGGGAGTCAAAATGCCATTTTTGACAACTGTTTTTGCTCAACTCTTAAGGCCAAATTGGGTTGAACTAGACTTAGGCGTATTCTTAGCCTTCTCTTCATCAACAGTTCTGCAGGTGAGTAACCCGTTGTTGTGTGGTTCTGTACTTCAGCAAGAAACTAGGCAAACGATGTTTCATGCTGAGCTTTGAACTACTCTGCAAAACCTGATTTGAGAGCATCTTTAACAACTCTAACAGACCTCTCCGCTGCCCTGTTGGAAGGTGGATGGTATGGGGGATCAAGTGTGTGTTTTATACCATTCTGCTGCATGAACTCTTTGAACTGTTCTGAACGAAACTGAGGCCCGTTATCAGAAACAAGTTCTTCCGGTAACCCATGGCATGCAAACATTGATCTCAACTCATCTGTGGTACGCTCAGTAGTAGTGCTTGACCCCATATGTTTAACCTCAATCCATTTGGAATGACTATCTACTAGTACCAGAAAGTGATCATTGCCCTTTTCACAAAAATCTACATGAACTCTCTGAAAAGGTCTAATTGGCCATGACCAGGGTTGCAGTGGTTTTTGGTGGTTTACTGCGGTAATTTTGGCAGACACTACATTTGCTCACCAGTGACTTGGTGTCACTGTCAATACCAGGCCAATACACAAAACTTCTGGCATGCTTACTATGCAAGGATGTTCGGCATGAGGTTCATTCATAATTTTGTTTCTCAAAGAGTCTGGTACAACCACTCTGTAACCCCCACTTAATGCAACCCTGCTCACATGATAATTCATGGTGTCGATTATGCAAAGGCTTCAGCTCTGAGTTCAATCCACTATCGATTTCAGTCCAACCGTTCAATGTCTCTTCATAAACCCACTTCAGCAAAGTGCCTCACCGTTTCTGCTGCAATTTCTGTTGCAGTCACTGGAAATTCTTCAGCTACAACTTGCAGTGTGTAGATTGAGTTCTCACCACGTCAGAGTTCCCATGGGGCAACCGGGACAACGCATCTGCAACTACGTTGCACTTGGAGCTTCTGTGCTCCACCTTGTAGTCATACTGGGACTGCAAAATTGCCCAGCGCTGCATCCTTGATGCCACCATGGAAGGTATAGCTGACTTGGGACCAAATATCACTAGAAGTGGCTTGTGATCAGTCACAAGGGTGAATGGTCTGCCGAGAAGAAACTGATGGAAATTCTTGATTCCGAACACAATGCTGAGTGCTTCCTTTTCTATCTGTGCATAATTGCGTTCACTCGGTGATAGGGTGCGGGATGCAAAAGCAATAGGCTTTTCCTGTCCGTCATTCATTACGTGGGAGATCGCTGCACCTACACCATAACATGAAGCATCACAAGCAAGTTTCATCTCGAGTGTCGTATCGTGAACAAGGAGTTTGTCACGTGTCAAGCTTTCCTCGTAGATGTCATATGCACGTTGCTGTTCCTTTCCCCACGCCCATTTCACATCTTTTTGTAGCAGATGATGTAGTGGCTTTAGCACAGTTGCTAAATCTGGAAGGAATCGTGCATAGAACTGCACCATCCCAAGGAATGATCGTAGCTCTGACACATTGTTGGGTTTTGGAGCATTCACTATTGCTTCAACTTTCGCCTTCACAGGGCGAAGTCCGTTGACATCTACTTTGAGTCCAAGGTAAACCATCTCTGACTGCGCAAATGCACATTTACTTTGTCGTAGTTTGACATTGTGGCAGTTCAGTCGTGTGAGAACTTGCTCAAGGATTTCCAGATGTTCTACCATGCCCTCTGTGAATATCAGTAGGTCATCCTGGTTGCACACACAGTGCGGAGTGCCTTGTAACATTTTGTCCATGACCGACTGGAAATGTTTTTGGGATGATTTCACACCATAGGGCAGTTTTGTATATTAATTCAAGCCCTTATGTGTGTTGATAGTCAAGTACAGCTAACTTTCCTTGTCGACATTGAGTTGGGCGTAAGCGTGAGATAAATCCAGTTTAGTGAAGACTCTTGCTCAGCTAAGTCCTGCGTACAGATCTTGCGAGGTTGGTCACGGATATTGTTCATCATCAACGGCTTGGTTGATTGTGCCACATACTCAAACAGTTTTGTCCGCCTTGGGTACGTCCACAATTGGCGTTGCCCAGTTACTCTGGTCTGTCTTCACGGGTACTCCATTCCGCTCTAACCTGTTGAGTTCTTCCTCCACTTGTTGCTTTAGTGCATATGGTACATGTCTTGGTCGACAATACACAGATTTCACATCTTGCTTAAGTTGAATGTGTTATTCCCGTGTAACTGTCAGCAAAAATGTTTGTGTGTTTGCTTATGACGTTTTCAAGACATGATTTGGACAAATTGACGCTGGAAATGTTCTTCCTGTCTAATTCTATTCTACTCAGCCAATCCTTTCCAAGGAGGGTTGGTTTATTTCTGTAGTTGGCCACTATGATGGGCAGTGTTACTGACTGACCATTATACTGAACTTTACAGTTCATTTGTCCACATGTCTCCAAAACTTCACCCGAGTAGGTTCTCAGTTTAACCTTACTCTCAAACAATGGTATCTGTGGGAACTTTGTTTCGTACAGGTCTTTGCTCATGACTGAACAATCTGCTGCCGTGTCAATACACATATCGATTAACTGTTCATTTATCAACAGTTTAGTACGAAAGTCCTTGGTCCGACATGCTGAGGCGATATAGCCTTTCTTCTGTCAGTTATAGCACTTGGCCATTTTGAACTGACAAAATTGGGATGAGTGATTACCGTTGCAATGATAACAACTGGCTGAACTCTGCTCCCTGCCATACTTTGTTTTTGGTTCAGTGCCTCTTGGTTTGGCCGCAGGCACTGCCTTGTGATTGTAACCGGCCACTGCAATCCATGGTGGATGAAACTCGTGAGCATTCTTTGATGCCATCTCCATTGTGGTAGCAATCTTGCATGATTTCTCGAATGTAAGATCTGGAGTGTTCAAGAGGTTGGACTGAATTTGTTCATCCACTAGACCACAAACAAATCTGCCGTGTAGTGCGCGTCCGAGAAAAGTTCCAAAGTTACAGTGCATAGTAAAGTTTTTCAAGGCAACATTGTCTCATTCTACTTCTGGTTTCTAGTGCCGAATTTATAGCTTTCTGCAATTTCCAGAGGCTTTGGGTTGAAGTGCTTCTCCAACTTCTTCACAATGTCATTGAATGGCACGTCTTTTGCCTTTATGGGTGCAAGGAGATTCACGAGTGTGTTGTACACTTCAGTACCAATCTCCGTGAGCAGAATCGCTTTCATGCGTTCGCAAATGGCCTTATTTGTTTCAGTCACTGTCTCTCCTTCACCAATAATCTCCATTATGTTGTTTGCCGTGAAAAATATGTTCGCTCTCTCCATATAGGAGCTGAATGGCTCTCTACTCTTGTCAAAAGTGCCAAGGTTTCCGATGTAGCCCGTGGACGCTGCCATCGTGTCGATCTCTTTTTTTTTAAAGTCTGTTCAAAAACCCCGATTTCCTGTCTGTTCTGGTGTAACAATTCACCTAAAACTTAGCTGTACAAAGGCTATTCAGCTTGAGGAATTCTACAAAAAAAATACTCAGTCTAAAATGTTATGCAATCCCAAGGACGACATCTTGCCACGTAGACACAACATAGAGATAGCCTGACAAACTCTCGCCGATTTGTACAACTGCTGTTTTAAACTACAGTCCCCTGAATAGAAGGATCTGCAGCCTAACATGTCCAGCTCGCAAACAACTGCAACACAACATTTACTGTTTAAAATGTTAAACAATACTGCATGAAGTTCATTCATAATTTTGTTTCTCAAAGAGTCTGGTAAGGGGAAATGGGGCACGAATGGAATGAGTGGGGGTGGAAGAAATGTGACCATCACGACATAATTACTCTAAATGCTTGTTGCAGCCAGCTTTCTAATTTATTGAGTCGTACTGTATAACATTATAAATGTTTGCATACAGAAAATATAGTAATGGGCTAGTCAGTCATAAAATAAAAGGGAAACTAGACATTTAAAGACTTTGGTAACTTCTTTGTACTCTATAGTTAATAACCTGTGCCTTTATGAGTTTATACTTTCAAATTTAATCATTTTAAAAACTACTTGCATGGGAAAAGCCTTTTGATTTCTTCTTCTTTCTTAGAATTACAAGGGAATTCTCCCAAGATGGCGAACACAGTGGTACAGCTGGTAGCCCTGCTATCTCACAGCACCAGGCACCCAGGTTCAATCCTGACCTCGGGAGCTGTCTGTGTGGAGTTTGCATACCCTCCCTGTGATCACATGGGTTTCCTCCGGGTGCTCTGATTTTCTCCCACATCCCAAAGGCGTGTGGTTAATTGACCAATGTGATATTGCCCCTATTGCTTAGGGGGTGGATGAGAAAGTGGGGCAACATAGAAATAGTGCGAATGGGTGATCAATGGTCGGTTTAGACTATGTGGGTTGAAGGGCCTGTTTCCATGCTGTACCTCTAAACTGAATGAAATCTGCAGTGATGTTCCAGCAGGACACATGGAGACATGACAGATGGCCTGAATGCAGCCATTCCTCAGGCACTTCCATTGATTTCCCACTGGAAAACCTGCCAAAATCCCAATAGACTTTTTTTTAAAAAAAAATTTAAATTTCAAAATAGACTTTATTCGAATGATAAATATATACAATACATTAACCTTGCGGAAAATCCATCCGACATTTTCGGAGGCTGTACAATAGATCAATACAGTTTAGACATTTCTTTCCCCCAGATTTCCACAAATCAGTCCCCCACTCGTGCCACAGTGGCGTGGGATACCTTCCCTTATATTGAGGGGCGTCTCCACCATACCGTACCCCCCATGTCCAGCAGCGGAAGGGCGTTAGACTGTGGCCCTCCCCCACCGAGCCTTGGCGTTGGCTGCACCGAGCTTCAGTGCGTCCCTCAGCACGTACTCCTGCAGTCTGCAGCAGGCCAGTCGGCAACATTCCCCGACGGACATCTCGCTCTGCTGGGTGGTGAACAATGCTCGGGCAGACCAACGGGCGTCTTTTACCGAGTTGATAACCCTCCAGCAGCACTCGATGTCAGCCTCTGAATGTGTCCCTGGGAACAGTCCGTAAATCACCGAGTCCTCTGTGACGGAGCTGTTCGGGATAAAGCGTACCAGGGACCCTTGACTGTTTCTATTGGTCAGCAATATCATTTTGTGAATCATCACACTAGTTATATCTGGGTCCAAGTTATTCCTCTGCCAGTCAGTCTGGAGAGAGATATGGAATTGTAGATAATCTGCAGGGAATATGACACTAAAATACGTTTTTTTTAAATTGTACTGGAGTGTCCAAGTCAGCCTAACCACACTTGTGTGAGTCATGTGATAATGTAATATCTGAAGCACAGAAAATGCATATGTTTTGTTACTGTTTAGAGAATGGGGCCCTAAAGTTTGGGCAAAATTTTTTGCTGTTCTGTCTTGCTACATTCTGAATCCTAAAACCAAGCTCTGTATACAGTGGCTCATTTATGTGAAAGCCAAAAAGGGTTTAAGCTTTTTTATGTGGCAGCAGAACCTCCATGACATTGCTTGGGAAGATGGAGAACATGAGCATCATCGACCATGTCTCTTGTATTATTAAATTCCTTTCTGAGTAATCTTCTGAACAGCATGTGTTTAGTTTCTGGTCTCGCCGTCTTCCTGTCTTAAATTAAAAAATTGGATAGGTTTTGCCGGTCTGCTCTAATATGACTCATGCTAAGTAACTCCAGAATATCAAGATATTTACTAAAGATTACCAGGGAAGTTTATTTGTATGTTTTGTTCAAGTTCAGTGTAGGGGGGGAAAAGGCACATCATGTTAGTGTGACTAGTTTCAAACTACATTTAAAGGATTTGAAGTTTGTTTTCATGCTTTGCCTAAATGCATAGGCAAATCTAATTTGTCAACGCATTTGCTTGTGAATTGCCTGCAAAAGAATGAATGTTCTATCTGGACTTGGAATTTCACTGCTGGCAGATGTTCTGAAGCAGTCTGAGTGTTTCAAACATATCAGCTCTGTAAACTGAGAGGAGGGGGGGGCGGGATTTAAAGAGAGTTGTGCAACCATACATACTATAACTTATGTTGTCCCTTTGTGTCCTTCTAGTGGAAAATCAATGCTGGTTGAACTGAGCAAACTCCTCACTTCCAGCTGGCTTTTGTATTATACTTGAATCATTTAGGGATTTTCTTCAGAAAGAATTGCTATATCAACACCCATGCACCTTTTTGGATGTGATTCTATTGCTTGGCTTTTACCATCCAGTTTCCTTACTGTCTGTACATTTTGTTTTCATAACAGCTGCTTGGCAATAATGTATGTTATCTGTTTCTATTCACTTCATGTTGGCTTTGGTTCGAAGCCAGTGTTCATTTATTTTATGCTATCACATAAAATAAGGAGGAACTGCAGATGCTGGTGTAATCTGTAGATAGACACAAAAAAGCTGGAGTAACTCAGCTGGACAGGCAGCATCTCTGGAGAGAAGGAATGGGTGAAGTTTCGGGTCGAGACCCTTCTTCAGGCTGGGTAGGGATAAGGGAAACGAGAGATATAGACGATGATGTGGAAGATATAGAACAACGAATGAAATATATGCAAAAAAGTAACAATGATAAAAGAAACAGGCCATTGTTAGTTTGTAGGGTGAAAATGAGAAGCTAGTGCGACGGGTGGGGGAGTGATAGCAAGAATAGGAATGCTGGGACTACCTGAAGTGAGAGAAATCAATATTCATACCACTGGGCAGTAAGCTGCCCAAGCGAAATATGAGATGCTGTTCCCCCAATTTGCATTTAGCCTCACTGTGACAATGGATGAGACCGAGGACAGAAAGTGTCCAGCAACTGGGAGATCAGGTAGGTTCAGGCAGACTGAGTGAAGGAGTTCTGCGAAAAGATCGCCCAGTCTGTGTTTGGTCTTTCTCTCTATCCTTCCCCCACCCGTCACACTAGCTTCTCGTTTTCACCCTACAAACTGCTAACAATGGCCTGTTTCCTTTATCATCATTACTTTTTTGCATATCTTTCATTCATTGTTCCTTATCTCTCCACATCACCGTCTATATCTCTTGTTTCCCTTATCCTTAACCAGTCTGAAGAAGGGTCTCAACCCGAAACATCACCCAACGCCGCCCAGCCAAACTGAGCAATCAGGGGAGAAGGGTCTTGGTCAGGGAGGTGGACAAGAACCCGTTAGTCACTCTGATAGAGCTCCAGAGTTCTTCTGTGGAGATGGGAGAACCTTCCAGAAGGACAACTATATTGGCAGCACTCCACTAATCAGGCCTTTATGGTAGAGTGGCCAGACGGAAACCACTCCTCAGTAAAAGGGACATGACAGCCTGCTTGGAGTTTGCCAAAAGGCAGCTAAAGGACTCTCAGACCATGAGAAACAAGATTCTCTGGTCTGGTGAAACCACGATTGAACTCTTTGGCCTGAATGCCAAGCGTCACGTCTGGAGGAAACCAGGCACCGCTCATCACGGTGAAGCATGGTGGTGACAGCATCATGCTGTGTTTTTCAGCGGCAGGAACTGGGAGACTAGTCAGGATCGAGCGAGTGATGAACGGAGCAAAGTACAGAGAGATCCTTGATGAAAACCTGCTCCAGAGCGTTCTGGACCTCAGACTGGGGCGGGGGTTCACCTTCCAATAGGGCAACGGCCCTAAGCACACAGCCACGACAATGCAGGAGTGGCTTCGTGACAAGTCTGTGAATATCCTTGAGTGGCACAGCCAGAGCCTGGACTTGAACCCGATCGAACATCTCTGGAGGGACCTGAAAATAGTTGTGCATCGACGCTCCCCATCCAACCTGACAGAGCTTGAGAGGATCTGCAGAGAAGAATGGGAGAAATTACCCAAATACAGGTGTGCCAAGCTTGTAGCGTCATACCCAAGAAGACTTGAGACTGTAATCGCTGCCAAAGTGCCTCAACAAAGTACTGAGTAAAGGGTCTGAATACTTATGAAAATGTGATATTTCAGTTTTAATTACTTTGCACAAATTTCTAAATACCTGTTTTCACTTTTTTATTTTGGGGTGTTGTGTGTAGATTGATGATTAAAAAAAAAGAAATAATTTAATCCATTTTAGAATAAGGCTGTAACGTAACAAAATGTGAAAATAGTGAAGGGGTCTGAATGCACTGTATAACGGCAACTAAATCCTTCTGAATGCTAGCAACCTTCAATCGCTTACCATTTAAACATTGTGAAGGAATTTTCACTTTTCCATCTCTGCTGCCACCTTGCTCAAACCTTAAGTTGCAGATCATTGGATCTCAGAAATCTATTGGCTATTAGTCTCAAAAATGTTTCCAATATTTTGTTTAATCAATGTTTCACTTTCTTATTTATTTAAGGTTTGTATTTTTTTTAAATCTCCAATATATCCAGAGGGTTTCTATCACAACTTCCATAAAGTTGGACACAAAATAACCTTTGCCATTTTCTTATTTCCCTAAATATCTTTTCCTGTCTTGGCCTGTAATGTATCTAATTTAACTTTTGACAACCCTTGCCTGCTTGCATATTCATATCAGCTTTTAGCAAAAAAAACATACCGTATTTATTTTTGTATTCAACTTTCCTTTATTAATATCCCTTCTTTGAGAATTTTCAGATGTTCCTATTCCTCATGCTAACTTTTTTGTAACATGATAATCTTTTTCTTTGAACTACTCTTATATTTAGAGTCAGGGCTAGGCCACTTTTATTATTTTTTATCTTTGTACTGTCAAGTAATATTTCTTTATTATTATCTGTTCAATTACTTTCTTAGCTTTTAATCTAGTTTTTGAATCTTCCACAGCAAAGTCATGCCTTATGTTTTAGTAATTTCTTAACCAGAAATTTGAACCAGTTCGTTTTCAGTATTCATGTAAATTCCTATTGTACTAGAAGTACTCTACCCTAAAGACCCCTTAACTCCCAGACTATTAATTAATCCATTCTCATTAAAATATACTGGATCTATATTAGTCTCTTCCCCTGTTGGTTCTTGATATGCTCCTCATAAACTTGATGAATTCATGTTCTACCTTCTCACTGCTAATTTGGTTTAAAATTATACAAAGTCCTTATTATGCATATTCCCCTTGAAGCATGCACCTCTAATTTCCTGATTTATAGTATGCCCTGCATTAACATTAGTTCAGAGGTTTATGTGCAGCTCCCACCAATATTTTTAAAGGGATTTTAAAAGCTAAATAATTGACAGTTAAAAGATAATAAGGTTTCATTATTCAGGCTTGAAGGATGAATGGATGACTGCAATGTCCCTTCATGGGTTTGTCTGTACTTCCTCAAAGGTCACTCAAAGAACAATTAATTATCATCAGAGGTGACAAGCTGGCAAAGTGGTGTAATTGAGGCATAAAATGCAAAGTCAAATCTGCTTTTCCCTGTGTCTTTGAAAATTGCTGGGCAAAGCAGAGAAGAGCTGAACCAGAATGTGTTCCAGGTTCAATCTGCGCTCTTTGCTGAGACGGTAGGTTATAGTTTGAAGGGAAACATTATTAAACCAGACCAATGTATTGAGTTGGTGCACCAATGCGTGTTGAGTTAACAAATCTTAGCTGAGCGACTGGTTTTTAGAAACCTGACTGTCCATCATGCAGCAAACGTCAAAAACAGCTGCATGGATATTACATCTACTTTGCTAATTATTCTGCCAGTATGCACTTTCAAATTGGCACACCATTTTTCTCGGCAATAGTTTCAATATCTAATACGGGCAGCTTTAGAAGATGTCATTGTGATGTCCTGGGGCGCCGCGTGCCAAGCGCGTGAAATGCATGCAATGCGCGCATCACGTGTGCGTCGTGACGCGTAAATGATGTGTCATTTATGCCCAAGTGGGACAGGCCCTTAAGGCCACGTACAGACTGGAGGAATATCACCTAATATTCTGCCTTGGGTAGTTTATGGCCCAATGCTATGAACAATGAATTCTCCAATTTTCGGTAACAACCCCATGTCCATCTCTTTCTTCCCTGTGTCCTCAGCCCCGTGTGCACCCATATCTTACCTCTCTTTCTCTCCCCCCCCCTCCAATGTCCCTTCCACCTACATCACTTCCTCTAGATTTACATTTTACTCCTCTTCTTTCCTTATCTGACACTCTTTCATCTCCTTTTCATCGCCAGCCTTTGGTCATCCGTTTACCAATCAAGCCCTCCTCACCTGTATCCACCTATCACTCATCAGGCTTTTTCCCGCTACCACTTATTTTACAGCTTTCTTTCCCCAACTGCAATTAGTCTGAAGAATATTACATCTGCTAATAGTGGTCTTTATTTCTTTCCAGCCCACCATCTGTCCACTGGCAAGTTTATGAAACATATCCATGTGGTCGGCATGGACTGGAAGGGCCGAGGGGCCTGTTTCCGTGCTGTAATTGTTATATGGTTATTATATATGGTTGTTAATAATCTTGCTGTAATATTTGTCCCCAACCTGATCTTTTGACCTTCAGTAAAGCTCTCTATTTCCATCTGTGTAACTTCACTAAATTCAATTCCTGCCATGGTTCATCTGTTGCTTCAGTCCTTATCAAGACTTGACTATTCCAACTCGCTCTTGTGGATCTGTTTCTATGTACTATCCATTAACTCTCCTGCCTAAGTCTACAAGCATAAAGTCCAGTTCAATTACCAATATTTTGCTTCCTAATCTTATTAATTAAGCAACTTTTGGTTGAAACAACTATTGGGAACACTCTGCAGGTCAGGAGTATCTGTGGAAAGTAAAAGAGTTAATATTTTGAGTCAAAGACAGTTTCTGTTTTCTTGCAAATTTCCAACATTTGTAGTTTTTTGATTTTCAATTTACTTTTAAATCTTCCTTTCTTTCCAAATTCCATTATTAATATGCTGCTCTATTTCTGTAATCTTCTCCAGCCGCACACCCCTTGGATACTTGCCTTCCTGTTTATTCTGCCCTTATGAGCTGGCCAAATTCACTTGCTCTAAAATTGGTGATATTAAGCTGCTAAGGCCTCGAATTCTAGAAATCCCTCCGCACATCTTCGCCTCTTTAACCAAGCTGGCAAGGCCAGCTATTATGATCTTCGAGTTGCTCTTGGGAAGGTAATGGTAAGCCAACTACTTGAACCACAGCAGCTCTCTGGTGAGAGCACTCCACTAATGCTGTTGGACACACAGTTCCAGGATTGAGACTTGCAATGATATAGGAACAGTGTGACTTGGAGGGCAACCTACATGTGATGGCTTTCCCCTGCACCTGCTACCTTAGTCCTCCTTGGAATAGTGATCATGGGTTTGGGAGGTTCCATCGGTAGCTTAAGTGAATGCCTCCAGTTCATTTTGTAGAGGATGTGCACTGTAGTTAGAGTGCTGTAAGTGGAGAGAGTGAATTATTAGGTTGTTGCCCTAGTCCTCCTTGGAATAGTGATCAAGGGTTTGAGAAGTACCATTGGTAGTTTAACTGAATAACTCCAGTTCATTTTGCAGAGCGTATGCACTGCAGTTAGAGTGCTGTTGATGGAGAGAGTGAATGATTAGGTTGTTGGATATGGTGCCATTTACTCCTGCTCTGTCAATTTTTTTTGATGAGCTTTTTGTTGGAGCTGCACTCATCCAGGTAAATGAAAAGTATTCTACAGCACTCCTGACTTCTGCCATGTAGGTGGTGGGAAGACTTGAATGTATCAGGAGGTGGATTACTTGCCGCAGGATATCCAGCTTCTAAACTGCTCTTGTAGTGACAATGCTTGTGCAGTTGGTTCAGTTGAGGTTCTGTTCAATGGTGATTCCGGGATATTGATCACGAGGAACATGGTGGTTGCGAGGCTATTGAATATCAAGGGTAGATGGTTAGACTGTCACGTTGGAAATGATTGTTGTCTAGCATTAGTATAGTGCCAATCCTATTTATCAGCCCGTGCCAGAGTGGTGATGCATGCTGCACACTGGCATGTCCTGCTTCATTTGCTGAAGGGTTGCACATTGTGTAATCATGCCCACTGTTGATCCTACAATGGGGGAAGGTCCTTGATGAACAAGTTGTTGGGTCTAGGACATTGCCATGAGGAATTCCGGTAATGTCTGGAACGATTGACCTCAATGGTCCAATATTTAATGTGACATTGTTAGCAGCCTTGTTGTACGTGGCCCCTTGGGCAAGAGTGACCAATATGGTTGAGTTCTTCATTAGGATGGAGAGTGACATTGTTAATTCAGAAACACGGGTCCTGAACTTAAAGAAAGGTAACTTTGAGGGTATGAGACGTGAATTGGCCAAGATGGACTTGCAATTGATTCTTGAAGGGTTGACGGTGGATATGCAATGGAAGGCATTTAAAGACTGCATGGATGAACTACAACAATTGTTCATCCCAGTATGGCGAAAGAATAAATCAGGGAAGGTGGCGCATCCGTGGATAACGAGGGAAATCAGGGATTGTATCAAAGAAAAAGATGAAGCGTACAAATTAGCCAGAAAAAGCAGCCTACCAGAGGACTGGGAGAAATTCAGGGACCAACAGAGGAGGACAAAGGGCTTAATTAGGAAAGGGAAAATGGAGTATGAAAGAAAACTGGCAGGAAACATAAAAACTGACTGCAAAAGTTTTTATCGATATGTGAAGCGCAAAAGATTAGTTAAAACAAATGTAGGTCCCTTGCAGTCAGAAACGGGTGAATTGATCATGGGGAACAAGGACATGGCAGACCAATTGAATAACTACTTTGGTTTTGTCTTCACTAAGGAAGATATAAATAATTTGCCGGAAATAGCAGGGGATCGCGGGTCAAATGAGATGGAGGAAATGAGTGAAATCCAGGTTAGCCGGAAAGTGGTGTTGGGTAAATTGAATGGATTAAAGGCCGATAAATCCCCAGGGCCAGATAGGCTGCATCCCAAGTAGCCCCAGAAATAGCAGATGCCTTAGTGATAATTTTTCAAAACTCTTTAGATTCTGGAGTAGTTCCTGAGGATTGGAGGGTAGCTAATGTAACCCTACTTTTTAAAAAGGGAGGGAGAGAGAAAACAGGGAATTACAGACCAGTTAGTCTAACATCGTAGTGGGGAAACTGCTAGAGTCAATTATTAAAGATGGGATAGCAGCGCATTTGGAAAGTGGTGAAATCATTGGACAAAGTCAGCATGGATTTACGAAGGATAAATCATGTCTGACGAATCTTATTGAATTTTTTGAGGATGTAACTAGTAGAGTGGATAAGGGAGAAGCAATGGATGTGTTGTATCTGGACTTTCAGAAGGCTTTCGACAAGGTCCCACACAAGAGATTGGTATACAAACTTAAAGCACACGGTGTTGGTGGTTCAGTATTGATGTGGATAGAGAACTGGCTGGCAGACAGGAAGCAAAGAGTAGGAGTGAACGGGTCCTTTTCAGGATGGCAGACAGTGACTAGTGGGGTGCCGCAAGGCTCAGTGCTGGGACCCCAGCTATTTACAATATACATTAATGGTTTGGACGAAGGAATTAAATGCAACATCTCGAAGTTTGCGGATGACACGAAGCTGGGGGGCAGCATTAGCTGTGAGGAGGATGCTAGGAGGCTGCAGGATGACTTGGATAGACTGGGTGAGTGGGCAAATGCATGGCGGATGCAGTATAATGTGGATAAATGTGAGGTTATCCACTTTGGTGGCAAAAACAGGAAGGTAGACTATTATTTGAATGGTGACCGATTAGGAAACGGGGAGATGCAGCGAGACCTGGGTGTCATGGTACACCAGTCATTGAAAGTAGGTATGCAGGTGCAGCAGGCTGTGAAGAAAGCGAATGGTATGTTGGCATTCATAGCAAAAGGATTTGAGTACAAGAGCAGGGAGGTTCTACTGCAGTTGTACAGGCTCTTGGTGAGGCCACACCTGGAGTATTGCGTAATGTTTTGGTCTCCTAATCTGAGGAAAGACATTCTTGCCATAGAGAGAGTACAGAGAAGGTTCACCAGACTGATTCCTGGGATGGCAGGACTTCCATATGAAGAGAGACTGGATAGACTTGGCTTGTACTCGCTGGAATTTAGAAGATTGAGAGGTGATCCCATAGAGACTTACAAAATTCTTAAGGGGTTGGACAGGCTAGATGCAGGAAGATTGTTCCCGATGTTGGGGAAGTCCAGGACAAGGGTTCATAGTTTAAGGATAAGGGGGAAGTCTTTTAGGACCGAGATGAGAAAATCGTTTCCCACACAGAGAGTGGTGAATCTGTGGAATTCTCTGCCACAGAAGGTAGTTGAGGCCAGTTTGTTGGCCATATTTAAGAGGGAGTTGGATGTGGCCCTTGTGGCTGAAGGGATCAGGGGGTATGGAGAGAAGGCAGGTACAGGATATTGAGTTGGATGATCAGCCATGATCATATTGAATGGCGGTGCAGGCTCGAAGGGCCGAATGGCCTGCTCCTGCACCTAATTTCTATGTTTCTATGACACATTATTGTAACCATTGAGATATTTCCTCGTGAAACGCATTAGCTTTAGTTTAATCAGGCTCCCTGGTGTCAAGGGCATTCACTTCAAATTATACTGGAATGTGAATGCATAAGTATTTTTGCACTCTTGTTGAGATGGTGAGGTTCTTGGAGTCCATTCCAGTGGAAAATCAGGATTGTTGATGATGGTGAGGAGGACAGTGGTGCTCCATAGGATGGTGTTGCTCTGTTGATGAGATAGGAAGAGAAATGGCGGATGCAATTTAATCCTGATAAGTATGAGATGCTCACTTTTGAAGAACTAATGTTAGGATAAACAACAAATGGTGAGGCACCAGGGAGTGTTGAGAACAGAGGGAGCTTGGTGTACTAGTCTAAGAATCCCTGAAGGTGGCAGCACAGGTAGAAAAGCTGGTAAATATGTAATTTACCAAGACATTAAAGGTAAGAGCACCTTTACTAATCTTTGTGTATTCCATTGAAAGGAAATGATTGAACTGGAGAGGGCATTCAGCATATTCACTATGCTGATGACACAAACTTCAGATGCTGTAATCTTGAGCAAAACAAGATGGAACTCAGCTGGTTAGCAGCATCTTTGGAGGGGATGGACGGATGATGTTTTGGGTCGGGACCCTTCAGACTGATGGAGTAGGGGGGAGAAAGCTGGATCATTTAAAGACCAGTTCTTAGAGAAAATGCCATTTCCATTGTTATTGGAATGAATTTGGGTGGATCTTGGTGATTATTACAATAAAGAAATGTTGTCCTCCATTCTTGTGGTTATGAGAGTTTCAAGGTAAGCTTTCATATAGGCCTTAAATTGATGTAAACACAGGAGTTAATCTGATTCCTCTGATAGTTGTCTAATTCTATTTCATTGGCTTTATTATAAAGTTTGATTTATGGAAAAAATAATAATTTTGTAAAAATCTATTTTAATATTTAAAGAGCAATATTTGATATTTAAATATTGAAATTAATTATAATTAATATACTGAGTAAATTCAGCATTCTGGGAGATCCACACACCTGGAATTGAAGGCTAACAATTCCTAATGATGTCTTATCAATTGGTTATTCCAATTTGAAGCTCTGTAATTCACTAACAACACAAAAATGGAACTTAAAGCAGAAACTGAAAAGGAGAAATGATGATAATTGGTTATTAAGGAAGTCAAATGAAGAAATGAAAAAGGATTGATCTAAATGTTTGCATGGGGAGAAGGGGTAGTGAGGGGGGGAGGGGGGGTAGTGGGGGGGAGGGGGGGTAGTGGGGGGGGGGGGGTAGTGGGGGGGAGGGGAGTAGTGGGGGGGAGGGGTGTGTGGGGGAGGGGAAACCTTAAAAACCTTCGTAACGTACTATTTCACCGATCGGAAAAACAAAACTTATTTGACTTGCAGCAGAGGAGAATGGTGCCTAAGGTGGCGAAAAATCGTAGCGCTATGGGGGATCGATTTTGCGCAAATTTCATTACAATGCAGACAGGAAGTGGTCAAGATGAGAGTTTTAGTAATATATAGATGTCTGACATGAGATGGGTGTATTTAGATTTGTGACAGCATTAATGTGCATCAGTTTAAATCACAAATCTGTTCTAATGCTGCACATTCCTATTATTCTGTGTTGGTTCAATCAATCTGCATTCTATAGATTTTTTTTTTACCTTGCTCAGGACATGAAGGAATATGGATCCGCATTGGGCGATTAGTAGCCATTTCACTAAATGACAGAACAGGTTCCTGGGTTAAATGACTACCTGCTGTTCCATTGACTTTGTCCTCAAAAGAATCCTTGGTCATCCTTTGATCTAATGTGTAGCCCAATTCCTCTTCCAGTGATTGAAAATAATTTGGCTGTGTCTCAACTTTAATGTATAGTTCTTAATTTTTTTTCTTCGTTGTAAAATTTCTCTTTGGCACAGAAACAAGGTGTTACAAAACAAAACTACCAAAGGTTGCTAGGAAACTGTTTGGACAATGCAGTTGCACCTTCCAAATGCAAGGTAGACTGAGGAATGAGGGAGGTGCCCTACACTTCAACGTTAATCTGTGGTTGTTAACCTAACACTTAAATAATATGAGTCATTTAATATGTGGAGTGAATATTTTAGAGTGAAGCAAAGTCCAAAAGAATCTAAGTAGAAAATAAAATCATATGATGAAAATCTGAAGGGGAGAAATATAAAAACAAGCAGGACTTGGATTTGATGTGGGTACACAAAAGGCTGGAGAAACTCAGCGGGTGCAGCAGCATCTAAGGAGCGAAGGAGATAGGCGATGTTTCGGGTAGAGACCTTTCTTCAGACTGGTCAGGGATCAGGGAAACGAGAGATATAGACGGTGATGTGGAGAGATAAAGAACAATGAATGAAACATATGCTAACAAGCCATTGTAAGCTGTTTGCAGTGTGAAAATGAGAAGCTATGCGACTAGGGTGGGGGAGAGATAGAGGAGAGGAAAGGGCCCATATGCAAGGGTTAACAGAATTGAGAAAATTCAATGTTCAAGCCCAGAGGATGCAGACTCCCCAAGCGGAATATGAGGTGCAGTTCCTCCAACTTGCGGTGTTGCTCACTCTGGCCGTGGAGGAGGCCCCGGACCAAGAGGTTGGATACGGAATGGGAGGGGGAGTTGAAGTGCTGAGCCACCGGGAGGTCGGGTTGGTTAATGCGGACCGAGCGGAGGTGTTCGGTGAAACGATCGCCAAGCCTCCACTTGGTCTCACCGATATAGATCATCTGGCATCTGGAGCAGCGGATGCAGTAGATGAGGTTGGAGGAGGTGCAGGTGAACCTCTGTCGGACCTGGAAGGACTGCTTGGGTCCCTGAAAGGAGTGGAGGGGGGAGGTGAAGGGACAAGTGTAGCATTTCTTGCGGTTGCAAGGGAAAGTGCCCGGGGAAGGGGTAGAGCGGGAGGGAAACATAGAAACATAGAAATTAGGTGCAGGAGCAGGCCATTCGGCCCTTCGAGCCTGCACCGCCATTCAATATGATCATGACTGATCATCCAACTCAGTATCCTGTACCTGCCTTCTCTCCATACCCCCTGATCCCTTCAGCCACAAGGGCCACATCCAACTCCCTCTTAAATATGGCCAACAAACTGGCCTCAACTACCTTCTGTGGCAGAGAATTCCACAGATTCACCACTCTCTGTGTGAAAAACGATTTTCTCATCTCGGTCCTAAAAGACTTCCCCCTTATCCTTAAACTGTGACCCCTTGTCCTGGACTTCCCCAACATCGGGAACAATCTTCCTGCATCTAGCCTGTCCAACCCCTTAAGAATTTTGTAAGTCTCTATGAGATCACCCCTCAATCTTCTAAATTCCAGCGAGTACAAGCCGAGTCTATCCAGTCTTTCTTCATATGGAAGTCCTGCCATCCCAGGAATCAGTCTGGTGAACCTTCCTATACCCCCTCTATGGCAAGAATGTCTTTCCTCAGATTAGGAGACCAAAACTGTACGCAATACTCCAGGTGTGGCCTCACCAAGACCCTGTACAACTGCAGTAGAACCTCCCTGCTCTTGTACTCAAATCCTTTTGCTATGAATGCCAACATACCATTCGCTTTCTTCACAACCTGCTGCACCTGCATGCCTACTTTCAATGACTGGTGTACCATGACATCCAGGTCTCGTTGCATCACCCCTTTTCCTAATCGATCACCATTCAAATATTAGTCTACTCTCCTGTTTTTGCCACCAAAGTGGATAACCTCACATTTATACTGCATTTGCCATGCATTTGCCCACTCACCCAGTCTATCCAAGTCATCCTGCAGCCTCCTAGCATGCTCCTCACATCTAACACTGCCCCCCAGCTTTGTGTCATCCGCAAACTTCGAGATGTTGCATTTAATTCCCTCGTCCAAATCATTAATGTGTATTGTAAATAACTGGGGTCCCAGCACTGAGCCTTCCGGCACCCCACTAGTCACTGCCTGCCATCCTAAAAAGGACCCGTTCACTCCTACTCTTTGCTTCCTGTCTGCCAGCCATTTTTCTATCCAAATCAATACTGAACCAGTGGGGTTACATTAGCTACCCGCCAATCCTCAGGAACTACTCCAATCTAAAGAGTTTTGAAAAATTATCACTAAGGCATCTGCTATTTCTGGGGCTACTTCCTTAAGTACCCTGGGATGCAGCCTATCTGGCCCTGGGGATTTATTGGCCTTTAATCCATTCAATTTACCTAACACCACTTTCCGGCTAACCTGGATTTCACTCAGTCCCTCCATCTCATTTGACCTGCGATCCCCTGCTATTTCCGGCAATTTATGTATGTCTTCCTTAGTGAAGACAGAACCAAAGTAGTTATTCAATTGGTCTGCCATGTCCTTGTTCCCCATGATCAAGTCACCCGTTTCTGACTGCAATGGACCTACATTTGTTTTAACTAATCTTTTGCGCTTCACATATCGATAAAAACTTTTGCAGTCAGTTTTTATGTTTCCTGCCAGTTTTCTTTCATACTCCATTTTCCCTTTCCTAATTGACAAGGGAGTTGCGGAGGGAACGGTCTTTGCGGAAGGCAGACGGGGGGAGATGGGAAGATGTGGCGAGTGGAGGGGTCATGTTGGAGGTGGCGATACTGGCAGAGGACTATGCGTTGCATTTGCCGGCTGGTGGGGTGAAAGGTGAGGACCAGAGGGACTCTGCCTTTGTTGCGAGTGGGGGAATGGGGAGAGAGGGCAGTGTTGCGGGGTATGGAGGAGACCCTGGTGCGAGCCTCATCTATAGTGGGGGAGGGGAATCCCCGTTCTCTGAAGAATGAGGACATTTGTGATGACCTGGTGTGGAACACCTCATCATGGGAGCAGATGCGGCGTAGACGGAGGAATTGGGAATAGGGGATGGAGTCCTTACAGGAAGCAGGGTGGGAGGAAGAGTAGTCCAGGTAGCTGTGGGAGTCAGTTGGTTTGTAGTGGATGTCGGTCAGGAGTGTCGGTCAGGAGTGTATCACCTGCAATAGAGATTGTGAGGTCAAGGAATGGTAGGGTAATGTCGGAAATGGTCCAAGTGTATTTGAGTGCTGGATGGAAGTTGGTGGTGAAATGGATGAAGTCAGTCAGTTGTGTGTGGGTGCAGGAGGTGACACCAAAGCAGTCGTCGATGTAACGGAGGTAGAGGTCGGGGAAGGGGCCCTGGTACGCCGAGAACAAGGATTGTTCGATGTACCCGACAAAGAGGCAAGCATAGCTGGGGCCCATGCGTGTGCCCATAGCTACGGACTTGTGTTTGGAGGAAATGGGAGGAGTCAAAAGAAAAGTTATTGAGGGTAAGGACCAACTCCGCTAGGTGGAGGAGGGTGTCAGTGGATGGGTATGGGTTTGCTCCTCTGGTCGAGGAAGAGCCGGAGCGCTTTGTAGAGTGACTGGACGTCCATGGTAAAGATGAGAGGATGGGGGCCTGGAGAATGGAATGCACGGAGCCGACGGAGAGTGTCTGAGTGTCTTGAACATAGGTGGGGAGGGATTTAACAAAGGGGGATAGGATGGCGTCAAGGTATGTAGAAATGTGTTCGGTGGGGCACGAACAGGCAGAGACAATGGGTCTGCCAGGGCAGTCGGGTTTGTGGATTTTGGGAACTATTTCTATGTTGCCCCACTTTCTCATCCACCCCCTCAGCAATAGGGGCAATATTACATTGGTCAATTAACCACACGCAGTCGGGTTTGTGGATTTTGGGGAGAAGGTAAAATCGGGCTGTGCGGGGCTGGGAAACGATGAGGTTGGAGGCTCGGGAGGGTAGGGAGCTGGAGCTGATGAAGTCGGTTATGGAGTCTGCATCCTCTGGGCTTGAACATTGAATTTTCTCAGGGGGTTACACAAAAAGCTGGAGAAACTCAGCGGGTGCAGCAGCATCTAAGGAGCTGAATTGAATTTTCTCAATGCTGTTAACCCTTGCTGTCTCCTCCCCTTCCCACCTCTCCCTCAGCCCTCGGGCCCTGGCATTCTCTCTCTCTCTCTATCTCTCCCCCACCCTAGTCGCACTAGCTTCTCATTTTCACACTACAAACAGCTTTGGTCCGCAAAAACCAACCCGACCTCCCGGTCGCTCAGCACTTCAACTCCCCCTCCCATTCCGTATCCGACCTCTCGGTCCTGGGCCTCCTCCATGGCCAGAGTGAGCAACACCGCAAGTTGGAGGAACAGCACCTCATATTCCGCTTGGGGAGTCTGCATCCTTTGGGCTTGAACATTGAATTTTCTCAATTCTGTTAACCCCTGCTGTCTCCTCCCCCTCCCACCTCTCCCTCAACCCTCGGGCCCTGGCATTCCCTCTATCTCTATCTCCCTCCCCCACCCTAGTCGCACTAGCTTCTCATTTTCACACTGCAAACAGCTTACAATGGCTTGTTCCCTTTATCATCGATACTTTTTTGCATATCTTTCATTCAATGTTCTTTATCTCTCCACATCACTGTCTATATTTCTCGTTTCCCTGATCCCTGACCAGTCTAAAGAAGGGTCTCGACCCGAAACGTCGCCTATCTCCTTCGCTCCTTAGATGCTGCTGCACCCGCTGAGTTTCTCCAGCCTTTTGTGTACCCTCGATTCTCCAGCACCTGCAGTTCCTTCTTTAACACTTGGATTTGATGTGCACTGTTTTCAAGCTGCAGCTGGATTGCAATATCATATTTGGGAGCAATTTTTTTTCCAAATAGAGCTTTGGAAATACAGATCCAATGTATTTGTTTCAGTGAAAGAGCCACGTTTCTATTGTGTATTGAAGTTTGTCTTGCAGTTGAACTGGTCCTTCTGATTAAATTGCTGAGATGCATTTCATTTCTTTGCAGTTACTTGGATCCCATGAAAGACAGAATGTTATTGGGAATTACTGCTGGAGTCCTCCTGTTGTACAGCCAGGTAAGGAGGATAAAAATCTGCAACATCAACAGCAATGTTATAAATACTCTAACTGCAAATGGAACCGGCCGTGTAAAGGCCAATGGAACATAATAAGGATATGAGCTCTATTGAACAAAGGACAGTTCACCCGTCAAATGTGTATCCTACATGTATTTGGCACTAAATGTATCCTTATGGAGTTTGTGTTTTTACTATTCTGCACCAGATGACGAGTTTCAATAACACGGTGTAAAGATAAAACCAATTTTCTTTCTGCCTCTAAATGTCGTCTTACAATTTTGACATTTAGAGACAGGAAAAACAGGCTTTACCAGAGGTAGAAATTGAATATTATTTGTTGCAATGTTGAAGGTGTCAATTTCTTCTGAGAAAATGACAAACTTCAAATAGATTTTGTGGATTTTGCCAAGACAGGAAATACAAAGCAGGAAAAAGCATTTTATCATGTGGATAAAATGTCTGATCATATGGAACTTTACATTCACATAACTTTGACTCCTGCAAAACAACTTGGACTGTAATTGTCGGATGAATCTCATTCTGTGTGTGTGTATGAAAAGGTAGCACATTTTTCAGGTCTTTCATCATCGTGTATTCTGTCAGCCAATAAATTATGTTGCCCACATGATATAAACTTTGCTTTGGTACATTGGTCAGGGTGGGGGGTGTGTAGGCGGGGTGGGGAGGGGGGGGTCGGCGGGGAGGGGGGGTGTCGGTGGGGAGGGGAGGTTTCGGCGAGGAGGGGGGGTTTCGGCAGGGAGGGGGGGCGGTGTGTCGGAGGGGCGGAAGGGGGAAGTGGTTGATCGCAGCACACGCAGTTCGCAATCCGCGCCTTCAGCTTTCGTCCTCGCGCAGCGCCTCTCGGTCCCACTCAGACTTTACTCAGAGGCTTCCGGTTCAACTTAACGGCTCCCGGCTCACGCTGCTCTCTGCCCGCACGCTGCTCACAGACTCAGCTCCCCCCCCCCCTGACTTTATTCTCCGCATGTGCCGGAAGGGGCGTTACCTTCGTGGTGATAGACAGACAAGAAGACCAATCTGCTGATCTCATGATTTTTTTAAACCTTCATAATTTTTCTAATATTTCACCAAACGGAACAAAACCTGGTGCACTTGGAGCAGAGGAGAATGGTGAGAAAAGTGGCGGAAAATCCTAGCGATATAAGTTACCGTTTTTGCACACATTTTAAAAAATCGCAAACTGGAAGTGGTCAAGATGCGTTTTAGCAATAGTATAGATAGATAGATTATGTTCCTTGTAATTCAAATTTCCTCTTTTGCACAAATCTTTTTTATTTACGGTGTGCACAAAACATATTGACATGGGGGAGGGTTGCCGGGGCCTGGCGCCATTTCGAGCCACGCCATTTTAATATGCCCCCCCATCACCGGATTTTTTGCACCAGTGCGCAGGCGCATAGCCGCCGGCAACAACCCCAGTAGTGTTACGAGAGAAATGCATTTAACCCCATTTGTTACACTGGGAACGTTGGCATCTCTGCACACAGACATAGTGTGCTTATAAGCAGTAATTCTCTTCATTGGGATGAAACGTTATGGCAAATCAAGGTTTCAAGGTCAGTTTATTATCACATGTGCCGATTAAGGTACAGTGAAATTTGAGTTACCATACAGCCATACCAAGTGAAAAGCAACAAGACACAGCCACATAAAAGTTAACAAAAAACATCCATCACAGGGGATTCAACATTCCTCACTGTGATGGAAGGCAATAAAATTCAGTCTTCTTCCTCTTTCTTCTCCCACGGTCGGGGCAGTCAAACCATCCACAGTCGAGGCGACCAAAGCCCCTGCAGTCGACGATCGAAGCCCTCGTTGTGGTGATCGAAACTCCCACACTGGGGAGGTTGAAACTCTCTGTGGCATGGAGCCCCCGAGTCGGCCTCTTCTTACCAGAGTTGGAGCTTCGATCCCCAGGAATGGGATCATAAGCTCTGCGATGTTAGTCCCGCAGGCTCCCGTGTCTTGGAGCGCCTTTTGGTCTCCAGGAAAGGCCGCCAACTCCATAATGTTTGGCTACAGTGGTTACGGAGGTACGATATGGAAAAAGAATTGCATCACCGTTGAGATAAGAGATTTGAAAAAAAAATTCCCCACCGCTCACATAAAACAAACCAAGAAACACTAAAACATACTTTTAAACACGTCCTAAAAATAACAATAAGATGAACGGACGGACAGATCGGTGGCGGAAGCCTCTGAGTGAAGTCGTAGTGGGACCGAGAGCTGCTGCGTGAGGCCGAATGTTGTGCTTGACGTTGATATGGTTAAACATCATCGAGTCTATGCTGACTACTTAGCACCACCTTACATTAATCCTACCTTAATCCTATTAATGCCCCACCAACTGCAGCAGATACAATAGTAGTAATTAAGAGATCTTGGATAGGCACATGGAAATACAGGGAATGGAGGGATATGGATATGGTGCAGGCAGAGCAGATCAGTTTTACTTGGCATTCTTTTTCGGCATAGACTTATGGAGTGAAGGGCTCATACTTATCCTGTTCTGTGTTCACTCACCCACACACAAGGGGCAATTTACAGAGCCGAACTAACTTGCTAACCCATGCACTTTTTGGATGTGGGAAAAATATGGAGCTCCCAGAGGAAACCCACACTGTGGCCGTGAGAACTTGCAAAGTCCACAGACAGCATTGGAGGTCAGGATTGAACCTAGGCTGCTGGGGCTGGAAAGAACAGATCGAGTAAAATTGTATCTGTGCTGGTTTCTGATCATTTCAAATCTTTTAGAACATTGCTTCTGGTTCTTTCGAATCTTTTGGAACATTGAAGAGAAACTTGAACCAATGACTTGTCCTATCCCGGCATTCCTCCTTCTCCCTGCTCCCATCGGGCAGAAAATACAGAAGTTTGAAAGAGTGCACCACTAGACTCCGGAAGAGCTTTTTGTGTAATTAGGCTACTGAACGATGCTACCATAAGCTAGAGTGCTGTCATATTCACCTCGCCACCATTACAGATATTGGACTTTACCTATGGAACTGATGTGCGATATTGCTGAGAACGATATTCTGCACTCTATCTTCCCCTTTGCTCTACCTATTGTATTTGAATTTGGTTTGATTTGATTGTATGTATGCATTTATATGATCATAAAGGCCCAGCTTTGATGGACAGGCCATGTGATCTGGATGGATGAATTCCGCATGTCTGGTCAACTCCTGTACGGAGTTCTGTCACAGGGTCAAAGGAACCCAGGACGCCCAAAGAAATGGCTCAAAGGCTGTATCAAGGAGCACCTCCAGCACGCAGGCCTAGCCCCAAAAGAACTGGTAATCCATGCCAGTGACAGGCCTGGTTAGTGTACAGCCTCTAGGAAGGCGGTCAGCAGTTTCTAAGATAATCGCCAACGTCAACTTGTTATTGTCAGAAACAGGAGGAAGGCGCCTAAATGATCCCCCCCCCCCGCAGCCTTCATGTGCTCCCACTGTTCCATGCGCATCGGAATTGTGAGCCACACTCGATCCCTCAAGACTAGACTGCACAACCATGCTATCGTCGTCTACGACGGGTCACCACCATGTATAACATTATCTGATCCTATTGAATAGCATGCAAAACAATGCTTATCACTGAAATCTTGGTAATCGTGACAATAATATACCTAATCTTATCATAATATTCCCAATATAATAACATTGCCTTTTCAGTAGAGTGCAAGATCGTGATGTTTGATGGGCAAACTGAAACTATTGTCTGTGTCTTTTGGGAACCTTGGTGCACCATAATGATCTACTCCATCACACCTGCGCCCCTCCCCAGTGATCGTTCAGCTGTCCGGCCCCAGCACCAGGGAGCCGCATCTGGAGCATCGCATCAAACCCCCCCATGTCTTCCCTTGCATGCTATAGTCAAAGTTGGAAGAGGTGCTGTGAAAGCAAGAGAGATGTAGGGGAAGGTACGTCATCGGTGTTTCCGGGGGAAGTTGCCTGAGAATGGGGTGGATAGGGTACAAATGGAAGAGAAAACCAAGGAGACGTGGATAGAGTGCTCTCAAAGGAAAGCGGAAAGGAGTGGAGACTGGAAGATGACTTATGGTGGGATCATGTTGAATGTGATGGAAATGTTGAAAGACATGTTGGATGCGGAGGCTGGTAGGGTGAAAAGTAAGGTTCATGAGAATCCTGTCCTTGTTTCACCACGGAGAAGGGGGAGCGAGTGTCGAACTCGCAGTTACTGTATAATCAGATTATGATGCTTTTTAGTAGCACGTTGCTCTTGGTATCGATTGTACAAAATGTTTACAGCATGTCCTTCCTGGAATAATTACAGAAAAGTAAATGGGAGGAATTTTATTACTTCCTCATCACTTATTCTCACCACCCTTTTCATTGCTTCCATTATCAGGCTAAATATGAACTGGAGAGAGACTGGGTTAAACCTACTCCGAACCAATATCGGAAATTGAAAGCTTCCCAGGAGGCTGGAAGGAAAAGAGAGGTACAATCAATTAGTCAGAATTTGATGGAAAAATCAGCCATGAACTGTTAGTTGCTCTTAATATGTGCGCTGTTGAGTAACCTGTGATGAGGATGAGAGATCCTGTGTGTTTCGGATTGGAAGTCTTTTTTTTAAAGATACATTTCGCTTTTCTGTTTTTAATGTTATGGTTCTCTCTTTATTTTCTTATTTAATGCTAAATGCAATGGCCTAAATTTGTTATCCCCTGTTGATTATCTGTTTATAATCACTGAAATCCTAGAAATTTAGTTTATTGATTAAGGAGACACTGTTAGTTCCACAGCTCACCACAATCCCAGGTTCCTTGTTTCTTGCACTTTTCCATTAACAACTTACACCTTCTGGATCATGTGGGCAAAAAGGCATTGGCACTGAAGGGTGTGGGAAGAACTGTACATATTGGGATGTGTCACTGGATGCGGCAAGTTGCATTATTTTCCTGTTATCAAATTGGATGCAATGCATAGTGCAAAAATTATACTTCTACTAATGATCCACATAGATGCCCTCTTTGATCAAATTACTGCCCTACTATCATATGTATTTTGGTGATAACATTTGCTCAACAATACTGCTAAGAAGCTCTTGTGATCTTTATGATAATGTTACTATTTAAGTATTCTGCTGCAAAGAACAAGCTTTACATTATATCCTGTGACTTATTGTTACCTTTGTATATGGCTCTGTGCAAACTCTGTCCCCTCTTCCACAGTAGGGAGCTTTTACATTTTTCAGCTTGAAATTGTGCAACCTGATGCATACTGTAGCGAGTCTTTTAACTTACACTTGAATGCAACATTTATGCTTCAAATTGGATTAGGTATGAATAAGGTTAAGCTAAATTACATTCCTAATAACATTCCACAGTAGAGCCAGGCTCTGATCAACAGGCTGACCTTAGTATATTCATGTATGGAAATCAGATTATAATTCATGCTGCTATGCATATATAGAGAGAAACAAAAATATAGAAACAAGGCAAGAGGACTTCCATCAATATTCAACCGTATATATGGTTCAATGAAATTAAGATATATATGTAAAACATATATGTTTCAATGAAATTAAGATATATATGTAAAACAGATATGGAAACAGGCCCTTCGGCCCACCAAGTCCACACCGACCAGCAATCTACCATACACCAGTTGTATCCTACACGCCAGGGACAATTTACAGAAGCCAATTAACCTACAAACCTGCACTTCTTTCGGATGTGGGAGAAACCGGAGAAAACCATGTGGTCATAAGGAGAATGTACAAATACTGTACAGACAGCACCCGTAATCAGGATCAAATCTGGGTCTGTGGTGCTGCAAGGCAGCAACTCTACCACTGTGCCACCCCATTAAATTCTTTTTTTTATGTTATATATTTATTATGGTGTCACGTCAATTAAGATGAACACATGATTCTGGTATCTGCCCTTAGTTGGATAACACATATCTCCAGTCATTGTGTTTTATGGCTGGATTTCAACCTCTTCAGTTGGAAGGTCTCAACCCGAAACATCACCTATTCCTTCTCTCCAAAGATGCTGCCTGTCCTGCTGAGTGATTCCAGCTGGGACCAAGGCCGTGTCTCACCTATCCACCATCTGTATGGGAATGTGAATGCGGGTGAGGCAGCATCTATAGAGCGGTTGGCAAAAATGCTGGAGAAATGCTTGAGTCTGAAAGACATAGATGCTGCCTCACCCGCTGAGATTCTCCAGCATTTTCATCTATATCGCTATTTTAAATAGTGTACAATGGGCTTAAGCCAATTGCTCGTTCTTTACGGGGAACCCGCCGACAGAAAACTATTCTCATTGGTGAGTGTGGAAGAGTGTGACTTTTATTTATATATATTTTAAAATATTTTTTTGAGCGGGAGAACTTCTCTCATCAGCGTGAGAGCGTGAGAATTTCGTCAAATGCGTGATTCTCACGCTCAGTGCATGAGAGTTGGCAGCCCTGTTTAACACCCATCATCTGGCAGTGGCAGCTACTGGACTGGTGAGAACCTGAAAGAGCATTTCACTTTTAATAATTTTACCATTTATTTTTAAATTGTTCTTCCTCAGTTCCTTGAACTTATGGAGGAAGTGAAGTTTTATGGCTACCAACATTTCGAGGCTTGCATCTGTGATTATCCAGAGCCTAACTGTCCTACTTCTGTTCGTGTGGGCAATAATGAAATTAACTGCTGCATTCAGTTACCAAGTAACCACATCAAGGAGGCCAGTTTCAAGGTTAACAGAATAAGATGTTGGAGAATCAGTGTACAGGCAAGTAATATTTCTTAAAATGTTGACTCAGTATGACCTAATATTCCCGCATGTCTACCAAATGGCGATTCCTGATGATTTAGTTTGTTTAAATTAAATTTTGGAAAGGATTGTTACATTTCTGAGACAAATCCTGTGTACCATCTGTAAAACCTTTGAGAAAATATTTTTAAAATCTTTTATTTACCGTTTTGAAACAGCTGCATCCTGTAAAGAACCGCTGCATTTTGGGGATTTTTGAACATGTTAAAATAAACACCAAGTTAGCAAAGGTTTTACTATCTGCCATGGCTGAGATTTATTTAAATCTATTGTCAACAAAATGTAAGAAGGGTGTATGTTTGAGGTTTATTTGAGTTGAATTTCATGGGCAATTGGTTGTTTATTATAGCTTTTATAAAACAATCTACCTATTTATCCCCTCTGGGGCTTGTAATGGATTTTAGCGATAAAAAAATATTTGAAGATGGTATTAAAATGATTATTTGAGCAGAAATAGGGGGATTGTTGACTTTTTGAGCATGAACCGATTCCACAGAGTGGGAAGGAACCTTGCGACATGGATTGGTAATTTATTGTGAGAAAAGCACTTGTAAAATCCTATTAAAGAAGATTTACGTCCCATGTCTCTGAGACGTGGGGTGTAAATCTTCCTTAGTGGGATTTGACATGAGCTTTTCTTAAGAACTAAACACTCATTAGGCAGGGGACTGAATCATTATCCCTTTTATTTGACATACTGGGATTTCTTCATTATAATTTTGTATGTATAGTTATAAATAGATTCTAAAAGTCCTGGGTGAGAGAAGGTAAAGGCTGGTTTCAATCTGAAACCTTGTGGCCTGGCATCTTCCTCACTTAAATATTATCAAGGCGAACTCAGTTCAGTGCAGAAGAGGATTCTGGGAGCAAGCCACGCAGGATCTTAAAGTACCTACCCGATGGAACCAGGACAAAGTTATGTAACCATGCGGAACAAAGCAGCATGCTGTAGACAGGCCCAGCATTCTTCAGATCAACAGACCTGATCGCAACCATCATATTCTGTCACATTGAGACATAGTTGGAATTGGGGAAGTAAACCACCAGAAAAGTGGAGGCTTCGCAAACATTCTTCTCATGAACCCATTGTGTTGCCAACATGCAGACAGGTGTTGAAGTGTGCCCACCTGCATGTGAAAATATGCCCTGCAGCAGAGCCAGTTCTACAGTTGTACTGTACCTTCTCTCGACTGGCCCAAGATCATGCTCTGTCAAGTGGCTCATGTATGATGGTTAAAAGAGTCGCATGCAAGTAAATTCTCCTCCTGAATATGGAGTGGCAGATCCTTCATGGACAGCCCCAACAACAATAAACTTGATGCTGCTTCACTATCATAGCTCGGGAAAACCGATGTTTCGGCAATTACATTACCGTCCTCGGGGAAACACAATGGGCAGAAGAGTGTCACCTCAAGCAACAAGTAATGAAGAAGGGTTAGTTAGCAGTCTTGTTGTGCGTGGCCCCTTGGGCAAGAGTGACCATAATATGGTTGAGTTCTTCATTAGGATGGAGAGTGACATAATTAAGTCCGAAACAAGGGTTCTGGACTTAAACAAAGGTGACTTTGAAGGTATGAGACATGAATTGGCCAAAATAGACTGCAAGTGATTTTTAAAGGGTTGACAGTGGATGTGCAATGGAAGGTATTTAACGACTGCATGGATGAACTACAACAATTGTTCATCCCAGTTTGGCAAAAGAATAAATCAGGGAAGGTAATGTATCCATGGATAACAAGGGAAATCAGGGATAGTATAAAAACAAAAGATGAAGCATACAAATTAGCCAGAAAAAGCAGCCTACCAGAGGACTGGGAGAAATTCAGAGTCCAGCAGAGCAGGACAAAGTGCTTAATTAGGAAAGGGAAAATAGATTATGAAAGAAAACTGGCAGGGGAACAGACTGGCAGGGAACTGACTGCAAAAGTTTTTATAGATATGTGAAGAGAAAAAGATTAGTTAAAACAAATGTAGATCCCTTGCAGTCAGAAACAGGTGAATTGATCATGGGGAACAAGGACATGGCAGACCAATTGAATAACTACTTTGGTTCTGTCTTCACTAAGGAAGACATAAATAATCTGCCAGAAATAGCAGGGGACCGGGGATCAAATAATGTGGAGGAACTGAGTGAAATCCAGGTTAGCCGAGAAGTGGTGTTGGATAAATTGAATGGATTAAAGGCCGATAAATCCCCAGGGCCAGATAGTCTGCATCCCAGAGTACTCAAGGAAATAGCCACAGAAATAGTGGATGCATTAGTGATAATTTTTCAAAACTCCTTAAATTCTGGAGTAGTTCCTGAGGATTGGAGGTAGCTAATGTAACCCCACTTTAAAAAAAAGGAGGGAGAGAGAAACGGGGAATTACAGACCAGTTAGTCTAACATCGGTAGTGGGGAAACTGCTAGAGTCAGTTATTAAAGATGGGATAGTAGCATACATTTGGAAAGTGGTGAAATCATTAGACAAAGTCAGCATGGATTTACGAAAGGTAAATCATGTCTGACGAATCTTATAGAATTTTTCGAGGATGTAACTAGCAGAGTGGATAAGGGAGAACCAGTGGATGTGTTATATATAGACTTTCAGAAGGCTTTCGACAAGGTCCCACATAAGAGATTAGTATACAAACTTAAAGCACACGGTATTGGGGTTCAGTATTGATGTGGATAGAGAACTGGCTGGCAGACAGGAAGCAAAGGGTAGGAGTAAACGGGTCCTTTCAGAATGGCAGGCAGTGACTAGTGGGGTACCGCAAGGCTCAGTGCTGGGACCCCAGCTATTTACAATATATATTAATGATTTGGACGAGGGAATTTAATGCAACATCTCCAAGTTTGCGGATTACACTAAGCTGGGGGGTATTGTTAGGTGTGAGGAGGATGCTAGGAGGCTGCAAGGTGACTTGGATAGGCTGAGTGAGTGGGCAAATGGATGGCAGATGCAGTATGATTTGGATAAATGTGAGGTTATCCACTTTGGTGGCAAAAACAGGAGGGTAGACTATTATCTGAATGGTGGCAAATTAGGAAAAGGGGAGATGCAACGAGACCTGGGTGTCATGGAACACCAATCATTGAAAGTAGGCATGCAGGTGCAGCAGGCAGTGAAGAAAGCAAATGGTAGTTAGCAAATTCCATAGCGAAAGGATTTGAGTATAGGGCAGGGAGGTTCTACTGCAGTTATACAGGGTTTTGGTGAGAACACAACCTGGAGTATTTGCATACAGTTTTGGTCTCCATCTGAGAAAAGACATTCTTGCCATAGAGGGGGTACAGAGAAGGTTCACCAGACTAATTCCTGGGATGTCAGAACTTTCATATGAGGAAAGACTGGATAGACTTGGCTTGTACTTCGCTAGAATTTAGAAGACTGAGGGGGATCTTATAGAAACTTACAAATTCTTAAGGGGTTGGATAGGCTAGATGCAGGAAGATTGTTCCCGATGTTGGGGAGGTCCAGAACAAGGGGTCACAGTCTAAGGATAAGGGGGAATTCCTTTAGGACCAAGATGAGGAAAACATTTTTCACACAGAAAGTGGTGAGTCTGTGGAATTCTCTGCCACAGAAGGTAGTTGAGGCCAGTTCAATGGCTATATTTAAGAGGGAGTTTGATGTGGCTCTTGTGGCTAAAGGGATCAGGGGGTATGGAGAGAAGGCAGGTACAGGATACTGAGTTGGATGATCAGCCATGATCATATTGAATTGCGGTGCAGGCTCGAAGGGCTGATTGGCCTACTCCTGCACCTATTTTCTATCTGGCTGCATCTTCTGGAAGGGTAAACCATAAGAGGACTGCCATCTTCCCACAGTGAGCATTGCCATCAAGTATTAACGCCTTTCTGTCTTGGCAACTCTTCACCTGTGGGACTAAGTGAATGTCTCACAACCCTCTGGTGCACTCTAACTTGGAACAATGCACTCTGATTATAAGTGCTTACGCTAGAAATTATGTATGTGACCAAAAAAGCCCCTGACTTTGTTCTAGCACAAGATGTTGAGTGATGCTTCTGAATAACCTCAATGCCAAGGTTACATAAAAACTGTTTAAGAAGGAACTGCAGATGCTGGAAAAACGAAGGTAGACAAAAGTGCTGGAGAAACTCAGCGGGTGTGGCAGGTTGCACCATAGATGAAGCCGCACCCGCTGAGTTTTGTCTACCTGACATAAAAACGAACAAGTTCTCTGGCAAGGCGTGACTGCCAATTGTGCTCTATTGTCTATGATGTACCAATGCCTAAAACCAGACTCCTGCGAAATACATCTGTTCCAACCTGTGTTATGATACGAGGTTCCCAGGGAAAAGATTCAAGGATTTCATAATTGCTTCTTGAGGAAGTGTAACATCCCTCTGCCACATTAGGAAACATCTGCTGTATGACCAGTGGCATTCAGAAAACCTGGGTCAAACAGAAGCCCAACGTGAATGTCAAGAGGAATACACCACATCCTGAATTATCCACCCATTTGCCCTGTCATGTCTCTCCTGCCCGACTTATGGCTTGTTCTGCGGGCCTCGCCTCTGAAAAGATATGCAAGAAAATTATCAGCAACCACAGGAGACGGCCTGAGGTGGAAATTCCATCTGCTACGGCTACTTGGGTAACTTTTCTAAGCAATGATCCTGTACTTTTTCCAGGTTAATGTTTGCTGCCCACAAAGTGGTCTCCACTCCCTCTGGACTCAACGCAGACTTCCGTGAAGACTTTACAGAATATCCCTTTGCAATTTGATCCTGTGTTTCCAGTAGCTGCTTGCTTTCATTCTCATCCACCCTCTGACCTTTCCATGAATATTTCAATGAAGTTCAACTGAACATGTGTTTCCATGGTAGTTAATACAGGATTTAGGGCAATCTAGTAATTCAGGAAAAATTTAGTTTAGGTGGCATTTAAAATTTTATTTTGGTCTAATTTTAACTCTATGCAAATCATTTCTAAACTTTAGCATTCTTTTACAGGTACCACTACAAGAAGAAATTGGACTGAAACTGAGTTTTGAATATCAGGATAGCCATGATTTATGGCAATGGGTCACGATTTACACACAACAGGTTGGTGCAGCCTTGAGATTTAAAGAAGCATTGAGAATGGGAATCCAGAGCAACAGAATAATAGCTTTATCCTTCGAAAGGGCATTTGTTCCCAGGTGTTTGAATCATTACGAATAGTCCAGAACCTGTTAAAACAATTTGTGTGGACATTATTTGAAGCTCATGGATGTAGGAAATTAAAGTCTGTAGTCTTACTGTCGAGTAGTTAATAGGAAGACCCTTTTATTTTAGGTTTTTTCCGTTTAATACCATATCTTTGAAGCAGGCTCGTGCTGTGAGTAATTACTCGGGGTAGGCAGTCAGTCGGCTTTAAAAAAAAATCTTAAACCGGGCATGCGCAGATTGTTCTCCTCTCCGTAAAAATAAAGAAAGTAGCAATTCAATTTGCCCAAAGCTTCCAAATCTCCTTCAAATCTCCGTTGAATCAGTTGTGATCTTATTGCATGACAATACTAGTTCAAGGGACCAGTTGGGGGGGAGAGTTCCTTTCACAGGTAAGGAGCGTTGAGACGGAGGGGGTCGGGGATCAAGCCAGAAACCCACTCACTTACCGCTGCCGTGGCGCTCCTGGCTTGCCTGGGGGGAGGGGGGGAGGGGGGAAGCAGCTCGGGTGGCTGCGAGCGGCCGCCGGACCTCAGCACCTTCTGCCAACCCGTTCACCTCTAGCAGTGCTCTCCATCTGAACGGTGAGTGGAACCTGCTCAAGAGCAAAGATCATGGAGCGGGTCAGCAGGCGATGGATAACAGGACAGCGGGCAGTGGACACTCCTGTGTCAGCGTGAACAAGGGACCAATTGTGGTTACTCGCACTGACACACGGAGTAAGCTCCACCGCCCGCTGTCCTGTTATCCATCGTCCGCTGACCCGCTCTTGAGCTGGTTGCTCTAGCATGATCCCCGACCCCCTCCTTCTCAACGCTCCTGCGCTCCCGCAACTTTACCGCTGGCCAGACTCCCCACACGCTGTGAAAGGAACTCTTTCCCTCCCCCCCCCCCTCCTCCCAGCGGCGCTGTCCTTTAAGCTGCTGCGCATGCGCCGTACACAGTCCACGCTGCAAAGGCAGAATTTCAGCTGCCTTCAGCTCTGTTTGAAATTAACGGCTTGAAGCAGCATCCACGGCATGTGGGCTGCACACACTTTCCCGTATTACATGTACTGCGCATGAAAGGCACGGAGAATTATGCCTACCTAAGAGATCGATCTCTTAGGTAGGCATAATTCTCCTGTGCCTTTACTATTTATATTTAATAATTATCATTTTATAATTTTAGTTTGGGTAGGCAGTGCCTACCTTGCCACCCTGACGGCACGTGCTTGCTTTGAAGAAACACAATAACTGCTGGGAAAGTAGGAACTTTGATTTCTCACCATATCATGAGTTTGCTTCCAAGGCACAGAATTCTATTTCTATGGAGTATTCCAGGTACTCAACCAGTTCCAGCCCGACTCCGAGGCTCCAGCTCCAGCTCCAGCTGCGGCCCAACTCCGGGGCTCCAGCTCCGGCCCCAGCTCTGGCCCGACTCCGAGGCTCCAGCTCCGGCTCCAGCTGCGGCCCGACTCCAGGGCTCCAGCTCCGGCTCCAGCTGCAGTTTGCTGACGGTGGACTGTCGGGATATCGGGAGCTCGCGGGTCCGGGTGGGAGACCGCTCTCCGGAGCTCCGCAACACTACTTCTCCAGCCCGTGTCGCGGGGTAGGAGCGACCCGGAGCGGGACCGTACATCGCCCGGCGCGGCTTTGGTGGCTGCGGGACATTCCGGCGCCCGCCGGGGGCTCCAACTTTGTGACTTTGGGCCTGGAGCGGGGCCGTGCGTCACCCGGCGCGGCCTCAATGGACATGGGACTTAACACCGCCCGCCTGGGGCTTCGACATCGGGAGAGAGATGGTGCGGGGGAGAGAGAAGAACTTTGCCTTCCATCACAGTGAGGAGATCCACTGTGATGGATGTTTGTGTGAATTTAGTTGTTTGCGTGTTTTTTTAATGAATTGTTCTGTTTGTTTGTTTGTATGGCTTGTAGAAACGGAGTTTCGTTCGAGCCTCTCTGAGGTTCGAATGACAAGTAATAAAATCAAATCAAATCAAATCAAATTAAATATTGACATCTGCCCAAAATATGTTGGTGTTTTGGCAGTAGTTGACGGCAGCTCCAGTTGGTGGAGTGAAAAAATACAGGTGGGGGAGGCCATTCAGCCCAACTGATTTGGACTTCTCTTAAATGTTGGTTCTTCATTTTAGTGGCTAGTTTCTGATATTCAATCAATATGAGAACAGTTTTGGTCTTTGATAGTTTTTCCTTGTTCACTCCCCCTACCTATAAAGGAGGAAGGAGCAAGGACAAAACATCGAGGAAGAAGCCATTTCTCACTGAGTCAAATCGACCACCAATAAATATTGGCCATTGGCCAATAAGGAATGGCCATTAAATAAACTATAAGTTAAGGAAAGTTTTTTATCTTCTTCAACCCTACAAATCATTAGTATATTAAAATTGAGAATGTTGGTAATTTTTTAATCACATACTGAGTGCTGTTCATTTTATCAACCACTACCATGCTATTCTGATAATTTAAGAAGTAGATAATTTACTCTATAGCTTCCTCTAGCTTATTTGTAGGTTCTTTTAAAAAAAAAAACAAATTCTCTAGGTAGCTGTATTTTCTTTATAAATGCCTTAATATTTCTCTATAGTGAATTTTCCATTCTTGGGTATTCCCTATCCATTAGATTATCTTTTCCATCGTAGTTTGAGCATGTCAAAGTATTTGAGCAAAAACCTCAGCCGTTTGTTATAATATACTTTAAGAAAGATGGATTTTTAAGGTGGAACCAGCAATCTTTGGTCACTTGCCCTTTTTTTTAGGGGGACACTCTTATCAAAAGGCACAGCACGAAACTAAAAATACTGGTAAGAGGGTGGGATGTTGTATGATTCATAATCAATTTAAGACCTTTAAGTATCTATGTGGAATTCAGTGGCTGTAAATGTTATGGACAGTTTATTGTCCCTTTTTGTCTCTTTCTCAGATCGGAATTAATTAGTAGAACGGCCTGGTTTTCTGGATGGGTCTTAGGGGTGCTTTTTCAATTATATCCATGAAATCCAAACATTTAATCTCTTGGTATGAGCCATCAAAATGTTATTTCTGAAGTATCTGTATTATTTCATGCTTTGCTAATTGCTGAACTTTTTGCAGGCCTTTCTACTGGGCAGTTGCCTAAAGGAAATCTCAACAGATAAACCAAAGTTAGCTGGGAACCATGCAGAAATGGTAAGTGTTTAAATAGCTGCACCCCGCATAGAAAATAGTCACGTTAACAGTGCCTGCTGTTTTCATGTGGAAAATCCACCATGAATTCTGAAGAAATCTGCAGCAGTTTCAGGAGAATGGGCTACACCATGTTGCAAATCCTTAGTAAATTTAGTCAATCCAAGCCATTGTGTCATGTTCTGCTTTTCATTTCACACATCAGCTATATTGAAAATGTGCTGAGCTGCACATAATTGCACATTCCATGAACTGCAAAAAGCTTCCTGGTCCCTGCATTGGCTTCCTGGTCCCTGCATTAGCTTCCTGGTCCCCACACGAGCTTCCAGGTAACCACACAAGCTTCCTGGTTCCCACACAAGCTTCCCGGTTCCCGCACAAGCTTCCTGGTACTCAATGTTGCAAATCCAGTTTAATGGAATGATAATTAATTAAATGCCAATCAAGCTGTGGGTTAACAATGTTCAGTCTTGTTCCTGTGTGCAGTGAATGGTTACAATTCTTAAATCTATATTACTAAAAGTCTGATCTTGACCACTTCCTGTTGTTCTCTATATTAATTTTAGAAAAAACGCTGCCACTTAAGGCTGTAATTTTAGGCCATCTTACTCGGAGTCCCCCTCCGTTGCGCAGGACAAGAGGATTTTTCCCATCGATGAAAAATAAAAGCGTTATTAGTGTTTTAAAAATGTTGAGATTCTCTCTCCTGAAGCCCACGCCCCTTCCGGATAGACTATAAAACCCAGAAGTGTTGAGTGCCTCAGACAGTCTCTGCAAGATGGGGGAGCGAGAGGGTCACGTCTCTCAGTCTGAGCTGTGAATAACACTGAACACATGTCTACTAAACTGAATGTGGTTTTACTGACCTTGAGTGCCCTTAATGTGGTTTGAAAATGAAAATATGGTTGGTTTGAAATAAAGCACAGAAAATGGTTGGTGGTGGTGGTTGGTTTGTCGGTGGTGGTTGGTTTGAAATAAAGCACAGAAAATGGTTGGTGGTAGTGGTTGGTGGCATAATGGTTGGTGGTGGTGGTCGGTTTGAAATAAAGCACAGCAAATGGTTGGTGGTGGTGGTCAGTTTGAAATAAAGCACAGCAAATGGTTGGTGGTGGTGGTTGGTTTGAAATGGCAAATGATTAAAAGTCTAAACTTGACAACTTCCTGTTTGCACTGTATATTGATCTTAGATAAAACGCTACCACTTACGGCTGTGATTTTTGGCCATCTTACTCAGTCCCCCTCCGCTCATCAGGTGCAGAGGATTCTTCCCATCGATGAGAAATAGAAGTGTTATTAGTGTTTAAAAAATGTTGAGAATCTATCTCATGTCAATCACACCATGAAGGCCACGCCCCTTCCGGTGGGAGGGGGAGGGATTATAAAACCCGGAGGTGTCGGTGTGGCTCAGTCTCTGCAAGATGGGGGAGGGAGTGGTCGCGACTCAGTCTGATCTGTGAATCAACTGAACACACTGAATGTCTACTGAACTGTGAGCGTGGTGTTTATGCACTGTTTTGTGTGGTTTTATGGTGGTTTCACCCTGCTTGAAGTGACATGAAACTGCACTTGAATTTGCTGGCCTTGCACCCTGCGTGAAGTGTAGGCTGAACTTGAATTTGTGGCCTTGCACCCTGCTTGAAGTGACATGAAACTGCACTTGAATTTGCTGGCCTTGCACCCTGCTTGAAGTGGCATGAAACTGCACTTTAATTTGGTGGCCTTGCACCCTGCTTGAAGTGGCATGAAACTGTGCTTTAATTTGGTGGCCTTGCACCCTGCTTGAAGTGGTAGGTAACTGCACCTGAATTGGTGGCCTTGCACCCTGCTTGAAATGGAATTGGGCCTGAGCATTGTTCATATTGCCATAGATATAAATTGCCTGACCTAGAATTTTACTGAGTGTTACCAGAATTTTATTTTTTTCTTTAAGATTTCTAGCATCTGCAGATGTTTTTTTTATTTTCCTGTCGTAGTCATAGTTATGTAAAGCACAGAATGAGGCCTTTCGGCCCAACTCGTCCATGCCAACCATGGACAAGTTATTCCTGAATTAGTCCCATTTGTCGGCATTTGGCCCATATCCCTCTAAATCTTTCTAATCCATGTACCTGCCCATATCCACTCTACCCACATCCACTCTAAATGATAAAAATGAATACATACTTGGAATAGACTCTTTGTTGTGTATTGATGAGATTTCCATTGTAGAAATTTAAGTGATCTCTAATGAAAACCAGCACCTAGATAATTAGTATAAGAAGAATCAGAAATGTACAATGCATGACCAATTATTGACAATTTTCATTTGGTGAGCCAAAGAGACTCCATGATGACATATCAAGCCCTGGATGATTGCAAATATGACAGACTTGGTAATGCAACACTTGCCCCTTGAATATATGCAGTCAAGTGTTTTTCAGGAGATAATTGATGTCACCAACCAACCATGTTCATTATATGGCAATTAAGATCTTGAGATAAATAGCAGAGTGCAGAATATAATGTTAGTGTTATAGCACTACAAAGAGCAGATTAAAAAAATGCAAGGGCTGCAATGGGGTGGGTTAGGAGATTGGGACTGCTCTGGGAAGAGCACACAGAGAATTGCAGTACTCTGGTGCCATCTTAGAGTGAAGATTTAAAACAACAAATTGAAGTATAGAAATCAAGTTAACTTTGTATTCTTGGATGATCCTGGAATAGTGTTAGCAAATGTCCAAGATAGTGTTAAACTGGATGTGAAGAGTTAAATGTTTTTGTAACATTTTCAACTTCACCTTGGTTCACGAGTAGGGTTTGGAATAACCTACCAGGGAGAAAATAATAGCTTTAAGTGTGGAAATTTAAGCTCAACACTAACTACAGAAATGCTTTTGTGAACAAATAGCCTAGATTAGTCAAAAAAGTGCACATAATAAAATATGAAGATTATTAGTGGGAGAGTCTAGAACCAGAGGGCATAGCCTCAGCATAAAAGCACGTGACTTTAGAAAGGAGATGAGAAGGAATTATTTTTGCAACAGACAGCGGCAGAGGTCGCCTTTCACCCCATCAGCCATTGCATACAGCACATAATCCTTCAACATTTTTGCCACCTCCAACTGGATCCCACCACTAGCACATCTTCCCATCTCCACCGCTTTCTGCAGAGACCATTTCCTCCAACTCCCTGGTTAACTCATCCCTTCGCACCCAAACCACCCCCTCCCAGGTACTTCCCCCTGCAACCACAGGAGATGCAACACCTGGCCCTATACCTCCTCCCTCGACTCCATCCAAGAACCTCCTCCAACCTCATCTACTGTAACCACTGTTCCAGGTGTTGACTCCTATATATTTCGGCGCAAGCTGAGTGATTGTTTCGTTGAACACCTCTGTTCAGTCTGCCTAAACCTACTTGATCTCCCGGTAGCTAAACACTCCCTCTCCCATTCCCATACTGACCTTTCCGGCCTGGGCCTCCTGCACTGTCAGAGTGAGGCCCAACGCAAATTGGAGAAACATCACATCATATTTCGCTTGGGCCACTTACAACCCAGCGGTATGAATATTGATTTATTTAACTTCAAGTAACCTCCCCTTGCTTTCCCCCTCTCTCTTTCTCTCTCTCTCTCTCTGTCGCTCCCTCATCCTATTTCTCCGACTAATTCTTCTGTCCTGATTAAATATTACTAATATTACTAGTATGGTGCTTTGTCACTTTCCCCTCAGCTAACAAGAACCATTCTACATTTCCCTATCAGCATCTGCTTTGATCTGTCATTTTATACCTGACCCTTCCATATCTCAATACTCCCCTTCCCCTGATTCTCAGTCTGAAGAAGGGTCTCGACCCAAAATGTCGCCCATTTCTTCACGCCAGAGATGCCGCCTGTCCTGCTGAGTCACGTACTCCAACATTTTGTGTCTATCTTTGGGTTAAATCAGCAACTGCAGTTCCTTCCTACACACTGTTGGTTCACGTTCCGCCTCCGTTCCCTCCATGCCAGGGGCAATTATCAGAGGTCAATTAACCTACAAATCCACACGTCTTTGGGATACAGGAGGAAACCAGAGCACCTGGATGAAACTCACGCTGTCACAAACAGAACATGGAAACTCCACGCAGATAGCAGCCAAGGTCTGGATCAAACCTCGGTCTTTGGGGCTGTGAAGCAGCAGTTCTACTAGATGTGTTACCGTACACTCCATGTTAATGCTCAAAGACTGAGTACCCACAGTCCATGAAGGTGAAAAATTGCAATCTTCAGCACAACTTTCTTCTCATTTTAGCCCTACATGGCTGCTTCTTATCAGACTCTGTCTCCAATTTGTAGATTATTCAGCCTGAGAAACAAGCTCTCAGTATGCACCTGTCAATTTCTGTCAGACTCTTGTCTACCAAAGAAACGAAACTTGCATGCATCATGTTTACACCACAAATGCTGCTTATCATGAAGACCCATTAGAAACTGTAAACATCTATGAGTAATTGGAGGTTTAGTTACTGGCATACACTCTGTTCACAACAATTACAGATTGCAACTCACTTCAAGCTTTTTTGGTATCTTTATACTCTGATAAGTATACTAATTCAAGTTATTTTCTTAGTGCCATGATCAACTACTATCAGTTCCTTTTTCATGTGAGCTTGCAATTGATGTGAAACAATGCCATGCTGATATTAATAAACCTTGTTCATCTTTTGAAATTTTGTGCCAACGCATCTGATGATATAAACAATGTGTTATCTGCAAAGGCTGTACTTGTTTTTGCATGATGTTGCAGTTTGGTATTGCTATCTTGATTTATTATTTTACCTGTTCTCGCTTAACATCCATGGATAGTGATATAATCTGTTGGTGGGCAAACACAAGCATAAAGTCATCCATCCTGTATTGGAGCCATTTGAATGTTGGATCCCTGGTCTTCAAAGGCAAATAGCTCTCATCTGCTGTATGTTATCAGTTAACCCTCATATTTCACTTGGGCAGCTAACAACCCAGCGGTAAAAATATTGATTTCTCTAATTTCAAGTAACCGCTATATTTCCTCCCCCACGCTAGTCGTCTTGCCAGTTCCACTGCCCGCATCCAAGCATCCCTTCGTTATCACCTCTTCCACAGCCAACAATGGACTATTGTGGGCTCTCCTTTCTTTGGTCATCGGTTCCGGCTCCTGATTTGTCCTGAAGCTTTTCATACCTCTAGTTTCCCTTTCCCCTGACTCGCAGTCTGCAGAACGGCTTCGACCCGAAACGTCACCTATTCCTTTTCTCCGGAGATGCTTCCTGACCCACCGAGTTACTCTAGCATTTTATGTCAATCTTCAGTGTAAAGCAGCATCTGCCAGTCCTTCCTACACAGGAGATATTTACTTTTGACTGATGTGACTTTGCTTTGCTAATCACAGTTTGGTTTGTCTACCAATTCTTGCCAACTCCCTTAACTAATTGAAAATAAAATACTGCAGACACTGGAAGTCTGAAATAAAACCAGAAAATGCTGGAAATACTTGATAGATCAGGGAGCATCTGTGAAGAGACTTAATGCTCAGACTTAAGGGCCTGTCCCTTTTAGGCGAGTGCAGGAGACTCTGCGCTCGCCACATGTTCTCTGGTGAGTCTCCTTCATGGTCGCGAGGAGTTCCCGCATTCTGGGAACTAGTCGCGGCCTCGGTATTGTCCGTGCAAATTTTTCAACATGTTGAAAAATTTTCTGCGACCAAAAATTGGTCGCCATGGAGAAAATCCTGTAATCGTAGGTGCAGTTGTGGTGAGGACGCCATGTAGTTATGGGTAGTCGTAGGTAGTTTTAGTTAATCCCCTTTGCTGACTGGGCATTTTCATTGGCTCATTGGGGGAAAAAAAACGTAAGCATGAGTTTTCAGGACCAAGGGTAACCGACCGGTAATGTTAAATGCCCGCCAAATCTCACAGCTGTGTATCTCTGGCTTATTAAAAAATTGTCTGGCTTCTTAAAAGTGTCTCCACTCCCTCTCCCCCCTTCTTCTTCCCCCTTCTTCTCCCCCCTTAAGGACGTACACTGTGCTATCTGTCAGAACCTTCCTGTTCATCGCGATGTGTGTCTGCATCACCTTAGTTTTGCACCAATGTAAATTTCAGACAGCACTTTCCCTGGCCCCTGCCTTTGCGATGTGTGTGTGTTCCATTCTGACAGTCGCTGTTCCAGTTCCCGGTTTTTCAGGCGACTGCCGGGACCTTGACAGTCCGCTGAAAAATCGTCTAAGTGGGACAGGCCCTTTAATGATTTTGAGCTGAACATTACATCTATTTTTCCCTGCAGCTGCAGCCCAACTTGAGTATTTCCAGCAATTTCTTCCATTACCTCATTGTTGTTTCTATATACAAGTGTATGGTTGGCTTTTTCTGGCCATTGTTTTCAGCCTGTTAATAATTAGGCAGTACAATCAAAATAAAGACACAGATTTTCATTTAACTCCAATGAATGTAATACTGAAGTATAACCTGTACTTCTATTTGTAGAGTTTTGTTTTTCTAAAAACAGGTACCTTGATACTAGGAACATCTCCTCTAGCAAGTTTTATTATTGAAAAACCCTTGAGAATTGCAGCACAGCCTGTGTTTGCAACTGGCTCAGTAGTATCAGTTATTGAGATGTTTAACATTGAAACTTCCAATGTAGTTCACTGCTCCAATGCTCTTTTCCCAAGCCTTTCAGGTAGATTGGGTATGGTTGATATATTTGCCCTCCACAGCCCTTACTGTATGTATTAAGTGCTGCCAAAGCTGAAACAATACTTTCAATACTTAACAACTGGCACTCTCAATTTTGTACAATCTCAAACATTTACGTTCTGCTAACATGACAGGTCCTTTTATAGGCTTTTAAAATATGATGATAATAGTATAATATATTTGATAAACCTGTCATAAGCTGTTCCGGGATAGAATTTGTATCTTGAGGTAATCAAATCTCTATAATAACTTGTTTTGCCAAAATACATAAATTAATTTGTGAACTTGCATTCCACAGCAGTTTGAATGTAAACCAAAATCCTGGAATGCCCAGTCCACCCTGGTAAGTATATATTCAGAGTAAAAATTTAAGGAAAGCGTAAAGTTGTGATTTTCTTCTGTTCCACGTTCTCCAAATCAGAGGTTTTCTCCCTCATGGGCTCAGGAATGAAAATGGATATATTCCTACCACTGTGACTTTTGCTGGCATTACCTTCAGTGTAATTGATGGGGAAGGGAGTGGAGTTGAATGATGCATTCGTTAACTTATTAAAGTTTGGATACACTATGTTAAAAGGAAAAGTTCCCACCTTTTTTGGATGTATAATATCATTCTTGGAAGTGCTGTGCAATCAAAGCTTTTATTTCAAAGAAACATTGAAACATAGAAAATTCGAGCCTTCGAGCCAGCACCGACATTCATTATGATCATGGCTGATCGTCCCCAAAAAATAACCCGTGCCTGCCTTCTCCCCATATCCCTTGATTCCACTAGCCCCTAGAGCTCTATCTAACTCTCTCTTAAATCCATCCAGTGACTTGGCCTCCACTGCCCGCCGTGGCAGGAAATTCCACAAATTCACAACTCTCTGGATGAAAAAGTTTTTTTCTCACTTCAGTCTTAAATGGCTTCCGCTTTATTCTAAGACTGTGGCCCCTGGTTATGGACTCGCCCAACATTGGGAACATTTTTCCTGCATCTAGCCTGTCCAGTCCTTTTATAATTTTATATTTCTATAAGATCCCCCCTCATCCTTCTAAATTCGAGTGAATACAAGCCTAGTCTTTTCAATCTTTCCTCATATGACAGTCCCGCCATCCCAGGGATCATTGTCGTGAACCTACGCTGCACTTTCTCAATCACAAGGATGTCCTTCCTCAAATTAGGAGACCAAAACTGGACACAATACTCCAGATGTGGTCTCACCAGAGCCCTATACAACTGCAGAAGAACCTCTTTACTCCTATACTGAAATCCTCTTGTTATGAAGGCCAACATTCCATTAGCTTTCTTCACTGCCTGCTGTACCTGCACGCCAACTTTCAGTGACTGGTGTATAAGGACACCCAGGTCTCGCTGTACCTCCCCCTTACCTAACCTAACCCCATTGAGATAATAATCTGCCTCCTTATTTTTGCCACCAAAGTGGATAACCTCACATTTATCTATATTATACTGCATCTTCTACACATCTGCCCACTCACTCAACCTGTCCAGGTCACCCTGCAATCTCCTAACATCCGCTTCACAATTTGGGGTACTGATTGGGGATGATCAGCTATGATCACATTGAATGGCAGTGCTGGCTCGAAGGACCAAATGGCCTACTCCTGCACCAATTGTCTATTGTCTGTTCGCACTGCCACCCAGCTCTGTTTCATCCGCAAACTTGCTAGTATTGCTCCTAATTTCCTCTTCCAAATCGTTAATATGGTAAACAGTTGCGACCCCAACACGAGCCTTGCGGCACTCCACTCGCCACGGCCTGCCATTCTGAAAAGGTCCCGTTCACTCCTACTCTTTGCTTCCTGTCTGCCAACCAATTTTCTATCCATGTCAACACGCTACCCCCAATACCATGTGCTCTAATTTTAATCACCAGTCTCCCGTGCGGGACCTTATCAAAGGCTTTCTGAAAGTCTAGATACACTACATCCACTGGCACCCCTTCATCCATTTTACTTGTCACATCCTCAAAAAAATTCCAGAAGATTAGTCAAGCATGATTTCCCTTTCATAAATCCATGTTGACTTGGACTAATCCTTTTACTGCTATCCAAATGCCCCATTATTACCTCTTTAATAATTGACTCCAGCATCTTTCCCACCACCAAAGTCAGGCTAACTGGTCTATAATTCCCTGTTTTCTCTCTCGCTCCTTTCTTGAAAAGTGGGATAACGTTAGCTATCCTCCAATCCACGGGAACTGATCCTGAATCGATCGAACATTAGAAAATAATCACCAATGCGGCCACTATTTCTAGAGCCACCTCCCTGAGGACCCTGGGATGCAGACCACCAGACCCAGGGGATTTATCATCCTTCAGTCCCATTAGCCTACCCAATACTATTTCTTACCTAATGAAAATTTCTTTTAGTTCCTCTACCCCCTTAGATCCTGTATCCTCCAGTACATCTGGGAGATTGTTTGTGTCTTCCTTAGTGAAGACAGATCCGAAGTACCTGTTCAACTCTTCTGCCATTTCCTTGTTACCCATAATAATTTCACCCGTGTCTGCCTTCAAGGGACCCACATTTGACTTTGCTACTTTTTTTCCCTTAACATGTCTAAAGAAGCCTTTACTGTCCTTCTTTATATTCCTGGCCAGCTCCCTTCGTACTTCATCTTTTCAGCTCGTATTGCCCCTTTTGTTTCCTTCTGTTGACATATGAAAGTTTCCCAATCCTCCGGCTACTCTTTGCTGTGTTATACATCTTTTCTTTTAGTTTTATTCTATCCCTAACTTCTCTTGTCAGCCACGGTTGCCTTCTACTCCCCTTGGAATCTTTCTTCCTTTTTGTAATGAAATGATCCTATGTCTTCCGGATTATGCCCAGAAATTCCTGCCATTGCTGTTCCATCGTCATTCCTGCTAGTATCCCTTTCCAGTCTACCTTGGCCAGCTCCTCCCTCATGCCTTCGTAGTCCCCGTTGTTCAGCTACATCACTGACACTTCCGATTTAACCTTCTCCTTCTCAAATTGCAGATTAAAACTTTTCATATTATGATCACTACCTCCAAGCGGTTCCTTTACCTCGAGTTCTCTTATCATATCTGGTTCATTGGACAACACTAAATCCAGAATTGCCTTTTCGCTGGTCGGCTCCATTACAAGCTGCTCTAAGAATCCATCTCGGAGGCATTCTACAAACTCTCTTTCTTGGGGTCCTGAACCAAACTGATTTTCCCAGTCTACCTGCATATTGAAATCCCCCATCACCACAGTGGTATTACCTTTGTTACATGCCAGTTTTAACTCCTGCTGCAACATACACCCTACATCCGGGCTACTATTTGGGGGTCTGTAGATAACATCAATTAGTGTCTTCTTGCCTTTGCAATTCCTCAACTCAATCCACAGTGACTATACCTCGTCAGTCCCTATGTCTTCCCTCACAAGGGACAGAATTCCATCCCTCATCAGCAGAACTACCCTCCTCTGCCCACCTGCCTGTCCTTTCTATTGGATGAATAACCCTGAATATTAAGTTCCCAGGCCCGATCCTCCTGCAGCCACGTCTCAGTAATCCCCAACATCGTTTGTGCCGACATGCACTACCACTTCCGGCTGTTCACCTTCGCCCTTGCGGATTTTCTGCACTGTGTCCGTGACATCCTGGATCTCTGGCACCAGGGAGGCAGCACACCATTCTCGAATCCCGTCTGTTGCCGCAGAAACCCCTGTCCGTACCTCTCACAATGGAGTCTCCAACTACCATGGTGTTGCCTGACGTCGGCCTCTTTGGTTTTGGCTCAACATCCCTTTTTGCTTCGCAAGTCAGTCCGCCACTGAGTGTGTTAATGTCTTCTGTCCCGACAGCTTCTAAGTGGGTGAACCTGTTCTCAAGAGGTATAACACCCGGGGACCTTTGCATTCCATGTTTCCCTCCCTTTCTCACCGTCACCCATCTTCTCTCTTCCAGTACGTCAGGTGTGACAATCTTACTGTAGGACTTGTCGAGGAACGACTCAGTTTCTCGGACGAACCTGAGGTCATCCACTTGCTTCTCCAGTTCCCCAACATGGTCCTTCAGGAGCTGGATGCACTTCTCACATTTGTAGCAGCCAGAGGCACCAGCAGTGTCCTTGACCTCCCACATCCCGCAAGCATCACACTGAACCAGCTTGTTTGACATCTCCTTCTTTCGTCTCTCCCTCTCCCTCTCCAGCGTTTGGTATGGCATCCTCTCTCAGCCTCCTCGCCGAAGACTCGGAGCCAAAGACTATACTTTTCTCACAGGGCACTTCCCTCGACAGGGCCGCACACCTTGAGCAAATCTTGCTTATATCAGATGCTAAGTTGCCTAATTGTCCAATTTACCAATCTTCCAATCTCATGGTTCAGCCCATCCCCACACTCACTGCTAACCTTCCTTCCTCTGATGAGCTGTTTGCCCTCTTTTTAAACCTGCACTCAAGACTCAAGTGCAGCCAACGCTCGTTCTCACTGCTGCTTTGTCCGACCTGCTCTCAAAGAGAGACATATTGTCTCTCTTTAAACTTGCTATCAAAATGAATCATTTCACTTGCTTTGCATTTTAATTAATCTTCCTTGCGCTTGCCCACTTCACCAGTGCATGGTCTCTTAAAATCTGTTACATCATCCTCAATGTTTACTACACTTTTGATTTGTGTGTCAACTGCAAACATTGAAATTATTCCCTCTAAATATATCTGGGTCACGAATGTGGATCAAAAAGAAATATGGTCCACATAGCCAAGGAGCATTTCGACACATTTTTCTCCAAATCTATAAGAACCATTCATTAGTTCCTGTTCCTTAGACTTCTCATATCCAGGTAGCCACTGGCTGTACATCATATGGGCTTTAACTTTATAAACATGTATTATTTTTTAATGTTTTTTAAAACTCCATGTGCACCATGCTAATCCTTTCCATTATTTTGTCAATAATTTGTTGATTGCTAGACAAACACTATTTAGCCAATCTATTGTGACTTTCATTTATAAGCAATATATTTTCTAAATGCAATTACTTTTGTCCCAGATTATTGTCTCTGAAAGTTTCTTCACCATTAATGAGTGACTCATTGGCTTTGAATTCCCAGTTAATTTTTAGACAGGGATGTAACAATTGCTGTCCTTCACCACTTTAATACCACCCCATGTTTGCAGACAATTGGAAAATTGTGGCCACAAGCCGTTGTATTTTCCATCCTTTCTTCCCCTAGTAACTTAAAATGCAAAGTATCCAGAGTAGGTGTTATGTCTGCCAAGTGCCTTTCCTTTTTACTCCTATTAAATATAACTAAACTACTTCACTCTTTTGTGTTGCGTTGGCAGATTTTCCCTTTCATTGAAGACAGATGCAAAATAATCAATTATTCAGCCATGTCCTGAGATTCTGCTATATCGCATTATGTATTGTCAAGAGAGGTTGATATTTTTCAGTTTCCATTTTGCTTTTTGATTTTTAAAGCCAGGGCATTTTGCATTTGTCACCTGACTGCTGGCTTAGCCAAGACATGTTTACTCTCCATTTGAAAAGTTACTTCTGTGTTTTTACTTGTTCCAGCAAATGGTTTAGTGTATGTAACCACTTCCCATTTCCATGTATTCTTAATTCAACAATATTGTGACAGATTTGTGCCTTAACTTTTTTTTAGATATTGAACACATTTGGCATTCATGGTCATGTTTGGCAGGATATTCCACTGGTGGACTTAAACAGGGTGCATGTTTTTATTTAACTTCTGGCCTAAAAGTATAATCACCAACATGAGTTCAGTTCCACTGAATCTACTTTGTCTATTCTCTTAAACAAACATAACATCATATTTTGCATTTTTGGGCATACCTTCTGCTGCCCGAGGTCACTGGCTGTCTGTTCTTGAACCAGACCATTTATTACGAAACACAAAATTCCTCAGCTCCAGGCATGTCGGGGTTTATCAGTGCAGTTCCAGACAGAGCGAATGCGATGGCCGGTGTGGCTAACCCCCAACTTCAATCGTTGCAAATTCTGACACAGACATTCAAAACACATGACCTGTAATTCTTTTTTAAATTAAATTAATTAAAAAACATTCAAACATTTAAAAGAAGCACTATTGAATAAACTTAATTCTAGGTCCTCCCAAGGTTACAACAGACTTGGATTCATATTGGAGTGGAATTAGGCCATTCGGCACATCAAATCTGCTCCATCTTTCAATCATGTAACCATTCCGACTGATGACCCAAACAGTCAAAAGTCAGAAATGCGACAGCCCAGCAATGTATTTAAATAAAAGCATAGGCCATCCAGTCATGTCAAGTCAAGTTTATTCGTCACATACACATACGAGATGTGCAGTGAAATGAAAAATGGCAATGCTCGCAGATTGTGCAAAAAAAAACAAACAATAAACAAACTCCAAACAGAATGGAACAGAATCACATATTCTTTTACATATTACATATTTATGGGAGGGAAGAAAAAGGAAAATACAGCAATTTTAAAAAAAAACACAGTAAAATGGTACAGTAAAGTTAGTCCCTGGTGAGATAGGAGTTTACAGTCCTAATGTCCTCTGGGAAGAAACTCCTTCTCTTCCTCTCCGTTCTCACAGCATGGCGTTTGCCTGACCGTAGCAGCTGGAACAGTCCGTTGCTGGGGTGGAAGGGGTCTCCCATGAACTTGCTGGCTCTGGAGTTGCACCTTCTGATGTATAGTTCCTGCAGGGGGGTAAGTGTAGTTCCCATAGTGCGTTCGGCCGAACACACTCTCTGCAGAGCCTTCTCATCCTGGGCAGAGCAGTTCCCAAACCAAATTGGAGATATTTCCGGACAAGATGCTTTCCACAGCCGCTGAGTAGAAGCACTGGAGGATCCTCAGAGACACTCTGAATTTCCTCAATTGCCTGAGGTGGTAAAGGCACTGCCTTGCCTTACTCACGAGTGCTGTAGCGTGTGACGTCCATGTCATATCCTCAGAGATATGGACTCCCTGGTATTTAAAGCAGCTCACCCTATCCACAGTATGCCCATTTATCCTCAATGGTGTGTACATCCTCGGATGATGTGCCCTCCTAAAGTCCACGATCAGCTCCTTAGTTTTGTTGATATTCAAGAGGAGGCTGTTGTCCTGACACCAGAGTGCCACCTCCTCCCGGTAGGCCTTCTCATCGTTGTCTGAGATCAGGCCCACCACCACAGTGTCATCAGCAAACTTGATTATCGAGTTGGAGCTGAACCTAGCCACACAGTCATGTGTGTACAGGGAGTACAGTAGGGGGCTGAAGACGCAACCCTGGGAGGATCCTGTGCTCAGGGTGAGGGACTTTGATGTATTTCCCCCCATCTTGACCACCAGGGGCCTGGTGGAGGGAAAGTCCAGGACCCAGGCACCAGGGGGATGTTGAGCCCCAATTCCAGCAGTTTCTCGGCCAGTCTTGTGGGGATTATCGTGTTGAAGGCTGAACTGAAGTCTATGAACAGCATCCTCTGAACCGTAGCCCCCCAGGCTGTCAATATGAGAGAGAACAATGTGCAGAACCTGGGAGACCCCATCGTCCGTGGATCTGTTCGGACAGTATGCGAATTGTAGCGGGTCCATGTTGCGAGGGAGGAAGGCGCGGATGTGTTTCTTGACCAGCTTCTCAAAGCATTTCGTGAGGTGAGGGCCACCGGACGGTAGTCATTCAGACAGGCTGGGGAGGCATTTTTAGGTACCGGCACAATGATGGATCTTTTGAAGCAGGCAGGGACCACAGACTTGGCCAGGGAGAGGTTGATTATTGTAGTGAGCACCAGAGCTAGCTGTGTAGCACAGGACCTAAGTACACACCCCGAGATGCCTTCTGGGCCTGCAGCTTTCCTCGTGTTCACCCGTGTCAGAGCCCTCCCCATGTCGTGCTCGGACAACGAGAGTGTGTACACATTCCTCTCTTCAGCTTCGATAGCCAGCATGCTGGCGGTATTGTCATTAGTCGGCAGACCTGGGGTGATGTTGCCTGTCTCAAGACGAGCGTAAAAGGAGTTCAGGTCATCAGCTAGGGAGGTGCCGGCACTTGCGGATGAGGGTAGTTGCTCCGGAAGTTGGTTACAGTCCATAGCCTCTTCCACAGGCGTCTGGTGTCCTGCTGCTCCATCTGTGACTCCATCTTGTCCCTGTACCTCCTTTTTGCGTCCTTCAACGCCCTTCGAAGTCGGTGCCTACAACTCGCCAGGCCCAAGTTGTAGGCAGCGGTGCGAGCATTCAAGGCAACACGAACGGACCTGTCTACCCAGGGTTTTTGATTCGGAAAGGTGCTTACCCTTACCGTGGGGACGATGTTGTCAGTTGTCAGGGTGTGTAACTCAACCATTTAGATGTTGCCCTGAACTGAGTTTTCACACGGCAAAAGATGCCTGCAACCCGCAGCAGTTGGCAAATCAGGATTTTGGGGGTTATGGGGAGAAGGCAGGAGAATGGGGTTGAGAGGGAAAGATAGATCAGCCATGATTGAATGTCAGAGTGGACTTGATGGGCCTAATGGCCAAATTCAGCTCCTGGAACTTATGAAATCAATTCAGTTAGTTTCCCACAGCCTTGCTCGTAGGAACTGTTTGTTCACTAGTCAAGCGATCATAACCTGGAGAGGATCTGTAACTTTTTTTTTTTTTAAGTGCTCACTCCACCCTTTTGTCTCATTGTGACCGCTGTACTTGACTCAAGACCAACCTAGCCCCACTTGCTGGATACATTTTCCAGCATGAAAAATGGGAAATCAGAAGAAGTTGGCAGTGCACAATTCCCTGCACCAGCATATCCCAGGGTAGGCCACCTGAAAGAATAGATTGACAATAATCTTAAGATCAAGAATTGTTTATTTGCATCTTACTTTTAGGCCACGTCCTGATGGAAAATCTACCTCTATATATTGTTTGGGCTAAGTTTAATTTTTTACTGTTTAATTCTACAAATAGAGAATGGAGCATCTAATTTGCCATGCGTGATACTTCCCTGTTTACTAAGGGGTATCCTATATATTTCATGTCTGAGGAATGTTGGTTAAGTTTGTTACACTAGAAGTTAACCAAGAGGTGCATATTATCACAGAATAAATATGTCGGGTATATGCAGCTTGGAGCCAGCAAGTATCTTGAGTACAAGGGATATAGGGAACATTTAAGAGGAAATTAGAAGGGCAAAAATGGGATGTGATTTCCCTGGTAGATAAGGCAATAAATATATTGAGCATAAGGTTAACTAGGGAGAGTAGGTGTCCTTTAGGATCAGCATGGTAATCGACATGTGGAGCCTCAGGAGATTGGTGAGTCTTAAATGAATCCTTCTCGTCTGCATTCTCTATCCAGAAGGTTATGGAAGCTTGTGAGTTCAGGGAAGAGAGCAGTGATATCCTGAAGTATTTTAACTTTACCAAGGAGGTCTTGAAACGCATCAAGGTGGATAAATCTCAGTCTCGCCAGGTGTACCCTGGGATGTAATGGGAAGGAAGGGATGAGATTGCTGGGATCCTGAGAGAAGTGTTTGTTCTTTATTAGTCGGAGATGACTGATGACTGATGGGCTGTAAGCATAAATCATGGAACTACAAGTTGATGAACCTGACATAAGTGGTGGATAGTTACTAGAAGGGATTCTGAAGGACAGGCTTGATTTGCATTTTGAATGGCAAGGTGTAATAAGGAATAGTCATCATGGCTCTCTTTGTGTCTCATAAATTTGTTTGTCTCATAAATTTGAGGGAGTGTTTTTGAGGATAAAACAAGAGGATTGCTGAGACCAGGGTGATAGATAATGTCTACTTGGACTCTGACAAGGGTCACATGGTAAGCTAGTCCAGAAGACCATGGGTTCTCTGGTGGGAAAGCAAGTTTGTTACAAAATTGCTTTGATGGTTAAGGTCAGAAGCTGGTATTAGAAGGTTGCTTTGCAGATTGAGGCCATGTGACCAAAAGCGTACCACATGTAAGTGGGATTAGCATAGTTGGGAACCTTGGTCAGCGTGGATGAGTTGGGTCGAAGGGCCCGTTTCTGTGCTAGTTACCTTGATGATCATTAAGTTATTTATTAAGTTTGCAGATAATAGGTCAACGAGTAGACTTTGCAAATTTGTATAAACATTATTGTTATCGTTTTCACAATTTTGTAATGTGTTGAAGATTTTTCCATTTTGTAGAAGTTCACGGAACTGTTTTAGTGGAATGTACATTTTATGTGTAAATCGAAATGATTTGTGACAATTTGAATGCCAATAATTCTCTTTGATTTTCCAGAGCAAACATATCGGAGCAGTGCCAGGAAAACAATGTAAGCAAGTGACAAGAAAAGATGAAGCCAGTGTCTTTGAATACATTGCTGATGATCAGTTATGATCATGATCGACATAAACACTATCTTGGTGCAGTATCGTATAGAGCTGTAATTTTGGTCGTGATCTTCCAATGTTGCAGGGGGAGTAGATTGCATATTGCCTACTCTCCTTATTAACAGGAGAGATGCTAGGGAGGTAGACACAAAATGGTGGCGTAACTCAGCGGGCTAATTGCGTTGGATTATGTAAACCGAAGAGGACTACTGTGGATATGCCTGCAAAATAACTAGTGAAGTTACAAAGGCACGATTTTTGTTTCTTTTAAACATGGATAACACAATTGTAGCACAGTCTCTAATATTAATTGAAGTGGGGAAAAAGTTGTTATTTAGTTTATTGCCACAACTTATATTTTTACATTTTCTATTTGGTTCACTGTTCTGAACTTTGAGAATATAATCAGTATCCTCAAGTCCAACCATATCCAACTAGGAAGGAGCAGGATATGAGCGAGGAATACATTTCCTTTCACAATCTTGGTGGGACTGTTTCAATCCCCTTTGTTGGGGTGGCCCTGTTGTGGGTCAGAAATTAGACACAACTGGTGAAATCGTTGGAGTTTCTGCACTTTAAAAGCTGGTTATACTTCTGAATTTGTTGACTGTATCTTTATGGGATTACACTTTGCTGTTTCAACAAAAAAAGGTACCACTCGTGCATTATAAAACTGATGTAGATGAGAGTAAGCTAGTGCATGAAAGTTCGAACATTTTCAGTGGAGTTTGCCTGAAATGATTGTGATGGTCTATACTGGATATTAAAGGAATCAGAAAACATTTCAGGGTACATCGGACTGCATATGAATTCCAGAGTGGAGAATCATAGCTGACGAGAAGTATTTAGCCTCATATTAAGTGGTCAAGCACAGATTTTTTATTTTTTAAACTATCATGATTCATAAAATGTCGGTTTAACTTTGAAGTTCTCGCATTGTTCACTTTGGGAGATTTTTATCTTTTGTATTTAAAAGTTATGCGATGAAGCCATGCACAGTGTTACATGTTGAACCATAATAAACAGACTTGTTAAAGGAAACTTTGATCTTTTGCAGTTTGCACTTGGTGTAAAATTCCATTGAAATTGTAAACTGATTTACTCCTGACCTCGCCTTCTATCTCAATTTTTTCAAACTTCTTGCTCAAATACTAACATATTTAAAATTGTTCCAAGTCTTCTTCAAACGCACCCAATTGCATCATAGACTGCTGTTGCATGGATTGCTCTATAAATGGCTCAATTGCTGTTATCAGGCAACTGAATAGTCCTACCACAACCAGAGAGCAGTCCTCAACTACTATCCACCTTTTGGCGACCCTCAGACCATCCTTGATCGGACTTTGCTGGATTTACCTTGCACTAAACATTATTCCCTCATCATGTATCTATACACTGTAAATGGCTCGATTGGAATCATGTATTGTCTTTCTGCTGACTGGATAGCACGCAACAAAAAGCCTTTCATTGTACCTCGGTACACATAACAATAAACTAAACTACTGTACTGTAGATATGGTCCCAAAGAGCTTGCTCTATTCTAGTCTGTTTTCTCCTTAAAGACATGCCATTCTCTTAATTCAATTAAAAATACAAATGTGCTCTTGGCTTGGGATTCTTGGAGGACATGGTATGCTGGAGTTAGTAATTGTTATTGAACAAATCTTTGACCCACTTTGCCCTCTCCATTTGCCTTTCCAATTTCCCCATTCTACAAATGATTAGGCCATCAGGAAAGGAGTGGCTCCTTCCACAATGTCTGATCTTGGTTGTATGAGCATGGATCAGATATCATGTATTTCGTCTTATGATCCTAATGACTCAGCAAAACCCTGAATCTTAACTACTCAGTGACTGAGCGACAGTTCTTGGTATTAAATTTCCTAATGTTTGCGGGTAATTTTTCAATTCAGTTTACTTAGGTGGCACAGCGGTAGAGTTGCTGCCTTGCATCGCAAGAGACCCAGATTCGATCATAGAAACATAGCAATATGTGCAGAAATGTCATTCGGCCCTTCGAGTTTGCACTGCCAATCAATATGATCATGGCTGATCGTTTAAAATCAGTACCACGTTCCAGCTTTCTCCCCATATCCCTTGATTCCTTTAGCCCAAAGAACTAACACGGCCCTTGATTCCTTTAGCCCAAAAAGCATTCAGTGAATTGGCCTCCACTGCATCCTGTGGCAGAAAATTCAACAGATTCACAACTCTCTGGGTGAAAAAGTTCTTCCTTATCTCTGTCCTAAATGACCTACCCCTTATTCTTAAACTGTGACCCATGGTTTCCCCCCAACATGAGGAACATTTTTCCTACATTTAGCCTGTCCAATCATTTAAGAGTTTTATATGTATCTATAAGAACCCCTCTCTTCGTTCTAAATTTCAGTGAATACAAGCCCAGTCGATCCATTCTTTCATCATATGTCAGTCCTGATTACCTGATCCTGACTGAGGGTGTTTGGCTGTACGGAGTTTGTACATTCTCCCTGTGACCTGTGTGGGTTTTTGCCGGGATCTCCGGCCTCTTCCCATACTCCAATGACACACAGGTTTGTAGGTTAATTTGCTTGGTATAAATGTTTAAGAAAGAACTACAGGTGCTGGAAAAATCGAAGGTGGACAAAAATGCTGGAGAAACTCAGCGGGTGCGGCAGCATCTATGGAGCGAAGGAATAGGTGACGTTTCGGGTTGAGACCCTTCTTCACACTGAAGTTGGACAAATCTGTTGGATGTTTTGAGGACACAACTAAAATGACGGATGTGGGGGGACCTTTGGAAGTATATTAGTGTGTTTTCAGGATAAATTTTATGTGTCACACTAAAGGCTGTCTTACTAGGTAATGGATAATTAATTTGGAGGTGTTGGTACGGATTAAGATTGACAGATTCTGTGGAATTCATTGCCAGAGAAGGCTGTCGAGGCCAAGTTAATGGATATTTTTAAGGCAAAGATAGAGAGATTCTTGATTAGGGCCTATGGGGAGAAGACATGAGAATGTGGATAGGAGAGATAGATCAGCCATGATTGAATGGCGGAGTAGACTTGATGGGCCGAATGGCCTAATTATGCTCCTACCAATTTAGAAATGAAAATGAATGCAGATTTTTTTGGTGAATGGAAAGGTACCTGGAAGCATTTCCAGTAATTCAGTTTGCTAGGGAGCGTAATATGTTCAAAAATATGTAAGTGCTGGTGTTGAGTGGGATTGGAGTCCTTCCTTATAAAGTTAAATTTAAATTTAGAAATTATATTGCAAGGCAAATTCAGTTTCTATCATAAAGCGGTTTATAAAGAGATTGAAACTGTGCAAGGTTTTAGTGATTCGGAACTAGATTACAATTTTGGTTTGCTTCAGGTGCAGCAAAGGTTCGTTTCTTTCGAGGGGTAGGATTCAAAAACAGTTGTCAGGCACCAATTAAGGCCATTCTGCCCATTGAATATATGCAGGCTGCTATCAGAGAAGACTTCTTAATCCCCTCTTTCCTTCTAGCCCTGTAAATCATTCTCTCTTAAATGACACAAATGTAGGCGATATTGTAGATAGCGTAGATGGTTATCAAAAATTACAGCAGGATTTTGATCAAGTGGGCTGAGAAATGGTTAATGCAGATAAGTGTGAGGTGTTGGATTTTGAGGTCAAATCAGGACAGGGTCTTCACAGTAAATGGCAGGGCTTTAGGGGGTGTTGGGGAGCAGAGGGATCTAGGAGAGCAGGTACATGGTTCCTTGAAAATTGCATCACAGGTCAAGAAGGCTTTTGGCACATTGGCCTTCATCCGTCAGGGTATTGCATAAATAAGTTATGATGTTATGTTAGAACTGTACAAATCGTTGGTGAGGCCACATTTTGAGAATTGTTTTCAGTTTTGGTCACCCTTCTACAGGAAAGATGTTCAGGTGGAAAGAGTGCAGAGAAGATTTAGGAGGATGTTGCCAGGACTTGAGGACCTGAGCTATCAGGAGCGTTTAGGCAGGTTCGAGTTTTATTCTTTGGAGGGCAGGAAGATGCGAGGTGATCTTATAGAGGCGTTATAAGATCATGAGGGGAATAGATAGGGTACTTTTATTCAGAGTAGGTAATTAAGAACCAGAGGACCGAGGTTTAAGGTGAGGGCAAAAATATAATAGGAGTCTGATGGGCAACTTTTTCACACAGAGGGTGGTGGGAATTATGAACGTGCTACCAGAGGAGGTAGTTGAGGCAGGTCCTAAAAACAAGATTTAAAATACATTTGGACAGGTCCATGGAAAGGAAAGGTTTAAAGGGATATGGGTCAAATGTGGCAGTTGAGACCAGTGTAGATGGAGCATCTTGGTTGGCATTAGTAAGTCGGGCCTGTTTCCATGCTTTATGAATCTGACTCTTTAAATGTCCATCCAGCCTCCTTTGCAAGGTACTGTGATTCAGTTTTCACCACCTTTGTTGAATATTCAAAGCACCTACCATCTTTTTGGAAAAACTTTGAGACAGTATTTTTTTCTATTTAAAAAAAAAACTTTCCTCATTAATCTCCTTTTTAAAAATAATTCCCTCTCTCCTTCAAGCTCTGCCCTCCAGTATTTGATATTTCCAAGTTGGGGAAAAAGCCTCTGATTATCTAAACTATCTACGCCTCTCATAATTTTATGTGTTTTTCCCCTGTCCATTTGATTTTTGTACCTGAAAAGTGCATAATCTTAATTACGATTTCCACCTGATTTGTTTGAGCATTGGGTGTTTGAGTTTAACAAAATGCTTTGCCTAATCACACCTCTGTTTATTTGGCTTGAACGCAGTGGTAGACAGATGGAACTCCACCCATGTATTAATCCATTAATATCCTAGGTATCTCATCCCACCCAAAGTGTCTTAGTTTTAGTGCATTCTACCTGTCAAGTTTAGATGAATAATAGTCAACCACCAATCCAGGAAAAAAGAGGCAGGACAGTTGACCTGCATTAATTGACGGCACATTCTGTCTGTGTAATGTCGTTGAAGAGGGACAGGCAGTGACAGCTATCCTAATGAGATTTCAAGAGAGTGTTAGATTTAGCTGTAAGGGCTAAAAGAATCAAGGGATGTGGGGAAAAGCAGGAATGGGATAATTTTTTAAGAAGATCATCCATGATCATATTGAATGGTGGTGCTGGCTCGAAGGGCTGAATGGCCTACTCCTGCACCAATTTTTCAATATTGCTCAAAAAGAGCATTTTATGAGGTTATGGACATGTGCCTGAACCCTCACCCCACAGAGGTATGGAGTCACTTGCCCCCTTCCAATAGCTGGCAAATTTAACAGCAAATCTTTGATTCCAGGTTAGCTCATCAAACAACACCCAGGAATAATGAGTCTAGGCATGACATTGAGTTCCTGTCTCACGTTGTATCAGTTTCAACAAGGTTAAAGCAGAAGTGTTTTCTCGTCAAAAGCAGGTAAATAAAGAAACGAAAGCAGAAGACTGCAGATTCTTAAGTTTGAAACACGAACAGAAAACAGAGGAAGCAAGCTATTCAGCATCTGTGGAGGGAGAAGCACAGTAAATTATTAATCTTCAAAACTGGAACAGTGAGAAAACAAACTTGGGTTAATCTGCCAAGAGGCAGAGAGAATTATGAAAGGATGCAGACAAAAGTTGTCATGGTGGCATTTGCATGAAGTACTGGCAGTTAGTGAGTGAAAAGAAAGGAACAAGTGAAGGAATTGAAACCAAAATATTAAGGGGGGGGGGGGAGGGGGGGGGGGGAGGCTTATTGTTGCCTGAAATTGTTGAATTCAATATTCAGTTCCAAATTTGTTCATTGTAAAAACAGGATAAAGATATTATTCATTTTGCTAGTTTGATAATGCAACTTTGCATTTGCATAGAAAGTAAAAGAGAGTGATAATTCTGGTCAGTGCAAGATAAACTGGCCAACATCAGTAGTGGGGAAAATGTTGTCTACCATTTTTTACAAGAATCAAAAATAGCACTCATTGCAGCAGTAAAGAGTCAGGACAGTTGACCTGCATCTACTGAAGGCACATTATGTTTGTGTAATGTTGTTGAAGAGGGACAGGCAGTGACAGCTATCCCATAAAAGAGCATTTTATGAGGAGATGGTCACATACCGGAACCCTCACCCCACAGAGGTATGGAGTCACGTACACCCTTCCAAAAGCTGGCAAATTTAAGCACCAATGGAGAATTCTAGATTTCTCATTTTAACATGACAGAAGAAGAGGCCATTCACTCAAATACTCCATACTGACTCACAGAGTAATTCTGGAAATTGCATTCCTGCCAAACTATTTATATACAAAATCCTTTAAACTCCCTTCCAATTCTCCTACCACACCCCACCAGCCAGCCAATTAATCCACCAGTGTGCATGTCTTTGGGACATGCGAGGAAACCAGAGCACCGCAGAAGAAAGCCACAAGAATGATGTGCAAACTCTCTGCAGACAGCACTTAAGATCAGGAATGAACCCAGGTGACCAGAGCCATTAAGCAGCAGTGCTACCTGCTGTGCCGTGTGCTTCCTGAGTTTGATGAAGCAACAGAGAGGGACAAAGGCTAAATGGATTTCCAAATTCTTTTGATGAAGTAACATGTGCAGACTTAATCATGTGGCACTGAAGGATCGGTAACAACTGCTGAAATAGCCTGAAGGATAGGAGGCACTGTAAACTTTGCTGTAGAAAGAAAAGCATTTTGTGGAATGGACATTTGCTTCTCTACAGTAAAATTTATAATAAGGTGCTTAAAGGATGAGGATAGGGATAATATCTTATTTTGTTTATTGACTTGGTCTTGGGGTAGAGAGAACAACACTGAAGTTTGTAGATGGTAGCAATTTGGCAAAGTAGTAAGTAGCAAGAAGGATAATAGCAAACAGCAGGAGAATGTAGACTAGGATGGACACAAACCAGGTGCCGTTGAATGCAACCGAGGAATTCAGACAAGTACTTTAGGAGGTACAACATGGAGGCTGCAAAATCTAAATGGTAACTGAGATGGGGCAGATGGACCTAGAACGTAAAACAGATGAGGCCGTTTGGCCTATAATGCTTGCACCAACCAACCTACCGATTTAAATTAATCTCCATCTGCCTGTAGATGACCCATGCCTTGCCTGCTTCACGTGCTTGTCTAAATATCTCTTAAACGTTGCTTTTCCATCTGCTTCCACCTCATAGTTTGGCAGCCAGGCATCCACCACTGGTGTGTAAATGCAAAAGTTGCCTTGCAAATCCTCTTTGAACATACCCCACTCCCCCCCCCCCCCCCCCCCCCCTTAACTTAAATCTATGGCCTCTAGTATCTGATATTTTCACCCTGTGGGAAAAATACTCTGACTGTCTACCCTATCTATGCCTCCCATAATTTAATACACTTCTATCAGGCTACACCTTAACCTCTGATGGACCAATCCAAGTTTGAGAAACCCCTCCTTATTATAGCTAATACTCCCTGGTGAATCCTTCTGAATCCTTCCAAAGCCTCTTGTAAATGGGGAACCAGAACTGCACCCAATAAACACCCAGAAGTGTATATTCACAAATCATTATAGACAGTAGGGCAAACTGACCAGACAGTTAGGAACCATACAAGATACTTGATTTTGTAATACAAACGACTGACCTCAGCTAGATTTTACATCAATTTCTGGGAAACACTCATTGGGAAGTGAAGGAGAGGAAGTTCACTAGAGATGAGGAACTTCAGTTTACCGAAGGGGCAGGAGAAGCTGGGATTGTTTTTGATCAGGGTTATTAAAAGGAAAGTCTAATTGAGAGATTTTAACAGGAGTAGTAGGGACAGACTGTTTCTCCTGCATAATTGATCACAATCCAGAAGCCATAGATTTAAAAGAATTGGCAAAAGGACCAAAGGAGATCTTAAGGAATATTTTTTCCATGGAAATTTGCAATCTGGCACACAATCTACGAAGAGTGATGGAATAAAATTCCAAAAAGTCTTTCAAAAATACCTGAATGCATTGAAGATAAATAATTTACAGGGTTATAGGAAAAGGGCAAGCATGTGAAATTAAATCAGATTATCTTCAAAAGAGGCACCTGTGGGCCGTGTCAGCCAGTTAGTACTCTTGCCTTTCGTCAGAAGGTTATGATTTCAGGATAGCTGAACACCAAAATCTTGGATAAAACTTCAAAGTAGCACATAAGGAATTCATCACAGTTGGAGGTGCGCCAGAAACTGTTATGTTGGTGTTAAAACAGTGTTTTAGGAGACCTTTAAGCTGTTTGTGATAGTCAGACAAGAGCACAGAATTTATTTTTGAGTTCCTCCTTCTTGCATCACACTGAAACAGACATTGTGGCATTCCTTTTTGATGCGTTGCAAGTTCCAGCAGTTATCTGTGTGTAGCCCAGTAGAAGCAGGCCAGGGTTTGACAGTCAGACCACAAACAAACAACATTCTTTCAGCTACAGTTAATGTTGCTACTAAATGTTGCAATGGTATGAGAGACTACGTCCAGGGGTCAGGGGGATGTAGAATCTGACCAAGAGCAGTGCCTATAAGCGAGTTCGGTATTCCGAATAACGCAAGGAATCATGGGATTTGTCAAAGGTCACTCGCTACAAAGAAAAAGCGAATGAAGCGCTGACGGTATAAATTGTGTATAAATTCTTATCTTTTTCATGATTTATGTGTAAAAATATATTTAATCTGAGGAACGGGGGTGCCTGGTAGCGGGGTGTAATAGCGAGATAGAGGGGGCAGATGAGAATGGGAGAAGGGGGTGGGGGGAGACTGGACCAGCGGAGACACGTGCCACCTCATCTGCAGCCTGGATCGATCCCGGGTCCCCGGCGCCACAAACGTTGCCAAACCGCTACTGGACCGTCCCCCCACCCTCCCGAGTGAACTATCCCCGCCCTGGGGGTGGCCGGAGATGGAGTTGCAGCCCCCAGACCCACAGCCAGCCCAGAGAAGCGCCAACCCCAGCTCAACTCCGCCTGCCCCGCCGGGCCAAACGATAGCAGGATCCAGTGTCTCCCTCCCCACACGCCGGCTGCAAGACCGGGGCTGCCCCCACTCCAGGCCTGCACACTGGCTGCAGGCCAACCCGGCTGGACAGGCATAGCCGAGCTGGAGCCAACGCCTCCCCCCGTCTGCAAGTCCAGGGATGCTGCCACCGCCCCGACAGCCCAGCCTATGGACTATTCCTTCGTCTTCATGGCTTGGTTTTTGTTCTGAGGTGTCAACTGTGGAACCTTATTGAGACAGGCATTTGCCTTTAAAAATCATGTCCAATCAATTTCAATTTAATTTACCACTGGTGGACTCCAATCAAGTTGTAGAAACATCGCAAGGGTAATCAATAGAAACACGATGAACCTGAGCTCAATTTTGAGTGTCATAGCAAAGGGTCTGAATACTTATGTAATTGTGATATTTCAGTTATTTATTTTTTATTACATTGCAAAAATTTCAAAACACCTGTTTTCACTTCTTCATTCTGGGGTATTGTGTGTAGATTGATGATTTAAAAAAATAATAATTTAAGCCATTTCAAAGTAAGGCTGTAACGTAACAAAATGGGGAAAAAGTGAAGGGGTCTGAATACTTTCTGAATGCACTGTATATTTAATTTGTAGACTTTTAAACTAAAATTTACTTCTAAATGTTAATGATTAATTTCTATGTATTATAACTTTTAAAGTAATTTTTATTCTTTTTCGCAGTGTGTGAATATTAGTGATTCAAAGACTTTTGCAATTTTTGCAGCCAGTGCCTGGAAAAATAAAATTTGCTAAGTAGAGCTTAGCCAACTGTCAAAACAATTTTAAGATCAAAGTTTTATATTGTATAAATAACCTTCCTTACGTTATCAGCCTGGCTTCACACAATATTACTAAAGGAAAGTAAATTAGGATTAGTTGATATTAGGTAAATCCACATCTGGCCTGCAGGGGCCATTTAAAGGCCAGCAGGTGAGAGTCTGACCAGCATGTTCCAGTAAGAATGAGGGATAAGGATAGTAATGTACGAGAACCTTGGATGACCAAAGAGGTGGTTAAATTTGGTTAAAAAAGGAAGCATGATTAAGGCTTAGACAACTGAAATATTTAAGAAATATAAAGCCTTTGGGAAATATAACGCTGGTGAGAAAAACTCAACCAGGCAATTAAAAGGGCTGAAAGGGGTCATGAAATGTCACTGGCAAGTCTGATTAAAGAAAATCCTAAGATTTGTTATACTTGCATTACTTATATTAAAAACAAGAGAGTAACCAGGGTGAAAATAGGGCTGTTCACCGTTAAAGGAGGATATTTATGCTTTTAGAGTTTGTACTTTAGAAATACAATGTGGAAACAGACCCCTCGGACCAAATCCACGTACATCAGCAATCGATCTCACTTCTATACTCGTCTCCATCAGTGATACGTCCCACAACTGTGGTTTCATCAGCGAACTTGATGATGGAGTTCGCACTATGTCCGGCTATGCAGTCATGAGTATAGAGTGAGAACAGCAGGGGGCTGAGCACGCAGCCTTGAGGTGCTCCCGTGATGATTGTTATCGAGGCTGACATATTTCCACCAATATGGACAGACTGTGGTCTGTGAATGAGGAAGTCGAGGATCCAATTGCTGAGGGTTGCGCAGAGACCCAGTTCTGAGAGTTTGGTAACCAGCTTGAAGGGGATGATTGTGTTAAATGCTGAGCTGTAGTCAATGAATATGAGTTTTTGTTGTCCAAGTGGTCCAGAGCAGAGTGGAGAGCCAGCGAGATCGCATCCACCGTTGATCTGTTGTGGCGTTAAGCGAACTGCAGTGGGTCCAGGTTTTTGTCGAGGTAGGAGTTGATTTGTGCCACGATCAACCTCTCAAAGCACTTCATCACCACCGACGTTAGTGCCACTGGTCGATAGTCATTGAGGCACGTCACCTTGCTCTTCTTGGGCACTGGTTTTACTGATGCCCTTTTAAAACAGGTGGGAACCTCAAACCACAGAAGTGAGAGGTTGAAAATGTCCGTAAAAACTCCAGCCGCACAGGTCCGCACAGGTTTTTAGAACACGACCGGGTATGCCATCAGGTCCATGCGCATTCCGAGGGCTTACCCCTCTGAAGGCTTTCCCGACATCGACCTCGGTGACCGAGACCGAAATACCATCACATTTATTTACAAGTATTGCTGAGGATTCTTTGGGATAGGATTTACTCCCATTTGTAAGGGATGGGCTAATTATGAACAATTAGCATGACTATGTCTGTAGCAGGTCATGTCGAATGAACAATATAGTTTTTTGAGGAGGTGATGAAGGTGATGGACGAGTGTAGGACAATGGATGTTTTCTGTGGATTTTAGTATGACATTTGATAAAGTCCCTCATGGTAGGCTGATCCAGAGATTAAGATGTATGGGAACCACAGTGATTTAGTCATTTGGATTTAGAACTGGCTTACTCATAGAAGACTGAGGTTTATGGTGGAATGGTATTATTCTGGCTGGAGGTCTGGAATCAATCAATTAATGGTACATTATTCCCACATGTACTGAGGTAAAGTGAAATTCACTTTTTGCATAGTTCAGTACAAACATCACTATGCATAAGCACATCTTAGATACAGTACAAGTATATAGGAATAGTACACTGAGCAGTATACAAGTCACTAGATTTGGTGCCCTTTCCTCATCCCAGTTGTGACAGGAGCAGAGATTTTCAGCTGACCACGAAGGCCCGTTGCAGGTTTGGCCTGGCCAAGCATAGCCACTGGTGTCCTCCACTGTTCCGTGCAGCTGCAGGCTGTATCCTTTCCCTGGTCTTGGGGGCGGGGCCCGATTCAGCTGAGCCCCAGACTGCTGCAGGACCTCCAGTGGCCCACTCCACCGTCGAGGTGCTCTGCACTGCCTCCCGCACCCAGTCTGCTTAATGGCCCTTTGTTCCTACTCTGAATCCCTAGGCTCTGGTCCTTGGGGCAAGCAGGGGGTAGGCTCGGCAGATTTGCTCTCTGGGCCGGTTCTACGGCGAGTAAGCCAGACCTGCTATGTCCCTTGGCTGCAGCTTGCTGGGACCCTTCTACCACAGTGGAGTTCTGCAGGGTGCTGTGCTGGCCCCTCTGGTGTTTGTGATATATATTAATGACTTGGATACAAATGGCTTGGTTAGCAAGTTTGCAATTGACACCAAAATTGGTGGAGTAGCAGCCAGTGAAGAAGGCTGTCAAAATATACAGTGGGATATAGTCAGCTACATAAATGGGCAGAGGAATGGTAGATGGAATTTAATGTAAGCATGTGTGAGATTTTGCACTTTGAGAGATTGAATGTAAGGGGGAAGAATTCAGTTAATGGGAAGATTCTTGACAGCACTGATCTGCTGAGGGATCTTGGGGTCCAAATCCATAGCACCCTGAAAACAGAAGTCGATAGAGTGGGAAAGAAGGTGTCTGGTATGCTTGTATTCATCGGTTGAGTCGTTGAGTGTAAGATTCAGTACATCATCTTGCAGGTTTGTGGGACGAAGGGGAATCTCATTGAGACCTACAAAATAATGAAAGGCCTAGAAGATACAGTGGTAAGGATGATTTCAGTAATGGGAGAGGCTAGAAGCAGAGAGCACAGCCTCAGTATAAAGGATGTACTTTTAGATTGAAGATGAGGAGGGATTTCTTTAGCCAGAGGATGGTGAATTCATTTCCACAGGCGGCTTTGGAGGAGAAGACATTGGGCATTTTTAAAGCATAGACTGATAAATTCATGATTAGTAAGGATGTCAAGCTGTAGACATTGCATATATGATATTTGGGCATCTCTGTTTCTGAAAAGGCAATGCTAATAACTTGAACCGCATGCAGTATTTTCATGGGTTTCATTTGTGTTCATCCAAATCTTATCTGCTAGGCAGAAAATGAGAGGATCAGATTCTGAGATATTTGTTTTTGATCAAACAAGCTGAGTACAAACCAAAAGACTGGGAGTGGTTATATTGACAGGCTGCTGTGGTTTCCAGCACTTCTGCAGAAAATTGCTTGTGGTTCATTTTTGCTCTGGCATCCTGGGTGTCTGTGCCATTCATGCATACTTTTAAAGAAAACATGATCAAACTGTCACATTTTGTAAAGGTAAAGATAAATTGCAGCTTACCAGTACATGTTTTTGATTCAGTTGAAAATAGGTCATTACAGCTGGAATGTCATGTCTAAGATATTAACTTGCAAATTAAATAATTTATGATAATAAAATGCGCAACTATTTGTTTCCATGGCAGCCATAACAGCGCAGGTAAAATAACACCACATTGCATGAGAAATCAGATGTATGGCTCCAAATTAAATTAGAGGATTCGGAGAATTAACTGTGAGACTGAATTCGAAGTAAAAACATGGAGAATTTCAGTTCACTGTTGTTGGCCTGTGAATGACGTGCCATTCACCCATGCACCAGAAGTGTGAAATAAAGCTACTACATGTTAAATCTCTTTGTTGCAAATGTAACCTATTTTAGCAATTAAGATATCTTGTATCCACTGCCATTGCTTTATATTAATTAGTGGGGGTGACATTTGTTATGTAAAGATCTCCGGTTGAGATTCATTCTGAGGGCTCTGTACCATAGATATCAAAATTAAATGTGCACTGATGTCTTTTCATTGGATTTGCTCAGGAACCCTGACTGCCTAAGATGCCATTCAGTTTTACAACATGTCCAGATGAAGGGCCCTTTCATAAAGCATCAACTGTCCATTTCTTGCCACAGATGCGGTCGGACCCGTTGCGTTTCCCCAGCGGACGGTTTGATGTTTCACAACATGCGTGGTCCTTATGTTACCCCTGTTAATCACTTGTGGGCACAGATGGTTAGTGAATGCAGCCGAACAAGTAAAGGGTCTTGACCCGAAATGTCACCTATTACTTTTCTCCAGAGATGCTGCCTATCTCGTTGAGTTAGTCCAGCTTTTTGTGTCTATCTTCGGTTTAGGCCAGCATCTGCAGTTCCGTCCTACACACGTAATCTTTGAGTGTGAACATGACCAGTGCCAGCATACCAGATGGTAATGAATCAAATAAATGCCGCCTAAGATCCCAAGCAGTAAAAGGTCATTGTCACCTCAGCAACCGGTTCCAAATCCAGACCATTCTCTAAATCTAGACCAGTTGGCTGACCATCTTCTCCATAAAACTAGCAACCCACTGTGGAATTAGTGTAACCAAGTTTAAATAGGCAAAATACTCCCAATCTGGATGTATATTCTCACTTGCAGGTAACAGTTGTGAGAAATGGGAAATGTATCACAGCTTCAGGAGAGTTTTTCTTATAAAGATAAAGGCAAAACGTTTCACTGAGGAAGAACTGAGTGAGCTTTACTTTGCTATTAGCCCTGAAGCAGATTTGGCATTGCCTGTCACTAAGTTGATCCCAGGTCAATGATAAATGTAAAAAATGGACACATTTACTCGAAGTGAATACAAGAGTAATCAACCAGGATTCAACTTTCCATTTCCTGGTCACTCTCCAGTAATCCACAATAAAAAGGACAGATTCTGAGTGAGGACAGAATAAGCTTGGAATGTTATTTGCCGACGATACTCACTGGAGACACAAGACACTACAAATGCTGTAATCAAGCAAAAAAAAAAAGACCAAAGTGCTGGAGGAACTCTGGGTCGTGCAACTTCTGCGGAGGGACAACATTGTGACCCTTCTTCAGACTGAGGGGGGAGAAAGCTGGAAAACAGAAGGATGGGGGCAAAGCCTGGGAAGTGATATGTAGATACAGGCGAGGGAGGTAGATGGGTGCAGATTGTGACAAATGCTGGAGGTGAAATGGAGACAAAAGAGCATCAGGTAAAGAAGGAAGAGGAGAGTGGAATGTAGAGCTGGAGTGAGAGAGATATGAGTGGAACGGAACATGGGGAAAGGGAAAGAGGGGGGATAAAAGGGAAATGGAGGACTTGGAGGTTGGGAATTTTCATACCGTTGTGTTGCAGATTAGCCAAGCGGAATATGAGGTGCTGTTCTTTCAGTTTGCGGAGCCTCTCTCTTGCATTGGAAGGGGCCAAGGACAAAGAAGCAGGAATGGGGAGGGTAGTCAAAATTGATTAATTTCCATGAGATAATTACAAAGGCCACTTTCTGTCTGCTCCCTCCGTTCACCAATGTGAGCACTGGTGCTGTCAGGAACCAAGCTAAACTAAACTACTGATCTACCAACCCATAACCTTAAAATATAGGAATGAGCCTGAAGGAAAGCATCAAGTAGGTCAATAAAGTGGAGGGTACACAAAAGGCTGGAGAAACTCAGCGGGTGCAGCAGCATCTAAGGAGCAAAGGAGATGGGCGACGTTTCGGGTCGAGACCCTAAAGTGGAGGCTTGTTTTTTAATGTCAAATCCAATTATGGAAACGTTTTGCTTACTTGCAATAGTATCGTCTTACTTCTGATATCAAGGCCTTACATCATTGCACACATTAGACTGATAGACGTTTCTGCAAAAAGGAAAACAATAAGAGGAATAATCGATTAAATCGGTCATTTTTTTGGTTGTGGAGTGGGGAGGGGTATGATTGGCAGGGTGCTACAGAGGTTGGTACTGGGGCCCCCATCACAAGCTTTACCACTGATTTGAATCCAGGGATGAAGTGCAACATGTTCAAGTTTGCCGATGAATCAAAGCTGAGTGTGGTTAGTGCAGATAAGCTTCATTGCCATATATAACTGATTTGTGAGGACATGGCAGATGGAATATAATGTTAGAAGAAGAAACAAAGAATTGCAAATACATTTGATAAAGTCGCAAAGCATTTGATAAGGTCCCACATAGGAGATTCGTGGGCAAAATTTGGGCACATGGTATTGGGGGTAGAGTGCTGACATGGATAGAAAATTGGTTGGGAGACAGGAAACAAAGAGTAGGGATTAACGGGACCCTTTCAGAATGGCCGGCAGTGACTAGTGGGGTACCGCAAGACTCGGTGCTGGGACCGCAGCTATTTGCAATATACATCAATTATTTAGATGAAGGGATTCAAAGTAACATTAGCAAATTTTGCAGATGACACAATGCTGGGTGGCAGTGTGAACTGTGAGGAGATGCTATGAGAATGCAGGGTGACTTGGACAGATTGGGGGAGTGGGCAGATACATGGCAGATGCAGTTTAATGTGGATAAATGTGAGGCTATCCACTTTGGTAACAAAAACAAGAAGGCAGGTTACTATCTAAATGGTGTCAAGTTGGGAAAAGGGGAAGTATAACGGGATCTGGGGGGTCCTTGTTCATCAGTTAATGAAAGTAAGCATGCAGGCACAGCAGGCAGTGAAGAAAACAAATGGCATGTTGGCCTTTATAACAAGAGGAGTTGATTATAGAAACAAAGAAATCCTTCTGCAGTTGCACAGGGCCCTAGTGAGACCACACGTGGGGTATTGTGTGCAGTTTTGGTCCCAACATTTGAGGAAGGACACTCCTGCTATTGAGGGAGTGCAGCGTAGGTTTACAAGGTTAATTCCCAGTATGGCGGGACTGTCATATGCTGAGAGAATGAAGCGGCTGGGCTTGTGTACTCTGGAATTTAGAAGGATGAGAGGGGATCTTATTGAAGCATATAAGATTATTAAGGGTTTGGACACACTAGAGGCAGGAAACATGTTCCCGATGTTGGAGGAGTCCAGAACCAGGGGCCACATTTTAAGAATAAGGGGTAAGGCATTTAGAACAGATACGAGGAAACACATTTTCTCACTGAGTTGTGAGTCTGTGGAATTCTCTGCCTCAGAGGGCAGTGGAGGCCGGTTCTCTGGATACTTTCAAGAGAGAGCTAGATAGGGCTCTTAAAGATAGCGGAGTCAGGGGATATGGGGTGAAGGCAGGAACGAGGTACTGATTGGGGATGATCAGCCATGATCACATTGAATGGTGGTGCTGGCTCGAAGGGCCGAATGGTCTACTCCTGCACCTATTGTCTATTGTCTATTGCTGGTTATACCAAAGAAAAACACAAAGTGGTGGAGTAACTCAGCAGGTCAGGCAGCATCTCTGGAGAAAGGGAAGGGTAACATTCTGAGTCCTGACCCCAAACATCACCCATCCTTTTTCTCCAGAAATGCTGCTTAACCCTTTGAGTTACTCCAGCATTTTGAATATTTTTTAATAGAAAAGGGGAGTTGTCTAAAAATGATGAAAGTTTAAAATGCATTTTCTAGGAAAAAATCACAGGAAGTTAACTTGTGGATTCAGGAAACAATTGGGAAGACAATTGGCATTTATTACAAGAGTAAAAATATTATACTCCAATTATTTTAGGCCCTCATGCAAGTGCATCAGAAATATTTTGCCTAGAAGGAAAAGTGACCGAGGGATTGAAGTTTTACCAGACTCCTGGCATAGAGTGCATGTGCTACGAGGAGGAGAATTGCACCAATACTCTCTTGAGTATACAAAATTCTTACAGATCTTGACAAGGATGTTATTCCTAGCTGTGGTGTCTGCAGCTTCAACATAAGGGACTGGTCATTCAGGTTGGAGATAAGAAGAGATTTGTGTAAAACAAGGATCAGCAGGTCAGGCAGCAGCTTTAAAAGACATGGATAGGCGACATTTCGGATCCCCCAGAGCTGCTGCCTAATCCACGGAGTTACTGCGGCACATTGTATTCTACACAACCCCAGCATTGTCTATCAGCAGTTCCTTGTGTCTATAAGAAGAAACTTAATTACAAGGAAGGTAAATCTTTAAAATGCATCATAAAAGAGAGAGGTGAAGGCTGCAGCACTGAATATGTCAAGATATCAAGGGACAATGCAAAGAAGTGGCATTGAGTTAAGAAGGGTCCTGAGCCGAAACGTCACCCATCCTTTTGGTGATGCTGCCTGACCCGCAAATTGTGTTGATCAGGAGAAACCTGACTTGGAATAGTGTATTGGGCTGAAGGGGTCAAATGGCCAAGTCTAGAAAGTGATAGAGTTACATAGCACAGAAACAGGCCCCTTGGCCTAACTCATCCATGCCAATCAATTTGCCTATCTGAGCTAATCCCATTTCCCTGCATTTGGTCTACATGTTTCTAAACTATTTCTATCCATGTACAGTACATGTCTAAATGTCTTTTCAACTTTGTAATTGTAACCGCCTCTACCACTTCCTCTGGCAGCTCATTCAACATACCCACCACACTGTGTGTGGAAAAACTTATCATTCAAGCCCCTTTAAATTTCCCCTTGCTTTATATGTTTGCCCTCTAGTTTTAGACTATCCTGCATTTATTTCTATGTTCTTTAGCTTCACATATCTCACCAAACAACCGGCAAAGTCCCTCTCGCCAGCTATTAGTTTGCTAAATCCACTCTGCACTTACTTAAGTAAGTAAGTTTATTGGCCAAGTATTCACATACAAGGAAATTGCCTTGGAGCTCCGCCCACAAGTAACACCATGACATACAGTGACAGTTACGAATGACTCAGAAAACACTAAACATTAATAATAATAAAACATTAATGATAAAACACCATTGATCAAGCATGTGAACCAACAAAATACCAGATCAAAGGGAGGCTGCAGATTTTTGGCTGTTGACTAGAGCAGCTACTCGTGGATAAAAACTGTTTTTATGTCTGGCTGTGGCAGCTTTGACAGTCCAGAGCCGCCTTCCAGAGGGAAGTGATTCAAAGAGTTTGTGGCCAGGGTGAGAGGGGTCAGAGATGATCTTGCCCGCTCGCTTCCTGGCCCTTGCAGTGTACAGTTCATCAATGGAGGGAAGGTTGCAGCCAATAACCTTCTCTGCTGATCGGACGATTCGCTGCAGCCTCCAGGTGTCGTGTTTGGTGGCTGAGCCAAACCAGACCATGATGGAGAAGGTGAAAACGATGGCCGTGTAGAATTGGACCATCATTGCCTGTGGCAGATTGTGCTTCCTCAGCTGCCGCAGGAAGTACATCCTCTGTTGTGCCTTTTTGACTGCGGAGTCGATGGTAGCCCCCCACTTAAGGTCCTTGGGGATGATGGTTCCCAGGAAGTTAAAAGACTCCACAGATGTGACTGTGGTGTTGTTGATGGTGAGTGGGGTGAGGGGAGGGGGAGCTCTCCTAAAGTCTACATTCAATTCCACTGTCTTAAGAGCATTGAGCTCTAGGTTGTTGCTACAGCACCAAGACACCAGCTGTGACGCTTCCTGTTTGTGGGCAGATTCCTCCCCATCCTGGATCCGTCCAATCAGGGTTGTGTCGTCCGCAAACTTGAGAAGCTTGACAGAGGTGTCTGTGGAGGTGCAGTCGTTGGTGTAGAGGAGAGTAGAGAGTACGCAGCCTAGCGGTGCTCCTATGCTGAGTGTTTGCGGGTCCGAGATGTGCTTCCCCAGCCTCACATGCTGCTTCTTGTATGTCAGGACGTTGGTGATCCACCGACAGAGGGGTTCAGGCACAGTCAACTCGGAAAGTTTGGACTGTAGTAGCTCTGGTACAATGGTGTAGAATGCAGAGCTAAAATCAACAAACAAGATCCTCGCATAGGTCCCCTGGCGGTCAAGGTGCTGTAGGATGAAGTGCAGGCCCAGGTTGACTGCATCATCCACAGATCTATTGGTCCGATATGCAAACTGCAGAGGGTCCAGCAGGGGGTTCGTGATATTTTTCAGCTTGGCCAGCACAAGCCTTTCGAGTGTCTTCATGACTACAGAGGTCAGTGCGACAAGGCCTGTAGTCATTAAGACAAGTAATGCTTGCCTTTTTTGTTAAGCATTACTCCACAGGGACAATAGTGGAGACTTTGAAGCAGGCAGGGACAGTACATGTTTGCAGGGACGGGTTAAAAATGTCTGTATAGACTGGTGGCAGCTGTTTGGCACAGAGTTTAAGAGTAGAGGGGGGAAACATTGTCATGTCCTGGAGATTTCCGGCTCTTTTGTCCTCTGAAAAGCCTCTCCACCTCCTCTATTTTTATTGTTGATATTGGATAAGTTATGTTGTGCAGCACAGAGGGTGTGGATGATTGCGTGTGAAGTGGTGATTGGAGGGGGGTGGGTGTAGCAAAGCACAGTCTTTGCAGACTGAGGTCAGGCTGTGAGTAGGTGTGAAGTGTTGGTTGGGGTGGGAAATGGTCCAGGCTTTTCATACTGGAGTCTTGCCTTGAGTAGGTGTGAAGTGGTGAATGGGAAGGAGAGGGTGCAGGGTCCATTCTCTGTAGACTGGGGTCTGGCTGTGTTGGTTGGGGAGGGGGGGGGGAGCGGGTATCAGGGTTACGTTTCTGATTTTCAAACCTGCAGTCAAACTCATTCAGGTCGTTGGTCAACTGGCGACTGTCCAAAGAGCAGGGGGCTTTCCTCTTGTAGCTGGTAATTTCTTGCAAGCGCTTCCAAACTGAAGAAGAGTCACTAGCTGAGAACTTGCTCCTCAACCTCTCAGAGTACCTTTCCTTGGCAGCTCTGATTCCTTTCTCAGCTTGTACTTGGCCTGCCTGTAAAGGTCTGCATCCCCGCTCCTGTAGGCCTCCTCTTTAGACCGTCGGAGCTGTCTGAGTTCTGCAGTGAACCAGGGCTTGTTATAGTTGAACCAAGTCCGGGTCTTAGTTGGAATGCAACTGTCCTCGCAAAAGCTGACATATGATGATACAGTGATGTTGAAGATGTTCAAGATGTTGTCGTCCTTTCTAATATGCGAGGCAGAATTGGATACTTCCGTCATTGATATTCAAAACTTAGCATGATGTCTATTTATTAGACTTTGCACATCTGCTCATAAAGCCAAGGACATCATATATTTTTTTTTTAGGCAGCTGCTACAATTTATCTTGTCATCAGGAAATTGTCTATGCAAATTCCTGGGGCTCTTTGTTCCATGGCATTCCCTAAAAATGCAACATTTAGTTTTTATTGTCTATCCTTATCCTTCCTTACAAAATGCAACAGCAAGATTTGCTGAATTAAATTTAATCTGTTTTACAAAATTAAAAAAAACTGCAGATGTGGGAAATTTGAACAAAAACAAAATGCAGCTAACACTGAACATTTCAGGCTGCATCTGTGGAGGAGAAACAGCTTCTGTTTTTGGTCCAGAGCTTTTGACATAGTTGGGAAAGTGGGAAATACAAGTTTTCAGTAGGAGAGCAAGTGGGGAAGGGAATTTCTGAGATCAGACATCTACATGGTTTAATGGAGGCAGTTAACATCATATTAAGCTTCCATTGACTGTGTAAGTAAGTAATTTTTATTTATATAGCACTTTAAAATCAAATCACGTTGAAGCCAAAGTGCTTTTCAGTGAAGAAATTAGATTTCCATACATCCATATAAAAGAAAAAGTACACTAGAGGAATCAACATGAATCATCCCCCCACAGCAGAATCCACTGTGAGGGAAGGCATCAAAAAATCCAGTCCTCCTCCTCCTCATAGTGCACCCTCGGTCGGGGCCTATTTGAGGCCTCCGCAGCCAGTCCGATGTTTTCAGGCCCTCTTGCCGGGAAGCTGGAACTCCGGCGTCAGGTGAACACTCTTCAGTGACTTGGAAATGTCTGAAGCAGCTGCTCCCTCCCCGGAGACTGCGGCGCCCGTAGTCCTCAGGCCGTGCTGCTTGGAGCTCCGACTCTGCCATCTCGGATCCCAGGCTCCAGCGCCGCCCGCCCGCGGCTGTACGCCCGCAGTCACAGCTCCTCGGATGTTGGATACGGCAGTCACTGCACTCCGGAGCTTACCGCACAGCGACCCGGTAAAGCATCGCCCGCTCCACGTTGGTGTCCTAGCGCTGTGCCGCCGCAGAAGCTGTAGTTCCGGCAGGACACGTCACTCCAGTTCGATGGTAGGCCGCTCGGAGAGGACGAAGATGCGATTCAGAGGAAAACCGCATCTCCGACCAGGTAGGACTAGGATTAAGTGTTAACGAAGGAACTGCAGATGCTGGAGAATCGAGGGTACACAAAAGGCTGGGGAAACTCAGCGGGTGCAGCAGCATCTAAGGAGCGAAGGAGATAGGCGACGTTTCGGGTCGAGACCCTTCTTCTGACTGGTCAGGGATCAGGGAAACGAGAGATATAGACGGTGATGTGGAGAGATAAAGAACAATGAATGAAAGATATGCAAAAAAGTATCGATGATAAAGGGAACAAGCCATTGTAAGCTGTTTGTGGTGTGAAAATGAGAAGCTAGTGTGACTAGGGTGGGGGAGGGAGATAGAGAGAGAGGGAATGCCAGGGCCCGAGGGCTGAGGGAGAGGTGGGAAGGGGAGGAGACAGCAAGGGTTAACAAACTTGAGAAAATTCAATGTTCAAGCCCAAAGGATGCAGACTCCCCAAGCGGAATATGAGGTGCTGTTCCTCCAACTTGCGGTGTTGCTCACTCTGGCCGTGGAGGAGGCCCAGGACTGAGAGGTCGGATACGGAATGGGAGGGGGAGTTGAAGTGCTGAGCCACCGGGAGGTCGGCTTGGTTATTGCGGACCGAGCGGAGGTGTTCGGCGAAACGATCGCCAAGCCTCCGCTTGGTTATAGATCATCTGGCATCTGGAGCAGCGGATGCAGTAGATGAGGTTGGAGGAGGTGCAGGTGAACCTCTGTCAGACCTGGAGGGACTGCTTGGGTCCCTGAAAGGAGTGGAGGGGGGAGGTGAAGGGACAAGTGTGGCATTTCTTGCGGTTACAAGGGAAAGTGCCCGGGGAAGGGGTAGAGCGGGAGGGAAGGGAAGAATTGACAAGGGAGTTGCGGAGGGATCGGTCTTTGCGGAAGGCAGACGGGGGGAGATGGGAAGATGTGGCGGGTGGAGGGGTCACGTTGGAGGTGGCGAAACTGGCGGTAACCGACTTCATCAGCTCTGGCTCCCTACCCGCCCGAGCCTCCAACCTCATCGTTTCCGAGCTCCGCACGGCCCGATTTTACCTTCTCCCCAAAATCCACAAACCCGACTGCATTGGCAGAGCCATTGTCTCTGCCTGTTCGTGCCCCACCGAACACATTTCCACATACCTTGACGCCATCCTATCCCCCTTTGTTAAATCCCTCCCCACCTATGTTCAAGACACCTCAGACACTCTCCCTCGGCTCCACGCATTCCATTCTCCAGGCCCCCATCCTCTCATCTTTATCATGGACGTCCAGTCACTCTACATCTCCATCCCCCACAAGGACGGTCTCAAAGCCCTCCGGTTCTTCCTCGACCAGAGGAGCAACCCATACCCGTCCACTGACACCCTTCTCCGCCTAGCGGAGTTGGTCCTTACCCTCAATAACTTCTCTTTTGACTCCTCCCATTTCCTCCAAACACAAGGCGTAGCTATGGGCACACGCATGGGCCCCAGCTACGCTTGCCTCTTTGTTGGGTACGTCGAACAATCCTTGTTCTCGGTGTACCAGGGCCCCATCCCCAACCTCTACCTCCGTTACATCGACGACTGCTTTGGTATCACCTCCTGCACCCACACACAACTGACTGACTTCATCCGTTTCACCACCAACTTCCATCCGGCACTCAATTACACTTGGACCATTTCCGACATTTCCCTACCATTCCTTGACCTCACCATCTCTATTGCAGGTGATACGCTCCTGACTGACATCCACTACAAACCAACTGACTCCCACAGCTACCTGGACTACTCTTCCTCCCACCCTGCTTCCTGTAAGGATTCCATCCCCTATTCCCAATTCCTCCGTCTATGCCACATCTGCTCCCAGGATGAGGTGTTCCACACCAGGTCATGACAAATGGCCTCATTCTTCAGAGAACGGGGATTCCCCTCCCCCACTATTGATGAGGCTCGCACCAGGGTCTCCTCCATACCCCGCAACACTGCCCTCTCTCCCCATTCCCCCACTCGCAAACAGGGCAGAGTCCCCCTGGTCCTCACCTTTCACCCCACCAGCCGGCAAATACAACACATAGTCCTCCGCCAGTTTCGCCACCTCCAACGTGACCCCTCCACTCGCCACATCTTCCCATCTCCCCCGTCTGCCTTCCGCAAAGACCGCTCCCTCCGCAACTCCCTTGTCAATTCTTCCCTTCCCTCCCGCTCTACCCCTTCCCCGGGCACTTTCCCTTGCAACCGCAAGAAATGCCACACTTGTCCTTTCACCTCCCCCCTCCACTCCTTTCAGGGACCCAAGCATTCTTCCTTGGCTGGATCAAAGTAAGATGCTGAGCGAGATTGCGCCCACTGCAAGCATGCCGCCCAAGGCGAGCGTCTCTCTGCAGCTCGGGCTCCTGACCAAAGGTCCCGGCTGCCTCCGCAGTCAAATGGAGGGGCACAGGCGGGGTCGGCAGAGTGCCGTGGGGAGACTGAAGAGCCGGTACGGTGAGGGGGTGCAAAGTAGAGCACAATAGTTTGGGCAGCTCTCCCTCTGAGGAAGGCAGCACCACAAAGACTTACCTGGCCTCCAGCAGAGCGGGCAGCTGGGGCTCCCTCCTGACATTGTGTGTCGCTCCAGCTCCAAGAGGCAGCTCAGGCCCGACTCGCTGGTCATGTACCCGCAGAAGTGCGAGTTGATGCGGGGAGCGGGGCGGCCACCAGCAGCTCCCGCAGTTTCAAGGGCAGTGGCAGCTGTAGGCCCAGCTCTAGCGGCCGAGGCGACAAGCAGCAGGGGCCGGCAACGGGAGCAGCAATGTCGGAAGGGGGAGAATTAAGCAGAGGGTACAGAAGCTGTAGCACCCCAGGGTGCACGTAGCCACACCAACAGCACTCCAGGGTTCATATGTAACGACACCAGCAGCACCCCAGGGAGAAACAGCAGCCTCGCCAGCAACACCCTAGGGTGCATACGTAACTACACCAGCAGCACAGATGGGTTAGGGACCACAGATGGGCTGGAAAATATTCTTCCTTCAATGCAGATGTATTGGTCCAGATCCAATCACCATCTATAACTTTTCACAGGGATGGATTCAGTGAGTGTAGACTGAACTCCCCTCTCCCCTCCATCCCCCTCCCCCCCTCCTTCCTCCAGCCCCAATCCCTACCCTTCTTCCCTTCCCTCTCCCCCCTTCTTCCCTTCCCCCCGCTCCTCTCGTCTCTCTCATCTCCACTCCCTCCCCTCCCCTCACATCCCCCTTCTCCCCCGCTCCCTCCGTTCTCCCATTTTCCAACCCCTCTCCCCACTTTCCCCGTTGCCTCCATCTGTGGGCGTAGCCTGTGACAGCTAGATCCCACTAATAGTGCTGCACAAAGGCCTCATCATCTGTTTTAGTAACATTGACTATGGGATAAATGCAGACTTTGGGAACACCTCCCCCCTCTCCCCCTCCTCCCCCCCCCTCCCCCTCCCCATCCCCCTCCTCCCACCCCTCCCCCTCCCCCCCCCCTTCACTTCCACAAGTCCACGCCGACCATCGATCATCCTGTACACCAGCACTATCATACACCACGGACAGTGTCATTTTTTTTTTAAAGGCCTATTAACCTACAAACCAACATGTCTTTTGAGTGTGGGAAGAAATTGGGGCACATGGAGAAAACCCACACAGTCACAGGAAGGAGGTACAAACTCGGAACACACGGCACCAAATCGAACCCGGGTCTCTGGCGCTAATAGTCAGCAACTCTACCGCTGCACCATTGTGCCGGTCTGTTGTAAACTCATTCACCAAAAAACTGGTTGATTTTTGCATGCATTTAATGCCATATCCCAATTGGGTTTGCCACAAAAACATTATAATATTGATTAAAATCTAGTTTGTGCCAGCATTTTGGTTTACACTGAGCAGCAACTGTTGAAACGTGACCTGTGCAATTCTCAGTGGGACTTCGTCTAGTTCACATATTTCCCAACAAATTATTGCACCGCCTTTAGAAAGTGGTGTTGGCCCTTAAAGATATGGCCTCCGTGGCAGCCACACAACAGCAAAGTACACTTTGACCACCATGGGGGAGACAGAAGAGGGAGAGTGCTCCCACAATCACTCAAAGGGACATGAGAGAGCTGGTCGTTGACATGCAATGAGTGTTGATGGAATCCCATGATACCATCCTGAAGAAGAAAATGGATGCATCAGTTTCCATTAGGTGTGAAAATCCCACACAGTACATCAATGCTGCGAAGAATGTTATGATTGCAAAGATATGTCAAGGAATGAATGAATGAATGAATGGATGGATGGATGAATTAATGAATTAATGAATTAATGAATGAATACTATTATTGGTCAAGTATGTACACATACAAGGAATTGGCCTTGGTGCTTTGCTCGCAAGTAACAACACGACATACAGTAACAATTAAGAATGACACATAAAACATTAAACATTAATAAAAAAGCATTATAGTTTAAACATGTGAATGAAATAAAATACCAGAGCAAAATGAGCCTACAAACTTTTAGTTATTGTGCAGAGCTACTGCTCGTGAAAAAAAGCAGTTTTTATGTCTGGCTATGGCGGCTTTGACAGTCCTGAGTTGCCTTCCAGAGGGAAGTGCTTCAAAGAGTTTGTGACAACCACTGTTTAGACATCAGAATATGTGACTTTCATGTGAAGGTCTGATTTTTGTTGCAGATGAGATGCCACTCTTCTGCAACACTGCGAAAGTAGTTGAAGCAAGGTTTTATTTGTCATGGAATCACAAAAAAAGTGTTCCGTGGATGGGTCTCGGTCTGAAATGTCAACCGTCTATCTCCGCTAACTGAGTTCTTCCAAGGTTTTGTTTTTCACTTTATGAGTCGTGTTCAGAACAGGATGACCTGCATGAGAAAAGCTGAGTGGATTTTATATGTCTTCTGGCCGACCACTGTTGAACTAGGGTTGCTGTGTGGAGAGGGTCATTTGACTTGTGCAACTACTTATAAAAATTGTCTCCATATTAGTTAGTCCCTGCATCTTCTGTGGCAAGTAGCTGGTCCCTTTGTTCACCTGTGAGATGCGGCTGTGGACACTGAATGGGAACATTTCCATGGTAGCCTTTTTCCTCCTGCTCCAGCCATACTTCAGGCTTTGTCTCATGTCCCTCAAACTCTAGATCTTCCTAACATTCCTTTGGCACAGGCTGTCATCTAGAGCTTGGTGGACCGTGCAACAAGTTACGTGCATGATGAAGCAGCATCTGTTTGACACACGCCGCAGTGTCTCCCAGACTAATGCAGGCAATGAGATCTATTCCTGAGAAGACCAATGGCATTTTTCAGGATGGTCCCAGCTCTTCAAAGGCTCTTCTTGTACCTGAACTCAGCTGCACTGTGGTTGGAGAGTTCGCTCGTACTTGTAGGCTTACAACAAAAATCAGACCTTCACATGAAAGTCACATATTCTGATGTCTAAACAGTGGTTGTCACAAACACACACATAACGCACAGACAACTAACACACACACAACTAAGACACACACACACAACTAAATTTAGATGGGGTAGAAGCCCAAAGGGTAGGATGGGGCTGAAGCCCAAAATTTAATGTCTGGACTGGTTTTTCGCCAATAGTTATTGGTTTTCCAGGATCTAGTTAATTATTTTTAAAAATATTTCACAGTCACTTATTCAAGTGGTATTGTAACTATGTACTTTTCAGAGGTGATCTACACATTTTGTTTGTTACTTGTAGGCTTACATGTATGCAATTTTATATTAAAATGTAGCTTAGATCTGTTTGGTCCATTAACTCGCAGGCACTTTTTAAGCGCATATTTTGATTACTTTCCATTCTACCGTAGAGATATAAAGTCTATAATTGACCATTTATATTTCTATGATTCTACAGACCTTGGCTGGGAACCTGGGGCTCACCAAAATTGTTCCCAATTGGGCCCCGCACCTCCTAAGGCCGGCCCTGATTGGCCCGATATGCAAACTGCAGAGGGTCCAGCAGGGGGTTTGTGATATTTTTCAGCTTGGCCAGCACAAGTCTTTCAAGGGTCTTCATGACTACAGAGGTCAGTGCTACAGGCCTGTATCATTAAGACCAGTAATCCTTGTCTTTTTGGGTACAGGGACAATAGTGGGGACTTTGATGCGGGCAGATACAATACAGGTTTGCAGGGACTGGTTGAAAATGTCTGTGCAGTTGCTCGGCACAGAGCTTGAAGGTAGAGTTGGAAACATTGTCCGGTCCTGGAGATTTCCGGCTTTTCTCTCCACTTCCTCAATTTCTATTATTGGTGGTGGAGAAGTGGCCAGACTGAAGGTCTGCAAGACTTGGTGGGTAGTGGACTGGAACTTTGCAGACTGTAGTCAGGCTGTAAGTGGGTGTGAAGTGGTGATTGGGGAGGGTGGAAAGAGTACCAGGGCTATGTTCTGAATTGCAAAAGAGGACCAAGTGAGGCCCACTAGATGAAAATTAAGACTATCACAAGTAAGGAGAAGCCAATTGGCTCATCTTTGTTTTACCTTTTATAATAGTTGGAGTCAGGTAATTATCACCTTGTTGTGCAAACTGCTGTTCATCACAAAATGGAAGAGCTGATCTTTGGATCGCTGCATGCATGAAGAAATGCTCTTCAACTCTGGTATTGAGGAGGAACATGTTTCTTGAACATTGGGATTTGGCAGATCCGCTGGCTTCTCGAATTGCACACAGCCCTTATGTATGTATCTATAAGGGCGACCTTTTCATGAGCAGGAAAGATCACGGCAAACATCTGTTGATTTTGTAAATGATTCCTCATCAAGAATCATTCTTTATTATTAGTGGTAGTGGTAGTATTATTGATAGTGAATGCAAGACTTTAGGAGGGTAAAAATGATTTAATATTGACACAATCAACACCTTCTTCTGTTCATCATCTTGTCACCAGAAATGTAATTACCTCTTACATATCGCTGTTTTTTTCGTCGTAATGCTAATGGGATTTGATTATTTCCTCAAGGGAGGAATGATGATGATAGCTTCCAGATTTGCCTGACTTGAAAAAGTTGTCAATCTTGTGACTGACTTTATTTCCGCATCAGAAACACTTAGGATGATGTCATTTCTGGGGAAATATTCCTTTGGGTCTCCATTGTTGAGTGCTCTCGAGGCAACATTGTTTTATAAATGCAATACATTCAGATTTGTGAAATAGTAACCTAAACCTACCTCCTCTGCTCCTGGAGAAACTAACCCTTGATCTGTAACCCCTGATCATACCCATCCACAGTCAAGAAACACACAAATATCCATAAAACACACAAGCAGACATACAAATGCACACAGATAAACACCTACACATACATATCACGTGTCCCATGATCATACACATGCATAAACATAAAATGCATGCACACTAATCACACAAACATGCACACACAAATATAAAGACAGCACACATGCAGCATGCACATGACAATAGACAATAGGTGCAGGAGTAGGCCATTCGGCCCTTCGAGCCAGCACCACCATTCAATGTGATCATGGCTGATCATCCCCAATCAGTACCCCATTCCTGCCTTCTCCCCATATCCCGACTCCACATATATACAAAACACAAATAGCCCGCACACAGAAACAGTGACGCACATATATAAAACACACAGCACATGCATACATGCACACAAATATCACAAACACACACACACACACACTAGCCTTGACTCCCTGGCCTGTAGCTGAGTTTGTTAAACCAGCTCAGAAGATGCAAATTAGGAAGATCTGGTTTGTTGCAACCAATGCCTGAGGCCCTATTGTACAGCAGGGTCGATATCTTTCGGGTTCACTAGAATTCTCAGCCCATGCCGTATGTATTACATTGAAACCATATAGTGAAAGGGGAAGCAGAAGGAGTAGCGGTGAACTGTTCTTTTTCAAACTGGAGGGAAGAATTCACATGCATTTCCTGGTGCATTAGCATTCAAGTCTGAAGAAGGATTCCAACCCAAAACATCATCTGTCCATTCCCTCCACAGATTCTGCCTGGCTTTTTATTCAGTGTTTATTCAGCTCTTTGGTTCCAGTATCTGCATTTCCTTGTGCCTGCATTAGGATCTTTGGTCTGTTTGTTATCTATTAATGAGCTGGGTTTGAATAGACAAGGAATTAGTTTAGAGGCGTGGAAGACAGGAAAGTGTAAAGTGGCCAGTAAACATTGTTTAGGTTGCGATAGACTGCTGAAATGGCCAGAACAAAAGACAGTGCAGCCTTTTAGATTATTAAATGTTTCAGCATTTGGTAATTCATTCGTTTTCACGTTCACTAATTCTGCTTGTCATCATGTCAATTCAATTTTTAATTCTGTTTATTTCCATAACCTTTTGGATCTAAAATGGCGGATGTGCAGGAGTGGGCGCCATTTGTATGACAGCCTGCCTGCAGTCCATCTTTTCACCCTTTTTAGTGTAAACATTTTTATTTTGGATGTCTAATCTTTTATGTTGGGGAGGGGGGGGGAAGGAGGAAACTGTATTAATCCCAGTCCTGGGTACACAAAAGGCTGGAGAAACTCAGCGGATGCAGCAACACAAATGACAGGCTGTCTGCAATCGCCTTAATCCACATTCACTATGACTTTGCCCATGACTTGGACAAAGTGGTGACTAGGTTTGCACAATTCCATTCTCGGACAATGGAACTGGAAAATGTGATTCATGTCTGCAGTTGTATAGGGCTCTGGTAAGACCACATCTGGAGTATTGGGTACAGTTTTGGTCTCCTAATTTGAGGAAGGACATCCTTGTGATTGAGGCAGTGCAGCGTAGGTTCACGAGATTGATCCAAGGGATGGCGGGACTGTCATATGAGGAAAGATTGAAAAGACTAGGCTTGTATTCACTGGAGTTTAGAACGATGAGGGGGATCTTATAGAAACATATAAAATTATAAAAGGACTGGACAAGCTAGATGCAGGAAAAATGTTCCCAATGTTGGGCGAGTCTAGAACCAGGGGCCACAGTCTTATGCCCCTGTCCCACTTAGGAAACCTGAACGGAAACCTCTGGAGACTTTGTGCCCCACCCAAGGTTTCTCTGTGCGGTTCCTGGAGGTTTTTGTCCTCCGGCAACCACCTTCAACTAGCATGACAACCGGCTTCGACTAAAGAATTACCAATTTTTAAAACGGAACCCACTTTCGACCATTAGGAAGACTGACAAAAACCTCCGGGAAAGCATGGAAACCTTGGGTGGGGCGCAAAGTCTCCAGAAGTTTCCGTTCAGGTTTCCTAAGTGGGACGGGGCATTAGAATACAGAGGAGGCCATTTAAGACTGAGGTGAGAAAAAAGTTTTTCACCCAGAGTTGTGAATTTGTGGAATTCCCTGCCACAGGGGGCAGTGGAGGCCAAATCACTGGATGGATTTAAGGGAGGGGTCTTCACGTGGTCCGCCCTGTTTCGACTAATGCAATCAACTCGATGTGCACAAATGGAAGATCAAATAGAACAAGTTGTCCAACAACTTTAGGCTGTGCACGCCACACGAAAGAAGAAGAAGATTTAAGGGAGAGTTAGATAGAGCTCTAGGGGCTAGTGGAATCAAGGGATATGGGGAGAAGGCAGGCACAGGTTATTGATTGGGGACGATCAGCCTTGATCGCGATGAATGGCAGTGCTGGCTCGAAGGGCCGAATGGCCTCCTCCTGCACCTATTTTCTATGTTTCTATAAATGGCAATATATGCTGGTCTGCCAAGAGTGTTGTCAAAGTCTGTGAGAGGAACCCTGCACTGTCTGCTAATCCCCTCACACTTTGGGAGCCCACAGAGGGCACTGCAAGAAGAGGTAGACGTCGGGCCACCTACATCAGTGAACCAGCTGCTGATTGACACAGGCCTTGGACAGCGTTAACGAACTGAGGACTGCCATGCTAGACAAACTGGTCTGAGATGCTATATTCATGGAATCAGGGATCAATCAATCAAAATCACCTCAAACAAAAGTTATTGTCATTTAGAACTACATCGACATATGCAATTCCAAATGAAATTCCGTTGCATTTGGCTCCCCGTGCAACACGATAATAAACAGAAGGATAAAATGGATAAAAGGATAAAATGAATAAAAGGATAAAAATAGACAATGGTGGCAGCCCATTACATGGCATTCAGGAGTCTGGTGGCTCGTGGGAAGAAGCTGTTGCAGAACCTTGATGTTCTGCTCCTTATGCTACGATATCTTTTGCCCGAGGGCAGCAGAGTGAACAGTCCGTGATGGAGATGTGTGGGGTCCTTTACAATACTGCTGGCCTTAGACACGCAACGTTTGGTCGCAATATCCCCGATTGAGGGGAGAGAAGTCCCGATGATTTTTCCCGCTGTCCTCATCACTCTCTGCACGGACTTCCAGTCGGAGGCTTTACAGTCCCCAAACCAGACAGAGATACAGCTGGTCAAAATACTCTCTATGGTGCCCCTGTAGAAAGTGGTGAGGACGGGATGGGGGAGGTGAGCTCTTCTCATCCGGCACTGAAAGTGCAACCGCTGCTGCGCTCTCTTAACTATTGATGTGATGTTATTTGACCAGGTCAGACTGTTAGTGATCTGCAACCCCAGGAACTTAGTGCTACTGACCACCTCCACATCGCTGTCATTGATGTGAAGTGGTGTGGGACTGTGCCGGTTTCTCCTGAAGTCGACGATGACCTCCTTTGTTTTTTCGACATTCAGGATCAGGTTGTTCGTATTGCACCAGTCCACCAGTTGTTTCACGTCCTCCCTGTAAGCCAGCTCATTGTCGTCCCGGATGAGGCCCACCACTGTTGTGTCATCTGTGTACTTCATGATGTGGTTTGTACTAAACCTGGCACAACAGTCGTGGGTCATCAGGGTAAACAGCAGTGGACTCAGGACACAGCCCTGAGGGGAGCCGGTGCTCAGAGAGATGATGTTAGAGGTGTTGTTTCCAACCCTCACTGACTGGGGTCTGTCAGTGAGGAAGTCCAGTAGCCAGTTACACAAGGAGGTGCTGAGGCCCAATTAACCCAGTTTGCTTATCAGGTGCTGAGGGATGATTGTTGAATGCTGAACTAAAATCCATGAACAGCATTCGCACATAAGTGTTCTGCTCTAGATGTTCCAGGCTCAGATGGAGTACGGAGGATATAGCATCCTCTGTGGAGCGGTTTGGCCTGTAATCAAACTGGTATGGGTCAAGTGTGGAGGGGAGTCTGGAGGTAATATGGTCCCTGACCAGCCTCTCAAAGCACTTCAACATTATGGGAGTGAGTGCTACAGGGCGGTAATCATTGAGACATTGTATATTGGATTTTTTTGGCACTGGTATGATGGTGGCAGTCTTGAAACGATGGGACGACAGCCTGGTTCAGCGAGGTGTTGAAGATGTCCGTAAGGACATGTGCCAGCTGGTATGTTATCAGGGCCTGCCGCATTTCGTGCGTTCACTCCTTTTAGGGTCCTCCGGACATCCACTATATCCACTATATGAGTGCCTGTTCATCACAGTGAGGAATACCTTTTCTCGCAGGTGTGTTATTTAATGCCTCGAACCATCCAAAATAGTTGTTGAGCTCACTGAGGAACTTATCACAGGGTGGTGGAGCAGTCTTGTAGTCCGTGATTGTTTTGATTCCCTGCCTGGTGTTCATGGGGTCATGAAAGAAGCTCTGGATTTTCTGACCATGGGCACGCTTTGCCAGCCTGATGGCTCGGTTCAGGTTGGCTCTTGTGGATCTGAGTGCCACCACGTCACCGGATTTAAACGCGGCATTACGCGCATTCCATGTACCTCTGGGGTCATCCAGGGTTTCTGGTTGGCCCGTATAGTGATGGTCTTGGTGACACAGACATCCTCTGTGCACTTTTCCATGTAAACACACATGGACGCAGCGTACTCCTCCAGGTTGGTGTGTGACCGTCAGTTGCAGCCTTCTTGAACATGTCCCAGTCCGTGCATTCAAAACAGTCCTGTAGTGTAATCATAGCTCCCACTGGCCAGACCCTAACCTGCTTCACAGTAGGTTTTTCTCTGGTAAGCAGGGGCCTGTATGCAGGAATTAGCATCACAGAGTGATGGTCTGAGGAGACAAGGTGGGGGCAGGGACTGCCTTGAATGCCTTCTTGATGTTTGTATAGGCTAGGTCCTGTGTTCACTCCCCTGGTTGCAAAGTCTACATGCTGGTAATGTGGGAGAACTGTCTTCATGTTGGCCTGGTTATAGGATCTAGGAATAACTGTGCATAGTTCCCTGAAGGTGGAATCGCATGTAGATAGGGTGGTAAAGAAAGCCTTTGGTGTGCTGGCCTTTATAAATCAGAGCATTGAATATAGGAGTAGGGAAGTAATGTTAAAATTGTACAAGGCATTGGTAAGACCAATTCTGGAGTATGGTGTACAATTTTGGTTGCCTAGTTATAGGAAGGATGTCAACAAAATAGAGAGAGTACAGAGGAGATTTACTAGAATGTTGCCTGGGTTCCAGCAACTCTGTTACAGAGAAAGGTTGAATAAGTTAGGTCTTTATTCTTTGGAGCGCAGAAGGTTAAGGGGGGACTTGATTGAGGTCTTTAAAATGATGAAAGGGGATAGACAGAGTTGACGTGGATACGTTTTTCCCATTGAGGGTAGGGAAGATTCAAAACAAGAGGGCATGACATGAGAATTAAGGGACAGAAGTTTAGGGGTAACGTGAGGGGGAACTTCTTTACTCAGAGGGTGGTGGCTGTGTGGAATGAGCTTCCAGCAGGGAATGGAGGGGTATGGTCTGAGTGCAGGTAGATGGGACTAGGGGAAAATAAATGGTCGGCACGGACTGAAGGGCGAGAGGGCCTGTTTCCGTGCTGTAATTGTTATATGGTTATATGGTTATATGGTTAAAATCCCCAGCAACAGTGAAAACTCCATCTGGATGTATAGATAGCAGGTCACTGATGGAACGATAAGGAGCATTCAGGGCCTCCTTGGTGTTTGCACTGGGTGGGGTGTACACGGCTGTGATGGTTATAATGGTAAATTCCTTGGGCAGATAGAAGGGTCTGCATTTTATTGTCAAAAACTCAATATCTGGGGAGCAATGATTTGAGACCACTGTGGCATTTTTACACCAGCTGTTATTAGTGTAAATGCACACACCACCACCCCGGGATTTCCCACTGAGAGCGTAGCTTCTGTCCGACCTGAATGTTGTTAACCCCTCCACGCGAATAGTGCCGCCAGGAACAGAGGAGTTTAACCGTGCCTCTGTAAGGATCAGGGCGCAGCAATCTCTCACCACCTATTTGGTTACCAGGTCCAGCCTCAGGTAGTCCAACTTATTATCCATGGAGCGGACGTTGGCGAGCTGAATGGACGGAAGCGGTGTGCTCCAGGGGTTAGCCTTCAGTTTCGCGGTTAGCCCCCCACGAGTACCGCGCTTTGGCTTCCTGTTGCACCGTTTCCTGCTTCTCCGAGTGCGGCCAGTGCTGGTAGGTGACTCCGCGGCTTCGTAGGCCGTTGGCTCCAGCCGACGCAGCAGTCCGAGACTCCGTAGAGTCTCCAGACTAACCCGATTCACGACCGCCAAACTGCTGGACGCATGCAGTTTCAACACGGACTGACAGTCGCACCGAAAAGCGACCATCAGACTCTGGACTGAACAAGTAAGTGAATGATTTTTTACCTTTAAATTTCTGTTACTGTCGGGAGCCAATGCAGCCGCAGCCAAACAGGGCGCCGCCATCTTGAATTGAAGGGATGGCATATAGGCTAAGGCCAACGAATGCCCTTGCATTAGTAGAGGTGGTGGTAAATGGCAATATACATCCAGGAGCACCTGAATGATTTTGCAGCATCATGCCAGAATGCTGACTACTGAGTGACAGTGAACTAAGAACTCATTCCAGTCATGCTAGTCAGCATGGCTCAACAATAGTAACACTGGTGATTTTTAAAAATTGTACTTATCGTGCTACTCACCTTTATGTGACATCTACCAGGAGCACCTGAATGATTATGCAGCATCGTGCCAGCATGTTTGATTGTTTGGTAAAATATATGATGAATTGTGAAATTTATGTTATGTTATTTTTTTAATGTTATGGAATCAAAATCAAGAATTATAAATTCACATTTCAAAAAGGGTTTCACTATTCAGTAGTAATGATTTTCAGCATTCCATACTGATATTTGAGAATACGTGAGGTTCCATTCAAAATACTGATTTTCAAAAATCCAGTTTCTGTGTAGTACGTTCCATTGCATTTATGTGAGAAATACCGATTTCCCCAACAGAATACTGATTTTCAGTCATCAAAATATGGAAATGCTCGGTGAAACTTGGCAACTCTGCAATTGTTCACAATCACATTATGTTTGAGAATTCAAAATGTGATTTGTGATATTGTTTATGAGTCACCGTGGAACTAGAATTTGTTATAATAGTATGACAGTAAAATAGGTTAGTTTGAAAGCGATCATAGTAATGTAAATGCACCATTTAGTTTGACTTCCATTTTTAATGATGGAAATTGAAGTCGAACTAAATGTTATATTCACATCCCTACTCCATGTTGAAATTGATGTGATGTGAAGTTGTCAGGAGGACCACTAAAGGTGCACTGCACACACTAACACAGTCTAACCCCAGTCTACAAAGAATGGACCCTGCACCCTCTCCTTCCCATTCACCACTTCACACCTACTCCAGTATGAAAAGGCTGTCACTTCACACCCACTCACATCCTGACCTCAGTCTGCAAAGACTGGGCCCTTCTACACCCACCCCGCTCCAATCACCACTTCACACCCAATCACCCACACCCTCTGTGCTGCAAAACATCACATCAAATATCAACAATAAAAATAGAGGAGTCTTTTCAGAGGACAAAAAAGCCTGAAATCTCCAAGACCTGACAATGCTTCCCCCTCTACTCTTAAGCTCTGTGCCAAAGCTGGCTTTAGAGACATTTTTAACCAGTCCCTGCAAACATGTACTGTCCCTACCTGCTTCAAAGTTCCCACGATTATCCCTGTACCCAAAAAGGCAGGGATTACTTGTCTTAATGACTACAGGCCTGTCGCACTGACCTCTGTAGTCATGAAAACACGCAAAACGCTTGTGCTGGCCAACCTGAAAAATGTCACAAACCCCCTGCTGGACCCTCTGCAGTTTGCATATCGGACCAATAGATCTGTGGATGATGCAGTCAACCTGGGCCTGCACTTCATCCTACAGCACCTAGACCGCCAGGGGACCTATGCGAGGATCCTGTTTGTTGAGTTTAGCTCTGCATTCAACACCATTGTGCCAGAGCTACTACACTCCAAACTTTCCGAGTTGACTGTGCCTGAACCCCTCTGTCGGTGGATCACCAGCTACCTGACAGACAGGAAGCAGCATGTGAGGCTGGGAAAGCACATCTCGAACCTTCAAATGCTCCGACATAGGAGCACTCCGCAAGGCTGCGTACACTCTTCCTCCTCATCTACTCGCTCCTCTACACCAACGACTGCATCTCCAACGTCACCTACTCTGTCAAGCTTCTCGCAAGTTTGCGGACGACACAGCCTGATTGGACTGATCCAGGATGGGGATGAATCTGCCTAACAGGACAGGAAGTGTCACAGCTGAGCGTCCTGGTGCCCTAGCAACAACTAGAGCTCAATGCTCTTAAGACAGTGGAATTGAATGTAGACTTTAGGAATGCTTCCCTCCCTCACCTCACTCACCATCAACAACACCACAGTCACATCTGTGGAGTCTTTTAAGTTCCTGGGAAACCATCATCTCCAAGGATCTTAAGTGGGGGGCGACCATCAACTCCACAGTCAAATAAAAAGGCACAACAGAGGATTGTACTTCTGCGGCAGCGCTGAGGAAGCACAATCTGCCACAGGCAATGATGGTCCGATTCTACACGGCCATCTCGTAGAGAGTCTGTTCTCACTTCTCCATCGCATGGTCTGGTTTGGCTCAGCCACCAAGCACACGACACTGGAGGCTGCAGCGAATCGTCCGATCAGCAGAGAAGGTTATTGGCTGCAACCTTCCCTCCATTGATGACACTGCAAGGGCCAGGAAGTGAGCGGGCAAGATCATCTCTGACCCCTCCCACCCTGGCCACAAACTCTTTGAATCACTTCCCTCTGGAAAGGGCGACTCCGGACTGTCAAAGCTGCCACAGCCAGACATAAAAACAGTTTTTATCCACGAGTAGTTGCTCTACTCAACAGCCAAAAATCTCCTGCCTCCTATTGATCTGGTATTTTGTTGGTTCACATGCTTGATCAATGGTGTTTAATCATTAATGTTTTATTATTATTAATGTTTAGTGTTTTCTGAGTCATCCGTAACTGTCACTGTATGTCACGTTGTTACTTGTGGGCCGAGCACCAAGGCAAATTCCTTGTATGTGAATACTTGGCCAATAAACGTACTTACTTACGTAACAGTACAGGCAATCAAATCAACACACAAAACATTTTCTAAAAAAAGGTTTTCTTTACTGCAAAAACTTACAGTATTTCATTTGCAGATTTTGCTTGCTCCATTATAAAATGTTACATAACATTTTACAACAGTGCAACTTGATTATTAAAACAAGGACAACAATTCTTGATTTAAAAAAATGTATATAACAATGACCCCAATCATCGCATTCCACCCTGTCATTACGCTTGACTCAACCAAATTTTCTTTTCTGAAATATTGGTCATAAATTTGGTGCAAAAATGCTTCAAAATAAGGCTCAGAATGCACCAGAGAACATCTAAAACCCCAGAGCATCCAGGGCCTTAAGCGGGCCCTGGACCCCGGCCACCCGGGGCTTCACGCTTGTGATGTGCGCTGCCCGCACATTATTTCACATCAAATTTTTGTAATCCTGACATGCCATCCCCCCTTTTTTGAAAAGCTTCACACAGGCTTGCAAGGTGCTGTCTGTACAGCGTTCACACATTTTCACCGTGACCTGCATGGATTTTCTCCGGGATCTCCGATATCCCCCCACACTCGAAAAACGTTTTGTAGGTTGATTGGCTTGGTATAAATGTTAAAATTGTCCCAAGTGTGTAGGATAGCGTTAGTGTGTGGGGATCGCTGGTTGTTGTGCCTACCCGGCTTGTCTGAATGACTACCGTCCGGTGGCCTTCACCTCAGTAGTCATGAAATGCTTTGAGAGGTTGGACAAGATACACATCAGCGCCTTCTTCCCTTGCAACATGAACCCGCTGCAATTCGCATACCGTCCGAACAGATCCACGGACTGATGCGGTCTCCCAGGTTCTGCACACTGCTCTCTCTCACCTTGACGGCCAGAAGGAAGGCTATGTGAGGATGCTTTTCATTAACTTCTGTTCAACCTTCAACACGATAGTCCCCACCAGACTTACTGAGAAGCTGCTGGAATTGGGGCTTCTCAACACCCCCCCGTGTCTTGTGCCTAGGTCTTGGACTTTCTCATGACCAGGCTCCAGGTAGTCAAGATGGGAGGAAAATTTTACATCGAAGTCCCTCACCCTGAGCACAGGATCCCCCCAGGGTTGCGTCTCAGCCCCTACTGTACTCCCTGTACACACATGACTATGTGGCTAGGTTCAGCTCCAACTCTATAATCAGTTTGCTGATGACACTGTGGTGGTGGGCCTGATCTCAGACAACGATGAGAAAGGCCTACGGGAGGAGGTGGCAGATCTGGCACTCTGATGTCAGGACAACAGCCTCCTCTTGAATATCAAAAAAAAACGAAGGAGCTGATCATGGACTTTAGGAGGGCACATCATCCCAGAGGACGTACTCATACCATGAAGATAAATGGGCATACTGTGGATAGGGTGAGCTGCTTTAAATACCTGGGAGTCCACATCTCAGAGGATCTGACATGGACGTCACACGCTGCAGCACTGGTGAGTAAGGCAAGGCAGCGCCTTTACCACCTCAGGCAGCTGAGGAAATTCAGAGTGTCTCTGAGGATCCTCCAGTGCTTCTACTCAGCAGCTGTGGAAAGCATCTTGTCCGGAAACATCATGATTTGGTTTGGGAACTGCTCTGCCCAGGACAAGAAGGCTCTGCAGAGAGTAGTGCGTCAGCCGAACGCACTATGGGAACTTCACTCGCCCCCCCAGCAGGAACTATACATCAGAAGGTGCAACTCCAGAGCCAACAAGATCATGGGAGACCCCTTCCACCCCAGCAATGGACTACTCCAGCTGCTACGGTCAGGCAAACGCCTCCGTTGTGGAATTCCCTGCTTCTGAGGGCGGTGCAGGCAGGTTCTCCTGATGCTTTCAAGAGAGAGCTAGATAGGGCTCTTAAAAATAGCAGTCAGGAGATATGGGAAGGCAGGAATGGGGTACTTGATTGGGGATGATCAGCCATGATCACATTGAATGGCGGTGCTGGCTCGAAGTGCCAAATGGCCGACTCCTGCACCTATTGTCTATTGTCCATTGTCTGTTGCCATGCTGTGAAAATGGAGAGGATGAGAAGGTGTTTCTTCCCAGAGGCCATTAGGACTGTAAACTCCTATCTCCCCAGGCACTAACTTACAGTACCAATTTACTGTTGTGGTGTCTTTCTTAAATTGCTGTGTTTTCTTTAGTTTCCTCCCACAAATATGTAATATGTGAATATGTGATTCTGTTCCATTCTGTTTTGTAGTTTATTTTTGCACAATACGCAAGCATTGCCACTTTTAATTTCACTGCACATCTCATATGTGTATGTGACGAATAAACTTGACTTGACTCGGTGAGCTGAAGGGCCTGTTCCCACACTGTATCTCTAAACTAAACTAAATTAAACATATTGGTGAAGGTGTGAGATTGGCTTGGAAGAATAGCCTTTTTAATGAATGGAGAATACAGGATGCTGCTGTATAGCGAGATTTAAGCATCCTTCTATGTTCGACATAGTAAATTATACAGTTACAATAATTAGGAAGCTAAATGCTGAGCAGGGAAATGAGCACAAAAGAGGATTTTTGTGTTACAACTGTAGGAGAAGACGTGAGATACCTAGGGAACCGCTGATCTTTCTGATCTAGGGAACATTCTGATCTTTTTAAAGGAGGAATTTACACGCCTTGTACTCAGTTTAAAGAACGTTCACAACTTAATTCCTCAGATCAGATGGCTATCATGAGGAGCAGTGAGAGGTTTGGCCTACATTCATTGGAGTGCAGAAGAATGAGAATAGATCTTATTCTGGAGGGGCTGATAGTAAGCGTACTATCGTATTCATGGGGAATCTATATCTAAGTAGCATAGTTTCAGAATAAGAGCTGCCCATTCAAGATTGAGATGGAGAGAAACATTCACATAGAGAAGGCAAAAAATATTTGCAATCCTCTATCCCTGAGCGTTATCGAGGCTGAGTCATTGTATATATTCAAATATGATTTTTTTGGACAACAGGGATATCAAAGGTTGTGGGGATCGGGCAGGAAAGACCAAGATCAGATCAGCCACAATATTATTGAATGATGGAGCAAGTGCAAATGGTCCTATGCCTTCTGCTCTTTTTACTTGTTCTTTTGTTGTTGTGATCCATAATAAGCAGAGCTTTTAAAGCAAAAATAGATTCTCGATTAGAGTCATAGAGTGATATAGTGTGGAAACAACCCCTTTGACCCCACTTGCACACACTGGCCAATATGTCCCAGCTACACTAGTCCCACCTGCCAGCATTTGGTCCATATTCCACCAAACATATCCATGTGTCTTTTTTAACTGCATCGTTTAAATGTTGGGATAGTCCCTGCCTCAACTACCTCCTCTGGCAGCTTGTTCCATACATCCACCACCCTTTGTGTGAAAATGTTACCACTCAGATCCCTATTAAATATAATCCCCATCATTTTAAACCTATGTCCTCTGAACCTCGATGCACCTACTCTGGGCAAGAGACTCTGTGCATCTACCCGCTCTATGCCTCTCATGATCTTATATACCTCTAAAAGATCACCCCCCATCCTCCTGTGCTCCAAGGAATAGAGTCCCAGCCTACTCAACCTCTGCCTATAAATCTTCCCTTTACCCTTTCCAGCTTGATGTGCGGGTGTCAGGGGTTATGGGGAGAAGGCAGGAGAATGGGTGTAGGAGGGAGAGATAGATCAGCCATGATTGAATGGCGTAGTTGACATGATGGGCCAAATTGACTCATTCTGCCCCAATTACTTATCACCTTATGACTTATGATAAAAATATTACCTTGCTGATTATTTACTGATCATTTTACTACATTTTATTTGGGATGTAAATAATGATGTTCTTCATTCTGCAGCAGCTATTGTTCCCAGTTAGGTACTTCATAAAATATATAAACTCTCACAATGTGGTAAACGTATGGTCCCTTCTCCACCCCAAAACCCTATTCTCATTTCACAATTGTTTTTACATTGGGTTTATGTTCCATTTACTCCCTACAGAAGATTTGTATGTTTTGATAAACTAACCAAGTTCTTCCTCCTGTCTCTCCACTCTGGTAATTGAATAACTATTCATCATGATTGCATACTGAACTTTGCATTAAAAGTACAAAAAGCAAAAGACATTGCGGGAAGCAGAAAGATAAACAGAGTTAACTCTTTCTCTTTCCACAGATGCTGAGTGATCTGTTGAGTGTTTCCAGGAATTTCAGAAGGCTTTCGACAAGGTCCCACATAAGAGATTAGCATACAAACTTAAAGCACACGGTATTGGGGGTTCAGTATTGATGTGGATAGAGAACTGCCTGGCAGACAGGAAGCAAAGAGTAGGAGTAAACGGGTCATTTTCAGAATGGCAGGCAGTGACTAGTGGGGTACTGCAAGGCTCAGTGCTGGGACCCCAGCTATTTACAATATATATTAATGATCTGGATGAGGGAATTGAATGCAACATCTCCAAGTTTGAGGATGACACGAAGCTGGGGGGCAGTGTTAGCTGTGAGGAGGATGCTAGGAGGCTGCAAGATGACTTGGATAGGTTGGGTGAGTGGGCAAATGCATGGCAGATGCAGTATAATGTGGATAAATGTGAGGTTATCCACTTCGGTGGCAAAAAAACAGGAGGGTAGACTATTATCTGAATGGTGGCCGATTAGGAAAAGGGGAGATGCAACGAGACCTGGGTGTCATGGTACACCAGTCATTGAAAGTAGGCATGCAGGTGCAGCAGGCTGTGAAGAAAGCGAATGGTATGTTGGCATTCATAGCAAAAGGATTTGAGTACAAGAGCAGGGAGGTTCTACTGCAGTTGCACAGGGTCTTGGCGAGGCCACACCTGGAGTATTGCGTACAGTTTTGGTCTCCTAATCTGAGGAAAGACATTCTTGCCATAGAGGGAGTACAGAGAAGGTTCACCAGACTGATTCCTGGGATGGCAGGACTTCCATATGAAGAAAGACTGGATAGACTCGGCTTGTACTCGCTGGAATTTAGGAGATTGAGGGGGATCTTATAGAGACTTACAAAATTCTTAAGGGGTTGGACAGGCTAGATGCAGGAAGATTGTTCCCGATGTTGGGGAACTCCAGAACAAGATAAGGGGGAAGTCTTTTAGGACCGAGATGAGAAGATTTTTTTCACACAGAGAGTGGTGAGTCTGTGGGATTCTCTGCCACAGAAGGTAGTTGAGGCCAGTTCTTTGGCTATATTTAAGAGGGAGTTATGTGGCCCTTGTAGCTAAAGGGATCAGGGGGTATGGAGAGAAGGCAGGTACAGGATACTGAGTTGGATGATCAGCCATGATCATATTGAATGGCGGTGCAGGCTCGAAGGGCCGAATGGCCTTCTCCTGCACCTATTTTCTATGATTCTATGATTGTATTCTTGTCGGTTATCTTGAATCTTAGACATAGAAAGAAGCTATTCATCCATTGTGCCAATGATAACAAAAAAGAGCTCTTCTGCCTGATCCCAAATCCTGTGTAAACCTGCTCAACAGACACTTTACCTCACTGCTCCCAGGCAAGAGAGAGGAAGAAAATAACTGTCAGCATTTTAATCTCTCTCTAATGATTCCTGATGGTTGGTCCTTGTGTCAGGTGGGTGTTAAGTGTGGACAGAGTTAGGCTCAAATGTGATACCTCCACAGACAAATTATCTTCAAATAACTCCACCGATAACTACTTGGTGTCCTAACTGAAGCACAGCCTGCGTTCGTGAACATATCTTAACATCGTTTGGCAGTGTGAGGAGAAGGGAATGGGTAACGAAAAATACTCAATTTCCTAATCTCTGGATAGTACATGCCTTAAATTTATGTCACACAAGAAAACACTGCATCCCTCTGGAACAATTACCAATAGACACAAGTAGTAACATTTTCATTCTAGTTGACATCAATAAATCATCACTTTTTCTGATCTGCTTATAAATAAAATGTTGGTAGGAATGGCATGACACTGGTAATAGCTTCTAAATGACAGGGATACTATTTCTATAATACTACATGTTACATTTATGTACCTTGCAATAGAATATGCTCAACATTGCAAAATATGGTTGATTAATAAATTTAGAATGCACTTTGAATCATAGAGTAAACAAGTGTTTACATATTGTTCAGGCTAGACAAAGGCCGATTGCGTTAGATTTGAGTATACAGAATATTGCCCAATAAAGATGAGTAAGTAAGTTTATTGGCCAAGTATTCACATACAAGGAATTTGCCTTGGTGCTCTGCCCACAAGTAACAACATGACATACAATGACTGTTACGAATGACGAATGACTCAGAAAACACTAAACATTAATAATAATAAAACATGAATGATAAAACACACAATGATGAAACTCACATGTAACCAATGAGTTCTGCCTCTTTCCATTTCAACAACAAAGATATTCAAAATTAATTCTCCTTACACTTACACTGGGTAAACAACACTGGGGCGGTATTAGCAAAAACCTTCAAGTGATCAGCACCATTGCACAATGCTGAAAGTACAAAGGGGTGTTATAACCCTTTTTTATGTTCCACCAGTTGCACACATTGTACCTTAAAACAATTTGCATTGAACTATTTAGTTGATTATGTTGTTAAAATTGAATAAGCTGCAGAATGCAGCCTGAGGATATTGTGCAGCTGATTATCATGATACCCTAGCAGGACGTGTATTTGATGAGCGCCAGCTCTCTTGCTACTCTAAACATTAATAATTGGAGAGCATAAAAGTCAAAAAGTCGTGTTGCAGTTGTATAAAACTTTAGGTAGGCTACATTTGGAGTATTGTGTGCAGTCTTGGTCACCGCATCACAGGGAGGATGAGGTTGAACGGTTTGATGATCCACTGTGTGGACAGGAAATTGTAGGAGTACGTGTATGATTTTTAGAAGTAATGAATATATCTCTCTGTTCCTTAGATACTGATGATAAGTCCCTTTTAATATCACATTTTTACTTATCACCCTGCTCCACAGGCAGATTCTCTTTTGAGCATCTTATTGGATTCTGCTTCATTTATAGCTCCTATTAGTTTCTTGCATTTTATTGTCATTCTCCTAACCACAGACCACAACCAGTGCTGTGCTTTGTATTCCATAGTCTCAATGAAATATTATCACTCCTTTTCACTTTTTGCTTCCGAACTAAACTTTTCTTTATTGTGGTGTTTCCAATCTTATTCCTAGGTCTTGCACTTCCTCTTACTTCAATAGAACATAGAATGGTGCAATGCAAGAACAGGCCCTTCGGCCCGCAATGTCTGTGTCGAACATGATACAAGACCAGCACTCATCAACCTGCACATAACCAATAGCACTCCTTTCCCTGCATATCCATTTGCCTATCCAAAAATGTTTCAAATGCCACCAATGTATCTGCTTCAACCATCTCTCTTGGCAGCTTGTTCCAGACAGTCACCACGTGCTATGTAAAAAACGTCCTGCGCATCTCCTTTAAACTTTGTCCCTCATATCTTAGAGCTATGCCTTCCAGTATTTGATTTTCCCATCCTAGAATAAATATTCTGACTGTCTACCTTATCTGTGCCTCTCATAAATTTATATCCAATACTTCTATCAGGTCTGCTCACAACCTTCGATTTTCCAGTGAAAACAATTCAAGTTGTCCAACCTCTCCCTATAACCCAAGTCTTATAAAGCTGCATGGTGTTCCTGACTCTTATACTCAATGTCCCATCCTGTGAAAGCAACCTTATCACATGCCTTTGTTACCATACTATCTACCTGTGATGCCACTTTCATTGAATTATGAACTTGAACCCCAAGATCGTATGTCCTGCTTTTTGTGTTCTCACAAATTCCAAATCTATAACAAATTGTGTCTCTATATTCCTATTCCGCCCTTGCCCACGTTCAGCTTTATTATCTCCTTTATTAATTTCCAGAGAAAACTCTCTGGTGGATCATTTATAATCATGCACCTTGACACCTGCTATCTAATTACAAAATGACATCTGGAACTGTCAATGCATTAAATGATTTCTCAACTCAACATTTCATGTCCTCATGTTGTGCAAACCCTTGTTTGCTTCCACATCATTCTTCCGGATCCGGCCCTTATTCACCACTGCCCCCCCCCACCCCCCTCTTCCCCCACTAAAGACACTTGTATTTGAACTAGATTTAATTCCAAAAGTCTCATAAATCTTTGTTTGAATGTCTCAAATCTAGTTTCCACCCTTTTCTGAGTAATTAGATAAATACATAGTTCAACATCTTATCTGAAAAATTGCTCGTTAGATAAAATTCTACTTCCTTAATGGTGTATTAAAGCATCAGCCTAGATTTGTGTTCAAATTCCACTGTGTGACTTGAACATGTGATCTTTATTGCTCAGAGGCTAGATTGCTACCATAGAGCATTATGAGTGGTTCATGTGTGCTCAGAGTATCTCATCCCAGTCTTTTGTGCAAGTCTACCATATCGAGCACTTTTTACAAATGCCCAGTCCTCATCTGGGAATGCTGTAACAAAGGATTGGCAGTGACAAGATAATTGAAGTATAATGTTACATCTAATCCAAACTTTTTGAGACAAAAGAGACCACTGTGAAATGACCAAAGCTAGTCACACTTCGGTCCTTTAACCTTCCTTGAATAGACTCAAAATGCTGTGTGAAACATTGATACAGATTTATGGCTTCTTATGGAAGTAAGGTCCATGTCTTTCCAATCTAGGCCTTTGGCTGACAGGCTTTCAATGAAGATTGGCTAATGTGGCTGAAGGGGAGCTTCCTTGATAAGATAGTATGTGATTAGCTGTTGAGATATATGCCACTGGCAGTGAATGATAGGTTAAACAGACAAAGACAATTATGTGAGATAAAATTATTAGGTAAGAAATTTACCATTCTTAGAGCGACCCATCTTTGATCATGGGTCGTGGCCACAGAATTTGGAGAACTTTCACAATATATCAGTAGCGGCCGATAGTTATGAATTCCCACTCCTGAAAATACTTTATTATGCTTGTTATTTGCAAACTTTTCCCTTAGGCAGATTCTAAACATACATTGATCAAAATAATAACAAATCTATACAGGTACCCAAGTACCAATTTGCCAACATGCCACATTGAATAAATCCATGAATTTGCAATGTAGCTTCCATGCCAGTGTACTTGATAGTCCCAATTGCAAAACTTAAATGTAACATGTGAAACAAATATGTGCATCAGTTACAAAGCGTTTGACAATAGTTCTGCAACATCACAGGCATGAAATGTTCCAACCAGTTGAAAAGTTGTCTCAGTACTTTGCATAATGTCGCAGAGTAATAACATTGAAGTAAAAATTATATTTTGGGCCACTCATCATAAGACATTATGGATAAAGATAATGCAGCAACGTTCATGGATGTGGAAATTGCTGGCAAGGTTTAGTGTTCATCCTAAATGCACTTTGAACTGAGCGGGTAGCTGGTAATTAAGAGATGCCAATAAACTAAACCAAGAATGGTAGACTTTTATTACATAAAGAATACAGTATAGACCAGTGGTACACAAAAGGCTGGAGAGACTCAGCGGGTGCAGCAGCATCTAAGGAGCGAAGGAGATAGGCGACGTTTCGGGTCGAGACCCTTCTTCAGACTGGTCAGGGATCAGGGAAATGAGAGATATAGACGGTGATGTGGAGAGATAAAGAACAATGAATGAAAGATATGCAAAAAAGTATCCAAGATAAAGGGAACAAGCCATTGTAAGCTGTTTGTAGTGTGAAAATGAGAAGCTAGTGCGACTAGGGTGGGGGAGAGAGATAGAGAGAGGGGGAATGCCAGAGCCCGAGGCTGAGGGAGAGGTGGGAAGGGGAGGAGACAGCAAGGGTTAACAGAATTGAGAAAATTCAATGTTCAAGCCCAGAGGATGCAGACTCCCCAAGCGGAATATGAGGTGCTGATACTCCGACTTGCGGTGTTGCTCACTCTGGCCGTGGAGGAGGCCCAGGACCGAGAGGTCGGATACGGAATGGGAGGGGGAGTTGAAGTTCTGAGCCACTGGGAGGTCGGATTGGTTATTGCGGACCGAGCGGAGGTGTTCGGCGAAACGATCGCCAAGCCTCCGCTTGGTCTCACTGATATAGATCATCTGGCATCTGGTGCAGCGGATGCAGTAGATGAGGTTGGAGGAGGTGCAGGTGAACCTCTGTCGGACCTGGAAGGACAGAACTTCTGTCGGACCTGGGCCTCCTCCACGGCCAGAGTGAGCAACACCGCAAGTTGGAGGAACAGCACCTCATATTCCTCTGGGCTTGAACATTGAATTTTCTCAATTCTGTTAACCCTTGCTGTCTCCTCCCCTTCCCACTTCTCCCACAGCCCTCGGGCCCTGGCATTCCCTCTCTCTCTATCTCTCTCCCCCACCCTAGTCGCACTAGCTTCTCATTTGCACACCACAAACAGCTTATAATGGCTTGTTCCCTTTATCATCGATACTTTTTCGAGGGAGTTCATCGAGGCATTGTTCTTTATCTCTCCACATCACCGTCTATATCTCTTGTTTCCCTGATCCCTGACCAGTCTGAAGAAGGGTCTCGACCCGAAACGTCACCTATCTCCTTCGATCCTTAGATGCTGCTGCACCCGCTGAGTCTCCCAGCCTTTTGTGTACCCTTGATTCTCCAGCATCTGCAGTTCCTTCTTTAACAGTATAGACCTGTTCCAGCTCAGGAATTGGCCCTTCAGCTCCCAATGTCTGTGCCGATCATGATGCCGAGTTTAAATTAATCGATTCTGCCAGCACACGGTCTATATTCTTCCATTCCCTTCCTGTGCATGCACCTATCTAAATACTTCTGAAATGTTGCTATCCCCACCACTTTCCCTAGCAGCACATTCCAAGCACCTACCATTCTCTGTATATAAAACTTGTCTTCTAAAGCGCCTTTAAAATTTCCACTCTCATGTTAAATCTTGGCCTTCTAGTATTTGACATTCTTATCTAAGGAAAAAGATTATGTCTATACCCTATCTATGCCTCACATGATTTTTATTTATTATCAGGTTGCCACCTCAGCGTCTGAGAAAATAACTCAAGTTCGTCTAGCCTCTCCTTACTGCTTATACACTCTTAACCCACAACATCATGATGTAATTTCACAACATGTGTTATTGTTGAGTAAGCTTCCATGCTGGGATTGCACATTCCCAACATCTAGCACTCGACAAAAGAAACATCACCAGATCTGGATATGTTTAAGAAGGAACTGCAGATGCTGAAAAAAATCGAAGGTAGACAAAAATGCTGGAGAAACTCAGCGGGTGAGACAGCATCTATGGAGCGAAGGAATAAGTGACGATTCGAGTCGAGACCCTTCTTCAGACTGATGGGGGGATGGGGGGTGGGTAGAAGAAAGGAAGAGGCAGAGACAGTGGGCTGTGAGAGCTGGGAAGGGGAGGGAAAAGAGTGAGAAAGCAAGGACTACCTGAAATTGGAGAAGTCAATGTTCATACCGCTGGGGTGTAAACTACCCAAGCAAAATATGAGGTGCTGCTCCTCCAATTTATGGTAGGACTCACTCTGGCCATGGAGGAGGCCCAGGACAGAAAGGTCAGATTCGGAATGGGAGGGGGAGTTGGAATGCTGAGCCACCGGGAGATCAGGTTGGTTATTGCGAACCGAGCGGAGGTATTGGGCGAAGTGATCGCCAAGCCTACGCTTGGTCTCACCAATGTAGAGCATCTGCGACCAGTTTGAGTCGGCCACGGGAGCCAGGGTGAACTGCAGGAAGAACGAGGCCATGCTCTTTGGCAACTGGCCCGACCGATCTTCCATCCTCTTCACCATCAAGCCTGACTTCTTGAAGGTGCTGGGGATCTGGTTCTGGGGGGCTGAGGTGTGTGACAAGAATTGGCTGGAGCGGACAGCCAAGGTGGGGAAGAAACTGGAGCTGTGGAAGCAACGCTCCCTGTCTATAACGGGAAAAAATGGTCATCAGGTGTGAGGTGCTCTCGGGGCTGCTGTACTTGGCGCAAGTGTGCCTGTTCCTCCCTCCTACGCCACAGGGATCACCCGAGCCGTTTTCTAGTTCATCTGGGGGTCGAGGGTGGACCGGGTGCAACCGGCCACAATGCACAAGTCGGCAAACAACGAGGGTAAAAGCGTGCCCAACGTCGCCCTCACCCTGATGGGCACCTACGCGTGTGGCTGCATCAAGCTGAGCGTAGACCAGACTGATTTACTGATTCACCAGACTGATTCCTGGGATGGCACGACTTCCATATGAAGAAAGACTGGATAGACTCGGCTTGTACTCGCTGGAATTTAGAAGATTGAGGGGTGATCTCATAGAGACTTACAAAATTCTTAAGGGGTTGGACAGGCTAGATGCAGGAAGATTGTTACCGATGTTGGGGAAGTCCAGGACAAGGGGTCACAGTTTAAGGATAAGGGGGAAGTCTTTTAGGACCGAGATGAGGAAAACATTTTTCACACAGAGAGTGGTGAGTCTGTGGAATTCTCTGCCACAGAAGGTAGTTGAGGCCAGTTCGTTGGCCATATTTAAGAGTTGGATGTGGCCCTTGTGGCTGAAGGGATCAGAGGGTATGGAGAGAAGGCAGGTACAGGATATTGAGTTGGATGATCAGCCATGATCATATTGAATGGCGGTGCAGGCTCGAAGGGCCGAATGGCCTGTTCCTGCACCTAATTTCTATGTTTCTATGTTTCTATGTAGAGCCAAGGCACTTGGGCACCTGCAGTCACTACCTGCTGAAGTTCTACCTGTCCCCGATGTTGCAAAGGATGGGCCTGGCGCAGATGCCATGCAATGTGCCAGTCAGCTGGACATTGCCGCACCATCTGTCATTCGTGGAAAGGTTCTTCCGGATCATCACCTTTGATCACAAGTCCATCGGGGAGTGGTCAGCATGCCAGTGTACTTGATAGTCCCAATTGCAAAACTTAAATGTAACATGTGAACCAAATGTGTGCATCAGTTACAAAGTGTTTGACAATAGTTCTGCAACATCACAGGCATGAAATGTTCCAACCAGTTGAAAAGTTGTCTCAGTACTTTGCATAATGTCTCAGAGTAATAACATTGAAGTGAAAATTACATTTTCTGCCACTCATCATAAGACATTATGGATAAAGATAATGCAGCAACGTTTAATTCATTCATGGATGTGGAAATTTCTGGCAAGGTTTAGTGTTCATCCTAAATGCACTTTGAACTGAGCGGGTAGCTGGTAGTTAAGAGATGCCAATAAACTAAACCAAGGATGGTAGACGTTTATTACATAAAGAATACAGTACAGACAGGGCCGGATTAAGACCCATAGAGGCCCTAAGCACTTAAAAGATTTTGGTGCCCCCATATATATGTAATTCAAAATATAAACAATAATAAACCATAAAATACATTTTTATTTTTCAAAAATGAAACAAAACTAACAGTAAGATGGAAAATAATGTTTATTTTTGTATACTTCCACTTTATTTATATTTGAAAAGTTTTTGCCTACTTTTTTTAATTGCAAAGTCTTGATCAGATCCTCAAACTTAATCTTACGTAACACATCTGCCTCTATAGTTAGTAGAGATAAGGCATCCAGCCTGCCTTGTTGCATAGTTGTTCTGATGGGAGTTTTAATTAACTTCAACTGAGAAAATGAACGCTCAGCTGAGCAATTTGTGACCATTAATGTTAAAAATATACAAAACGCAATGTCTACATTTGGAAAGGCACACTCAATGTTGTCTTCTACAAATATTTTATAAAGTTCAGCATGATTGAATCTTGAATTACATTTTTTGTTGCACTGAACTTATGGCGCACATATGAGTGAAACTGCTGGAGCTCAGCTGAGAAATTAGTGTTCAAGTCCTCTGGGTAAGCATCAATCAGTTTTTGACAACACTGAGAATACCTTTCAATTTCAGTAGATGATGAAGTCATTGAAGTCACATTATGTGGCACATCACTTAGGAAAGAAAACCTCTCTGATATTTCTTTGTATATCTCTCCTCTTCATCTCATCTCAGTTTTAAGTTTGTCAACAATTGTGTAAAAGGCGGTGATACGAAATTTATCTCTGCCGTTCAGATATACTTCTGGTGCATCTCCGTCATTGTCATTTGGTACCTTCTTTCCGATACGTTTGCAAGTTTGAGCTGCCTTGTAATCAACATCTGGTAGCATTTCCTTTGTAGCTGCTTCATATCTTTCAAATTCAACTTGTGAAGTGCACAGTTGGTCAGCTAATGATCCATACAGATCTGCACATGTTTTTAAGTTCACATCCTCATTCTGTAGAACTTGGCATACTCTGTGAAAATGTTGCAAAATCTCATTCCAAAAATTCAACATAAAAATGAATTCTAGCTCTTGCATCTTATTTGCAATATTATTTGCTTCTCTTCTAGTGTCTCCCTTTTGTGACTGGTCTTCAGCTATACAGTCTAGCACTTCTAAAATTTTAAGGAAAGATTTCAAAATTGCTGCTGTTGCCATAGCATGTGCCTCCCGCCTAGTATCAGAGAGGGATCTTAAGACACTTTCATTTCCAATACAACCTTTAAGAATTTTCCACCGGCTGGTTGAGGCTAAAAAAAAGGTATAGAGCAACTGCACTGTAGAGAAGAAATTAACCGCCTTTTGACAGCAGTCAACAGCACTTCGGCCTACCATATTTAGTAGGGCACATATATAGCAAACTTGTTTGTTTCTAAAAATTTTTGCTGCATCCCCTTATAACGCCCAGACATGTTAGCAGCGTTGTCGTAAGACTGACCCCTACATTTTGAAAAGTTTAGCTTACAAACTTCACGTAAACACTGCAACACCTGATTTTCCATTTCCTCACCGGTATGGCTTTTCATTTCCAGAAAGGTTAAAAAGCGTTCAATAGGCTGCCATCTTTTAAGTACCTAAGTACAACACTTAACTGATCGATATGTGACAGATCTGGTGTTGAATCAACTGACTAACTAAAATAACCAGAAGATTTTACTTCGTCAACAATAAGCGCGTGGACCTTTTGAGCCATCAGTTGAATGTGTTCCTCCTCACAGGTGGTTTTGGACAGGTAAGAAGGATTTCCTTTTCCAGAATTTCCATATTTCAAAATGTGACCTGCTAAAAATGGATCGAACTGACTTATGAGCTCAAGCAGCCCTAAAAAATTCCCATTTTGCAATGATCCAAATCTTTCTTCTGTTCCTCGTAAAGCCAAGCCACGTTCAGCTAACGCACGAATAACAGCTATGATACGCCTCAAGACATGTTCCCAGTAATCACACTCTTCCTGAATTTGTTTTTCCAACTGTAGCCCCAACCCTAAACCTTGTCTGCGAGTTAACTATGTTAGCATAGCGTCTCGGTGAGTAGTGCTTTTTTCATGATGATCAATTACAATCGAATTTCGCCAGTCACTGAACCCTTCTCTTGTAACAAAATGTGAGAATTTTTTAGAAGCAAACAGTTTACAAACAAAACAATATACTGATCCTGTTGATGGTGAATACAATAACCACTCTTTCCTGTATTTCTCACCATTGGCTTTTGTTCCAACAAAAAGCTTCTGCGAACAGTATCTTACTGGTTTGCCTTTGAAAATAGGTTAGGTTAGGTTATAAAAGGCAGATTCCAAAACAAGCACTTTTGGTAATGGTAAAGACGAGCACTTTAGGCAATTTTACCATATATATATATATATATATATAGGGAGAGAGAGAAATAGAGTATATATATATATATATACAAAATAGAGAGAGTACAGAGGAGATTTACTAGAATGTTGCCTGGGTTCCAGCAACTATGTTACAGAGAAAGGTTGAACAAGTTAGGTCTTTATTCTTTGGAGCGCAGAACGTTAAGGGGGGACTTGATTGAGGTCTTTAAAATGATGAAAGGGATAGACAGAGTTGACGTGGATAAGCTGTTCCCATTGAGGGTAGGGAAGATTCAAACAAGAGGGCATGACATGCGAATTAAGGGACGGAAGTTTAGGGGTAACGTGAGGGGGATCTTCTTAACTCAGAGGGTGGTGGCTGTGTGGAATGAGCTTCCAGCAGAAGTGGTGGAGGCAGGATCGATTTTAACATTTAAAAGTAAAGTGGATAGGTATATGGACAGGAAGGGAATGGAGCGGTATGGTCTGAGTGCAGGTACTTGGGACTAGGGTAAAACAAATGGTTGGCACGGACTGGAAGTTTCCGTGCTGTAATTGTTATATGGTTATATGGTTATATATACACATAGAGAGAGAGAGTTATCTGAATCACAATCTGACATTGTCACTCTATAAATTATTGTGTGTTATCACTGTAAATTTGCCGAGAAATAAACACCACACGCAAACGCCATCCACCAACACATAAAACTGACTGGTAAATAATACCCAGCAACACATGAATAAATCATAAACTCCGCACATCTTGTTTATGATTGGTCAATTTTATATGATGTCACTATGACACCATGAACACTTCGAAATTATATTTCTGATCATTTAAACCACTTTGAATATTATTTTAGCAAATTTAAAGTGATTTATTTTGTGCCGTAAACCATTTACCATTTCTGTGGTACCCCCCTTCCCGCGATGCCCTAAGCATGTGCTTATTTTGCTTAATGGTTGACCCAGCCCTGAGTAGAGATCAGTTCCAGCTCAGCAATAGGCCCTTCAGCTCTCAATGTCTGTACTGATCATGATGCCGAGTTTAAACTAATCCCTTCTGCCAGCACGTGGCCTATATTCCTCCATTCGCTGCCTGGATATGTTTAAGAAGGAACTGCAGATGCTGGAAAAATCGAAGGTAGACAAAAATGGTGGAGAAACTCAGCAGGTGAGGCATCATCTATGGGGCGAAGGAATAGGTGACGTTTGGTGGGAAGAAGAAAAGAAGAGGCGGAGACAGTGGGCTGTGGGAGAGCTGGGAAGGTGAAGGGAAAGAGGGAGAAAGCAAGGACTAGCTGAAATTGGAGAAGTAAACTACCCAAGCGAAATATGAGGTGCTGCTCCTCCTCCAACTTACGGTGGGACTCACTCTGGCCATGGAGAAGACTCAGGACAGAAAGGTCAGGTTTGGAATGGGAGGGGAAGTTGAAGTGCTGAGCCACCGGGAGATCAGGTTGGTTATTGCGAACCGAGCGGAGGTGTTGGGCAAAGCGATCGCCAAGCTTACGCTTGGTCTCACTGATGTAGAGCATCTGCGACCAGTTTGAGTCAGCCACGGGAGCCAGGGTGAACCGCATTAAGAGCGAAGCCATGCTCTTCGGCAACTGGCCCGACTGATCCTCCATCCCCTTCACCATCAAGCCTGACTTCTTGAAGTTGCTGGGGATCTGGTTCGGGGGGGCTGAGGCATGTGACAAGAACTGGCTGGAGCGGATAGCCAAGGTGGGGAAGAAACTGGAGCTGTGGAATCAACGCTCTCTCTCCATAACGGGGAAAAATTTGGTCATCAGGTGTGAGGTGCTCACGGGGCTGCTGTACTTGGTGCAAGTGTGGCCTGTTCCTCCTTCCTACGCCACAGGGATCATCCGTGCCATCTTCTAGTTCATCTGGGGGTCGAGGATGGACCGGGTGCGACGGTGCCACAATGTACAAGTCGGCAGACCATGGAAGTAAAAGTATGCCCAACGTCGCCCTCACCCTGATGGCCACCTTCGTGTGTGTCTGCATCAGGCGAAGCGTAGAGCCAAGGCACGTGGGCACCAAGTGTCACTACCTGCTGATGTTCTACCTGTCTCCGGTTTTGCGAAGGATGGGCCTAGTACAGATGCCACGCAATGTGCCGGTCAACTAAACACATTGCCGTCCCATCTGTCATCTGTGGAAAGGTTCTTCCGGACCAACACCTTTGACCACATGTCCATTGGGCAGTGGTCAGCACAGAATGTCCTGCAGGCACTGCAGGGAAAGGCCTCCATGGATCCTGTGGCGTGGTTCCCAGAGCAGACTGCCCAGCTTGTCTGGCAAGATGCCTCATCGTCAGAACTCAAGACCTGGCTTGGCTGGCAGTGAGGGGAGCCCTCCCAGTCAGATCCTACCTGCATCGTCAGAACCTCACTACCAGCGTTCGCTGCTCTCAGGACGGCTGCTATGGACAGGAGATGGTTGCCCACCACTTTGCAGAGTGTGGATTCACAAAGAGAGTCTGGAGATGTCTGCAAGGGTCCCTGTCATGGTTTATTCCGACAGCTCTGTGATTTCCGGACTGTTCCCAGGGACGCATTCAGAGACAGACTTCGAGTGCTGCTGGAAGGTCATCAACTCGGTGAAAGATGCTCTTTGGTCTGTTCGAGCGTTGTTCACCACCCAGCAGAGCGAGATGTCCATCGGGGAATGTTGCCGACTGGCCCGCTGCAGACTGCAGGAGTACGTCCTGAGGGACGCACTGAAGCTCGGTGCAGCCAACGCCAAGGCTCGGAGGGGGAGGAACACAGCCTAGGGTCCTTCCGTTGCTGGACATGTGGGGCAGGGTGTGGTGGAGATCAAAATAAGGGAAGGGATTCCATGCCAGTGGGCCACATGAGTGGCAAGGATGGGGGATAAATTAGTGACATTTGAGCAATGTATGTAGACTGTATTGAATATTTTGTATAGCCTCCGAAAATGTCGGATGAATTTTTATTACCTTAATAAAGTCTATTTTGGAAAGAAATGAACGACTGCAGGAGTACGTGCTGAGGGACGCCCTGAAGCTTGGTGCAGCCAACGCCAAGGCTCGGTGGGGGAGGACCACAGTCTATGTTCCTTCCACAGCTGGACATGGGGGGGGCTCGGTGTGGGGGAGACGCCCCTCAAAATAAGGGAAGGGATTCCATGCCAGTGGGTCACGTGAGGGGCAAGGGTGTGGGGTAAAATTGTGATTTGGGGAAACTGTATTGAATGTATGTATAGCCTCCGAGAATGTCGGATGGAGTTTTGTATGGATCATGTATTGTATATATTTACTTCCCGAATAAAGTATATTTTGAAATTTTTTTAAATCTGAGCGGAGGTGTTGGGCGAAGCGATCTCGCCGATGTATAGCAGCTGACACCTAGAGCAGCGGATGCAATAGATGAGGTTGGAGGAGATGCAGGTGAACCTCTGCAGCACCTGGAAAGACTGCTTAGATCCTTGGATAGAGTCAAGGGGGGGAAGTAAAGCAACAAGTGTAGCATTTCCTGCGGTTGCAAGGGAAAGTACCAGGAGGGGGTGGTTTGGGTGGGAAGGGACGAATTGACCAGGGACTTACGGACGGGGAGTGGTGAGGACAAGGGGGACTCTGCCCGGAATGGGGAGTGAGAGCGACAGGGGAGGAGATGGGGAAGATATGGAGAAATTGGTAGGGGGACCCCAGGAAGCAGGGTGGGAAGAAGTGTAGTCCAGATAGCCATGGGAGTCAGTGGGTTTATAATAGATGTCGGTCAGAAGTTTGTTGCCTGCGATGGAGATAGTGAGGTCTAGAAACGGGAGGGAGATGTTGGAAATGGTCCAGGTGCATTTGAGTGCCGGATGTTAGTTAGTGGTGAAATGGATGAAGTCAGTGAGTTCTGCATGGGTGCAGGAGGTAGCACCAATGCAGTCGTCGATGTAGTGGAGGTAGAGTTCAGAGATAGGGCCGATGTACGTCTCGAACAAGGATTGTTTGACATAGCTGGGGCCGTGCCCATATTGCACGTGCCCATAGCTACGCCTTGAATTTGGAGGAAATGGAGGAGTCAAACGCAAAGTTGTTGCGGGTAAGGACCAGCTCCGCTAGGCGGAGGAGAGTATTCATTTGCGGCCCTCTCTTTCCATATATAACCATAAAGTGGATTGATGGTTCATGCACATTTGAGTTTTCCCAATTCTCCAACTATGAGGAGGCAATATAGTTACATTATTTGTTCAGCAAGCAGAGAAACAAATTTAATTGAATGATTGTTATTTGTTCCTCTCTTTCTGGGGAATTCTCTGGGCTGTGCTTGGCAGCTTCCCAGTGAGACACAAACAGAAACACACAGCAGTTCCAATGGCAACTGTGGAATAACAAATAAAGTAAAATATTTTGTGTTTATGTTAGAACCTGACTGGAATCTTATGGGTAGTCTGGGATTTACATTCCTGAGAATTGTCATCAAGAGGATGCTCTGGACATTAACAAAGAACCGCAAGTGTTCAGATGTACAAAGGAGCAAGTTAAAAAGTATACTGTTAATACTATTAACAATTAATGTTATATCAATGGGCAAAGTAAAACCTTTCATCTCGTCCTGATAATTTTCTAAAATATGTTACAGTTATACACCAATGTAGGATCTGTGGTCAGATGTTTACCAATGACCATGGTTGTGCTCGATGATAGTTTATAGACATTTTAAACTTTGCTGCTTTGGTTTCTAAATTAGATTTATCACTGGTAATCAAAATGATTAATATTTCAAGTATTGATGCCCTATATTTTCACTGCTTTTACTGCAAACTTAGATCAGGATGTATCAATAACTCTAAGGTTTTGCCTGTTGTTACTAAGTCCTAAGTCAATCAACTTATCTTTTTGGGACCAGAGAAAGCAACTACATCAATGAGAGCAATAGTAACCAAAATCCCAAAGCAACTCAGCAAAATTATATTTGCGGGTCATAAAAAAAAGCAGTATAGATCAGAAAAACAAAACAATTGTAATGAAAATAGCAGAAGGGCTAATTGGAAGAAGAAAGCAAATGGGGCTAGCGCCACCATGCCATCCAAAAAACAGCACAAAGTGTCAGAATACCCCCTGAATTCCATCAAATTCTGCCATTTATTCATTTAACCGTATCTCATGGTAACATTTTAAATCCTGAACAGAGGCAGAACAAAGGAGGAGCCAGCGCAGGATACTTTGTAACTTTGTCAGCACCCTTTATGTGGCGGCTATTACATACCTTGGGTATGCAAGCAAGGAATATCACTGTGACTTGTCACATGTGACTATAAAGTATTCAATTCAATTCAAATCAATTCAGGTCAAGACCCTAGCCAACTTCTAGTACTTGATTGGTAGTGGTAGCAGAGGCCTGATAATGGTTGCTGATACCTGCCTAGAACCTAATAGATTGATTGAATTGAACTATAATGCTGGCAACAGATAAACAATAAGAAAATACAGTAATGAGTGTAGGTAAGTACATCTTGTTTACTATGTACAGCATGTTCAATTTTCTATGTATGACATTAATACATGTCAATTTGAACACAATTTTTTGCACAATTATGTCAAGTGGCAAATTGTGCAAGTGGCAAATTTACACGAATGAAGCACCCTTCTTCAGTGCAGTGCTTTGCAATCTTCCCTCAGTAAATTAGTCGGAGTAGACTTCTTTCGTGTGGCGTGCACAGCCTAAAGTTGTAGGACAACTTGCTCTATTTGATCTTCCGTTTGTGCACGTCGAGTTGATTGCATTAGTCGAAACAGGGCGGACCACGTGAAGGTTGCAATCTTCCACCTCAGTCGGAGTAGTAATCTGGTGTAATGGTGACCAGGAATAAATTTGTTTATTCTTGATCTTTAAGTTTTACCAGCCACATCATAATCATATGTTGACATCATTGAATGCTTCTATATTCCTATAGTGTGTGTGGAAATATTATGTATCGTTTCAAACTAAAGCAGAGGAGGCAACTTATTGCCCAGCAGATCTGCCCTAATCCTGAATAACAAATACCTTGACAATGGGGAATCTATTATAATTTAATTATCTGCCATCATCGTTCACTTCAAAATAAACGTCTCTTTGAAAATTGTGGGAAGTGCAAATGTCACAGTGGGGCTGTAAAAAGGTGTTCTTGGAGATCAGGGTTGAAGTAAATTGTTGGCTTAAGTATAGTACCTTCTAGCTTATAAAGGCACTCTGAATGCAACTGGGGATTTCAATGTACTGAATGTGGATGATCAGCCATGATCACAGTGAATGGTGGTGCTGGCTCGAAGTCTATTGTCTATTGTCACAACGTGTGAAAAGGTGCCAATTCTGATATTCTTATCCTTGGTGTGAAATAAGAAACTCATTAAAACCAGAGATTGCAAAGAAATCTCCAGATTTGGTAACAAAAATGCTGGAGTAACTCAGCGAGACAGGCAGCATCTCTGGATAGAAGGAATGGGTGACATTTTGGGTTGAGACCCTTCTTCAGACTGAATCAGGGGAGAGGGAGATACAGAGATAAGAAAATGTAAGGTGTGAAAACGAGTCGAGGGCAATGGAGATCAAGGAAAATGTAGAATAGATCATTGTTAGGTAGGAGAAGGTAACATCAAAGCAAACAGAGATACAATTGCAAACGAGGAGAACTGGGAAGGTGGAACGGATGGAGAGAGAGGGAAGGTAAAGGTTACTTCAAGTTAGAGAAGTCAATATTCATACCGCTGGGGTGTAAGCTGCCCAAACGAAAGCGACATAATTAAAACCAAATGGTGCAAAGAACCAGAAAAGCTAAAAATAAACTTGTGTCAGTCTACATATTCCATCCCACCTTTGTTCGTGATTGCATTAACACTTCTCTGTGAGTGGGTTGTCCAAGTGTGCTTCAATGGACATGTATAGTGCACCAAATCTTGCATCATTATTTTTTTTTGTAATTCTGTAAGTGTTCTGCCTGTGGCTCTATACCTGAACTTATCTTCTGCTAAAGAGTGACTCCCTTAACACAATTCTATCCTTACTAATCCCCCATACTTGATTTCTTTATAAGCTTTACTTCATCCGCAACTGTGCTGATTGTGTCTGCTAAGATTGTGTTTTGTTCACAAATCATCTTTGTCCTTGATTAAACAAGGCTTCTGATGCCTTGTTTAAAATTCATATCTCTTTATTTAAATCTCTCAATGATTTACCCCTCGATATCTGTGTAAACTTTCACAACCTGTAATCCACTCTACCAATGCTGGGTCAGCCTAATGATGGCTTTGGCAATCCATTTCACCTGAGCCTCATAATCACTATCACCTAGGATTGAAGCTGTAAGGGCCTGTCCCACTTGGCATCATTTGCACGTCATTTACGCGACATAATTTACGCGTCATGACGCACGATTACGGTGTGTGGTGACGTAGGCCGTGACGGCGGTCGCGCGTGGCGCCCCAGGATTTTGGGATTCACGAAACCTTTGTGCGCCACCTGCGTGATGTGCAAATGACGCCCAAGTGGGACAGGCCCTTAACTCAAAAAAACGACTGGGTTGAGGTGGCGTAAGAGGGTAAATTGCTCAAATAGTTGGAACAGGAACGGAATCAATCTGATGGAAGTTTGAAGATGAAACAGAGGTTGAGAGAGGAGGCAACTGATCTATGCATGGGAATCAGGTTGCAGATTTATTTTAGTCATCAGTTTTTAAAGTGCAGAGGGTGGGGTTTCACAGACTTTGAGGTGAATGGCATTGGAAAATAATTGAATCAAAGCAGAGTCCCCTTTGTCAGGTTATTTGTTATCCAGGGTCAGGACAGATCTGGTAGGAAATAAGTGGACAACTGAGATCTGAGCCTGCAAGGTAAGATGTGGTATTGTACTCCTTTGCACCAGGGTCTGCTGAAGTGTTGCCTTCAGGCCCAAGGAGATTGATCTCTACCTGAGTCCCATGATTGAAATACTCCTCATTCCAACAGGGAAGACTCCTTGACCACTATTAGGACTACATCACCTACTCCCTTGTAATGGCCATCCACATTCATTGGCCACTATTAGCTCCTTCCGATTTCTGCTAACTTTTGATCATTATCTTCCCGAGTCTCATCTAGTATCAAGGCCATCACTGTACCCAGGCACCATATCCACCCTCTTGATCCAATAATCTCATCCTTAATGGCAACAGGATGTTTTGTGTTTCTGGACCTCCATCCCCACCCACACATCCTACCCTTGATTTCCTCATTTCCTCATTCCTTCCTGGATGTTCTCATCGGCTATAGTCTATACCTTCCTGCCCTCACAACTTAACATGGCACTCAACCAACCTGTTACTTAACTTCCTGTGGGTGTTAAGCCTGCCATATTTTAATTCTGCATGACATCAAGAGAATTTGTTCTACTCGATATCCAACTTTCAACGAGGCAGAACTCATTTATCGTTTAGACAGTCTGAAGTCCCTTTGCTTTCCATGCTCAACCTCTTTCTGTAAGAGGACTGAGACAGGTTAAAATATAATAAAGCAAATATTTAAAAATTGTGGGAAGTGCAAATGTCACAGTGGGGCTGTAAAAAGGTGTTCTTGGAGATCAGGGTTGAAGTAAATTGTTGGTTTAAGTATAGAACCTTCTAGTTTATAAAGGCACTCTGAATGCAACTGGGGATTTTAATGTACTGAATGTGGATGATCAGCCATGATCACAGTGAATGGTGGTGCTGGCTCGAAGGGTCAAATAGCCTAGTCCTGCACCTATTGTCTATTGTCTATTGTCACAACGTGTGAAAAGGTGCCAATTATGATATTCTTATCCTTGGTGTGAAATAAGAAACTCATTAAAACCAGAGATTTCAAAGAAATCTCCAGATTTGGTAACTCTTTCTGTAAGAGGACTGAGACAGATTAAAATATAATAAAGCAAATATGTGATCATCAGAAATAACTTTCATTTTCCGGGAAGTAGGATGACTGCATTGAGCAAAGATCTAACTGTGATCTAACAAGTTTTATTTCTTTATGAGTAACAGGGTGTCACACTGAGCTCCATATGTTAACAAGGCTTGCCGATCTACTTTGCATTTGATACTCCTGACATTTCCCTGATGTACCATTCTCTGTCGAACAACCCACATAGTTGTTTACCAATTGAGGTACAGAGAATGTTCAACTGAGGAAGAGGAGTGTGTGTGTTTTTTCAATAATTTCAATGTTTCTACCCAAAACCTCACTCTTCCACTGAAAGCAGAACCTCTGCACACCACTGTCGAAACTCTGCTTAAATGGAATTTGTCAGAGTTTAGTTCAATTCACCTGGTTTGCTGGGTCTGAAAGTGTGACTTGGGAAATACAGTAGGAAATATTTACTAATAATTAATTTAATGGGGATATTTGCCTTTGCTGGTTTTTGCAAGATGAATGCAGTCAATAATGTTTTCAAATTACAAATTCAACTTGGACAAAATTCAACAATTAATGTCTGCTGTGTAGATAGACAGTTTGAATTGGATGAGTATACACAGCCAAAACATTAATAAATTGTTTTTCAGAATTAAATTGACACAAGTTTAGTTAACACTAAATTTGTAGTCTTGTTATAGAGTCTAGTCGTCAAGTCAAGAGAGTTTATTGTCATGTTTCCCAGATAGGACAATTAAATTCTTGCTTGCTGCAGCACAACAGAATATTGTAAGCATAAATACAGAACAGTTCAGTGTGTCTATATAGCATAGATCTAACTGTGGCCATATATATATACACATAAATAAACAGATAAAGTGCAATAGGCTGTTGTAGATTTCAGGCTCCTGTATCTTCTACCTTACTGACGGCAGCGGAGAGATGGGTGTGTGTCCAGGATGGTGTGGGTCCTTGATGATGTTGGCTGCCATTTTGAGGCAGTGACTGCAATAGATCCCTTCGATGGTGTGGAGCCGATGATGGACTGGGCAGTGGTCACAACTTTCTGCATTCTATTCCGCTCCTGGACGCTCAAGTTGCCGAACCAAGCCACGATGCAACCAGTCAGCATGGTCTCAACTGTGCACCTGTAGAAGTTTGAGAGAGTCCTCTTTGACCAAACCGACTCTCCATAATCTTCTCAGGAAGTAGAGGCGCTGATGTGCTTTCTTTATGATTGCATCAGTGTGCTGGGACCAGGAAAGATCTTCGGAAATATGCATGCCCAGGAATTTGAAGTTCTTGACCCTTTCCACCATTGTCCCGTTGATATAAACGGGATTGTGGGTCCCTATCCTAAGCCTTCCAAAGTCCACAATCAGTTCCCTGATTTTGCTGGTGTTGAGAGCCAGGTTATTGTGCTGACACCATTGGTCAATCGGTCGATCTCACTTCTATACTCTGACTCGTCCCCATCAGTGATTCGTCCCACAACAGTGGTGTCGTCGGCGAACTTGATGGAGTTTGCACTATGTCTGGCTACGCAGTCATGAGTATACAGTGAGTACAGCAGGGGCTGAGCACGCAGCCCTGAGGTGCTCCGTGCTGATTGTTATCGAGGATGACACATTTCTACCAATACGGACAGACAGTGGTCTGGGAATGAGGAAGTCGAGGATCCAATTGCAGAGGGATGCGCAGAGACCCAGATCTGAGAGCTGGGTAACCAGCATGGAGGAGATGATGGTATTAAATGCTGAGCTGTAGTCAATGAATAACAGCCTGATATATGAGTTTTTATTGTCCAAGTGGTCCAGAGCGGAGTGGAGAGCCAGTGAGATCGCATCCACCGTTGATCTGTTGTGGCAGTAAGCGAACTGCAGTGGGTCCAGGTTCTTGTCGAGGTAGGAGTTGATATGCGCCATATTCAACCTCTCAAAGCACTTCATCACCACTGACGTTAGTGCCACTGGTCGATAGTCATTGAGGCTCGTCACCTTGCTCTTAATTCCCTCTCTCGAGGGAATTTAACTCCTTTATTCTCGCTGGAGTTTACATTTCCCCTCAAGCCTGCGTACGTGAGGTGTAAAACGGAACTCGCTGACCAGGTAATGAGAGTAGAGAGTGGCTTCCATGGTCATTGTTTTGGGGGACTTTAACAAAACTAACCTCAGCCATGACCTTCCAAAATACAGACTTCATGTTACATGCCCCACCAGAGCGGAGAGAACACTCAATCACTGTTATACGGCAATCAAGCATGCATATCGCTCTATTCCCCGGGCAGGTCTGGGTCTCTCTGATCATTGTCTAGTCAGCGATCAGAACAACGAAAAGGTGGACAAGCGAGTGCATTAAGAACCTACAATCCTGCTTTGACTGCACGGATTGGAATGTGTTCAGGCGGGCGCAGCGCGGACTCTCGGCGTGGAGCGGGCGAGCCCTCGCTGGGGCTTGCCGGAGGTGAGCGCTCCATTCGCTGGCCCGCGGCAGCCGGCAGTCTGCAGAGCTCCAGCTGGCGCGGCGTCCACAGCCTGGGTTCCCTCGTGGGGGACCCGGGGGAAGAAGAGCGCCGAATGCCGGCTACTTCTACCGTGGGCGCGGCGGGGACTTACTTACCATCAGGAGCAGGGTCACTCGCCAGGGATCCCTGGAGAGGAGCTCCAGACCATCGGCCCTGTAGTCTGCGGTGCTTCTGGCTGCAGCGCGAACTTTAAATCTCCAACCGCTGGCCTGCGGCCTACACCAGCCTGAAGCCGCAGTCTCCGGTGGGGAGGCACCGATTCAGGACTTACCTGGACTTTTTACCTTGTCTGCACATCTGGATGCCCGAAGCGACGGCTGCAGAGGGTTGAGGTCCCGACTACGGGGGAAAATGGAGGAGGACTGGCCAATTTTTGTGCCTTCCACCACAGTGATGAATTAAACGTGTTAAATTTTTTGTGTGTTTTTGTGTGTTCTTTATCATTGTACCGCTGCTGGCAAATTCATTTCACTTGCACTTTATGTGCAATGTGACGAATAAAACTGATTGTATTGTATTGTTCACTGCAGCCCTGGTTCACTGCAGAACTCAAGACAGCTCCGACGGTCTAAAGAGGAGGCCTACATGAGCAGGGATGCAGACGTCTACAGGCAGGCCAAGTACAAGCTGAGAAGAGCCGCTGATTGGTGGAAGAGGACTTGAGGGAGCAGCGGATTGGCAGTCAGATCCCTGCTGATTTCTATCAGCTAAAATCCTTGCTTTGCATTGTATTGTATATTGTATTGTATCCAGGGTAAGGGGGAGGATGAGTGCCAGGGCAGTTTACTGTTCTGGATGTCAGATGTGGGAGGTCATGCAGTCAGATAGCTCTGCAGACGTCCACATCTGCGCCAGGTGCGTCAAGATGGCGCTCCAAAAGGACCGCATTCGGTACCTGGAGCCGCAGCTCGATGACCTCCGTCTGGTCAGGGAGAGTGAGGAAGCCATAGAGAGGAGTTACAGACAGGTGGTCACTCCAAAACCACAGGAGACAGAAAAGTGGGTCATGGTTAGGAGAGGCAAGGGGCGGAGGCAGGGACTACAGAGTAACCCGGTGGCTGTACACCTTGGCAATAAGTACTCCTGTTTGAGTACTGTTGGGGGGCACAGCCTACCTGGGGGTAGCAACAGTGACCTGGCCTCTGGTACAGAGACCGGCCCTGTTGCTCAGAAGGGTAAGGAAAAGAAGAGGAGGGCAGCAATAATAGGGGACTCTATAGTTATGGGGTCAGATAGGCGATTCTGTGGATGCAGTCAGGAGACCCGGATGGTAGTTTCCCTCCCTGGTGCCAGGGTCCAGGATGTGACTGAACGTGTCCAAGATATCCTGAAATGGGAGGGAGAGGAGCCAGAGGTCATGGTACATATAAGTACCAATGACATAGGTAGAAAAAGAGAAGAGGTCCTGAAAGGAAAATTTAAGGAGTTAGGAGGAGTGTTAAGGAGAAGGACCGCAAAGGTAACAATCTCAGGATTACTGCCTGTGCCACGTGACAGTGAGAGTAGGAATGGAGTGAGGTGGAGGATAAATGCGTGGCTAAAGGACTGGTGCAGAGGGCAGAGATTCAAGTTTCTGGATCATTGGGACCTCTTTTGGGGAAGGTGTGACCCGTACAAAAAGGACAGGTTGCACTTGAACCCGAGGGGAACCAATATCCTGGCGGGGAGATTTGCAAAGGCTACTGGGGAGATTTTAAACTAGATCGGTTGGGGGAAGGGACTCAAATAGAGAAAGCAAGTAGTCCATTTGTGCGGCAGGAGGCAGAGAAGAGAAGCAGTCAGACGCAACACGTAGCGGGAAAGAAGAAAAAAATAATAAACGGAGAATAAGAAGTGGAGGGTTTCTTAAATGTGTGAGCAGAGAGACAGATGGGTGTAAAATGAGGATACGAGCAATAGGTAGCTAGGTGAAAAGTGGCAGGCAGAAAAATCCAGGGCAAAAATTAAAAAGGTCCACCTTTCAACATAATTGTAAAAGGGGCAAGAGCGTTGTAAAAACAAGCCTGAAGGCTTTGTGTCTCAATGCAAGGAGCATTCATAATAACGTGAATGAGTTGAATGTGCAGATAGCTATTAATAATTATGATATAGTTGGGATCACGGAGACATGGCTCCAGGGTGACCAAGGCTGGGAGCTGAACATCCAGGGATATTCAATATTCAGGAAGGATAGACAGAGAGGAAAAGGAGGTGGGGTAGCGTTGCTGGTTAGCGAGGATTTTAACGGAATAGAAAGGAAGGGCATTAGCTTGGAGGATGTGGAATCGATATGGGTGGAGCTGCGAAACACTAAGGGGCAGAAAACACTAGTGGGTGTTGTGTACAGGCCACCTAACAGCAGTAGTGGAGTTGGGGATGGCATCAAACAGGAAATTATAAATGCGTGCAACGAAGGTAAAACCGTTATAATGGGTGAATTAAATTGGCAGGGGTGCTGAGGAAGAGGATTTTGTGGATGTATGCGGGTAGTTTTCTAAACCAACATGTAGAGGAACCAACGAGAGAGCAGGCTATTCTAGACTGGGTATTGAGTAATGAGGAAGGGTTAGTTAGCAGCCTTGTTGTACGTGGCCCCTTGGGCAAGAGTGACCATAATATGGTTGAGTTCTTCATTAGGATGGAGAGTGACATTGTTAATTCAGAAACACGCGTCCTGAACTTAAAGAAAGGTAACTTTGAGGGTATGAGATGTGAATTGGCCAAGATAGTCTGGCAATTGATTCTTGAATGGTTGACGGTGGATATGCAATGGAAGGCATTTAAAGACTGCATGGATGAACTACAACAATTGTAGGGCAAAAGAATAAATCAGGGAAGGTAGCGCATCCGTGGATAACAAGGGAAATCAGGGATAGCATCAAAGCAAAGGATGAAGCGTACAAATTAGCCAGAAAAAGCAGTCTACCAGAGGTCTGGGAGAAATTCAGAGACCAACAGAGGAGGACAAAGGGCTTAATTAGGAAAGGGAAAATGGATTATGAAAGATAACTGGCAGGTTACATAAAAACTGACTGCAAAATTTTTTATCGATATGTGAAGCGAAAGAGATTAGTTAAAACAAATGTAGGTCCCTTGCAGTCAGAAACAGGTGAATTGTTCATGGGGAACAAGGACAAGGCAGACCAATTGAATAACTACTTTGGTTCTGTCTTCACTAAGGAAGACATAAATAATTTGCCGGAAATAGCAGGGGATCGCGGGTCAAATGAGATGGAGGAACTGAGTGAAATCCAGGTTAGCCGGAAAATGGTGTTAGATTTTTCCCGATGTTGGGGAAGTCCAGGACAAGGGGTCACAGTTTAAGGATAAGGGGGAAGTCTTTTAGGACCGAGATGAGAAAATCGTGTTTCACACAGAGAGTGGTGAATCTGTGGAATTCTCTGCCACAGAAGGTAGTTGAGGCCAGTTTGTTGGCTATTTTTAAGAGGGAGTTGGATGTGGCCCTTGTGGCAGAAGAGATCAGGGGGTACGGAGAGAAGGCAGGTACAGGATACTGAGTTGGATGATCAGCCATGATCATATTGAATGGCGGTGCAGGCTCGAAGGGCCAAATGGCCTGCTCCTGCACCTAATTTCTATGTTTTTAAGAGGAATCAGAGATGCCAAGGAAAGGTACTCTGAGAAGTTGTGGAGCAAGTTCTCAGCTAATGACCCTTCTTCAGTTTGGAAGGGCTTGCAAGAAATTACCAGCTACAAGAGGAAAGTCTCCCGCTCTTTGGACAATCATCAGCTAACCAATGACCTGAATGAATTTTACTGCAGGTTTGAACATCGCAAACGTAACCCTGGTACCCCTCCCCCCCTCCCCAACCAATTCAGCTAGACCCCAGTCTACAAAGAATGGACCCTGCACCCTCTCCTTCCCATTCACCATTTCACACCTACTTAAGGCAAGACTCCAGTATGAAAAGACTGTCACTTCACAACCACTCACAACCTGACCTCAGTCTGCAAGGACTGGGCCTTTCTACACCCACCCCCCTCCAATCACCACTTCACACCCAATCACCCACACCCTCTGTGCTGCACAACATCACATCAAATATCAACAGTAAAAATAGAGGAGGTGGAGAGCCTTTTCAGAGGACAAAATCTCCAGGACCTGACAATGTTTCCCCCTCTACTCTTAAGCTCTGTGCCAAACAGCTGGCACCAGTCTATACAGGCATTTTTAACCAGTCCCTGCAAACATCTACTGTCCCTGCCTGCTTCAAAGTCTCCACTATTGTCCCTGTACCCAAAAAGGCAAGGATTACTTGTCTTAATGACTACGGGCCTGTCGCACTGACCTCTGTAGTCATGAAGACACTCGAAATCTTGTGCTGACCAAGCTGAAAAACATCACAAACCCCCTGCTGGACCCTCTGCAGTTTGCATATTGGACCAATAGATCTGTGGATGATGCAGTCAGCCTGGGCCTGCACTTCATCCTATAGCACCTAGACCGCCAGGGGACCTATGTGAGGATCCTGTTTGTTGATTTTAGCTCTGCATTCAACACCATTGTGCCAGAGCTACTACACTCCAAACTTTCCGAGTTGACTGTGCCTGAACGCCTCTGTCGGTGGATCACCAGCTTCCTGACAGACAGGAAGCAGCATGTGAGGCTGGGAAAGCACATCTCGAACCCGCAAACTCACAGCATAGGAGCACCACAAGGCTGCGTAATCTCTCCTCTACTCTCTCTTCACCAAAGACTGCACCTCCACAGACACCTCTGTCAAGCTTCCTAAGTTTGCGGACAACACAACCCTCATTGAACTGATCCAGGATGGGGCGGAATCTGCCTACAGACGGGAATCGTCACAGCTGGCGTCCTGGTGCCATAGCAACAGCCTAGAGGTAAATGCTCTTAAGACAGTGGAATTGATTGTAGACTTTAGGAGAGCTCCCCCTCCCCTCATCCCACTCACCATCAACAACACCACAGTCACATCTGTGGAGTATTTTAAGTTCCTAGGAACCATCATCTCCAAGGACCTTAAGTGGGGGGCGTCCATCGACTCCACAGTCAAAAAAGCACAACAGAGGATGTACTTCCTACGGCAGCTGAGGAAGCTCAATCTGCCACAGGCAATGATGGTCCAATTCTACACGGCCATCATAGAGTCTGTTCTCATCTTCTCCATCATGGTCTGGTTTGGCTCAGCCACCAAGCATGACATCCGGAGGCTGCAGCGAATCGTCCGATCAGCAGAGAAGGTTATTGGCTGCAACCTTCCCTCCATTGATGAACTGTGCACTGCAAGGGCCAGGAAGCGAGCAGGCAAGATCATCTCTGACCCCTCTCACTCAGGCCACAAACTCTTTGAATCACTTCCGTCTGGAAGGCGACCCCGGACTGTCAAAGCTGCCACAGCCAGACATAAAAACAGTTTTTATCCACGAGTAGTTGCTCTACTCAACAGCCAAAAATCTGTAGCCTCCCTTTGATCTGGTATTTTGTTGGTTCACATGCTTAATCAATGGTGTTTTATCATTAATGTTTTATTATTATTAATGTTTAGTGTTTTCTGAGTCATTCGTAACTGTCACTGTATGTCATGTTGTTACTTGTGGGCGGAGCACCAAGGCAAATTCCTTGTATGTGAATACTTGGCCAATAAACTGACTTACTTACTTACTTACTTCTTGGGCACCGGTATTATTGATGCCCTTTTAAAGCAGGTGGGAACCTCAGACCTCAGAAGTGAGAGGTTGAAAATGTCTGTAAAAACTCCAGCCAGTTGGTCCGCACAGGTTTTTAGAACGTGACAGGGTATACCATCAGGTCCAGGCGCTTTCTGAGGATTCACCCCCCCTGAAGGATCTTCTGATGTCGGCCTCTGTGACTGTGACTGAAATACCATCGTGGGAAGCACATCAGTTTTCTCCCTATCAAAGCATGTGTAAAACGCATTGAGCTCGTCAGGGAGTGATGCTTCGCTGACAATTGAGCTGCCTCCTGATTTTGCCTTGTAGGAGGTGATGGCATTCAAGCCCCGCCACACTTGCCGAACATCCGTCATCCTCCAGCTTGGACCAGAAGTCCCTTTTGGCCTTTTTGATGGCCTTACCAATGTTGTATCTGGACTTCTTGTCGACCTTGATTAATATTGATTTGAAGATATGGGCAATGGAGTAAAAGCTTCGAACTCAATGAACCTCTCCACATTTTTCCTCATGTTCTCCAAGCTGGGTTTAGGGATCCAGGAGGTTGTAGAAATGGTCGGTGGTCAGAGGGCTATTTGGAGGCCGAAGGGAAGGGTCAGGTGGGCTATAGAAACCAATTCAGGGACAGAATAGTTGGTGGCTGTGTGAACTGGAATCTAGGGCATGGGGGACAAAATCTCCAATGACGGCATCAGGGGATTTGGCCAAATGAACTTTAGGATATTGGAGAATTGGATCCAGCGAGGTTTCAGAACATTGTAGTGTCAGGGTCATCAGAGAATCAATGCAACCTTGAGAGATGTGGGTGAAGGCATGAGGACATTTGGCCATTAGGGAACTTGGAAATAAAAGAGTTTTGGTCACGAACAGTCATGGGGTAACAACAGTGGGTGAAGAGATTGGCATTTCAGGACCCCAAATGGGCGCTAACCTATGGAATTATGGGTGCCCCATGTGAATGTTGTCAAAAAAAAAGCTTTATTTTTCTCCCCCAATGCTCCAAAAGAAAAAGCAACTATATGTAACACAATTTGCTTCAGGATGTTCTTGATTACATTTCCATACCATTCTCCGTTATTGGGTTAAAGTAGAGGCATCTACCCTGCGTTTAATTTAATCCGGAAATACTTGGTGGTGGATTTTCACATCTAAAATGGGGAGAATTTGCATAAGACTGGTAAGAAATCCATTATATTAGAAATAATTACATTTATAGCCATTTATTTAAAAAAAATCTTCCAAATATCTTTCACGATACTGGTCACTGTGACCTCATGATTGTGCTGCTGTAAGTTGGAGGTTACTTTCTGGAAACTGGATGAATCATAAGTTTACAGGAGAAACATGGAAAATAGGTGCAGGAGTTCAATATGATCAGGATGGATAGTAAATTGTTAGATTTTACTCAGCAATGCAAATTAGCTGATGAAATAAGCAATTTTTATTTATTTATTTTTAAATCATTAATGTCTTCCTTTTTCATTTTCCTGTGTTATAGTGAAATAAATACATGCCTCAGCGCCTTATGTGAAGTGATTCTTTCTTCAGAAAATGAGGCATATTTAGCTTGTTTACCCTTCATAAGAAATATACAATTTAAGATTATTTACATTTTATCTTCTTTGTGAAACTGTCACTGTAACAGTGCTTAGGTTTGTTAAAATGTTCCACTTTAAAAAAAATGTCCAGAAAATATTTTCAATTTAGTAATTCAGGACTTTATTTCTTGGTACTTGAATGTTTTTGAATATTTGAGATCAACACATATATGCAACATGAATTATATATGATGTAGCCATTCATAATGCACTGTAAAACGTAAGGCATTAAATGACAACTTTCAAAATCAGATGGATGTAAAGAATCTTAGGTTGCTCTTCACAGAGGAACAGACCATTTCTTGCTATTGAGGGAGTGCAAGGTGCAGCACAAGGTTAATTTCCAGGATGGCGGGATTGACATATGATGAAAGAATGGATCGACTGGGCATATTCACTGGAATTTAGAAGGTTGAGAGGGAATCTTGTAGAAACATGTAAAGTTATTAAGGGATTGGACACGCTAGATGCAGAAAAAATGTTCCAGAATCAGAGGTCACAGTTTAAGGATAAGGGGTAGGCCATTTAGGATTGAAAAGAGGAAAAACCTTTTCACCCAAAGAGTTGTGAATCTGTGGAATTCTCTGCCACAGAAGGCGGTGGAGGCCAATTCACTGGATGTTTTCAAGAGAGAGTTAGATTTAGCTCTTAGGGCTAATGGAAAATGGGGAAATAAGGAATATGGGGAAAAAGTAGGAACAGGGTACTGATTTTGGATGATCAGCCATGATCATATTGAATGATGGTGCTAGCTCGAAGGGCCAAATGATCTATTCCTGCACCTGTTTGCTATGTTTCTATGTTTCTCCCAAGTCCATAGACAATGAGAAGTAGGCGACTCAAGCTTTGAAGCTTCTTACATCATTTAATAGGATCAAGATTGATTTGTTGTTCCTCAAGCCTGCTTTCTTACCCTCTCCCCTTGATTCTCTTGTTGGTTAATGGGAATGTGGGAACATACTAAGTACCAACAGGCTGCATTACAATAGTGATTTCACAGTGATTAATCAGTCGTGAAGCACATTGTAATATCCTAAAATTATAAAACGATCCATATGAATATAAGTCTTACCTTCAACCTGCAATGTTTCATTTGTCACATTTGCAACATTTGAAAGCCGTTAATTTATACAGCATGGACACACATTACTCGGTGCAAAGCATCCATGCCAGCGAAGATGTCCATCTAAGCTAGTCCCATTTATCTGTGTTAGGCCTACATTCCTTGAAATCTTTCCTATCCATATACCTGTCCAAATGTCTTTTGTGTTGTTATTGCACCTCTCTCAATCTCTTCCTCTGGCAGCTTCCATACGTTCCATACACGCATTACATTAGTATGAGGCAGATGCCCTCAGGTTCCATTATAATCTTTCACCTCTTACTGTAAACCTATGCCCTCTAGTTCTTGATTCCCTAATCCTGGGAGAAAGACTGTGAACAGCCACCTCATCTGATCCTCAAGGTTACATACACCTCTATGAAGCTCACCTCAGTCTCCTACACTCCTAGGAAAGTCTTAGCTTGCCCAAACTCTCTCTATAATATAGGTCCTCGAGTCTTGGTAACATTCTTGCAAATCTTCTTTGCACACTTTCCACCACAATATGATACAATATGATAGAACTTTATTTATTCCAGGATGGAAATGGATCTGTCAACAGTCATAAAAACCACAAAATCCATGAAAGATTAAATTAAAGAGACGAGTGGAAAGGCTTGGGGGTTGTGCAAAGATTTGGGGGGGGGGGGGGAGGGGGGTTGGAAAGGGGAGTCAGTCTCAGTCTCAGTCCACCACACGACAGAAGGGGAAAGAGATGTAAAGTTTGATAGCCAGAGGGAAGAAGCATTTCCTGTGACGTTCTGTCCTGCATCTTTGTGGATCAGTCTGAAGAAGGATTCTAACTCTAAACATCACTTCCCCAGATATGCTGCCTGACCTGCTGGGTTATTCCAGCTCTAATTGTTGTTTTTTTCCCCTATAATTATTGCCTTGCCTGTTGAAGGCCAGCATGCCAAATGCTTTATTTGCTACCCTGTCTATCTGTGATTACACTTTTAGAGAAGTATGTACTTGTACTCCTAGTTCCCTCTATTCTATAATATTGTGGCACAGCATTTGTCACATGAGCCAAATACTCTGTTGAACTTCCACAGGTGTAAGGTAGGGAGTATCCTGGTTCAGTAACATGAATACCCTGGAACGAAGAAGGCTGCAGAGAATAGTAGACATTGCCGAGTCACTGGTTTTGACCTCCCCACCTTCAAAGGGATCTACAGGAGGCACCGTCTCAAAATGGCAGCTAATCTCATTAAAGATCCACACTACCCGAGCCACGCTCTCATCTCACTATTACCATTGAGATAACGTGCAGGAGTTTGAGTACCATGATCTCCACGTTCAAGAATAGCTTATTCCCATCAACTATCAGGCTCTTGAACTATGCAGAACACTAAACGCTACCTCAGCCACTAGGATCTACTATGGGTTTTGTTTTGGTTGCACTACTATTATCATTGATTGATTGCATGATGAAGCATGGAAATAGGCCCATTATCCCACTGAGTCCATACTTAACATTGATCAACCATTCACTCTAGTTCTATGCTATCCCACTAACATCCATTCCTTATACATTAGGGGAAATTACAGAGACCAATTAACCTGCAAACCCACATGTCTTTAGGATTTGGGGGAAACCAGAACACCCAAAGGAGTCACAGAGAAAACACTAATAGCACCTAAGATCAAGATCTGCACCTGCGGTGTTGTGAAGTAACAGCTCTAACAGCTGCATTACTGTACAGCCTTTCATCTAGTTACCTTGTATAATTGATTATTAATTTGTTGTATTATTGATTATTGCATATTTATTTGTTGTTATTGCATTAATGGGGCATATAGCTACCTTGAGTAAGAATTTCACCCTTGTCCGTTGGTGGTACATGATAATTAAACACTCCTTACTCTTTTTGATTCTTAAGTGATGCACTCTATCTTATTTAAAAGTTATCACAAGGCCTTTGACAAAGTGCCACATGTGAGGCTGCTAAAGATGAGAATCCATGCTATTAGAATGAAGATACTAGCATGGATAGAAGGGTGGCTATAATGCATATGGCAAAGAGTGGGCATAAAGAGGCCTTATTCTGGTTGTCTGCCAGTGACTAGCATTATTCCGCAAGGGACCATGCTGGGGCTGCTAATGTTCACGATGTATATCAACGATTAGGGTGAGGGAATTGAAGGCTTTGTGATCAAGTTTGGGGATGTACAAGGATAGATGGACGGGCAGGTAGCGTAGAGAAAGCAGAGACTCTGCAGAAGGACTTGGACAGGTTGGGAGTGTGGGCAAAGAAATGGCAGATGGAATACTGCATAGCAAAGTGTGCAGTTGTGCATTTTGGTAGTAGGAATAAAGGTGCAGACTATATTCAAAATGGGGAGAAGATTCAGAAATCAGAGGAGCAAAGGGACTTGTGAGTGCTGGCGCAAGATTGCTAAAAGCTTTATTTGCCAGTTGAATCCGTAGTAAGTGGGGCACAAATGCAATGTTCGCATTTATATCAAGAGGACTAGAATATAACAACAGGGATGTAATGCCGAGGCTTGATAAGGCACTGGTCAGGCCATATTTGGAGTTTTGTGAGCAGTTTTGAGCCCCATATCTAAGGAAGGTTGGCTTTGGAGAGAGTGCCTGTGGAGGCCAAGTCATTGGGTATTTTTAAGGCGGATATTGACAGATGCTGGATTGATAAGGTTGTCAAGAGTTATAGGGAGCAGGCAGGAAAATGCAGTTAACAAGAAGGATTCCGATTATGACTAGGTTAATATATGATGATAATTTGACAACACTGGGTCTGTACTTACTAGACTTACTAGATGAGAGTGGACCTCATTGAAATGTATTGAATAGTGAGTGAAAGGCCTGGATAGAGTGGATGTGTAGAGGGGGAGAGTCTAGAACCAGAGCGCTAGTGGGAGAGTCTAGAACCAGAGCAGATAGCCTCAGATATAAAGGACGTATCTTTAGAAAGGAGGAGGAGGAATTTCTTTAGTCAGAGGGTGGTGAAACTATGGAATTCGATGCCACAGACGGCTGCGGAGACCAAGTCATTGGGTATTTTTAAGGCGGAGATTGACAGATGCTGGATTGGTAAGGCTGCCAACAGTTATAGGGAGAAGGCAGGAGGATGCAGTTGTGAGGGAATGATAGATCAGTCATGATTGAAGGGTGGAGTAGACTCGATGGGCCAAATGGCCTACTTTTGCTCCTATGTCTTATGAGTAATCCAGATCACTCTCACGTCAGCTGTCTCATGATATGAATCACTGTAGCATCTTTCTTACCTGAATAATCATTCTGGTTGATTGATTGTGTAATTCATCCGAATTTACGGAAAATATACAGGTTCCTTAAGGAACCAGCTGTGCTAGTACTCTTTATGTCAGAAGGTGAAGAGTTCAAGTCCCTCTCCACAAAAATCCAGACGGACTAATCAGTAAAGTACTGAGTGGGCTGTGCTGTCGGTGATGCTGCTTCTGAGTGAGACATTGAACTGACCCCATAGGTGATACAAACAATCCTGCGACTGTTTTGCGTGGAAAAATATTGGAATCAGAGCAGGATCCAGGCCAATAATAATCTCTCAGTCAGCACCATCCGTGTTTGTTACCTGGTATTTATTTATTAGCTGTGGGAGCTTGCTGTGTACAATTTGATTAGTACATTTGCTACATTTCAACAGTGATCGCATTTCAGCTCTATGACCACTACATTTTGAGGTCATGAAGGACTCGATGTAAATGTAAGTAATCCTCTCCTAACAATTTTTTAATAGAGCCCGATTAACAAAATATTATTCCTGCCACTGAGACAAATTTAATGTGACAAATATATATTTTACAAATGTGTATTTGTATCACTAATAATAGTAGAATAAATCAGCATTTGCTAATTCTTTCATTATAGACAAACAATATCAGAACAAAAAGGGGGTTAGGAGGAAGAGATGGATCAGCCAGTATTGAATGGCAGAGTAGGCTGAATGGCCTAATTCTGCTCCTATCACTTATGATCTTACGATACAGTAAAAGGAAGAGATGCTAGGTCAGCATGGTTTAAGGGGTAGATTTTAAGGAACATCCTGGAATGAGTGGGTTCATGAGGCAGAGGTAATTTCATTTGGCTAGATAACAGTTCTAATAAGCATCTCGGGACAATTTAACCCATTATTTACTTTTCTCTGACCTCCAAGAGACAATTAATTAAAAGGCTTGTTCTTCCTTGATCTGCTTATCATGGGAAAAGAAACAGAAACACTCCAAGGATAGCCAAGTGTGCTTTCGTAGCGACATGCATCAAGTATTCCAGACACTTTCCTCTGAGACTGAACATCAATTTTAATAGGTTTCTATTACCTCTATTGATTTGGAAAATACTGAGACCAACCAAGTTCAAAATGTTATAGGGAAACCTTCTGAATATTTTGTTATAAACATTCTCTTGTGAAATCTCATGGAAAGAAAAACAGCACATTTTCAGCGTTGCCAAGGAAATCGTGCTTTGGCAGTGGATGCGGAACAACTGAATGGAGGGGAGATGCAGTATGTTCCAAACAAAATTTTTAAATGAAAAATGGAAATGGAATTGGCTGCTACATTTCATTTTATTTGAATAATTATGTATTGATTGTGAAGCACTGTAAACCAACTACAGTAAATCCTTCAATTTACTTTCCAAATGAGCCTGTAAGTTTCAAAAACATTCAATTAATGCAATCAATTGGGATGCAGATTTGATTTTCTTGGTATTCGGCAAAGCAATCGCCCAATCTGCATTTGGTTTGTCCAATTTAGAGGAGACATCATCGTGAGCCTGAATCTCTTAAGAGGATTTGTGCTCCGTGTAATTTGACTCCTGAAGGATGGCAAGGGGAGAAGTGGCAGCGCGATGGTGCAGCTGGTAGAACTGCTGCCTCACAACTCCTAGCACCTAGTGTTGTCTGTATGGAGTTTGCACATTCTGGCTGTGACAATGAGGGATTCTGGGGACATCAGATTTACCCCACATCCCAGAATGATGTGAGTTGTTTATCTCCTTCTATTTGCATCTTCACCAGATTAGACAGTGATTAATAGGTTTTCACTGTCCCCTTTCAGATGCTGCCGCCACCTACTTGTATCATTCATTGTCTCTAGGGCTCCACGGCTTCATAGGTTTTCCTTTTGTTCTCTGAGCCCCTCGCCACCTCTCTTCAAATTAAAATATGTTTGATGTTTAACTATTCTAGTTCTGAAGAAAGTTCATTGATTTAAAATGGTACCCATATTTCTCTTGTTGGATGCTGGATGATCTGTTGAATATTTCCTGCCTTTTCTGTTTTTATTTTGTTCAGGCATCTAATTTGCACAGTTTGAACCAGGTGTGGATTTCCCAGAATTTCTCTTGAATGTTTTTTAACCCATTGATAAAGCTTTCTTGAGCAGCGGTTCTTAACCTGGGGATCATGACCCCCATGGGCGTTGTTTGGGGGTTTTTCTGGGGGTCATGAAGGGGTCATAAATAACATATCAATTTGTTGAGCCCATTTTTAAGAACCTAACAAAGGTACATACCTCACAATGTTTTGTTCGCGTATGTACGTACGTATACGCACACAAACTGTGTGTGTTGTGAACCATGTCTGCCAAGAAGCGCACGGATAGTGAAGCATTCCTCAAGTTCGGCTTCACAAGCATTGTTCAAAAATCCGTGGTCAAGCCGCAATGTGTTATCTGTGCCAAGGTTTAGAGCCACGAGAGCATGAAGCCCAGCAAACTGAAGATCCATTTGGAGTCTTGTCACAGCGACCTGGCGGGGAAGGGCATGGACTATTTCAAACGAAAAGAAGCTGCACTCAAGGGTTCCCGCATCGATTCGATGGGTCACTGCGCTCGTCAAAATGAAGCAGCGCTGGAGGCTTCATACCGGATTACTCATCGAATCGCACAGACTAAGAAACCTCACACCATTGGTTAAGAGCTTATCAAGCCATGCCTTCTCGAAGCAGTGAAGATGGTGCTGGGGGAACAGCAGTCAAACAAGTACAGGCAGATTTCCCTTTCAATGACACAGTCAAAAGTTGAATCTCGGATAAGAGTAATGATATTCTGCTGCAAGTAGTGAGCGCTGTGAAGAGTAGTCCAGTGTATTCACTGCAACTGGACGAGTCAACAGATGTTGCCTCATGTTCGATGCTGCCTTCGACTCAATATCAAGGGAACTCTTATGGGAATTCCTATCCACCTTTGGATGTCCTGAAAAGTACATTTGAATCCTGAGACTCCTCCGCAATGACATGCTTGCCACAGTCATGGCCAACAACAGCAACTGTGAGCCGTTTCAAGTCAGATCAGGAGTGAAACAGGGATGCGTGATTGCCCCAACACTGTTCACCATCTTCATTGCGACAACCATCCACATCATCCAGGACGACCTACCCACAGGAATCGAAATCGTCTACAGAACCGAGGGCAGACTTTTCAATCTTGCCCGTCTCAAGTCCAAAACTAAAACATCTATGAGCGCCCTCATAGATGAGCAACTCACCGTTTTCATTTTGCAGAATTTCAGGGCTAGAGGATAAGGTGACAAAATAAGGTTGATGATCGCTGCAGTACATTTTGTGCATGCTATGGTGTACACTCACAGAGTCACAGCTGGAGGTTATGCATATTGAAATCAACAGCTCCTCTGAAGCAAAATTAATTGGCTGTGGCAGGGATACTGATATTCTGATGAATTTGAATACTTTACAAGTGAGATACTTTACAATTGTTTTCAAATTCTATCAGGAACCAAGGAATTCAAATCTGCATCTCATTTGATTGCATGTTTTTAAAACATGCTGGTTCATTTTGAAAGCAATTGAGGGATTTAATTGGTTTATTGTTGGTTGTTTGCTCATTATTTGTTAGGTTGACCACTGATTCACTTCACTGCGATAGATTCTCACTTAGTAAATCTGGATACGTGTCTTGTGGCTTAACAAACTTACTTTTATCCAACAAGTATGATGTTTCTGAAGTGTGTTGCCTTAGTCAAGTCAACTTTATTTGTCACATACACATACAAGATGTACAGTGAAATGAAACTGGCAATGCCTGCAGGATTGTGCAAAGCAACCGAACAACAGAACAGATGTGTACTTGATTGCAAGGTAACTATGGATGAGAGGTGGAATTGGGCTTAATTGTATTTCAGAGATATGCCAGTGTCCCAACCTTTCATTGTTTCTCAAATAATTCCAGGGATCTGGTTATATCTCTCCATCTGGATTTTAATTCTACCTGTTGCGTTCCCTTTGTGCAAAGAGAGTATGAATCCTAAAAGTACCCTCTTCTAGTTTGTATCTACACAGGAACCAGAGGGGCAACTTTTTTCCACACAGATGGTGATACATGTATGGAATGAGCGGCCAGAGGCAATGATTGAGGCAGGTATTATATTAACATTTAAAGGACATTTGGACAGGTTAGGAAATGCTTAGAGGGATTTGGGTCAATGGCGCAAATGGAAACAGTGTAGATGGGCATCTTGGTCGTCATGGATGGTTGGGCCAAAGAGCCTGTTTCTGTGTTGTATTAGTCTATGACCCAATCGCATTACTCTCACAGTTTAATTTAATCTTTCATTTTACTATCTCTTAATATTCTTGTCCTTCCTATGAAGGTCCCTTGTTTAAGCTTGAAAAGCATTGGTTTCTCAATCATTTCCTGATGTTACACTCCTAACAGTCGGATTTAACCTTGCATCTATCTTTTGTGATCCCTCCCATAATTGAATGTCCTCTATTTCTCAGGATCAGATACAATATTGTCATAGCCAATACTTATTCCTTGGTAAATGACACAATAAATTATCTTCTCATTATCACATTGTAGCTTGTGGGAGCTGCTCTCTGCAAAACTGGATGGCAATTTATCTGTACTGCAACAATGGCAACACTTAAAATACTTCATTGCCAGTGCTTTGGGATATGAGACATTATATAAATGTAACCCTTGGTTTTCAAAATTTGTTGTTCACTAGAACTCTGACTAGAACACTCTCTGATACTTGATGTGGGGTTTTGACATCCCATAGTTTTTCCAATTGCTGCATTGCATTGGTTGTAAATGTCAGGTTTAGTCAAGTAAGAACCCAAGCTTCATTCACCTTCAGCCTCAATTATATCATTCTGCAATACATTTAATCTGCTATTACTATGCAATATCATAATTTATCCAACTCATTTGGAATTTCTCAGCTGTATTTTTATTGTAGTGTATCTTCTACAGCCTCGACAATTTTGCATTAGTTATTGAATCATTAAAAAAAAAACCCAAAGTGGTCACAGTAATGTGGTGTGAGACAAGCCATTCAGCACCTTACCCACCTCATCCGACTCTTCACAGCAATGCTTTTTCCCCCTTAGCTTTGAGCAGTTTCAAAGATTTTAACCTGCATCTTGGCAGTTTTGCAAAAATGAGTAACCTTTTGTAGGGAACTTTGTTAAAATCATTTTGTTACAATATGATTTTTTTAAAAGGCACACTAGTCGAGGTACACTTGATTTTACCAAAGACCATTTGTTATTTCACTTTTTTAATAAAGTTAGAAACATTGGTAAGACAAGAACTTGCCCCTTTGATTATTATATGACTGATGTTAACTCAATTTTCTTTTGCACAGATTTACCTCAAGAATACCCAATTCTACTATATATAGTGTGCAATGAATGGTCTTTGGCTGCCTCTATAGATTTGCCAGCATTTTTTTAGCATGGGGACAACAGTAGTTCTAGTCTCCTGGTAAATCCTTGCTGTTCACTGCAATAATTGTCTGTGATTACATTTTATTTTTAGTCCCTTCAGCACTCTGGGGAAAAATATATAATATAATTATTTGGTATAAATCCAATAAACTTGAGTGGATTACATTGGTGGAAATTTGAAATAAAACAAAGTTCTGGAAATAGTCAGCAAGTCAGGCAGCACTTCTTGTGAAATAAACAGAATTAACATTTCAGATTGATTACCTTACTTTTGATGACTATTCTGATAAAAGGCATTGATCTGAAACCTTAATACTTTGATTCTTTACAGATGCTGTCTAACATGCCTAATATTTTCAGCATTTTCTATTTTTCCCCACCTAGAAAATGCAGATTTTTTTGACAGTCTGTGACTGGAAAAATCATGTTGTTCGCATCCTCCCTTGTGAATTATTTCCTGATGAAGCCCCCTTCCACTCTTATAAGATGGCTTCACCACTTTTTGGATTGCCATGGTGTTGTGATGTTGAAGTAATTTGTTTTAGTGGAGGAGGGAACTGGTTCACACTGAAGATAGACAAAAAATGCTGGAGTAACTCAGCAGATAGGCAGCTTCTCCGGAGATAAGGAATGGGTGATGTTTCAGGTCGAGACCTTTCCTCAGACTGTTTCAGTGCTTACCTCCATGTTTTTTTTTATCCAGTTTCTATTTGTTTTTTAAATGTCCTTGTTAATGTTATACAGTTTACTGCATTCATCTAAATAGCTCTTTGCAAATTCTTTGCAAAGGATATATAGACATTTTTATTTTCTCAAAAAGGTATGTTTTTCATGAATTCATTCAGGAGTATTCTTTGCATTACCAGACCTTGTTGATTCTCAACTACACAGCAATATACCTTCTAAAATATTTGATTTGCATTCTACTGAGCAATGTTTGTGGAACATAATTGTTTTAGTTGTTTCCTCATTTCATTGAATGATGCATGTTTAATGTTATGTTCCTAGTGTACTACCAAATCAAGTAGAAACAGTTATTTTGTGATTACTGAAGCCTAGGATTGCCACAACTTCCATTTTTTTTTAAACTTCACCTGGGTCATTTAAAAGTACGAGATCAAATGGACATTACTTTTTGTGCTTTCTTTGACCTTTGTACAAGCGTAGTTTAGTGATTGAAGTGTCCTTTTAAAAACCTTTGTTGTCACATATTTTTTAACTTCATTGACAAATTGTCTTCACAACATTTCAAGAAAAAACTCCCATTTATGTAGCATCTTACACCCTAGCAAAAACATTTTGAGGTGCATCAAAGGAATGTTAGCAAGCAAAAGTTGATGCCTAACCTCAAAGGTTAGATGAAGGGGTAAATAGTCATCTTAAAGAAGGAATGTCGAGGGTTGAACAACTTTAGTGTGTGAGCTTTGGCCTTCTAGGCTTTTTTGGTAGCTGAAGCCAATGTTAACACTGTTAAAAGTCTGGACGATTAGAGGCTAGGAATAGATGAAAGCAGGTAGTCTGGAAATTTGAGTAAAAAAGAAAGTTGCTGCATGATCTCAACAGGTCAGTTAGCATCTGTGGAGGGAAATGGACAGACAACATTTTGGATCTGGATGCTTTTTCAGATTCACTATTCTGAATATTTGTAGTGATAATGAGCCATAGAGGCCAAGAGGAGCAAATTTGGAATTATTTCAATCAATTGCTTTGGTTTTTTTTAATCCATAAAGATCTCTGTCTGATTTTTCTACTATTTTTCTACCCCAGGGCAGATGAACATTTTTTTCCCCATGTACTGTATTTCCTCTATACTTAACGGTAATGCTGTTCTTTGTTTACACAATCTATTTAAAACTCACATATCCTTATGACAAACAAAAGTTGGGCTATCACATACTGTATATGACTCCTCATGTAAATGACTGCCCCAGAGCAAACTTTAATTACATTTCCCATTATTTTCTCCAAACATCATTGTCTCACAGATGCCCATAAAACACCCTCTTAATTGGCCTACTACCCACATACACTATGGACCATTTATATTAGCCATTTAACAAGTCAAGAGTGTTTTATTGTCATATGTCCTGAATCCTAAAACGTGAATCACAGGGAGAATGTGAAACTCCACACAGACTGCACAAGATATCAGAACTGAGCCGGATAGAGCTGTTGTAGTTGTAAGATAGCTACACTACCATATATCTACTATACACTATATCTCTCTATATCACCATCTATATCTCTCGTTTCCCTTTCCCCTTAATCTGAAGAAAGGTCCCGATCCAAAATGTCACCTATTCCTTCTCTCCAGAGATGCTGTCTGATCTGCTGATTTACTCCAGCTTTTTGTGTCTTCACTACCAGCAGTGTCACTATCCAACCTCCCTCATTAACCCCTGAATCTTGTATTTGTTTCTGTGATCTGAATTAGGTCGCATATTAATCACCTCAATATGCTGCAGTTCTTTATATTCCAGGCATGTAGATGGATATTTCCTTGCCAAATTTATTGTATGTTTACTTCATGTTTTTTTGCCCTGCTTCTTGTTTTCATTTTTGCATGTATTTTTCTAAAAATTGATTTATTCTTCCCATATATTTAAGCACTTCTGAAATCCTGTTTCCTCTCTGTCTCTCTCCACCAATCAATCAATTTTCAATGAACTGTTATGGTAACCAAAGTGTTTCCTGCAAATTCTCTTGTTCCTTCTTACTTGGTTTCTGTGCAACTCTTCTTCCTGTACCAATTATTGTTATTCTGGAAGCATTCCCAGCTATTTACGAAGGTAACAGTGTTGTCAGTCACTTATTTATCTCCTCGATGCTTCTCCTTTTTTGAACATTGGCATCATATCAAAGAACATTACTTTGCACATTCTTTGAATTTCGTGACAATCCAAATACATGTGACTTTTCAAACATATATAATATGCATTTTTTTCCCGTGTGTGATTTCTGTTGGGTGCTCTGGTTTCCATCATTCCCAAATAATTGTTGGCAGTGATAGAAAAACACCCCTTAGCATAGATTAGTGGCTCAAACAATTAAAGAGAAATTGATGGGTAAATGAGCGAGAATGGATTGCTGGACTATAGTAGCGAGGGAATTTTCAGATATGAAAATATCTGAGGTGATGTGACCAATGAGATTTCTCTGCTGCGAACTGGCTTAGACGCAAGAGGCCAAATTGCATCCTTCTGCGTCATAATAAACTAATAAGAAAGTCTTTCTTTTTTACCCATAACCTTTGGAATGTAATAAACCATTCTTTCAAAATATAACTTTTAACATTTCTTCACCAGTTATTGGTCCAGCTAAAACAAATGGTCACAGGATAATTTACTTTTTGAACAAGAATAATCTATCACTTGAATATTATTGTAACCTGCAAATTTAATTTCTGTCCAAAATGCACTAACATAACCAACGCAAATATGAACACAAGGGCCAATACAATTTCCTGATGGACATGATTTCATCTAGAAATAATGGTAACCCAGGTGAAATTCTGTTCACATGAAATCTGTACAGGAAAAGGCCATTTCTTCCCTGCTGTCTTTGGAATGAAATATTAAACCTGAGACTCTGTCTATTCTCTTGGGTGGATGTAAAAGATTCCATTGCACTATTATGATGACAAGCTGGGAGATTATCCTCGTTTCCAGTATAACTATTTTTTTTTTTAGCATCTGTTTATACATCCACGATGAACTAATGTAATATTCCATCAATCGACATGTCTGAAGAAAGGTCTCGACCCGAAACGTCACCCATTCCTTCTCTCCAGAGATGCTGCCTGTCCTGAGGAGTTACTCCAGCATTTTGACCTATCTTTGCTAATGATTATCTGCTCCCATCGCTGTCTGTGGGAAACTACAACGTTCACACCGTTCTAATTTTAAACTAGTGGATGCAAATGTAATTAATTGATTATAAAGTACTTGAAGACATCTTTAAAGCCTTATGAAAGCCACCATGTGCATGTTAATTTCTTTCTCAAACGAGTCTAACGCCATTTATTTTTTTTAAAGCGATCCCCACACTCCTAGGATTGTTCCATTCGTGCAGTGTTCGCTTTTTCGGCATGAGCAAACGCAGACTAACAGGTTGCCCAGGAAGTCTTTACTATTCCGTGTGCGGCCAGTCGTTACGGATATATTGCAACTCCGTAAGGCCGCCCTCTCCATTCCAAGCTAGGGCGTTGTATGTTCCTGGCACTGACTCGGTGCTGGCGCCGCGTCACGTTCAGCCGGGCGCAGAAAGCGGTGACGGGGGGGTGGGACGGAGGACAGACGCATGCGTCAGCAGAAGGTGCGGCGGGGGGAGGTGGGGCCAGCGAGGGTGAGAGAGGGAGTCGCGCCGAGGAGCTGGAGTACAGGCAATTGGCGAGGCTCGCCTAATGTCCGAGGCGGCAGTTGGTGAGTGCGGGAGCGGGAGCGGGATTGGGGCCGGGCCGGGCTGGGCTGGGTTGTGAGTGGAGAGCGACGGTGGGCCTTGCCTCCCGGGAGAGAGAGAGGGGGGGGGGGGGGCGCTGGGCTGTCTGGGTCTGACTCCCTCGCTCCCCTCCTCTCCCCCTAGGCCAACGTGAGGACCTGGGGGCTCGGCTGATCGCAGACGGGCTCGGGGGTGGGTGGGGAACCGACCACCTCCCTCTCCCTGCCATGTAAACCCTCTCTGCCCCCGGGCATTGCACTCGGGCTGCAATCTTGTTTTTTCTTTCTCTCTCTCTCTCCTATTTTTATTTCGCCCTTAACAATAGATAACATAAAAACCGATGTTGTAAAGAATCGATTGTGGGATATTGGCGGAAGCTTTTACAAGATACTCTTTTGTGGTCACTGTCCCAACCTTTACTGGACCTGAAGGCATCAGTTTTGTTTTCTTGTTTTCGGAAAATACTTAAAACAAAATTAGAAACTACATGGGTCAAAGTTCACTTTGCTTTTTAAAAAATAACTTGCATTGATGTAGCTCACTTCATGTGCATTTATTGATGTTGCAAAGTATTGCACATAATTTTTGAAGTGGAGTCACGGTTGTACGAAATATGACGATCAATTTGTGAACTACAATTTTCGCAAAAGAAAATTATAATGATCTAGTAACCTATTTAAGTCTTGTTGGCTGCTGTGGATGACTCCTAGTTTGGTGTAATGGTGTGATGTTTGTTTTTAAATGTACATGTGAGGGCAGAGGATCTTCATTTTAACATTTCACCCAAAAGACTGCACCGCCAAAAATGCAACAGTCCTTCCATCCTTTGCATGGATGTTAGCTTAGCTTCGATACTGGAGTCTCTGGAGTAGGACTTGCATCTGGAAACTCTGACTCAAGTGCACCCACCAACTGAGCCACAGCTGTCACTAATGTTTTCCTTTTTGAATGGGAAATTGTTGCGGATAGAAAATGGCAAACGTCTTTTAAATCATTTGGTTTAGTTTAAGGAGTGAATTTATTTTATAAATATGTAGAATAGAAGACAACTGATCCTGACGTCTGTTGGGGGGGAGGTGGTTGTGGGAAAGGACACTTGTCCTGCTGTTAAGTTACTTTGTTGTTTTGCTTTTTTTTACATTAGGGTGCATCTTACTTTCAGCAGATTATGTATCGTTAATGTTCACAACAATGTAATTGTGTACAGCGAGTGTTACAGTAAAAACAGGAATAATTTAAATCTAATTAATGTGAAATTTCAAATTTAGTCTCTTCAGTCAATATAAAGTGGTGTATTACTGGAAAGATTTGAACCAGTGTTATGGCATTGATTACATATACTGAAAATATAAAAACCAAAAGACTCGGCAAGGGTACCTGAACAACTTAAATCTGCTGATGTGATTATTCTGATAGTTGAGGGAAACTACGAAGATAAGCAACTCCTACTTTTGATATTAAAATAATATGAATAATTTAAACAATTTTCTTTCAACATCCCTACCATCAATTTTCATTATAATGCAAATTTTAACAGTGGTGCAGGTTTACGTATTTTCACACTGTTCTCTGCACCCTTTTTGGCAATAGTGTCCAGAAGGATGTAGCTATGACGCTTACGATGAGAAACTGCAGGCCTGAGAGTTTTCGGGGCAGTGACTTCTCTCCGTATTTACACATTTTTATTGGTGGAACCTGTTGGATTTAAAGAAGTTTCTAATAGTCCAGATATCTGGAATGGATATCTCAAACTTTGGTCATACTGCATCAGGACATTGTTTTCTTAATGAAAAGTATTTGGGTCTTGTACAAAGTATGGATGATAAATATTTCTTACAAAATTTGGCAAGGAAGATATTTACTTTTCCCGTTCTGTTCCTTGGTGATTCTTGTTTATGAGCATAGCATCTTTTTAGTTGGGCAGAAAGGTGACACTGCAAATCATAGCATTCTCTGGTTAATGCAAATAGTGTCTCAAAGAAAGAATAGTCTCTGTGTAGTCAGTGTCTGCTTCCGTGGCCAGGTATGGTTTTGGCAGACAATTTCAGTATGTGCAGACATCCCCACCAGTACATGACATTTTCAAAACATGTTTCCAGTCTTAACATGAGGAAAAGGGTTCTATGAATTTAGAAAAAGTTGGAAGAAGACCACTTCAACAAGATATTTTGGCATTGGGTTGGAATTTACTATTATCTCCCAAGATGGCTGCATGGACATTAATTCTCCTCTAATTTTCTGATAGTAGTGGTGTAGCTAAAATTGACCATAGCGCATGAAGCAATTGAGGAGAAAATTAAGTCCTCCTTTCTTGGAAACTATGCAGAATAAATAAACAAAGGTAAAAAGTATTTCTCAACAGGTTATAGCAGAGTACTGCCATATTTGACCTGAGAATAATTAAGAGGGAATAAACGTTGATATAAGGTATAAACTTTGATAAATTTGGTATTTAATTTTCAGATTAGGTTTAAGTATTAGTTTTGATATTAGAATTATGAGGGCAGAGAAATACAAATTGTTTCCATAGTTTTACTATGTGCTGTGGATGACAAATTAGCATCCACGTTTGCAGCAATTATAGTCATGAAGAAAGGGAGATTGGACTGAAAAGCATCAAATACATGTTCTTGTATGTCGTGGTCTACACACTGCAGTGTTTTTCTCTGCCTTGTATATTTGGCAGATGAAAGTTCACATCATTACAGTAACCCCATTGATGGTACAAATATTTCAGCACCTCTGTAATGTCTGTAAAACTACACTTGTCTGCCAAAACCCTCTATTGGCAGTTGCAGAGACATCCAGGTGTTGCAACTATCCTTGGTTTCAATTTATTTAGAAAAGATTGAAACATAATTAGTTGGGTCCTATTGTATGGATGTAGTTTTGTTCACTCCCTCTTCATTCCCCTTCTAAGAAACTGCTTTGAATAATGGAGATGGTAAATGGCATGATGATGGTATGCAGGAGGGATGTTAATAAGCAGTTACTGTCATCTTTGGAACTGAAAAAAACCATTGTCAGATTTCAATAAAGACCATTTTAATACATTTTGGTTTCACCATGTAGAAATTACAGCAGTGTTTATAGATAGGTCTGCCCCCCATTTCAGGGCACCATAATGTTTGGGACACAGCAATGTCATGTAAATGAAAGTAGTCATGTTTAGTATTTTGTTGCATTTCCTTTGCATGCAATGACTGCTTGAAGTCTGCGATTCATGGACATCGCCAGTTGCTGGGTGTCTTCTCTGGTGATGCTCTGCCAGGCCGGTATTGCAGCCATCTTTACCGTGTGCTTGTTTTGGGGGCTCGTTCTCTTCAGTTTTCTCTTCAGCATATAAAAGGCATGCTCAATTGGGTTCAGATCAGGTGATTGATTTGGCCACTCAAGAATTGACAATTTTTTAGCTTTGGAAAAACTCCTTTGTTGCTTTAGCAGTATGTTTGGGATCATTGTCTTGCTGGAGAATGAACTGCCAGCCAATGAGTTTTGAGGCATTTGTTTGAACTAGAGCAGATAAGATGTGTCTATACACTTCAGAATTCATTATGCTACTACCATCAGCAGTTGTATCATCAATGAAGATAAGTGAGCCAGTACCTTCAGCAGCCATATATGCCCAGGCCATAACACCCCCACCACCGTGTTTCACAGATGAGGTGGTATGCTTTGGATCTTGAGCAGTTCCTTCTCTTCTCCATACTTTGCTCTTGCCATTGCTCTGATATGTTAATCTTCGTCTCATCGGTCCACAAGACCTTTTTCCAGAACTCTGGTTGTTCTGTTAAGTACTTCTTGGCAAACTGTAACCTGGCCATCCTATTTTTCCAGCTAACCAGTGGTTTGCATCTTGCAGTGTCGCCTCTGTATTTCTGTTCATGAAGTCTTCTGCAGACAATGGTCATTTACAAATTCACACCTGACCCCTGAAGAGTGTTTCTGATCTGTCGGACAGGTGTTTGGGGATTTTCCTTTATTATAGAGAGAATTCTTCTGTCATCAGCTGTGGAGGTCTTCCTTGGTCTGCCAGTCCCTTTGCGATTAGTAAGCTCACCAGTGCTCTCTTTCTTCTTAATGATGTAATAAACAGTTGATTTTGGTAAGCCTAAGGTTTGGCTGATGTCTCTAACAGTTTTATTCTTGTTTCTCAGTCTCATAATGGCTTCTTTGACTTTCATTGGCACAACTTGGTCCTCATGTTGATAAACAGCAATAAAAGTTTCCAAAGGTGATGGAGAAAGACTGGAAGGAGGATAAGGGGCTGAGAGCTCATTTATACCTGCATTAAGGAGCCATTTAAACACAACCTGCGCAATTACAAACACCTGTGAAAAACATGTGTTTGAAACATTATGGTGTAAAATGTCTAAAAATACCCTTTAATAAAATCTGACAATGTGCACTTTAACCACATGTGATTTTTTTTCTATTACAAATCTAAAATTGTGGAGTACAGAGGCAAATACATTAATGATGGGTCTTTGTCCCAAACATTATGGAGGGCACTGTACTGTGATGATTTAGAATATTTTTTGGATATTGCATAACGCTATAAATTTGCAACAATGCCATGAGCAATCAGATACTATTTTGCAAAGTCATATAGGTTGTGAAATCTAAAATGCATCTGTAGCAAAGAGCAGATTAGGAAATGCAATTTCCTTTTTAATATATTTGTTTAGTTTGAAATAAGTATTCAACATTTTGATGGATGTGAGTACTATTTTAATATTGCTTAACTTGTGTTATATGTGAAGAAATCCCAGGGAACCCAGCAATCCTTCCAGGTGAGACAGAGGCTCGTTCACGTCAGCCTCCTCTAACCTCATTGACTGTATCTGATTTTTCCTCATGTGGCCTCCTGTACATCGGCAAGACTAGTGTTGCTGTCAGTCCTGGGCGAGGTGGTGCAAACTATGTTTGGCATTCGTTGGGGCCTTGCACACCAGCCTGTGGGTGAAGTTCTCTCTGCGAAGCTTGGCGGGTGTGATACCTGCGAGCACCAGCAGAAGATCCGTCGGAGTAGGACATAGGCAGCCGGTGATGATCCGCATGGTGTCGTTGAGGATGGAAATTATTTGGTAAAAGTACCAGCAAAGCTGCTAGTTTATGAAGGAGCTGCAGATGCTGGAAAATCGAAGGTAGACAAATGCTTGAGAAACTCAGCTGGTGAGGCAGCATCTATGGAGCGAAGGAAATAGGCGACGTTTCAGGTCGAGACCCTTCTTCAGACAGCTAGTAATTGTTTGCAACTTTAACCATTGTGTGCAGGAGCTACATTGTTAGCCAAAAAATAAATACAATCGGATGCAAATATGAATGTTGGATAGTTGTCTAACATCAGCAGTTACTTTTTTCACATATTTTGTTTTCCCAAGAAGCTTCATTACAGGAAATGTGATATTCTTTGTTATGGTCTTGCATTAATTTTTGGTAAATTGAAATTGATAATGACCGGGTGTGTCATATCACTTTAGTTTAATGGAAAATTGCCCTTTATAGTTGCCACACATGTAATTAATCCTGAGAAGAAGCTGTAGAGTAGATGAAATTACCAATAAGTGGAAACTATTGTAATGAAATTGTAAGTTAATATTTGGGTTGTTGCTACCCAGGAGTTGGAGGGTTTAAAGAAAAAGTCCTGAAGTGCCTTACCCAGGGTGTTAGCATTATCTTCATCTTAGACGTGGTGTCATATGAATATTCCTTGTTCCCACGGTGTCTTAATATTCACCTAAATAACATTAATGACTGGAGAAATTTATTGGAAGGACATTTGGACTGGACAACTAAACTGTGACTTAATAGTCTTGAGAACTCAGGATATTCATTGAAAGAAGGTACAAGTTCTTTGAAACTCAAATTGAGACACAATCAGTGAGATTTCAATTAGCCCATCTAAATCTTTTTTTTAAAGTAAGGCAGATAACCCCTGTTATGGTTGTTCAGGTAATGAAAATTCACCTTACAGGATTCATAAATCACGGCCTAAAATTTGTATGGGGAGGAGTAATTTTATTTCTTTCCGACTGTCATGTCTTAATGCATGAGTGGATGTTGTAGTTTTGTGTAATCAAAGTTGCTCCACCCCCGCATGAACAACCCCTCAGTCTCTCCACCTCTGCTGTACAAGATGCACTGAGCAAGGTGAATGAGCACAAAGCTGCTGGCCCCGATGGCATCCCCGGGCGGGTGCTCAGGGCATGTGCTGGACAACTATCCCTGGTCCTCACTGACATTTTCAATCTGTCACTGGCCCAGGGTGTTGTCCCCATTTGCCTCAAGACATCTACCATTGTGCCAGTGCCCAAACAATCAGCGACAGGGAGTCTCAATGATTTCCGGCCAGTGGCACTCACCCCTGTCATAGCCAAGTGCTTCGAGCGGTTGATCTTGGCTCACCTCAAAGCCAGCCTCCCCCCCCCCCCCCCCCCCCCACACTGGACCCCCATCAGTTTGCCTACCGGTCCAACAGGTCTACAGAGGACGCCATATCGGCGGCCCTACACTCTGCCCTGACCCACCTGGACAGTAATAACACCTACATCAGGTTGCTGTTCATTGACTTCAGCTCCGCCTTTAACGCTGTCATACCCGCTAGCTTGATCACCAAACTCAGCGGTCTTGGCATCTCCTCATCCCTCTGCAACTGGACACTGGATTTCCTCACTAACAGACCACAGTCTGTTAGGATCAACAACCTCACCTCCTCCACTATAACACTGAACACTGGCGTGCCACAGGGCTGTGTGCTCAGTCCTCTCCTCTACTCTCTCTTCACCCATGACTGCATCCAACGGCATCATAAAATTTGCCGACGACACCACGGTGGTAGGACTGATCAGCGACAACGACGAGTCAGCCTACAGGGAGGAGGTCCAGCACCTGACAACCTGTTGTGCTGATAATAACCTCGTCCTCAACTCCCAGAAGACGAAGGAAATCATTGTCGACTTCAGGAAGATCAGAGGGGGCAGGCACACCCCCATCCATATAAACGGGACTGAGGTGGAGCGGGTCTCCAACTACAAATTCCTCGGGGTACACATCTCGGAGGATCTGTCCTGGTCCCTCAACACCTCCAAGCTGATCAAAAAGGCGCAGCAGCGCCTTTACTTCCTGAGGAGGCTCAAAAAAGCCCACCTGTCCCCCCTGATCCTGACCAACTTCTACCGATGCACCTCCAGGGACCCAAGCAGTCCTTCCAGGTCCGACAGAGGTTCACCTGCACCTCGTCCAACCTCATCTACTGCATCCGCTGCTCCAGATGCCAGATGATCTCTATTGGTGAGACCAAGCGGAGGCTTGTCGATCGTTTCGCCGAACACCTCCGCTCGGTCCGCAAAAACCAACCCGACTTCCCGGTCGCTCAGCACTTCAACTCCCCCTCCCATTCCGTATCCGACCTCTCGGTCCTGGGCCTCCTCCATGGCCAGAGTGAGCAACACCGCAAGTTGGAGGAACAGCACCTCAGACTTGGGGAGTCTGCATCCTTTGGGCTTGAACATTGAATTTTCTCAATTCCTGACACCCCTGCTGTCTCCTCCCCTTCCCACCTCTTCCTCAGCCCTCGGGGCCCTGGCATTCCCTCTATCTCTATCTCCCTCCCCCACCCTAGTCGCACTAGCTTCTCATTTTCACACCACAAACAGCTTACAATGGCTTGTTCCCTTTATCATCGATACTTTTTTGCATATCTTTCATTCATTGTTCTTTATTTCTCCACATCACCGTCTATATCTCTCGTTTCCCTGATCCCTGACCAGTCTGAAGAAGGGTCTCGACCCGAAACGTCGCCTATCTCCTTCGCTCCTTAGATGCTGCTGCACCCGCTGAGTTTCTCCAGCCTTTTGTGTAACCCTCGATTCTCCAGCATCTGCAGTTTCTTCGTTAACACCATTGAAAGCATCCTGACCACCTGCTTTATGGTATGGTACAGCAGTTGCACCATAGCAGACAGGAAGGCACTACAACGGGTGGTGAAAACCGCCCAGCACATCATCGGTGCCCTCCGCTCCCTGCCATGGATGCCCTCCGCCAAAAACGGTGTCTGAGACGGGCTGGGAAGATCATCAAGGACCCCCCACCCTAACCATGGACTGTTTGCCCTCCTACCATCGGGGAGGCGGTACAGGAGCCTCAGGTCCCGCACCAGCAGGATGAGGAGTAGCTTCTATAATAAAACCATTGCACTGCTGAACTCAGAGTCCCGCCGATAGATTTTCACACCTGTATTTATTTATCTGTATTTACCTATATATTGCTATCACTTCGTACTGTCACTAAACTGCATTTCGTTGTACCCATACTTGTATCTGGGCAATGACATTAAAGTTGAATTGAATTGAATTGAAATGAAAAACTGTGATATGGACAGTTTCGGGTGCCTGTATTGAGTCGGTGAATTCCAAATCATGATTACTTCCTTCTTGAAAACATTTTATCAATTGTTGCCCATGGAAACAGTTTCTCTTTATTCACTCTACCTAGACCAGTAAGCTAAAGGAATTGTTCAAAATAGTCTTTAAATTTTGATTTCTGGCTCTGAAGGGAACAATTCCAGCTTCTCCAGGCGCTGAAATTATTTGGTTAACTGTTTTATTTCATTACAGAATCTTTACATAATCAGAATCTGATAATGTGACATTGCCCCCTCGTTGGGAACAAACTAGTAATTTGTAATGATACAGCAAAGCTTCCTTTGCTCTGCTGCCCAGGATCCTATATACTACTTAATGTCATAACCTGCTGTGCTAATTTCAAAGATTTATGGATATGTAAATAAGGGTCCCTGTCCCTGCACACGCTCTTTAGAATTACACCCTTTGTATTTTCTTGTCCTTCCTAGTAAAATGTTACTTTGTACTTGTCTATGTGATTAAATCCATATTGGAAGAAGGTAATTAACCTGTAAATTATTATTAGCAGTGAATGATTAGGAAATAATGCTGATATGGCATTGCCGACAACAGATATTAAATTCCTATGCCGCTTCTGAAAAATATTGTGTAGTTTCCTCAAATACAACTAAGTTGTGTTGAGTTAGATCTACATATAAAATTAACTTAAAGGTTGTAATATTTTAACAAAATTATTTTAAATATAAATTTAAAGTTTTAAAATCTTTTTATTATAAGCCATTTAGAACAGAGACGAGGAACCACTTTTTCACAGAGCTGTGAGTCTGTGGAATTCTCTGCCTCAGAGGGCGGTGGAGGCCGGTCCTCTGGATACTTTCAAGAGAGCTAGATAGGGCTCAGCAGAGTCAGGGGATATGGTGTGAAGGCAGGAACGGAGTACTGATTGGGGATCATCAGCCTTGATCACATTGGTGCTGGCTTGAAGGGCTGAATGGCCTACTCCTGCATCTATTGTCTATCTTGCATGCTAGAAAGGTTTGGAGTATAGTGCCTGTATAATATTAGTTTTATCTATGCTAGAGTTTTGGGAAAGACAGTAAATATGTATTGTATTGGCATTGCTTTATATGATTTAAATGATTCAACTATCTGGTACATTTCCTCCCTGCCCCCCAGAAACATAATCCATGACCATTTAAGTTTTAAAGCAATTGTAGAGCAATTTGGGAGTCCTGGCTTTTTGCTCTTGCAGTAACTGACTTAAAGTATTATGGCTCAAGCTTGGGTATCTGTGAGACATTTATTTAGTTTCTGTCTGGAATCTGGGCAAAGAGTTTCCCATAAGGACAAGGGATCATCTTGGAACCATTTTCCTTTTACGTTACTTGGAATGTCAACATTATAAATACTCAAAACAACAAAAAGCACTCAAAAGAAGAACAGATTTGTCTCGTCTCACTCGTTTCAAAATATTTTGTTTGCTTTGAAAATATTTTTACTTCCTGCTGCATGCATGTTCTCCATTTAAGAAACCACAGATTTGTGTGCTGTAAGTCAGTGCGTCTTAAACTGCTGAATGGTTCACTCAAGGACGAATTATTTTGGAGTGAATTAAATTGGAAGGGTGAATGACTTAATTTATTCAGATATTTATATACTTTTTTCTATACATTGCCATTAAAGTGGTTAGTAAGCTCTTATTGGTTTTAATGGTAATTGAGCTGGAAATGTGATATGTTTTTTTTTCTCTCTACCTATGGTTTTCTAATTTCAAAGTAGCAGGATATTTCCCAAATCTACTGTAATATAACCTTTTAGGGAAGACCAGACAAGCTAGTGGGATTATAAATGGCAACACTGGAGAATTACCGTAGGCAACTGTTGAACTGAAACTTTACTTTGTGTTGCCAATTTAGCCACTTTTCCGCTAGAACTAGAATTCTATATTTAAGAAAGAACCGCAGATGCTGGTAAATCGAAGGTAGACAAAATGCTGGAGTAACTTAGCGGGTGAGGCAGCATCTATGGAGAGAAGGAATTGGCAACGTTTTAGATCGAGACCCTTCTTCAGACTCGAGAAGGAATTGGCGATGCTTCTGGTCGAGACGTTTCTTCAGACTGTATATATTTACTGCACTTCAATCTATCAGCACTTATTTGCATCAACATGAATTCTAGCTATATTAAGGAGATTTGAGCCTCGTTTCGAACCAATATAAAATTAGATTACATTATCTTGTAGTGATATTCTGCATTTTCTATTCTAGCGATTCAGTATTTTGTGAGTTTGATTTGGTAACCCTGGTTACACCACCACTGTTGCAAACACGGCCAGGGTAGTGTGGGGACAAAGCACGTGAGTCATTGTGTTCAAACATTAAGGTCAGCATATCCGGTATATCAGTAAATGGCTACAAATATGACAAGTTGTTATTTGGTGGTATTGTGAGCTTTTGTCAGGGAGAGTTATAGAAACTTGTATATTAGTTGGATACTAATATATTAAATCACATACTCCATGGTTTTTTGAGCTAGTTTTCTAATAAAAAAAACTGCAGTAATCAAAGGGTAGGATTGGGCTGAAGCCCAGTGTTTAGACATTGGAATGTTTTCTTATTCTAATAGAATGATTTTCTAACTCTTGTGGTATTCAAACTTTTTTTCACTCCTAGTTTTCTTTACATATTTTTAGGATGTTCAAAGTTGAATAAAAAAACACTTAAGAAATGAGTTAGGGTTATATTTTTTGCTCGTGACAAAATAAATTATATATAAAATTATACACACGGGAGAATAAGACAAAAATGACCAAAAACATAAGAACATTTAGTCCAGGGTGAATGAAATGTTGTGATAAAGACTAACGGGTGAATTACATTGAAATAGTTTAAGAAGCACTGCTGTAAATTGTGCTAAAGCTTTGTAATTAATCTCAACATTTAACAACTTTTATTTTCGGATTCTTGTTTCACTTTTTTCTGGTTTATTTTCCTAGTAAAGAATCAGCATTAAATGTAATAGTTATTAACAAAACTAGGGTTTTGGAAAATGCAACTAATGGGTACAATAACACTTGGCAAATACACATAGTAGCCCTGAACACCTGGATAAAGTCCTGTCTGAAATAGTATTAATACTTAAAGCAGTTTTCAAGCCATTGATTTGACAACTGCTGGATACCTTTACATGGAAGGTGTGCCACCTTATCAGGACGGTGGCAGGAATATTAGCACCAATGCAGAATGTAAAATTTGTGAGCATTTTTAAATCTGGAATTCAACCGGGGAATGTTTCCAAGTAGGCTTGTTTCCAAGTGATAATTTGGTTAAATAGTGAATTACTAAAGTAACTGAAATAAAAGTTTAGGCAAAAGTAATTTTAACTTTGGTTGAGAACTGTATGGATATGGCACAATACAATATTTAACCCTCATCAGCCTATTATCCAACGGCCTACTTCAGCTTTCATGGTATGCCTCCGTGTTTTCTTTTAATCTCAATGTCAACATTTTTAATATTTCACTAAGTTTGTAAGTCTTTGAAATAAAGAATGGAGGTTGGTTTGGGTGGTTATACAACTGTAATATAATTAACAGATTTGGATGATGTCATGCTCCACAAGAGCAAAGCCCATCTGAATCCCGTGGCTTTAGATGATTCAAGCCAGCTGTTAAATAATGAATGACTGCTTGCATTGTAAGGGATACAGTAAGGCATATGTTGGTCTGATTTTTATTTTTGAATCTTGCTGCTTGGATTTTCCAATTAAATGTAGAGTGCCATTATAATTGACTAACCACAATTTATTTACAGTTTGAGTCACTAGCTTTAACTTTTTCCACATTTTAATTGTCTTAAATACTTTTAGGTCACTCTTCATTGGAGAGGTATTGAAGGTTTGATGATACAACCAGTTTATTTGGTATTCGAACTATGTGTGGTGGGAGGAATTTAAGAATCATTTTGCCTAACAGTATTTTAGATCGGTGTTGAGGCATTCCTGTCTAAGGTCTCTGGTTTCCATAAACATTTTATGGAGAGGAGACTGAAGGTATTTTCCATGCAAGATTAAAATAAATCATTTTAAAATTGTGTAAGAAAAGATTTCCATGTTTGACTGCATGTAACCATTTTACTTTGTTTAAAAATGATGATCAGCTGTTTACTTTTGCTGCATCATTTACAGATCACTTGAAGGCTAAAAATCTAAGATGTTTATTTTTTAACCTTGTGTTTGTAGGTCACAATGCACCTATAGTCCTTATTTGAACCCATTTAGTGCTGTTGACCATTGATCCAAGCTTCCAAGTTAATTGACTAATGAGATTTTGAGGTGGTATTATGAAGAATTTTGTGGACAAATTTATAAAGAAAAAGTACAACGCAACAAATTTATGACTGCAGTTGGACATAATTTCAGAAACTCATCCACTCCCATTTTGGTTTAGGAGCTCCAGAGAAGTCATGACCAGCAGGCTAAAATTTGTTTGTGATTAGACTGCCCCAAAATGATTAACAACAAAGTGTCTCCCATAGCATTCTATATTGGTCAATCCTTCAAGGGCTGAATACCAGGTCTGAGTTTAAACATTTAAAAAAAAAATCCAGGAGAATTAGCTGATTAGCAGTCATCACTTCCATCTAAACTTCGCTAATCCTTCCTATTACCAGGATGTAACCTGCATTGTAGAGAACAATGTTCATGCTTCACAAACCCCTTGGAGTTCGCCAAATTGACTAAAATGCAGCCCGACATTGATATATATTAAACCCTTGTTTTTATGGCCCTCTTTACAATGGACGACACCCTGGCCTGCGCCCACTTACAGGTCGCACCTACTGCCGCCACCACCGGCTGACACAGCTTCTTCAGCCATGTCTGCCAACGGCACCGCCCTGACCTTTACCTGCACTTTGGCAAGCCATGACCAATGACTCTGTCGATCCTTGCCTCTCCACTGGCTGGCAGCAGGCCGAGACTGTCAACTCGCCTGGATTCTAGGCCCAGTACCAGAACGAGAGTCTGAAGAAGGGTCTCGACCCGAAACGTCACCCATTCCTTCTCTCCAGAGATACTGCCTTCCCTGCTGAGTTACTCCAGTATTATGTGTCTATCTTCGATTTAAACCTGCATCTACACAGTAATCTTAAGGTATCTAATGCCCAAATATCGACACAACAAATATATGAACAAAATAAATTATATGACTCGCACTGTTTTCGAAGTGCAAATGAGAATCGTACCTACCTTAGAATCTTGGGAAATCAGTTGCTTGTAAACTGGATCAAAGGGAACATCAGAAGTAGAAATGAGTTCATGGAACATGGTAGTTTTGCATGCTGCGAAGAATGCCTGTTGTCTTGCTGAACCTGTTTGAAGGACTATCTGTCATTTGAGTGTCTTAATTAAGCAAGCATGAGTCATTTTTGTGCCTTCACAGGGCAGTTTTATTCGCATGCACTTTGTATGTGAATGTTAGTAGGCTAGCCTTCATTTGTGTATCTTGGAATCCTTTCCAAATAGTGCTCATTCAGCTATGTTGCAAATTTATTTATTATTAGCGTGGGTTGAACTGCAATCCCCTTGTTTTGCTCATCATTATTCCAGTTTCTTGGCTTTATTTATTTCATTTATAATGTTTATATACAAGGTCACTTCTTGAATATCAGTTTTCAGGCAAAGGTAGATTAATGCTTAATTACAATGCTTAAAATATCTAGTCTCAGTGCTCAAAATTGGATCTGCATGTGATGTGAGGTACTAACTTTTTACAGCTTGATCTTCTGGACATAATTTCCCCTAACCTGCTCTCTGAGATGATCACATAATTGGTCTTTGATTTCTGCTCTGAATTGGTTGAATGAATACACATGTTCAGATCATCCAAACTCTTGTCTTTGAAACTTATCCATGACAATTTCACATCTGATGTTGTTGAGCCAATCACTGCAGGATTGTGCTGGAGATTGATGCTGTTTTCAGTAACTTGTAGTTGCATATAGAAACATAGAAATTAGGTGCAGGAGCAGGCCGTTCGGCCCTTCGAGCCTGCACCGCCATTCAATATGATCATGGCTGATCATCCAACTCAATATCCTGTACCTGCCTTCTCTCCATACCCTCTGATCCCTTCAGCCACAAGGGCCACATCCAACTCCCTCTTAAATATGGCCAACGAACTGGCCTCAACTACCTTCTGTGGCAGAGAATTCCACAGATTCACCACTCTCTGTGTGAAAAACGATTTTCTCATCTCGGTCCTAAAAGACTTTCCCCTTATCCTTAAACTGTGACCCCTTGTCCTGGACTTCCCCAACATCGGGAACAATCTTCCTGCATCTAGCCTGTCCAACCCCTTAAGAATTTTGTAAGTCTCTATGAGATCACCCCTTAATCTTCTAAATTCCAGCGAGTACAGGCCGAGTCTATCCAGTCTTTCTTCATATGGAAGTCGTGCCATCCCAGGAATCAGTCTGGTGAACCTTCTCTGTACTCCCTCTAAGGCAAGAATGTCTTTCCTCAGATTAGGAGATCAAAACTGTACACAATACTCCAGGTGTGGCCTCACCAAGACCCTATACAACTGCAGTAGAACCTCCCTGCTCTTGTACTCAAATCATTTTGCTATGAATGCCAACATACCATTCGCTTTCCTCACAGCCTGCTGCACCTGCATGCCTACTTTTAATGACTGGTGTACCATGACACCCAGGTCTCGCTGCATCTCCCCTTTTCCTAATCGGTCACCATTCAAATAATAGTCTACCTTCCTGTTTTTGCCACCAAAGTGGATAACCTCACATTTATCCACATTATACTGCATCTGCCATGCATTTGCCCACTCACCCAGTCTATCCAAGTCATCTTGCAGCCTCCTAGCATCCTCCTCACAGCTAACACTGCCCCCCAGCTTCGTGTCATCCACAAACTTCGAGATGTTGCATTTAATTCCCTCGTCCAAATCATTAATGTATATTGTAAATAGCTGGGGTCCCAGCACTGAGCTTTGCGGCACCCCACTAGTCACTGTCTGTCATCCTGAAAAGCACCAGTTCACTCGTACTCTTTGCTTCCTGTCTGCCAGCCAGTTCTCTATCCACATCAATACTGAACCACCAATACCGTGTGCTTTAAGTTTGTATACCAATCTCTTGTGTGGGACCTTGTCGAAAGCCTTCTGAAAGTCCAGATACAACGCATCCACTGCTTCTCCCTTATCCACTCTACTAGTTACATCCTCAAAAAATTCAATAAGATGCGTCAGACATGATTGACCCTTCGTAAATCCATGCTGACTGTCCAATGATTTCACCACTTTCCAAATGCGCTGCTATCCCATCTTTAATAATTGACTCTAGCAGTTTCCCCACTACCGATGTTAGACTAACTGGTCTGTAATTCCCTGTTTTCTCTCTCCCTCCCTTTTTTAAAAAGTGGGGTTACATTAGCTACCCTCCAATCCTCAGGAACTACTCCAGAATCTAAAGAGTTTTGAAAATTCACTAAGGCATCTGCTATTTCTGGGGCTACTTCCTTAAGTACCCTGGGATGCAGCCTATCTGGCCCTGGGGATTTATCGGCCTTTAATCCATTCAATTTACCTAACACCACTTTCTGGCTAACCTGGGTTTCACTAATTTCCTCCATCTCATTTGACCCGCGATCCCCTGCTATTTCCGGCAAATTATTTATGTCTTCCTTAGTGAAGACAGAACCAAAGTAGTTATTCAATTGGTCTGCCATGTCCTTGTTCCCCATAATCAATTCACCCGTTTCTGACTGCAAGGGACCTACATTTGTTTTAACTAATCTTTTGCGCTTCACATATCGATAAAAACATTTGCAGTCAGTATTTATGTTTCCTGCCAGTTTTCTTTCATACTCCATTTTCCCTTTCCTAATTAAGCCCTTTGTCCTCCTCTGTTGGTCTCTGAATTTCTCCCAGTCCTCTAGTAGGCTGCTTTTTCTGGCTAATTTGTACGCTTCATCTTTTTCTTTGATACTATCCCTGATTTCCCTCGTTATCCATGGATGCGCCACCTTCCCTGATTTATTCTTTTGCCATACTGGGATGAACAATTTGGTTGATGGGGAGCAGACAGGTGTGGGAACCCTGAGCATTTTATTAATCTTTCCTACACCAGGAACACTGGTGTCAGTTGGAATTACTTTTATCTTTTGGTTGAGAATTGAGTGTGTACAAACTTTGGTTGTTTAGATCTGTGATATTCAGAATCACCAAATTTTAATGAATGGCATTTTAATTTATTTATAGCATATTAATGACTGAATTTTATTCATGATATGGACCTATGCCTCTGGATTATTTGGGATTGCCTTGTTTCTAAATAAATGAGCATATACAAGTTAAATGTTTAAATACCATCGAAGTGATATTTCTCAGTACTCTTGGATAAATACTCTTATTTGAAGCTGATTATAATTTCTTACCGTCTATTAGACTATTTGTAATTATAATTTGATTAATCATAGTATGACTTGCTGCATTGAGATTGAGGGTTTTTTTTAATCCCTTCCAGCTCCCCATAATTTCTGTGCTACATGGGTCTAAATTTATGTGTTAGCTCTGACTGCAGTTTTAAATTCCCACCTGTTTTATGGATGCATTTGTGTGGGGGACATATCTAACTTTTCACCACCTGCATAAACTCCCAGGCAATAAAAGGAACCAAGCGCTGAAAATGTTTCTTGGGAGAAAAGATTAAATGGCAAAAATATAAATGAAAATATTGAGCCATGTGTATTTTAACAGATAATTCAAAATCTAAACCTATAATTCCACCTCACAATCATGCTGTCCCTTGTTGGATTTGGAGTAAGAAATTATAAGGTGTAAGACTGAAGCAAATAACTTTTCATAAACATGAACCATTATTGTATCTTTTGAATTTAACATATATAAACATATTAAAATGATTCTAATTGGAATAAATCTTCCCACTGATGTTATAGGGGTGTAGGAACATGCAGTATACATCATTGCATTAAAAAAAATGCCCAAATTGTATTTTATGGTCCGAATAATGGAACAGAAATTAGCTAACTGCATAATTACTTTGATTTATCCTGCAACTGACTGAACTATAAGTATTGAATAGATTGAAGGCGAGTCCATTCTCTTTGCTAATAGAGATGGCAATTGGAGTGCTGCAGTTTGTCTAATTCTGCCTGGGTGATTTATTTTTGAGGTTTGTGGAAAATTGGCAATACGATCTTTGTATGCATAAAAAGGTGCAGTGGTTGGCTCTCCTAACAGTAAACATTTGATTCCTGCTGAAAGTGAGGATGTGAATTAATGGCTTGGACCTGATGTAGTTTGTAAGAAGGAACTGCAGATACTGGATAAAATCGAACATAGACACAAAATGCTGGAGTAACTCAGCGGGCGAGGCAACATCTATGGAGAGAAGGAATGGATGATGTTCGGGTCTCAACCCATTCCTTCTCTCCCTAGATGCTGCCTCACCCACTGACTGTAGTTTATTCACATATGAAAAACTGGCTGTTCACTGGGAGATGGTTGGTATCCTTTGAAACAAATTCAAGGAGGAGGAAATGACAAAAATCAACCAAATTTATATTAAAAAAAGATTGGTTGGCATGTTGAAGTAGAATATGGATTATTTGTTGGATGTCATGGTTTGGCTTTTTCACCAAGACGTTCGACCTCGTCAGCAGAGATGGCCTATTTAAAGCTCTGCCAAAGATCGGCTGCCCACCAAAACTGCAGAGCATGATATAATCCTTCCACATCAACACGAAGGGGACAGTGCAGTTCAATGGCAGCTTCTCTGAGCCTTTCGACATCTGCAGTGGCGTCAAACAAGGCTGCGTCCTCGCTCCCACACTCTTTGAGATTTTATTCGCTCTGCTCCTAAAACATGCCTTCGACACTGCAAAAGAGGGGACCTACCTGCGTACCAGATCAGATGGCAGGCTCTTTAACCTCACCCGCCTCAGAGCAAAGACAAAAGTACGCGAAGCTCTCATCAGAGACATGTTGTTTGCCGACAGCGCCGCAGACCCACACCCAGCAGGAACTACAGTCACTGATGGACTGCTTCTATCGGGCTTGCAAGGACTTCTGGCTGACCATCAGCCTGAACAAGATGAACGTCTTGGGGCAGAATGCAGAGGCGCTGCCTGTCATCACCATCGACGACTACGGACTTGATGCTGTCCATCAGTTCAAGTACCCCGACAGCCTCTCCTTGGACACAGAGATTGATAAGAGGATCGGGTAAGCAGCTACAACTCGAGTGTGAACCAACCCAGAGCTGACAGTGAAGACAAAGATAGCAGCCTACAACGCCTGTGTCATCAGCACGCTTCTGTACGGCAGTGAGACATGGACTACATATGCCAGGCAGGAGAGAAGACTCAACACCTTCCACCTTAGAAGCATCCGCCGTATCCTGGTCATATCATGGCAAGACAGTGTCCAACGCCGAGATCCTGTCTCACGCTGGCCTTCCCAGTATGTACACTCTACTCTGGCAATGCAGACTGATTGCCATGTCCACCGCATGGAGGATGGCCGTATTCCAAAAGACATCCTCTATGGAGAGCTGACTTCTGGGAGGAGAACCATTGGCCGCCCCCAGCTACGTTACAAGGATGACTGCAAGAGAAATTAAGGCGCTTGACATCAATGTGGAGTCCTGGGAGAGCCTTGCAGCTGACCGCACGAGGTGGAGAGGTACACAGAACCAACATCTCAAAACGGGGGAAGAGAAACTGTTGAACGCAGCGGCAGACAGGCGGGCACACAGAAAGGAGCGCAGCAACTTCCAACAAACCAGAGACCACACACAGATGTGACCTTTGTCACAGCGACTGTCACTCCAGCATTGGTCTTGAATTGAATTGAATTTATTTGTCATTCAGACTTTCGGTCTGAAAGAAATTTCGTTCCGCTGCAGTCATACATATAATTTAAAAAATGACAGAAACACACAATAAACACAAATTTAACATCCACCACAGTGAGTTCACCAAACACCTCCTCACTGAGATGGAAGGCAAACTCTTAAAGTTTCTGTCTCTTCCCTCTTTGTTCTCCCTCTGCACCGAGGCGATCCAGGCTTCAGATGTTGTGACCCCACCGGGTGATGGTAAGTAAGTCAGCCGAGCTCCGCGAACGGGCTGGTTCAAACTCCGCGGCCCGGGGTGGTCGAAGCTGCCGCTCTCCAGACCAGCGGACGAAGCTGTTGTTGCGGGAGCTCCGGAAAAACATGTCACCAACCTGTGACCTGCGAGCTCCCGACGATGTCGTCCACCAGGCCCGCAGTCGGGCCGCTGCCGCGGGTCGCTTCAGCCACAAGTGACGCTGCTCAAGCCGAGGTTTGGAGCAAGCAGCCAACAACTAGGATGCATCACCCATGGTCAGCCATGACCGAAGGGGGGGCTACGAAGCTGGTCTACCTGACAACACCCTAAAGCCAAGGAAAATTATGTGCTACTAACTGCAGTTGTTTGTGTAGATAACAGAAGCAACCCCTCTGAACTGCATATGCTGATTTAAATCACGGATAGACACACAATGCTGGAGTAACTCAGCAGGACAGACAGCATCTCTGGAGAGAAATGTATAGGAAGGAATTGCAGAAGCTGGTTGAACCATAGATAGACACAAAAAGCTGGAGTAATTCAGCGGGACAGGCAGCATCTCTGGAGAGAAGGAATGGGTGACATTTTGTGTCGGGACCCTTCTTCGGGCTGATCAAATGTCTTGCATAGTCTGCAGCTATCCTTTCATTACGTAGATTTTTTTAGGATGAACCATTTGAGATTATTGCCTAGGAGCCAAGTATAAAAGTATTTAATTACATTTTTACGAACCACTTCCTTTTTATTCTTGACATTGCTGAAATACAATGCTTGTTCATTTCTGGTCAGTGTTCGAGAGTATCTTAAATCTCATGTTTAAGTGCTCCTGTTGTGCCCTTCAGTGGCTAATCATATTTAATCATTCTCGAATGCTACCAGAGCCTCACCTGAAGAAAGCAAAAAGTTTTTAAGATTGACAAGAAATACATTGTAATCCCCCAGAGAGGAATATTTACAAAGTAAAACCTATAACATGCTATTATAATTAGCTTGATGGATGAATAGTGCAAGCAGCTGTGGAAGAAGCGGCATTTCAAACTTTACCTCATTCATTTAACAACCGTCCGAATAATTATTTGCTAACGGTACAATCTCTGAGCAATTGTGCTATTATTCGACATAACTTGGAAACAATCCAACACTAGGTCTTGTTCTCTAGTGCAGTATTGTGAGAAATATCTTCGCCATCTTTCTTGGGTAAGATCTCATTGCACAATTTAGAAAAAGAGCATGACATATTCTGTAGTGGTCTTCGCAATATTAAAACTATTAGTACAAGGCAGCACCTTAGTACAGTATACCCCAGTGGTGCACAAGAATTGGCCTAAAATGTTTTGCTCAACCCTCGAGTGTAGATTTGGCAGTCGCGTTGTTTTCTCTACAATGTTGGACGGGTGTTTTTCAGCATTGGGTCCCACTTGAGCAAACAACCTTCACGTCTAGTTTTATTTTTTGAACTTTGTTAGGGGAGCAGTTTGCATAATATTTGTCTTTTGGTATCGCATTAGTGGTCTGCATAAGTATAATGTACAGTGTAAACCCAAACCCGAAGAGTTTAAATTCTGTTCCTGTTGGGAAATACAAACTACCTCCTCTACAATACAACAATGAGTGTAGGAAAGAATTGCAGATGCTGGTTTAAATCGAAGATAGACACAAAATGCTGGAGTAACTCAGCGGGACAGGCAGCATCTCTGGAGAGGAATGGGTGATGTTTCGGGCCTGAAGAAGGGTCTCATCCCAAAAAGTCACCCATTCCTTCACTCCATAGATGCTGCCTGTCCCGCTGAGTTACTCCAGCATTTTGTGTCTACAACAATTGGTGTCTGCATTTAAGGCAGTTTCTCTAATATTCTAAGGGTACAGATGACATTGGGTTTATTGCAATAAGCACCGTGTTTATTCTGAAACTCTGGCTCTCCAGTTCCATTGCAGCAGATACATTCAATGCAAGATTCTGTCCTTGTCAGCAGGTGCTTTGTGTGGGGCCTGTCTCTGCTGTGGGGTCATGGTCGATCCGGTTCATTAATTTTTTCAGGTTGTGTTCATGGTTTGCTGTCTGGAAACTGGGTGAGAGGAGCTGCTACCTTGGGGCCAAGGCAATTCAGTAGCAGCTAGTGGGCTTTTCTATGGATGATATGCTGTGTTCCCCTGTAATAAGTGCTACTCCCATTCATGCTTTTATTTCATTTTCTCCAAGTCTTGATTCCTTTGTTTGCTTCCACCTTGTCAGTCCACCATGTCCCTTCCTTGACTGTCACTTGGACACAAGTATCCAACAGACTGAATACTCTATCATTGTGCATTCAGATCCTGGTGTGTTTGATGGATGCATAATGAATTGTCACTGTTAGAACGAAGACTCTGTGATTTTAGCAACCCCATCAATGCTCATCTCATTGCCCTGACTTCCAGCCACTTGCTCATTGTTATGAGGCACTGAAACCTCATCAGCTCCAGTTTAGCCATGTGCATTCTATCTGGATTACCATACAGCACCATACACCATCCAGTGGGATCAAGGATCTGAAGGGAGCATATCAGTCTGCGCAACATCCCAGCTGGTTACCATTTAGGTTTTGTGGGACCGAAGTCCACTGGGAGAGTGATTGGGGATGGAGTGGCATGGTACAATTTGAACTTTACAAAGGATCAATGCTTATAAAGGATGTCAAAAAATGGTAATTGAAGTTTGTAAGAGTCGGGTCTAACTTGAACCCATCATAGGAGTGTCCTGTCAGGCTTAGTAGTTGGGATCTTGTTTGGTAGTTGGGATCTTGTTATGGCTTTGAATTGGGAAGGTTCTGAATGCAGATCAATACTTTCAAAGATAAATTTGTGTGTTATGCTGGAGTCTTGCCAATAGGTCAACTCTCGACGGGATGATCAAGATAGGTAGAGGAAGCTCTTTTTTTTTTTAAACTGTTATTTCGTAAACAATTGCATTAAATTCCAGTAAACCAGCAGGGATGCTGACTCACAGGTTTAGGTCACACATTTTAGAAATCTTGTAATGTTTTGTCATCGCCCAGTTTTTGCCAACTTTTTGCTCTATTCTGACTGAAGGTTGGGAATTCAGTTCTGCGGGTGAACAAACAAAATGCCACCTCAACATGCAATTGTCGAGGTCAAGGCAGAGCTGTCCTTGGAGTTCTTAACTGTTATAAAGGAGTAAAAACACAAAAGCTGGTTCTAATGGAGTTTGGGTATTACAGTTGTCTTTAATCACTTCTGCATTTTGTAGCTGTCTGGCATTGCAAATTGCGGCGAAGTGTCAGCTGTATCCTGTAACTTCCATTACTTCTTGGCTTAACAATGTTTGATTCTTAACGGTTGTCTATGACTTGTATGATTCTAATTGAATCACCATTTTTTCTGTTTTTTACTCTCGGAGAGAAAATTGCCGGACGCTATTTTAGCTTAATTGATACTTTAAACCAAACAACAGAATTCTAGATATCCCTTGCTGTCTCTCCCTTTACTCTTTTAAATGCTCTCCTTAAAACTAAGTTTAAAAAAAAGCTTTTAATCACCTCTTCTGATCTCCTTTTAATGGATTAACATTTTTTTGGTCTCGTCATGACTTTGGGTGCTGTGATTTTCACAATCAATTTGTCTGACATCTTATGTGCAGGAAAGAACTGCAGATGCTGGTTTAAATCGAAGGTAGACACAAAATGCTAGATTAACTCAGCGGGATGGGCAGCATCTATGAAGAGAACCTCATGTCAGTTGCAGGAGAGTTTTTGGAGCAGTATCTTTGGCAAAGAATTTGCACTCATTTGGAAGAAAATGATTAATTAGGAATGGTCAGCAATGCTTTGTCTGTGGCAGGTCCCATCTTATGAACTTGATCATTTTTGCCAGGAAGTGACAAGTGTAATCGATGAGGGTAGGGAAATGGATGTTGTCTGCATGGATTTTAGTAAAGCATTTGATAATGTTCCTTATGGTAGACTGATCTAGAAGATTAAGATGCATGGGATCCACAGTGACTGGGTCGTTTGGATTTGGAACTGAATTACTAATAGAAGACGGTGTTGTGGAAGAAGAGTGTTATTCTGGCTGGGGGTCTGTGGCCAATGGAATGACGCACAGATCTATGCTGGGACTTATTGTTTATAATTATGATATAAACAACTTGGACATTAATGAAGATGTTGGTTTGTAAGTTTGCAGATTACACTGACACTGGTAGTTGCCAATGCTGAGGGGGACTGGAAAAGTAGACTGGAAAAGTGGAATGTAGATCAGCTACAGAAATGGGTGGAGAAATGGCAGATGGATTTTAACCCATGCAAGTTTGAGGTGTGCACTTTGGGAGGTCAGATGTAGGGGAAAATAATACATTTAATGGCAAGGCTCTTCAGAGCATTGGTGTGCGGATGGATCTTGGGGACCAAGTCCATACCTTGCTTATCATAACTCCCTGAAAGTGGCAAAACAAGTAGATTAGATATGGAAGGTGGCGGAAATATCGGAGAATGGCGTATTGGATGCAGAAGCTGGTTGGATGACAGGTAAAGAACTCTATCTTTGTTCAGTGAAGCCCACACTGGTGAGGTCTTTGCCTACAACAACAGGGTTGAAATCACATTTACTGAAGAAAGAGGATATCTCAGATGTACTGGAGTGGAACACGTCTTGGGATCAGATGTGGCGGAGAAATTGAGAGTAAGAAATTGGGTCATGCAAGAGGTAGGGTGGTGAGGTGTAGTCAAAGTAACCGTGGGAGTTGGTGGGTTTGAAGTAGATGTCAGTCGATAGTCTGTCCCCTGTGATGGAGACAGATCAATAAAGGGGAGAGAGGTGCCAGAGAGCAGGGTGGAAATTAGTCGTAAAGTTGATAACATATTCTGTGCCTGACCTGAGTTTCTCCAGCAGTTTTATTCTTGATGATTGGGTTGTTGTTGATAATGGGACTTGATTACTTAAAGTTTTGTATGTCTGCGTCCATTGGGGAAAATCATATTAAATGCCATCTTGAGAATATTTGATATACTGCTCCTTAAATAGATGTTAAAAAGTTGGAATGGGTTTCTCAATTTAAAAATAACCCAGGAGATTAGCCAAGATCTATAGCTCATGACAGGGCATTAATACACATAATCTACAGCACAGAAATAGGGCATTCAGCCCAGTCTCTGTTGGAGTTTGTTTCAAGAGCCTTCTCACATAAAACAGAACTACCAACCCTGTGTGTGTATCCTTTACCAAAGTAGAGAAGATGACAAGCTAAATATGTTGGCACAGTGATTTGTTCTTAACCAAATATCATTTTGCATTCCGAAATATATTGTAAAACAGTATTCTGTCCAGGTTGATCAGAGTTAATGCTGTGTAATCAAAATGATCTAGTTGTCTAACCACAACTTGAGAGTAAAGGGCCTGTCCCACTGTACGAGGTAATTCAAGAGTTCTCTCGAGTTTCCCCTGATTCGAGCTCTGAGAATTACGGTAATAGCCGCTCGTAGGTACTCGGGGCTCTCGTGGCCATTTTTCAACATTTTGAAAAAAACTTCACGAGCTTACCGCATTTCCCGAGTACCAGCCGTTAGCGTTACGAGTCGCTAAGAGACATCCCGAGCTCCGACGTACCCTCTACGTACTTACCACAAGTTTTTTTTTTTTAAACTCGGGAGAGCTCTTGGGTAAACTCATAAAGTGGGACAGGCCCTTTAAAAGTTTGATTTCAATTGGACCAGGACATTTGAATGCTTTTATGACTTAATGCTTGGTGTGCTCAAATCTGAATTCCTTTTTGTTTCACTATGTTACAAGCTTGAGTAATAAATTACTATTCTGTAGTTCATTTCTAATCCTGTTTATTCTTGACTGATATTGGAATTTGTAATGAGGAAATATCCTGCACCCCTATTACTTGGATCGGTAATGCCTTTGATGCAGTCTGATCCATTTTTAATTTAAGGAAAGAGATGGAAAAGACTCCCATAGCTATCAAGACAACACCTCTTCCCACCCTGCTTCCTGTAAAGACTATCCCCAACTCCTAATTCCTCCCTCTACGCCACATCTGCGCCCAAGACGAGGAGTTCCATATCAGGTCATTGGAGATGTCCTCATTCTTTAGGGAATGGGGGTTCCCCTCTTCCATCATAGATGAGGCCCTCACTGGGTTCTCATCGATATCCCGCAGTTCCGCTCTGGCTCCCCCTCTCCACATTCATAATATGGTCAGTCCTCCTTATCCTCACCTTCCACCCAATCAGCTGTCGCATACAGCACATAATCCTCCAACATTTTTGCCACCTTCACTCCCTTGGGGAGGGTTCGCAAAGACCGCACCCTCAGCAGCTCCCTGGTTAACTCGTCCCTTCCAACTAAAAACCACCCCCATCCCAGGTACTTTCCCCTGCAACCGCAGGAGATGCTACACCTGTCCCTATTTTCTTCCATGAACTTAATGTGTGTAAAGCAAAGATAGACACAAAGCTGGAGTAACTCAGCGGGACAGGCCGCATTTCAGGAGAAAAGGAATGGGTGACCGGTCGAGATCCTTCAGACTGGTTAGGGTTAAGGGAAACGAGATGTAGTCAGTGATGCGGAGAGATAACAAAAAATGTTTGAATGATATGCACAAAAGTACCGATGATAAAGGAAACAGGCCATTGTAAGCTGTGTGTGGGGTGAAAATGAGAAGCCACTGTGACTCGGGTGAGGGAGGGATAGCGAGGGAATGCCCCCCCCCCCCCCCCCAGCTCTTTCAACTTGCCTTTGTTAAATCCAAACCTTGATATTATATTTGAGGACAAAGGGAGAATCGAACACCAAGGTTTTTGGATTTGGCGAAGGCTAGCTTTGAAGAGCTGAAAAGAAAAATCAACCATAGTAAATAAGATTTGAACCTCTTTGCCAGAAGCTTTTCACGTGAAGTTCTCTTTTTAGATTGCCCTCTGAATTTGAGGATGACTCGCATCCTCCCCAGTTCTGAGGGGTATATGGTGCAGAACCTGGACTTAGCCTGACAACAAGAGATCCCCACAATGATTGGAATTAAGTAGATATAGTGAACAATTTGGGTAAAATTTGAGCCTGAGGGGGGGGGGGATACAAATAAACAGAAATCAATTAACTAGGAGAGCTATTGAAAGTCACACTTAAAGGACATTTGTGTGGAGCACTTCACAAGATCAGGATTTTCTGGAGCACCTCATGTTCAATGAAGTGTTGTTACCTTTTAAAGTATAATTGCTTCCCTAATGTAATCAATTTATACACAATTTCTAATGGGAATAGAACAAACTAGATCATCTGTTGAATTATTTGAGGTATTTGTTGAAAGATATTTTGATAAATCCTCTGCCATTCTTCAGATATGACCACATTACACTTTCCTTACAATTTCAGTTCTATAAAATCCCTGTCCTCCTGAGTTGGCTGAGCCATTCCAATACAATGACAATCTTGATATATGCCTTATGACTGAAAAATTGCCAGATATTCCCCAAAACCATGTTAAATCCAATCTGGATAACTGTCATCCAATCAGCCTACTCTTAATGAAGGAATGTTTAGTTTATGGTCACATGTACTGAGGTACAGTGAAAAGTTTTTATGTGCTAACAAGTCAGCAGAAGGACAATACATGAAGTCCAGTAAAGTCCGATCAAAGATAGTCCGAGGGTCTTTAATGAGGTACCGTATTACCCGGCAATGAAGACGCACCTGCGTCGAAGACGCACCCCCATTTTGAGTCGCAAAATTTTGAAAAATAAAAAAACAGATGTGCCGTGGTGGCGGCCATTTCCATGCGCCGCGGTGGCGGTCATTTCCATTTGCAGCCATTTCCAGTGCAAAACACAGATAATGTATACACCGGTGCGGTGATTTAAAAAAAAACAGCGTTCGGAATAAAATAACATTTAATTGTGCGCGGAACAAAGATTACAGATTACAAAAACAGAAAGCATTCTAATCTTCAAATCCGAAAAATTCACTACTTTTCATTGGAATCTTCAAAGCATAATGCATCATGTAATTCATCAGGGTCATCACAATGTACTTTGTTAAACAATGTACAGTGGTAAACAATTTAAACTGAATTTACACAGCTCCTACCTAGACCAGGTGTTTGAAATGGCGAAAATCCCCGTTTGAATGCTTGTCGCTTCTGATTGGATTGCCGTTTGTACTGAAACGCTTCCTATAGGCCAGGGGTGTCAAACTCGCGGGCCACGGGCCGCAACCGATCCGCGAAGAAGTCGGATACGGCCCGCGGGATGATTTCCCCGATGCCAGAGTGGGCATGAAATCGCATTTTGCCCGTGACCTAAAATGAGTTTGATACATCTGCTTCGGCCTCCAAGACGCAGGTAATTTTTTGGGCTTTATTTTAGAGTAAAGAAAATAGCATCTTCGTTGCCAGGAAATACGGTAAATAGTACCTCAGGACTGTCTTCTAGTTGTTACCTGATAACAGCTGGCAAGAAACTCCGGCTGAATCTGGAGGTGTGTGTTTTCACACTTCTATACTCTCATTGCTTTTAGATAATCTGCTCACCAATGTTTTTTTTGCCAGTACTATTGGGTTCCAGACACCATCAGGACCTTGAGGTGTAAAGAGAAATTCAGAGGTTTCAGAGAATTTCACAGGAGAGGTTTAAGTGGATATGGGTCAAATGCAGGCAACTGGGACTAGCTTAGATGGATGGACATTTTGGTCAGCATGGACAAGTTAAGTTAAAGGACCCATTTCCATGCTGTATGACTCTTTGACTCTGAGATGAGGCAAAAGTGGCCAGGGCAGCATATGACAATACTCCCAAGAGTGATATCAAGGAATCCTAGGAAAACAAGGGGAAATTGTTTCGATGGTTGGAGTCGTGCCTCTCATGAGTATGGTGAGATGGTTGTGATGATGACGGTAAGACATGGGAGCAGAATTAAGCCATTTGTAATTCCCCGTAAACCTTTGACGCCCTTACAAATCAAGAACCTATCAATCTCCACTTTAAAAATACCTAATGACTTGGCCTTCCCCGCTAAAGAAACTCCTCCTGATGGTCAATCACGCCAAAAACAATGCAGATGTTTTTCGGGGTAATGTGCTTGACCCAAACAATTGGCACTTCAGCAAAGACCTTCCGTTAATTGTCAGGTTAGAAGTGGGATGTTCATTGATGCAATATATATGATTTCCCATGAACCTGCCCTGCCAATGGACAATATTATGGATGATCTTCTACTTCAGCACCTTTCACACCCTCAATCACTGATCTTCCACAGACAAATGAGGCAGAGAATTACAAAGAGTCACTGTTCATTGAAGAAATATCTGCTCATTTCAGCCTAAATGATTTTGCAATGTGATTCATAATTCTCGACAACAATATTCTTAAGTCTTGCTGGTCAAGCCTTGAAGAAACTTGTATGTTTCAATAAAGTCACCATTCATTCTTCTAAATTCTCAAATTTAGAAGGATTCATTTAGAAAGTGGAATTGGTATTCTCGGTCTATAAAGTAGGTCTACCATTTCAGAAATTATCCATTTTGGTGAATTATTGCTGCAGTTCCTCCAAAGCAAGTATATTGCCTTTGAAACGGAGACTAACATTGTACAACATACTCTTAAGTGTGTTCTTAGTAAATTTCTGTATAATTGCAATAAGCCATCTTGATTTCTGCATTACAGAAGAGGATTTCTGTTGTAATTCTGCCAATGTGGCATTTGCGTTCCCAATTTCCAGTAACGTGTACAAAAACGTCCACCTTCTTGAGCAATTATGGATTGTCAATGGTTGCTGAATTGCCAGTGATGCGCAGATTTCAAAAACCAAAAATGAAATTTAGTTTTCTCCTCCAAGTGATGTCAAAGTTACAGATCTTGAAATATTAGAGAAATGGTCGAGTGTCCGTAAAAAGATATGTGCAAGGTAGGACTAAAATGGATAGTAAAGAAAATGAAAAGAAGTATTTTATAACACAACAAATGTTGAAAATGCTCAGCAGACCAGGGATCATTAATAGAACAAAAACAATCAACACTTCAGGTCCAAGATCATTTATCAGATTGTCCACATAATGTTTTGTAATTGGGCTTTGTACTACAATAAGGAACCAAAATATCAGATGTACCCCAAAATAATTAAAGTAATGAAACTTTGTGGATTAAGGTAATCTTGAAAAGAGATGAAGGTAAGTGCCATCTGATCTATTATTTGAAAAATGTCAAATGTTTACAAGCATGGCTTTCGGAGAAGAGGTGGGAATTTTTTTGTTTTTTGTTCTGGTCATCTAGAAATCATTTGATTATGCATGATAATCGATGGAGAAATGGCTCTCCTGACTCCAATTGGGAATGAGGTGTTTGGAAATGGCTGAAAGTGACTTTTTGACTACGACAAGCAAAATAGAAATTTGAATATACAGTTTTGCTGAGTGCATCAAAGGCATCTCTGCGCCCAAACTCACCACAATATTAATCCATCTGTTGTGTATAGATGACATCTACTTGAGAGACTTGAACGGTCAGAGCCCTAAAATATTACCTATTGCCCAGCTTGATATACCGGATATCAGCCTATTTGTTTTCTTGCCTTCCACTCTATTCCAGATTGCCAACCGCCAGCACTTCAAAACATTGCCACGCATCATTTCCACGAAATCCTCCAAATCCACTGGCAGAATATATAGGCCAACATCAATGCTCTTTCACAATTGAATAATGTACAGCCAGATCCCATGGATGAGTTACAATCTCTGCACGCCTAACGGGCGGTGAATCTGTGGAATTCTTTGCCACAGAAGGCTTGGGCCAAGTCCATGGATATTTTTAAGGCAAAGATAGATAGATTCTTGATTACTGTGGGTGTCGGGGATTATGGGGAGAAGGCAGGAGAATGGGGTAGGGAGGGAGAGATAGATCAGCCGTGATTGAATGGCGGAGTAGACTTGATGTGCCGATTGGTCTAATTCTCCTCCTCTCACGTATGGCCTAACACAATCTCTCAAAAGGGTCACTCCATTCTGAATTCTGTCATGGCCAGCGTTTTCCATGGGGACAGAAGATGTTCCCAAAGCCCCTTTGTTACTTATTTTCCCTTGCGTATTTGTTCATTTTAAACTGGTATATATTTTAACAAATCTTGTTCTGTCGCAAATAATGAGTATAATACCATTTGAAGACAGAGTATGAAAGAATTTAATTGTCCTGTTCTTTTTCATTACAGAAATTCTTGAAACTGCTTTCTGATCTCGCGAGGATCGTTGCATTTGAATGTGAAATTTATATAGGATGGATTAGGAGTTGGAAGAACTCTGGTTTATATCAAGTTTCCTGGGTTGGAGCCTCTGAAAGAAAGTTTGAGGAGAGATGAGCTTGCATCGCAATCAGACGGTGGACTCGGACCGTGATCTGCAGTCCTCTGCATCCTCAGTGAGTTTACCTTCAGTTAAAAAGGCACCAAAGAAGCGTCGCCTTTCACTTGGGTCTCTATTTCGAAAGAAAAAGGAGTCTAAGCGAAAGTCCAGAGAATTAAATGGGGGAGTCGATGGAATTGCAAGTATTGAAAGCATTCATTCAGAACTTTGTAATGACAAGAACTCGATATTGTCAACCTGTGGCTCTTCTGAAAGTGGGACGGCATCCACTGACAAACAAAGTAGCGACTTTCTTGAATGCCCTCTGTGCCTTTCGCATCAAGCTAAGGACAAATTCCCAGACATCATGACTTGCCAGCACAGGTCGTGTGGCGATTGCTTGCGGCAGTACTTGAGAATTGAGATCTCAGAAAGTAGGGTGAATATCAGCTGCCCAGAGTGTACTGAAAGATTCAATCCCCATGATATCCAGCTGATTTTAAATGATGATTTGCTGATGGAAAAATATGAGGAATTTATGCTGCGCCGTTGGTTGGTGGCAGATCCAGACTGCAGATGGTGCCCTGCTCCGGATTGTGGGTAAGGACATTTTTAAAGATCTCATTTGAAAGGACATTAGATGAGTAATAGTGATCTTCATACATTCTTCTTTCATTTTGAGGTGTTTTAATATTATTCCTATTAGATTCCTGAGTGTGTTGTCATTGCTGTGACAATTTTATACAATTTCGTAGTCCTTTGTCTTAATGATTTAACATATACTTTTGCATGCTTCTAACACTGCTATAGCATTACAAACATTGTTTTCAGTTGATAATTTAAACCTTTGGTTAAAACATCAGTAAAAAAATATTAAATATTAACAGCAAGATATGAAACCAGGAGGCCTTTGGTAAAACATGCCCTCCTTGCATAAAAACTGAATTGATTCGAAAATTCAAATTTGAATGGAATTGAAGGTAAGATATATTAGACCACATGTCTTTTGAATTTTTGATCAATTTTGAGCATAGCGGTAGATACCCAGGTTTTACTGCTAACTATGGGTGCTGTCTGTATGGAGTTTATACATTCTCCCTGTGACCACGTGAGCTTTCCCTGGCTGCTCCAGTTTCTTCACACAATCCAAAGACTTGGAGATTTGTAGGTTAATTGGCTTTGATAAAAAATTGTAAATTGTCCTTGGTGTGTTGGATAGTGATAGATTGCGGGGATCGCTGGTTGGCGCAGACTTGATGGGCCAAAAGGCCTGTTTCCGCGCTGTATCTCCTAACGGAACTAAAATATGTTCTCATAATTTTAGTGTAAAAGTTGAGCTCCCAAGTTGTATACTTGCTGACAAATTGGATTGCGCTTCTCTGTTAAAAGTGCTTTCAAGTTAATTGAAGGTGTTCAGTGACGGAGAAGCTTTAACCAAGCAAGGATGTAGCTAATCTATTTAAATAGAATGGAACAGAATATGGTAATTGTGACTAATTTTAGGTTCGCTTTAAGTTCCATGTACACACTAATTGTTTTAGTACTGCCTTTTCAAAATAGCAGAATTCTTGTTGCATACTAAATTGATTCTTGCAACAAATCTCAGTCTCAAGAGAATGCTGTGAGAATATTTCAAAATAATTGAGCATGATTTAACTGTTCGAGGAGTTGGTCTATGACATTTGGGTAAAACTAGTTTGGATCATTTGAACAGCTGATTTCTGGCTGATGGAATAGAACTTGTTATTGGACACAGAGCCAGGATTCATTTTTTTTAATCGTTTCTATCCTACTGAGAAAGTCTTGAGAATTATAAAATATTTAAGCCAGTTCTTCCATTTAAGATTACAGCTAATCCCCAACCTTAATCCATATTCACCTGTAACCCTAATATAAATCTTTCTCTTCGCGTGGCTGTGTAGGATAGTGCTGGTGAACGGGGGGGGGGGGGAGGATTGCTCGTCAGCACGGACTCAGTGGGCTGTAGGGCCTGTTTCCGTACTGTATCTCTAAAGTCTTGATTTGGAGGATGCAATGAAAAGCCAGATTAGGTCCTGTCATACATGTAGCTCAAATCAATGAAACCTGATTGAGTTGCATTGATTTGAGCCACATGTATGACAGGACCCAATCGGAGACAAAATAAAATAATTTTGTAGTTAAATCAGATTAGAGATACAGCTTTGGAAATGGGACCATCAGTCCACGCTGACCTTCGATTACCTGTTCACTCTGGTATTATGTTATCCTACTTTTTCATCCATTCCCGACACATTAGGGGCAATTTACAGAGGTCAATTAACTTACAAAACCACATGTCTTTGGGATGTGGGAAGAAACTGGAGCACCCCGGGAAACCCATGCAATCGCAGGGAGAACGTGGTAACTCCACACAGACAGCACCCGATGTCATGATTGAACTTGTGTCTGTGGCACTGTGAGGCAGCAGCTCCACCGGCTGCGCCACTGTGCCGCATAAAATGCTTTCAAAAATTACAGGTGCTTTAAGTATTAATTGCATTAGTTTGCATTTATTCATAAGGGCTATCAACATTTTTTTCCCCCAAAGTGTACATGCTTCAACAAATAAAGTGGAATTATTGATTCATTTATTATTTATTTTTGGGAGCCCACAGCCTTTTTGTTTTGTTTGCTCTGTGATCATAAACTGAGTTTCAAGAAGAGTTGTTTAAGATGTAGGCATTGAATTTATGTCCAATATTATGTCCAATAATTTATTTCCAATATTAGTTCCTTAATATTTTCTGTGGTTAAATGCATATGGAGATTTTAAAAAAATAGAATATTGATCTCTTCATATTCCATCTTTTGGCTGACCTGAGTTTCTATTTTGAGGCTCATAGGTAATTTTGTGCCCACATGACAATATTTCATTTAGAACATCACTGGTGATATGGATGTTATTTCATTACTATTGTGAGTGCCCTGTTGCTGAGTCCAGTCCCCTGGAAAGCATTTATGGTAAGTTTATTTAGATGCATATAAACATAGAAAATAAGTGCAGGAGTAGGCATTTCGGCCCCTCGAGCCAGCACCGCCAATCAATATGATCATGGCAGATCATCCAAAATCAATACCCTGCTTTCTCCCCATATCATAGAAACATAGAAATTAGGTGCAGGAATAGGCCATTCGGCCCTTCGAGCCTGCACCGCCATTCAATATGATCATGGCTGATCATCCAACTCAGTATCCCGTACCTGCCTTCTCTCCGTACCCTCTGATCCCCTTAGCCACAAGGGCCACATCTAACTCCCTCTTAAATATAGCCAATGAACTGGCCTCAACTACTCTCTGTGGCAGAGAGTTCCAGAGGCTCACCACTCTCTGTGTGAAAAAAGTCTTTCTCATCTCGGTCTTAAAGGATTTCCCCCTTATCCTTAAGCTGTGACCCCTTGTCCTGGACTTCCCCAACATCGGGAACAACCAGTCCAACCCCTTAAGAATTTTGTAAGTTTCTATGATCCCCTCTCAATCTCCTAAATTCTAGAGAGTATAAACAGAGTCTATCCAGTCTTTCTTCATAAGACAGTCCTGACATCCCAGGAATCAGTCTGGTGAACCTTCTCTGCACTCCCTCTACGGCAATAATGTCCTTCCTCAGATTTGGAGACCAAAACTGTACGCATTACTCCAGGTGTGGTCTCACCAAGACCCTGTACAACTGAAGTAGAACCTCGGGGGTTACACAAAATGCTGGAGAAACTCAGCGGGTGCAGCAGCATCTAAGGAGCGAAGGAGATAGGCGACGTTTCGGGTCGAGACCCTTCTTCAGAATGGTCAGGGATCAGGGAAACGAGAGATATAGACGGTGATGTGAGAGATAAAGAACAATGAATGAAAGATATGCAAAAAAGTATCGATGATAAAGGGAACAAGCCCTCTGGTGGTGCCAGGGCCCGAGGGCTGAGGGAGAGGTGGGAAGGGAGGAGACAGCAAGGGTTAACAGAATTGAGAAAATTCAATATTCAAGCCCAAAGGATGCAGACTCCCCAAGCAGAATATGAGGTGCTGTTCCTCCAGCTTGCGGTGTTGCTCACTCTGACCGTGGAGGAGGCCCAGGACCGAAGGTCGGATGTGGAATGGAGGGGGAGTTGAAGTGCTGAGCCACCGGGAGGTCGGGTTGGTTATTGCGGACCGAGCTCGCGAAGCGATCGCCAAGGTCTCACCGATATAGATCATCTGCATCTGGAGCAGCCAGTAGATGAGGTTGGAGGAGGTGCAGGTGAACCTCTGTCGGACCTGGAAGACTGCTTGGGTCCCTGAAAGGAGTGGAGGGGGCAGGTGAAGGGACAAGTGTTGCATTTCTTGCGGTTGCAAGGGAAAGTGCCCGGGAAGGGTAGAGTGGGAGGGGAGGAAGAATTGACAAGGGAAATAAAGTAGAACCTCCCTGCTCCTATACTCAAATCCTTTAGCTATGAAAGCTAACATACCATTAGCTTTTTTCACTGCCTGCTGCACCTGCATGCCTACTTTCAATGGCTGGTGTACCATGACACCCAGGTCTCGCTGTATCTCCCCTTTTCCTAATCGGCCACCATTTAAATAATAGTCTGCTTTCCTGTTTTTGCCACCAAAGTGGATAACCTCACATTTATCTACATTATACTGCATCTGCCAAACATTTGCCCACTCATCCAGCCTATCCAAGTCACCTTGCAGTCTCCTAGCATCCTCCTCACAGCAAACACTGCCCCCCAGCTTCATGTCATACGCAAACTTGGAGATATTGCCTTCAATTCCCTCATCCAGATCATTAATATATATTGTAAATACCTGGGGCCCCAGCACTGAGCCCTATGGTACCCCACTAGTCACTGCCTGCCATTGTGAAAAGCACCTGTTTACTCCTACTCTTTGCTTCCTGTTTGCCAGCCAGTTCTCTATCCACATCAATACTGAACCCCTAATGCCGTATGCTTTAGGTTAGTATACTAATCTCTTATGTGGGACCTTGTCGAAAGCCTTCTGGAAGTCCAGATATACCACATCCACTGGTTCTCCCTTATTCACGCTACTAATTACATTCTTGAAAAATTCCACAAGATTCGTCAGACATGATTTACCTTTCGTAAAGCCATGCTGACTTTGTCCAATGATTTCACCACTTTCCAAATGTGCTGCTATCCCATCTTTAATAACTGACTCTAGCAGTTTCCCCACTACCGATGTTAGACTAACTGGTCTGTAATTCCCCGTTTTCTCTCTCCCTCCCTTCTTAAAAAAAGGGGTTATGTTTGCTACCCTCCAATCCTCAGGAACTAGTCCAGAATCTAAAGAGTTTTGAAAGAGTATCAAAGAGTTTTGAAAGAGTGTCCATTATTTCCTGAGCTACTTCTTTAAGTACTCTGGGATGCAGCCTATCTGGCCCTGGGGATTTATCGGCCTTTAATCCATTCAATTTACCCAACACCACTTCCCGACTAACCTGGATTTCACTCAATTCCTCCTTTGACCCGCGGTCGGTCCGCTGCTATTTCCGGCAGATGATTTATGTCTTCCTTAGTGAAGACGGAACCAAAGTAGTTATTCAATTGGTCCGCCATATCCTTGTTCCCCATGATCAACTCACCTGTTTCTGACTGCAAGGGACCTACATTTGTTTTAACTAATCTCTTTCTCTTCACATATCTATAAAAACTTTTGCAGTCAGTTTTTATGTTCCCTGCCAGTTTTCTTTCATAATCTATTTTTCCTTTCCTAATTAAGCCCTTTGTCCTCCTCTGCTGGTCTCTGAATTTCTCCCAGTCCTCTGGTATGCTGCTTTTTCTGGCTACTTTGTGCGCATCATCCTTTGCTTTGATACTATCCCTATATTTCCCTTGTTATCCACGGATGCACTACCTTCCCTGATTTATTCTGTTGCCAAACTGGGATGAACAATTTTTGTCGTTCATCCATGCAGTCTTTAAATGTCTTCCATTGTATATCCACCGTCAACCCTTTTAGAATTAATTGCCAGTCAATCTTGGCCAATTCACGTCTCATACCCTCAAAGTTACCTTTCTGTAAGTTCAGAACCATTGTTTCTGAATTAACAATGTCACTCTCCATCCTAACATATAACAATATAACATATAACAATTACAGCATGGAAACAGGCCCTCTCGGCCCTTCCAGTCCGTGCCAACCATTTGTGCCGATCCTAATGAAGAACTCAACCATATTATGGTCACTCTTGCCCAAGGGGGCACGTACAACAAGACGGCTAACTACCCCTTCCTCATTACTCAAAACGCAGTCTAAAATAGCCTGCTCTCTCATTGGTTCCTCTACATGTTGAATTAGATAACTATCCCGCATACATTCCAAAAAATCCTCTTCCTCAGCACCCCTGCCAATTTGATTCACCCAATCTATATGTAGATTGAAGTCGCCCATTATAACTGTTTTGCCTTTGTCGCACGCATTTCTAATTTCCTGTTTGATACCATCCCCAACTTCACTGCTACTGTTAGGTGGCCTGTACACAACACCCACCAGCGTTTTCTGCCCCTTAGTGTTTTGCAGCTCTACCCATACCGATTCCATATCCTCCAAGCTAATGTCCTTCCTTTCCATTGCATTAATCTCCTCTCTAACCAGCAACGCTACCCAACCTCCTTTTCCTTTCTTTCTATCCCTCCTGAACATTGAATATATCCCTTGATTCCATTAGCCCTAAGAGCTAAATCTAACTCTCTCTTGAAAACATCTAGTGAATAGGCCTCCACTGTGGCAGAGAATTTCACAGATTCACAACCCTCTGGGTGAAAAGGTTTTTCTTCTTCTCAGTCCTAAATGGCCTACCCCTTATTCTTAAACCGTGAACCCTATTTCTGAACTCTTCTCAACATGGGGAACATTTTTTCTGCATCTAGCCTGTTCAATCCCTTAAGAATTGTGTATGTTTCTATAAGATTCCCCCTCATCCTTCTAAATTCCAGTGTATACAGTCGACCCATTCTTGTATGTAAGTCCCGCCATCCCGGGAATTAACCTGGTGAACCGATGTTATACTCCCTCAATAGCAAGAATGTCCTTCCTCAAATTAGGAGACCAAATCTGCACACAATACTCCAGGTGTGGTCTCACCAAAGCCCTGTACAACAGCAGTAGGACCTCCTTGCTCCTAAACTCAAATCCTCTCAATGAAGGCCAACATGCCATTTGCTTACTTCACTGCCTGCTGCACCTGCACGCTTACTTTCAGGGACTGATGTACAAGGACACCCAGGTCTCGTCGAGCCTCCCCTTTTCCGAACTTAACACCTTTCAGATAATAAACTGCCTTCCTGTTCTTGCCACCAAAGTGGATAACCTCGCATTTATCCACATTCCACTGCATCTGCCCACTCACCCAACTTATCCAAGTCACCCTGCAGTCTCATAGCATCCTCCTCGCAGCTCACTCTGCCACTCAGCTATGTGTCATCCGCAAACTTGGAAATGTTACATTAAATTCCCTCGTCTAAATCATTAATATATATTGTAAATAATTGGGGTGCCAGCACTGAGCCTTGCGGCACCCCACTAGTCACTGCTGCCATTCTGAAAATGAGCTGTTAATTCCTACTCTTTGCTTCCAGTTCTCTATCCATGCCAATACCCTACCCCCAATATCATGTGCTCTAATTTTGCACACACATCTCTTGTGTGGGACCTTGTCAAAGGCTCTTTGAAAGTCCAGATACACCACATCCACTGCTCTTCCTTATCCATTCTACTTGTTACATCCTCACAAAATTCCAGTAGAATAGTCAAGCATGATTTCCCCTTCATAAATCCGTGCTGACTTTGACCGATCCTGTCACTGCTGTTCAAATGCTCTGCCATTAAATTTTTAATAATCGATTTGAGCATCTTCCCCATTTCCGATGTAAGGCTAACTGGTCTATAATTCCCCGCTTTCTCGCTCCCTCCTTTCTTAAACTGGAGTTAAATTGGCTGCCCTCCAGTCCACAAGAACTGATCTAGAGTCTATAGAATATTGGAAAATGATCACCAGTGCATCCGTGGTTTCTTGGGCATCCTCATTCAGTACTCTGCGATGCAGACCATCAGGCTCATGGGATTTATCTACCTTCAGTCCCATCATTTTACGTAGCACCATTTCCTGACTAATATGGATTCCCTTCAGTCCTCCCTCCCACTAGATCCTCAGTCCCCTAGTATTTCTGTGAGATTGTGTCTTCCTTAGTGAAGACAAAACCAAAGTATTTGTTTAACTGGTCTGCCATTTCCTTGTCTCCCATTATAAATTCACCTGTTTCTGACTGTAAGGGACCTACATTTGTCTTTAATTGTGATGTGAAGTGGAAACACAGTTCTGTTACTTATTACTTAATTGGGATCTTGATAACAGTTACAGTAGGAAGATTGCAGTCAGATGATGTGATTTACATTGTCAGGAAATTAATTGAGCTATTGCAGGGCAAAAATACTTGTGTTTGTATTGGTAGTACTCTCCTTTATTACATGGGGTAAATCGCCTTATGATTTCTATTTTTGTACACATGTTTCTGATTCAAAACCTTAGCATTGTTTTTTGAATTTATTATTGTTTTAATATTCACTGCATTCTGCATGCATACTTCAGTGATTCAATTATTATTCTCTATTTTGTAATGTTTCAGCATTAATATAATTTTCACCCTGACAAATGTAGAGTTTGCATGAGCATGTGGCTGCTTAGGTTTATGGCTCTAAAGAGTAATGGAAATTGCATAGTTGGATTGCACATAATTGCTGGAAATGCAATCTACTTCACAAGTGAAGCCAGCATATCCGTTAACATGTTGGTATTTCCTGCCTCATTGATTTAAATTCATAATTACCAGCATTTGTCAGCTTAAGGGATTTCTGACGATTTCAGAAGTATGATCTGTAGCTTTCAGAAGGCAATTTTCAATTCCATGGCTCCATGTTTTTTTAGATACCAGTAAATCTTTCAAGGCTGGCCAAATTACATTATCATTCTCTGCAAATGTTTATACTGCTGTTTTTCTGTATAGTTATAGATTTTGGCATTTCTATTAAATTTCACCTACACAGCATTTTGAGCAACGTGAACATGTTTTGAACTAATAACACTCATCCATCACATCAGTTATTCGTCCCATCTGCCATTAGGAAGATTGGAAATGCATGCATAAAAGATGTAGCTATCTGGTTCAATTTGCAATGGCATGCAAATGCTTTGGGCCAGGCTATAGTGTGTAGATTTAGGACGGTAGAAATAAAACCCTATAAAATAGGATGATTAAGCTGTTCACAATGGTGATACATCCAAATGTGAGAAGAAATCCATTGCTGATGCATATTGTTGGCAGTAATTTTGAGAATTGTGGAAAATGTACTTGGAGGTTTACATGATTTTGCTGAATGAATTATCTGAAGTCTAAGAAACTTTCAGGGGATGATCAATTAATGTGCAATTGGTGCAAGCTAGAAAGGGTTTACACTAAATTTATCATACAAATCATACAAATAATATATTTTTGTATTTTGCAGTTATGCAGTGATAGCATTTGGCTGTGCCAGCTGTCCAAAACTCACCTGCGCAAGAGAAGGATGTGGCACTGAGTTCTGTTATCACTGTAAGCAAATATGGCATCCAAATCAGACTTGCGATGCAGCACGTCAACAGAGAGCACATAGTTTACGATTAAGAACAATACGTTCTTCGTCAATCAGCTACAGTCAAGAATCGGGTGCAGCAGGTACAGAAAATTGGACACTTCGGCGATATGTTCAGGACGAGATTACAGGAAGAAAGGGGTTGCCTGAAATAAACAGCCTCCTGGTCAATCAGATTTTGCCGTCTCGTTCTACAGGTAATGGCAACAATGTGGTTTCCAGAATTGTTTGTTTATTTACCAGTTTAGGAAATGTCACAAATTATATACATTTTAATATTCTCTATCCCCAACTAGTCCATGAGCCCAGCTGAACATTTAGTGATCCTGACTGACTGCTGAGAGAGTTTCCCTGTCTTTGTTTTTGTTTGATAAGGAAGACACCAGTATTTCACAATGGACCTCTTTGCTTCCTCAAGATGTCTCAATTTACAAATGTTTTTGTTGAATGACAGAATATGTCCAAGTAATAACAACAAAATTCATCATGAACTCCAGATGGTGGGTTTCTGCCATTGCATAACCCAGTGCCCAGGGAGGTGGGAGATCCTGACAATTTGATTGACAAGTTGAAGCCAGTTGTTGGGACGAGTCGTTAATCTGATGACTTTTCAATAGAGCTCAGCTGGAAATACTGAGGTGGACACATTGGGAGTGGGAAGCAGAGGTGAGGAGGGTGAATGGCAAGACGAGGGTGGATAAAAAGATTATTGTGGAATTATAAGTACCATGATAAATCTTTTTCTAATTAAGTTTGTTTTGCAACAAGTCAAGTCAAGTTGAGTTTATCATGTTATGTCCTGAGGCAACGGTGTAAAGGCATCTCACTTAACTTTTTTTTTCTCTTTTGCTAGCCGGGCAACCTAGGCAGCTTTTTAGGTTGCCAAATGACAGTTTAGGTGGTCATCTAAGATGGCTTGCATGACGCGTGCGATAATGTGCTCGGACGAAGCGTGTAGTTACCATTCGGAATTATGCTCAATGAAGCTTCACATATTATTTCTGCTTCAAATAAAGTCACAAACTAAACATTGGCCTCTACCCAAAATGTCTCCCAATTTCTTCTATCCAGAGATGCTGGCAGCTCCATGGAGTACCCCCACACAATTAAAGCATGGACTAGTCTTCACCCTACCATAGTTACCCAACCAGACGCAACTAAATTCAAGGTAGCTCTTTTATCCCTAAGAATCCTTTTTTGCTTGAGTCCAAATCAAGAGTCAAGAGAATTTTATTGTAATGTGTCCCAGATAGGACAATGAAATTCTTGCTTGCTGCAGCACAACAGAATATGTAAACATAATACAGAACAGGAGATAAAAGTTCAGTGTGTCTATATACCATATACCATATATATACACACACACACACAAAGTAAACAGATAAAGTGCAATAGGCTGTTATTGTTTGGAGTTTGGTGGTGGACCCTTCACCACCTCCAGTTTAAACTCCAATTGGAATATTTTTGGGGTAACCTTTGCTCCCTGAAGCAAGTTACTCCATGGAGTGATTCTGCGTTGGTTTTCAGCGGTTGCGGCGAGGCGGCGACCGGACAGCAATGGCGGCCATATCTCCCACAATGCAAAGGGAGGGAGAAAGTGCCCGGCGCTGACCAGTTGCCGTGGCAGTGCGAATGTGCAGGGTGGCCAATGTGCTGGCCGTGGTTGTGCGATGTGCAGTGGGAGGATGTGCAGGCTGTGCGCATGTGCAAGGCGGCCGGCTGTGTCGGCAGATGAGGAGCGAGCGGCGGCCCGGCCAAATATAGAGCGGAGCCTGGAGACGGAGAGTGACGGAGAAAGATAGAGAGGAGGGCCCACTCAGAGTTGAACGGCAGGTGGCCCGGGTGCTTGCCAAGCCGGGTAAAATAGCACGCCCTATAGGTTGCCTTTGGCACCCGGGCAACCGTTAATTTCGAGCCCTGATACCAACCACTGTGCATGTTCATTGGTATCTATTAAAACTTTACAGCATAGAATTTGGTCATTCAACTCAACTGTTTGAACACGTCATCTGCCACACTTGCTTCATCTCGCACTGCTTTTAAAGTTATTTGTTCTACCAGTGTCAATCGACCTGTGCTGTCTGCTTTATTTCACAAAAAATATATACTGTGAAAATGCTTCCTGTTGTTAAAGCCAATGGTTATTCATATGGTTAATAATACTTGTTTTAAAAAAATATTGTGCATGTGCAACTTTATGTGGATTACTTCTGAAAATGCCTTTTTTACTTTGTAGGGTCTTGTTAGTAACTAATGAAAACAATGGCTTGACATGTGAAAATAAGTGATGTAATTAGAACATGCAGTTCTGGTTATACAACTGTTTGATTCAACTCGCAATGCAGTGCATCATTACCATCTTGCCTTATCATTTTGCATTTGTTAAAAATGTAATTAATTCATTTTGCAGCGGATGATATTAAACCTTGTCCACGATGTGCAGCATATATAATAAAAATGAATGATGGAAGCTGTAATCATATGACTTGTGCTGTGTGCGGTTGCGAGTTCTGTTGGCTTTGTATGAAAGAAATCTCTGACCTACACTATTTAAGGTAAGATCTGAACAATTATATTTTGAAAATCTGATGATTAGAGAATTGTGCTATATTAGGACAGAGTGCCTTTAACAAGGTGTCTTAAAGGAATTATACATTTGATCTAAGTTATAGTAACATCAGAAAAGAAACATTACAAACCTGAGTCTAAATTTTAAGGAACATTTTGAAGGGGGGGGGAGAGGGTTAATGGGTGCAATTTAGATTTGCGCCTCAATGGCTGGTAAATGCCTACTTATGGCATAGTGCAGAAAATCAAGGCTTAATATCTGGTGATCAGTAGGCTGGATGTGGTTTGGTGAGAGGCCAGTTGAAAGAGTATTTAAGATTAAAACATTTTAGATCATGGAATAATATGCCCTGAATTTGTGGTAAAATGACAGGTCATAGCTGTTCACTGATTATTTTGAACAAGGAAATCAGCTAGAATGTCTTTAATGTTAAATAGTTGGCCACAAAGTTGTCTACTTTAAAGTATGTCAAATGTCCAGTGGTGCAATGCATGCTTGTGCAACCATACAGCTGAGGAAATTGGAAGATATTTCCTACCCTACTTGGTAGGAGAAAAAATGTGAATGGGAAGCCTACAAAAATAAAGTATTGAACCGTTCGGGTGTCAACGTCCCAGTAGGGAAGCTTCGTTTGAAATGTGTGAGCAAAAGCATGGAAACATGACAGATTTACTTGTTATTATCTTCTGGGATCCAACTTCCAATCCCAGATTGATGCCAGCTGTAACTGATTGGCAGATCAACCATGTGAATCCAAATCTTTATAATAAACAAGAGCAAGTGGGACCTGTGGGGTCCCGTCCCCGGGGAAAACAAGCTAGATTTCTAAAGCATTTTATAACTATCATAATTTAGCCTGTCTAGAAGAGGCATGAAGACCTTGTTTCAGTTGACGACTCTTTAAATGCCATTAATATGACAGTTCTTTGCTGGATAGAAAAGTGACTGGAATGCTTTACTTGTTCACTTTAGTTGCTATACTTAAGATACCATGATCAGCTTAGTGCAGTTTGGCATCCTAAATTTACACTTAATTCAAGAATTAGTTGTCCAATCTATAATTCATTTTATTGAAATACTTTGAGGAATCAAATTTTATTTCTCCTGATGCAAATTGCAATAACTGAATTTCAAATGTCAAATGATCTTGCATTTGTGTGGGAATTCTTTATTTTGAGAACCTCTTCCATTGTCTGCTATTCTTGAATGGTAAGCTTTAAGGAAACTTTGTTATTTATGAGATTGTATTTTAATAAACAGTTTACTGAATTAATTTGTCCTTCAAATTGTTTTTAACATCTTGTATGTTCTCTCTTCAGTCCTTCTGGCTGCACATTTTGGGGAAAGAAACCTTGGAGTCGTAAAAAGAAGATCCTGTGGCAGCTTGGCACGTTAGTAGGAGCTCCAGTAGGAATAGCACTCATTGCAGGGATTGCCATTCCAGCTATGATTATTGGGATTCCTGTATATGTGGGCCGCAAGGTACTATATGTTGTTTAAAATGCTATAATACATGTTAATTTAGAAAACATATACTTAATGGCAAATATATTTTCCTATTGGCAATAATGGTTGCATTGATGTTGATACAAAATGTTTTGTACAAATTACATGGAACTCTTGCAGTTTTAAGAAATACTTAAAATTTCGCTCATTTTTGCACAGCGAGGGAGATTACATTGTTCCATTTTCAGCCAATCTCGTACTTTTGAATGCAAGAAAAGTAGCACTGCTAGCAGTTCAGAATTATTGTAACGCAAGTACTTGCCATGACACAATTATTTATATAGCCGTTTAAAAATATTCAAAACTCATTTGAAATTTGAATCAAAAATACATTCCTTGATAATTTACTGAATTAATTTGTCCTTCAAATTGTCAGAATGTTATTATGCTCAGTTACCGCAGTGAGGACTATATACACAGGTATTTGTAGGTCTTGTCTTTAGATTGCATAAAAGAGTGCCACAGAAACATTGTGGTGATTTATTTAGCAGGTAGGATCTCCAAAAAAACTGTATTTTGCAAGCATTTATTTGGACTAGTCTATTTCTACATGCATGTATAATTGACCTCAACAAATCGTCTCCTGTCAGCATGGATCCCTTTCCACGATCCTTTGAGAACTTGCCCCTGAATAGCTTGATGCCATTCACAACAGGAAATACACACTTGAGGGAGAATTGAACTTTATTGAAGTTGAAGAGCTTATGGTATAGGCTTTGGGATTTTAAACACCTAACATTACTTACACAGCGATTTACAGGGCACACATTGCCAGCATATCACGTGATTTTATTTTTCCACCAAAGATCTAAAGGTAATCCAGTTTAATCGTAACTTTGCTATCTTTTATGATTGTTAGCCATGTGGTTACTTGATGATTTATCCTCATAGAAATCAAATTGGTGCGCAGATGAGTTCTGAATTGCCTATATTTTTTTGAAATTGTTCCAAATGTCCTAAGCATCCCACAAGCCATCACACTGCATTGTGAAACACTTTAGACTATTTTGAATGCGTTTAACTTTTTTTTTTTTTTTAAATCCCTGATGTTTTCTGAAATAAATTTGGATAGCATGCAGTGTTTTGCATGCTATCCAAACAGATCCTATACACCATACATTAATACCATGAAGTCAAGCTCAAGTCCAATAGATGGAACAAAACGATGATACAGAGTGCAGAATATAGTTCTCAGCATTGTAGTGCATCAGTTCTATAGGCAGTCCAATGTCCACAGTGGGGTAGAGGTGAATTGGATAGAATCCTATCTTATTGGAAGTCACAAAAGATTTCACCTATGACCTCAGGCCCACACTGCACAACTTTCTTTTCCGGATCCTCCTGCTTCAGTATCAGATTAATGTAGTATTCCTCGTTTAAGCCTTTCATAAAGATGGAGATTCAAAGAAATCTCGATTTAACTCGGCATTGGATTGGAAAGAGTTTTCCATGAGAAGGCAATCAAATACTGAATCTAATATATTCTTCTGTATGAAGAAAGGTCTCGACCCGAAACGTCGCCCATTCCTTCTCTCCAGAGATGCTGCCTCACCCCCTGAATTACTCCAGCATTTTGTGTCTACATTCGATTTAAACCAATATCTGCAGTTCTTTCTAATGGGCCTGTCCCACTTACGCAAATTCTCCGGCGACCTCCGGCACCCGTCACAGGTCGGCGAAACTTTTCAACATGTTGAAAATTCAGCGGCGACCAGAAAGCGGCTATGCCTCTTTGGGCAACTAAGGAGACTACTCACGACCATACAGGCGACACCCTGGCGACATGTCGCGTGGTAAAGCCTGTATGGTCGTGAGTAGTCGCCCAAAGAGTCGTATCTTGTTCTGGTCGCACTGAATTCAACATTTTCAGCGACCTGTATTGACCTATGACGGGTGCCGACAGTCGCCGAAAGTGGGACAGGTCCATTACACACTAATATGTTCTTCGCTGCTTTAAAGGGAATGTGTTTCCCAGTAACTGATGATGGATGTCTTGCCAAATTAGCTTTAAGGATTCTTCTATGAACTGCTCAAAGGAATAATTGAAGTGATGGTACGAGAAATCAGGGAGCTAATTTCAAATTTTATTCCTTTTTATTTTTCATTGTGATAAATTTGATAAAAACAGGTAATGGGTGATTTGATATTTTTTGAAATGCCCCGATTAGAGCTTGTTCACAATAAAGGATGCGGAATTGAAAGAGGAGGTGGCAAATCCAAAGTTTTCTTTTGACAGATGAGTGAATTTCAAGCTGGATAGTTATTTTAATTTAATCATATTTTAGGATTGCCACCAAGACCAGCACTGATTGCTATTTCAACCTGCCCTTGCAACGAATGACTTGCCAAGCCATTTCAGAGGATATAAGAATCAGCCATATTGTTGGGCTTGTAGTTGCACATAGGCCAGATCGGAGAGGATGGCACATTTCCTCTATAAAGAATGTCAGCGAGTCTTGACAGCCTGATAGTTTTGTGTTCATTACTACGACTTTTTAAATTCCAAATAAATTGCAAAACCTTGTTGGAATTTGAACTTTGTTCTTTGGAATGTTATTCCAGGCCACTGGATTGCTTAGATAATTTAACTGTTACATTTGCTAATGTCATTTGACCACAATTGGTAGTGCATTGGTTATTCAGTGTAACATGGTAATAAAACTTATTATTACCCATATCATCCATCTGAGGTATGCTTTACGAAATTGTATTCCCTTCCTTTTTACTGCCAGCAGCGCTAACAGGGGAATATTTCTTATATTCCCCTTTCTAGCGAACGCCTAAATGGACTTTACCTGTTTAAACAGCGGGGAATATAGTCTTAATTCCCCTGGTCTCACATCCGGGAACTTGCAACGTGACGCTGCGTGACGGCAACGTGACGCTAATAAATTTGCGTGACGGAAACAACATTGTTGTGACGCTGCGTAGGGAGGGGGCATGGACGTGACGCTGCGTGACTGCAACGTGACGCTGCGTGAGCGGCATACTACATGGTGACGCATGCGGCGAAATTTAAAATTTATCTTAAAAAAAAAAATCAGCGGGACAGGCAGCATCGGTTGCGAGAAGAGGTTCGCGATTTAAAAGTTCGACCTTCACATTGTCACATAAATGAATGCTACATAAATTACATAACCTATGAAACATAAATGTTACATTTTTTTAGTACCCTTTATTTACAATGTTGGAATGGTTTTAGTACATCCTTATTTACAATGTTGCAATGCATATTGCAAAATGTATAGATCATTCATATCATATGAGATGTTCAGATTTTCCTCTAGATGTCTGATAATGGGTAATAATAACAATATTGACTGTCCTCTTTCGGGAGATACGACATATATTGCCCCACTAGATCCATATTGCCCTCGTCTTCGACTCGGGCAATATGAATCTACTTCAGGCAATATATGTCGTTTCCCCCTCAAGAAAATTTGCCAGTCAATAAAATTAATATTTCACCTTGTAAAACCAATCCAACCAGTTGATAAATTTGTTAAAGAAGGAACTGCAGATGCTGGAGAATCGAGGGTACACAAAAGGCTGGAGAAACTCAGCGGGTGCAGCAGCATCTAAGGAGCGAAGGAGATAGGCGACGTTTCGGGTCGAGACCCTTCTTCAGACTGGTCAGGGATCAGGGAAACGAGAAGATATAGACGGTGATGTGGAGAGATAAAGAACAATGAATGAAAGATATGCAAAAAAGTATCGATGATAAAGGGAACAAGCCATTGTAAGCTGTTTGTGGTGTGAAAATGAGAAGCTAGTGTGACTAGGGTGGGGGAGGGAGATGGAGATAGAGGGAATGCCAGGGCCCGAGGGCTGAGGGCGAGGTGGGAAGGGGAGGAGACAGCAAGGGTTAACAGAATTGAGAAAATTCAATGTTCAAGCCCAGAGGATGCAGACTCCCCAAGCGGAATATGAGGTGCTGTTCCTCCAACTTGCGGTGTTGCTCACTCTGGCCGTGGAGGAGGCCCAGGACTGAGAGGTCAGATATGGAATGGGAGGGGGAGTTGAAGTGCTGAGCCACCGGGAGGTCGGCTTGGTTATTGCGGACCGCGCGGAGGTGTTCGGCGAAACGATCGCCAAGCCTCCGCTTGGTCTCACCGATATAGATCATCTGGCATCTGGAGCAGCGGATGCAGTAGATGAGGTTGGACGAGGTGCAGGTGAACCTCTGTCGGACCTGGAAGGACTGCTTGGGTCCCTGAAAGGAGTGGAGGGGGGAGGTGAAGGGACAAGTGTAGCATTTCTTGCGGTTGCAAGGGAAAATGCCCGGGGAAGGGGTAGAGCGGGAGGGAAGGGAAGAATTGACAAGGGAGTTGCGGAGGGAGCGGTCTTTGCGGAAGGCAGACGGGGGGAGATGGGAAGATGTGGCGAGTGGAGGGGTCACGTTGGAGGTGGTGATTTGTTGATAAATTTTCCATGTTGTGAATTATAAGATGTTTTTGCAAGGCAGTCACAAGTCCTCAAATTGAATCATGACTCTCCCCTGACTCTCAGTCTGAAGAAGGGTCTCTAACCAAAATGTCACCAATTCCTTCTCCCCAGAGATGCTGGCTGTTCCGCAGAGCTACTCCAGCATTTTCCTGTAAATGATGACGTTCACCGATTGTATCAGAGCAGATAAAACCTCCAGTAAAACAAAGTTGACTTTTCCATTGGATAATTTAATAGAATGTGCCACGAGTTATAGAGCCTTTGTGGAGGCAACTTGTTTTTTTTTTTTTTACTTTATTAGAACCAAAGTTGGGTTATTCCTTTGGAATGGAATTTTAGAATTGACCATAAGTCTTTGTTAATCAAGTAGCTATCACTGTTTGAATCCTTAATTGGATGGAAAAATACAGTGTATACTGAACCTAAATTCAAAATGTCAAAAATTAACCTATTACGGTAACAATATGTAGTTCTTTTTTTAAAGTCTAATAACTATAATTGCACTATAATAAGTGCAACTTAAACCAATTCCTGTACATTCTCATTTCTATGTCCTATGTGCTCATGGAGACTTTTCCCTAATTTTCTATTCTCTGTTTAGGACCTTCCATAATATCTAATTTATTTTAGCAAGCTTTTAGTTCGTTCCTCAGGGCCTGTCCCACTTTCACGACCTAATTCACGACCTTTTTTACTCGTGGACATTTTTCACCATGTTGAATAAACCCCCCGACCTACTTGATGCCACGAGTACCTATGACTAGCATTACGACCTCATGGCGACCATGCTGCGAGTATGAGTTAAGGGCAAACTTGGCAGGGGTCGTGAATTTGGTCATGAAAGTGGGACAGGCCCTTAATTTTGCCAGCTGACATGGCATCTGTTTGATATTCTTCAGTGTGGTTTTACAGAAATGTAAAGGAATTATTTTTCCTCCTCGTACTTATCTGCCATGCTCTTTAATTTGCACTACTACAATGCCCTCCATAATGATTGGGACAAAGACATGTCATTTATTTATTTGCTTCTGTACTCCACAATTTGAGATTTGTAATAGGAAAAATCACATGTGGTTAAAGTACACATTCTCATATTTTAATAAAGGGCATTTTTATAAATTTTGGTTTCACCATGTAGAAATTGCAGCAGTGTTTATGCATAGTCCCCCTCCATTTCGGGGCACCATAATATTTTGGACACAGCAATGTCATGTAAATGAAAGTAGTCATGTTTAGTATTTTGTTGCATATCATTTGCATGCAATGACTTCTTGAAGTCAGCGATTGATTGACATCACCAGTTGCTGGGTGTCTTCTCTGGTGATACTCTGCCAGGGCTGTATTGCAGCCATCTTTAGCTTATGCTTGTTTTGGGAGCTAGTCCCCTTCAGATTTCTCTTCAGCATATAAAAGGCATGCTCAATTGGGTTTAGATCGGGCGATTGACTCAAGAATTGTCAATGTTTTAGTTTTGAAATACTCCTTTGTTGCTTAAGCAGTATGTTTGGGATCTTTGTCTTGCTGTAGAATGAACTGCTGGCCAATGAGTTTTGAGGCATTTGTTTGAACTTGAGCAGATAGGAAGTATCTATACACTTCAGAATTAATTATGCTACTACCATTAGCAGTTGTATCATCAATAAAGATAAGTACCTTCAGCAGCCATACATGCCCAGGCCGTAACACCTCCACCGCCGTGTTTCACACATAAGGTGGTCTGCTTTGGATCTTGGGCAGTTTCTTCTCTCTTCCATACTTTGCTCTTGCCATCACTCTGATATGTTAATCTTCATCTCATCTGTCCGCAAGACCTTTTTCCAGAACTGTGGTTGCTCTTTCAACTACTTCATGGCAAACTGTAATAGACAATAGGTGCAGGAGTAGGCCCTTCGAGCCAGCAACGCCATTCAATGTGATCATGGCTGATCATCCTCAATCAGTACCCCGTTCCTGCCTTCTTCCCATATCAACTGACTCCGCTATCTTTAAGAACCCTATCTAGCTCTCCCTTGAAAGTATCCAGAGAACCGGCCTTCACTGCCCTCTGAGGCAGAGAATTCCACAGAGTCACAACTCTCTGTGAGAAAAAGTGTTTCCTCGTCTCCATTCTAAATGGCTTACCCCTTATTAAACTGGCCCCTGGTTCTGGACTTGCCCAACATCGGGAACATGTTTCCTGCCTCTAGCGTGTCCAAACCCTTAATAATCTTATATGTTTCAATAAGATCTCCTCTCATCCTTCTAAACTCCAGAGTATACAAGCCCAGCCGCTCCATTCTCTCAGCATATGACAGTCTCGCCATCCCGGGAATTAACCTTGTGAACCTACGCTGCACTCCCCCAATAGCAAGAATGTCCTTCCTCAAATTAGGGGACCAAAACTGCACACAATACTCCAGGTGTGGTCTCACTAGAGCCCTATACAACTGCAGAAGGACCTCTTTGCTCCTATACTCGACGACTCTTGTTATAAAGGCCAACATGCCATTCGCTTTCTTCACTGCCTGCTGTACTTGCATGCTTACTTTTATAGACTGATGAACAAGGACCCCCATATCCCATTGTATTTCCCCTTTTCCCTACTTGACGCCATTTAGATAGTAATCTGCCTTCCTGTTTTTGATACCAAAGTGGATAACCTCACATTTATCCACATTAAACTTCATCTGCCATCCATCTGCCCACTCCCCCAACCTATCCAAGTCGCCCTACATTCTCATAGCATCCTCCGCACAGTTCACACTGCTACCCAGCTTTGTGTTATCTGCAAATTTGCTAATGTTACTTTGAATCCCTTCATCCAAATCATTGATGTACATTGTAAATAGCTGTGGTCCCAGCACCGAGCCTTGTGGTACGCCACTAGTCATTGCCTTCCATTCTGAAAGGGACCCGTTAATCCCTACTCTTTGTTTCCTGTCTGCCAACCAATTTTCTATCCATGTCAGCACTCTACCCCCAATACCATGTGCCCAAATTCTGCCCACTAATCTCCTATGTGGGACCTTATCAGATGGCTTCTGAAAGTCCAGGTATACTACATTCACTGGCTCTCCCTTGTCCATTGTCCTAGTTACATCCTCATCAAAATTCCAGAAGATTAGTCGAGCATGATTTTAACTTTGTAAATCCATGCTAACTCGGACCGATCCCGTTACTGCTGTCCAAATGTGCCGCTATTGCATCTTTTATAATTGACTCCAGCATCGTCCGCACCACCGATGTCAGGCTAACCGGTCTATAATTCCCTGTTTTCTCTCTCCCGCCTTTCTTAAAAAGTGGCATAACATTAGCTGCCCTCCAATCCAGAGGAGCTGATCCTGAATCTATAGAACATTGGAAAATGATCACCATTACATCCACGATTTCTAGAGCCACTTCCTTAAGTACCCTGGAATGCAGACCATCAGGCCCTGGGGGTTTATCAGTCTTCAGTCCCATCAGTCTGCCCAACACCATTTCCTGCCTAATGTGGATTTCCTTCCGTTCCTCCGTCACCCCCGATCCTCTGGCCACTACTATATCAGGAAGATTGTTTGTGTCCTCAATGAAGACAGATCCAAAGTACCTCTTCAACTCGTCTGCTATTTCCTTGTTCCCCATAATAAATTCACCTTTTTCAGTCTTCAAGGGTCCAACTTTGGTCTTAACTAATTTTTTCCTCTTTTGGCAAAATATTTTTGTGGCTAACCTAGCATCTTGCAGTGTAGCCTCTGTATTTCCATTAATGAAGTCTTCTGCGGACAGTGGTCATTGACAAATCCATACCTGATTCCTGAAGAGTGTTTCTGATCTGTCGGACAGGTGTTTGGGGATTTATCTTTATTATTCTTCTGTAATCAACTGTGGGGATCTTCCTTTGCCTGCCAGTCCCTTTGCGATTAGTAAGCTCACCAGTGCTCTCCTTCTTCTCAATGATGTTCCAAACAGTTGATTTTGGTAAGCCTAAGGTTTGGCTGATGTCTCTAACAGTTTTTATTCTTGTTTCTCAGTCTCATAATGACTTCTTTGACTTTCATTGGCACAACTTTGGTCCTCGTGTTGATAAACAGCAATACAACAGGCGATGGAAAGACTGGAGGAAAGACTAGGTGCTGAGAGCTCTCTTATACCTGCATCAAGGAGACATTTAAACACACCTGAGCAATTACAAATGCCTATGAAGCCATGTGTTCCAAATATTATGGTGCCCTGAAATGGGGGGATTATGTATAAACACAGCTGTAATTTCTACATAGTAAAACCAAAATGTATAAAAATACCCGTTAATAAAATCCGACAATGTGCACTTTATCCACATGTGATTTTTTTTCTATTACAAATCTCAAATTGTGGAGTACAGAGGCAAATAAATAAATGACGGGTCGTTGTCCCAAACATTATGGAGGGCACTGTATAATACATGCATTTAAGAATCATTTTCTGTTGTAATATACGAAAGGTATTTTGTAATATACAATTGAATAGGAAAGTCCCTTTTTCCCCACTTCCTCCTTCTCCTGGGAATATGATTATAAGAAAACGATTCTGACACACCTGTTTAAAGTTTCTATTTTTTGTTCCAGATACATAATCGCTATGAAGGAAAAGACATTTCAAAGCACAAGCGTAACTTGGCAATCACTGGAGGAGTAACATTGTCAGTCATTGTTTCGCCGGTTGTTGCTGCAGTAACTGTAGGTAAGGAAACAATCGGCCATATAACGTCACAGATTTCCATTCAATTATTGGATAAAAGCTGGGATTTGTAGCTGCGATTGCAACTTGTAAATGTATTATCCTGGACAATGTAAAAGCTCAGACAATAGAAAAAAGACAGTGCAGCATTTCAAAGACATTAAATTGGCCAGATTGCCAGTGCCATTCTTGCATTCTGGCCTTCCAGCATTGATTTTTGTGGCGCAAGTAGAAGTGAATGTTTTTGCTTCTGTTGCATTCGATTTGATTCAGATTTTAGTATTTTTATTTTTTTTAAGTAATCTTTGTTTTACTATTGTTATTTTATATCTGACAGCATTCAAACTATCTGATTGTCATTTTAACAGAAAGGATATTGCTTGGGAGATTTTTCATTGAGCTAGAATTAGATGGAGGTCTAGAAATGCTCAGCATGAGACCCCATTGAGGCCCAGTTACCCGAGTGTGTTAGGAAAGTGCATGGACCATCTATAGTTCCAGCGAGAGGGCTTGGAAGATTGAATGCTGTATATGACAGCTGATGGAGTGGAAAGTGAGGACAAGGGGGACCTCTGTCCTTGTTACGAATGGGGGGGGGGGGGGGGGGGGGGGGGGGGGGGGGGGGGGGGGGGGGGGGGGGGGAGGAGGAGGAGCAAGAGTGGAGCTGCGGGATATCAAGGAGACCCTAGTGAGAGCTTCATCTACAATTGAAGGGAGGAACGAACCCCAGTTTCCTAAAGAATGAGGACATCTCCGATGTCCTGGTGTGGAACATCTCATCCTGGGCACAGATGCGGCGTGGACGGAGGAATTGGAAGTAGGGGTGTCTTTACAGTAAGCAGGGTATGAAGAAGTGTAGTCAGTAGGTTTGTAGTAGATGTCGGTCAATAGTCTGTTTCCTGTGATGGAGACAGTGAGATCTAGAAACGGTGAAGTTGATGAAGTCAGTGAGTTCTGCAGGGATGCACCAATGTAGCAGATGTAGAGTTCGGGGATGGGCTGGTGTACGCCTGGAACAGGGATTGTTCGACATACACTACAAAGTGGCAGGCATAGCTCAGGCGCACGCAAGTTCCTTGGATTTGGAGGAAGTGAGAGGAGTCTAAGAAGAAGTTGTTGAGGGTAAGGAACAGCTCTGCTAGGCGGAGGAGAATATTGGTAGACAAAAGTTGGCTGGTTTAATTTCTTTGCATATATCAAGATTGGATGCTTTGACAGAATAGATATGCTAGTGGGTGAGTGATTGTCAATTTTTCAACATCACAAAATATAATTCATTCACTGAAATGTTTTGGGACATAGTTGTGATCTTGTATTAATGCAGTTTTTTTTTTTTTCCCTTTACCCATAGCATTGAAATTTGTTCTTGCACAAAGCACAGTCTAGCCAGTTTAGACATGGGTTGTTTTCAACTCTTTTATTGTAAAGCCATTATATCATTCACACTTTGCACCTTTTATTCAGAACATTGTGAAACTGTCCATAAGAAGAAATGGATTGGATTGTGGTGCAAAAGATTCTTATAATTGGATATTATCTCATTTTTCTTCTGTTCTGTGTATTGAATGTAACTGTTTTGGCTTCATTGTGGAGCTTGAGCATAATGCATTTGACTCATCCAAATTATTTTCTTAATGGAATACAATTCACAGCAGTGAATTTTAAAGTGCATACTAGCACCTTAAGCACCTGTCCTCCCATTAGTTCCTCTTTATCATACATTGGGTTGAAGCAGCAATTCACTTGCACTTCCAATTTATTCTATTACTTTCAGTGTTTGCATCATGATGAGAGGTTAGTGGGAGAAATGAGTATGCAGCAGGGCGGGTGGGGGCAGGGGAAAGAAATTGTGTATGAGGAGAGTGGTGGGTATTATTTGAAATTAGATCATTAAATGTTCATACTATTGAGTTGTTAGTTACCCAACGCTATGTCTCCTGAGGCCAAATTCCTTTTCCAATTCATAATGCAAGTGAAGAAGCCTACACTTGCAGACAGCAAGACCAGACAACATTTAGGCATGGCCAATAAGTAACAATTCTACCTCAAAAGTGACGGGTAGTAATTATCTCCAATAAGAGTAAATCTAACTGTCTGTCCTTGGCATTCAGTGGTACCACCATCCTGATGAATTATCATTGACCAGAAACTCAACTGGATCGACCGCATATATGTTGCAGTCCCAGGAGGAGGTGGCCATATTCTTTAGTAAATGAATTGCCTCTCAACACCCCACAGCCATTCCACCATCAACAAGGACAAGTCAGGAGTGTGGTGAAATATTCTCCATCTGCCTGGATTGGTGTAGCGACAACACTCAAGAAGCTCAACACCATCCAAGACAAGGCAATCCACCTTATTGGCATTCCGTTTAGTCGCGCCACCATTGGCGCGTGGTAGTGGTTGGTGGCTGTAGCTATACCATCTACAACTGGACTGTAGTTACTTGCTCAGGCTATTTTGACAGCACTGCTGTGACCCATGACCTTTATTTCCAAGGAGAACCAGGGCAGCAGCCGCAAGGGGGTTGCTGTCTCAGCACTGTGGTTGAACTCTGCCCTGGATGATTATGACATCTATATCCAAGCAGCTGTGTTCAATAAAAACAGGGGAAAAAACACGTTGCTAACATTTGAGTAAAATGCAATGTGACATTTTCATATTGTGCCCATTTCAACTGTGGAAATAACCAGCTCAATGCAATAATAGATTTATGCCCTGAAAATATGGGTTGTCGGAAAGCATTCTTAACTATGTTATGGCAATGTACTGAACTTCTGAGTCTGTTAAATATGGAAAACAGCACCCAATATGGTAGATCAGTAGGCTAAAACTGGTGAACATTACTAACAGATTTTTACTGGTTTTATTGCTTTGTTGAATAAATTATCATTGAAATCTGGCAGTCTGTATTTTGAGTTCATGTCTTTGGCTATCTGCCTTGCGCTGACACTCAAATTCATTCCATGCAAGTCAATTATCTTTTATAATTGACACTTATTGGAAATTAATGTTGAACTCCAAAGGATAATTTCTGCAAAGTGTTAGAAATCCTATTACTATTTTTGTTTTCTGGTAGAGAATTGTATAAATTTGAGCATAATCTGGATGTATTTAGGGAAATGTCAAATAAAAATTAGAACACATTTATTAATAAACCTGCACTAAGGGAATAGACCAGATATAACACAAGATGGTTAGTGATTAAATAGTGTTCATACGATCATTTGGTTCACCAGTAGGAAATAGCGGCTTGCCCAGGTGGACCTGGTACTTTAAGGTGATTTAAGGTTGTCAGCCTTGCTTGAATTTACCAAAGACTGGTAAATGGCGTTAGATTATTTTTATCTCTGGCATCACATTTCAAATGAACAGAGTGAATCAATTGAGTGTAGCACATTAATACCCTGCAGCAAACAATTGTGGATATTCTATGTTCTGCCTTTTAAATGGCTTTCTTTTTTATGTTCTATCTTAATAGGCATTGGAGTACCCATAATGTTAGCGTATGTATACGGAGTGGTTCCTATCTCCCTCTGCCGCAGTGGTGGCTGTGGCGTTTCTGCCGGCACAGGAAAGGGTGTGCGAATAGAATTCGACGATGAAAATGATAATGTCGGCAGAGGAAATGCAGCAATGGGTAAGCACATGTTTTATCCATCGCCAGGTTCCCTGCTACCTTCAGTATGTTTAATTACTATTTAAAACATACACATTTTCAACTCTGAAGTTAGTTAACAGCATCTTAAAACTGTTGTGTTCTCAGCAATCATTTTTCTGCATATCATCTATTGTGTTATTTAAAAAGAAAAAGATCGCAGACCTGTGGAATAATTTATTTTGTGCTACATTATCTGCAGATTTATTATTTTATTTTCGACAAAACATGATTCTTTGAATGTTGTGCCGCATGCAAGTGTAGTCACCAAATGTAGACATTTTAAAATGTAATGGATTATTAAGCAAATGTATTAGCTCTATTAGTGGCTATTAGAGGCTTTGTATGTTATATCTATCCAAAATGTTAACTGCTTTCAAATGAAATAAACCAAAGTGATACTACTGTTTGTTTTGTGTGCATCTAGATACCACTTTTGTAGTTGAAGCTCGCAATAACCCCAGCATTGGGGAGGGAAGTGTCGGAGGCTTAACAGGCAGTTTGAGTGCCAGTGGCAGTCACATGGACAGAATAGGTGTAATACGAGACAACCTGAGTGAAACAGCGAGCACAATGGCACTAGCTGGAGCTAGTATCACCGGCAGTCTCTCTGGGAGTGCAATGGTCAACTGTTTCAATAGGTAAGTCCTGGAAACTAGTTTTCATTGCAGCTTTTTTAAAACAGGTACTTAATAATGAAAACTAACTTGGAGTTAACAGCAGTACCGTGCAAGGCAAGAGAAGATGACTGCATGCAAATGCAGTGATCCAGCTGTTGACTAGAAACATAAAATGCTATGGTATTGGAATAGATCACCTGGTTGCTTCCATTACTGTGAGCCACCCAATCAGATCCCACACTTTCTTAAACCCCATGCCTTTAATGTTCCTTTAATGTTTCTACTTTTCCAAATGATTTAATTTCTGAGCTCTTTCAGCAGTGTTTTGTGATTGTTATGTATTCAGATTCTGCTGGGGATTGATTGGCAGTACTATCTTTAATATTAACTACATAATCTTGATTCTTTCACCGTACCTCTTAACCTCCCCAGTGGCAATGTAAAACATGGCTGCTGCTCACTCTTCCTTCATTACAGCTCTATGCATAGAAAAACGAAGCGACTTTTACATTTTTTGAAAGATGTAAATGCATAAGTGTGAAACTCATGTACGGAAATATGGTTTTTATTCCTAATAAATGAATGAGACATCATTTTGTTAAAATTACTTGCTATGTTTTGTTATTTTATCTTTAATTTTATTTTAATGCATTTTTTTTGTAGATTAGAAGTGCAAGCAGATATCCAGAAGGAACAATATAGTCTCAGTGGTGAGTCTGGCACTGTCAGCATTGGAACCATCAGTGATAATGCCAGCACGAGGGCCATGGCAGGATCCATTATCAATTCCTACAACCCACAGGACAGGTTTGTTATTTTGCTGACATTTTTAGTGCATTGGAAAAATTAACTTGTTTTTTTTAATGAATTAAAAAACTACATTTTAGGCATTAGTTAACTCTAACAAAGTTAGTTATCTTTAACTGATACATTAGTTAAGACTGCATCTTAAGTACATTTTAAGGTATTTAAAATGTACTTAAACTTATTGATTTTTTTGAATAGTTGTCAGTGGAAAAATCCAGTAAATTGATAAAAACATTATTTATAAAAAGAAGTCTGGGGATTTTCTGTCTTCCATTTGGCTTCTATGCAGTTAGTTATCTAATAGTGCCTTGCGGTTCACCATACTAATTCAGAAAAGAAACATGAAAGACCATGGAATCATATGCTTCCGCTTTGGGCCTCAAATCCTATCAATGTTCTACACCCTAAATAAGTACTACAGTAATGCAGGATTTTTGGTGGCTAAATTGCCTTGCGTGTGTCCAGTGGCAACTTACAAAACTTCTGATATTGTACCAAGAATTGTATGTGAAATTTGATTAGAGGTTACATTTCTGTCTTCTGTCTGTAAAATCAATGCAAGTTGCATCACAATTCCACATGACACTGCCAGCTGTGGTCTTGCACATACTGACATTTACAAAATACCCATGAGTTTTATCCTTAAATTGCTGAACTTTTGCACTCTTTAGTTGCTTTAGTAATGGTGGAAGTAATAAAAAATGCAAGGCTTCTAAAAATGGTCCATAATCTAAGAAAATCGGGTTTTGCATCTTTGGGCAGGTGGAATTAACACATGAATATGGTTCTAGACATTCAAATTCTATTGCATGGCATTTCCTTTTCCTTGGACCTTCTTTCCTCCCACTACTAATGTTGGTTTCAATTTAATAGTTGGCCCACTTTACTCTTTTTGCTGATACTTTTCCAGAGCGGAGAAATGTGTCTTTATAATCTATTAGAAGTGTATAAAAACATGAGAGGAATAGATTGGGTAAACGCACAGAGTCTCTTGAAGACTTCATAGAGTCTCTCGAGAAGGGGAATTGAGAACTATGGGTTTACGGTGAAGGGGGAAAATTTTTATAGGAATCTGAGGAGTAACTTTCTCACGCAGAGGGCGTGGGTGTATGGAACGAGGTGCCAGAGGAGGGAGTTGTGGCAGGAACTATTGCAATGTTTAAGAAGCAATTGAGCCAGTACACGATAGGACAGGTTTAGAGGGACATGGGCTAATCGCAGGCAGGTGGGACTAGTGTAGATGGGATATGTTAGTCAGTGTGGGCAAGTTGGGCTGAGGGGCCTGTTTCCACACACTATGACTTATATTTTTGTAAATACAGAACTCGTCCACTGCATGACCAACAGCACCAATGTGCTCCCTGGTGGTATTTGGATTTTGAGCTAGTAGAGTGCATCTCACCACTCTGAACAAGGCTTGTGAGATATAATCCAGGTTACTTCTATTTGATGCACAGTAACTGGGATGGAAAGTGCACCTGTTCATTTGGCCCTCTGATTATGCCAAATAATAGTGAAATCTTCCTTGTAAATGCCCGTTAGGAAGGAATAATTCTGCTTGGATTAAAGATGTACAGAATAAAGTACCTGGATCATTTCCAAGTGGCCTAATCTTCATTGGTTTAGAATGTCTGTTACAAAGATGATTCATTATGCTTGAGTATAGGTCGTGCTTTGCAAGATACATAATTTTAAATGGGTAATTGTAATAAACATCTCAAACTGTGCATAAATTGTGTATTTTAATTATTGCATTTGTTCACAAGATAGCATACAGCTACTGTCCTGCTGCCAGCTTTTTATATTCATGGGATATGGATTGTTACTGGCAAGATCAGCAATAGTTGGCCATGCCAAATTGTCCTTTAAGTTGGCAGCATCTTTGTACCCCTGAAGTTCTCATGATCCCGACACAAATAAATCCAAGATCCTGCATCAGTGACAATAAAATGCAGTACAGTATTCCTGTTCAAACTGTTACTAGTTGTAAGACCAACATTTATATGAACCTTCATATGAATTAATGCCTGCAGTTTGATTGTTGCCTATTTAATATCAGAAATGGTTGAACTACAATTAAGTTTAGCATTTTCACTGTATTACTAAGTAAATTTAATTTTATTTATCTCCTATTAGGGATGGAAACAGTCTGGAGGTGCAAGTTGATATTGAATCAAAGCCTGCAAAGTTTAGGCACAATAGTGGAAGCAGTAGTGTGGATGACAGCAGTCGTAATGTAGCCACTTTAACCTCGGCCCCTCTTCCAGATAATCGAAGCAATGCTTCCAAATGGTCCAAAGAAACAGCGACTAAAAAGTGCAAAGGAAAATTGCAGAAAAAAGGCAGTATGAAGATAAATGAAACTCGGGAAGAAATGGATGCACAGTTATTAGAACAGAGAAGCACTAATTCAAGTGAATTTGATTCTCCGTCACTTAGTGGCAGTATTCCATCGGTAGCAGACTCTCACTCCAGCCATTTCTCAGAATTTAGTGGATCCGATATGGAGAGCATGAAAACGTCTTGTAGCCATGGTTCAAGTGACTATCACAGTCGGTTTTCAGCAGTTAGTCCCCTACCAGAGGTGGAGAATGATCGTCTGGAGACATGTCCATCACAATGTAGTCATCTTGCATCTGTTGCAACTGGACCGAGTGCAGAGGTTTTGCAGCTGAGCTTCATCGCGGAAGAGAATGGTGCTGTAACTTCAGTGCCAAATAATGCCAATGAGGAAACAGAAAATGCAACCAATAATAATCAGCAGCAACAGAACAATGCAATTCATACGGAAATTTAACCTTTCAGTGCTGCAGTGTGTATCATCAATGTCATTAATCAGTTCTGCTAACAGTTATATACGGATGTAACATAAAAGAAAACTAATAACATGAAGGCTGAAACTGGTGATTTACCAGCAAGATCATGGAAGTTGAAGGTCAAAGTATAGGTGTCAGGGTTAAATGTTAGATCTGCTTACCAGTTGCCCAGTTCAATTTTTAAAGGCTGGGAGAACAGGCAGCAGAATGTTTTGAAATGCATTTATTGGGCAATAAGTGATGGTCTATTTTTCTGTCATGTGCTAAGAATATGTAACTGAACTTGGAGAAATCCCAAAATGCAAGCAGAAATCAGTTGACAGTTATATTAAAAAAAACTGCATTCTTGAATGTGGTTATTCTATAATTGAAGATCGACCCATTCTCCTTCACTGTTTCCTGGTGCCTTTGGAAAAGACTGTTTAATACCTGCTTTATTTGAGGATATATTTATACTTCTCAAAAAATACTTGGTGACTACATTATACCACGCAAGAATACTAACAAAATGGATGAAAATTGTGTATAATGAATGAATTATATAACCCTATATTAGCCTACCAAAGACAGTACTCAGGCTTTAGAAAATTTTGCATAACCATTTGTTTTGAAAAAGTATTCATAGCAGATGATTGCTGCTAATGCAGTCTGTCACAGATTGAAAGCACAGTGCAGAATTTGCACATTGCTTTGAAGCATTAAAGAGAGGTAAAGACTATGGCCTTTTTCCCCCTTATGGACCGAGACACTAATAAAACTCACAAAGGCTATCCTCGGCCTAAAAGGTGCACTGTTGAACTTCACTTAAATGCAAAATTGAGTTATTACAATATGTTTTGCGCATTATGCAGTGTGTATTTGGTTTATGTTGCCATGTTGATAATGCTTGAAATTTTATCCTTATGAACGGAAGAATTAAAAAAATTAACAAGTTGCAATCTTTTTAATTTTCTTTAAGCTTTAGAACACTAGTGCCAGTTACAATGTGTTGCCTATGCTTGGTTTGGTATTTATATATTTGCAAGCTGGTTTGCCTAACAGGGTGACTGTAAGAAGCGTATCTAAAAATAAATATAATAAAATCCTTCACTTTGAGTATTCTTATAGTCTGAAAACATTTGAAATATTAAATGCATTTTTTTAAAAGAATATTCTAACTAAGAATATATCCGCTGGCTCAGCACCAACAGACTTCATGCATGTAGACTGGGAAGATGCCAGTGTTGTCTGAACAAAGGAAATTTATTTTTGATGGTGGTAACTGGATTAGAGAGCGGAAGGTCTGTCAGTGTTACTGCATTGGTTATTTTGGGATCCCTGGTGGGAATATAACACCAGTCATCTGATTGGGATAAGAACTGACTTTAACTATCAAGTTACTTGGTCTAATTTGAAAAGCAAATTATCGTAGACTGATGGCATAGTCTGACCAGTGCAGCTAAAGCAGGTTGCAAAAGACAAGAAATGAAGTATTGATCTTTCTAAAATTAGTTTGAATTTGGAGTTCAGACTTTTAACCAGCCAGTCCTTGAGTGCCAGCCAACAAGCTATCAGATAAATCTTCAACTGGAAGTGGTTACTTGAATAGGTGTTAATTTGTAATCTCTGCTGAGAAATGTACTTGGTATTTGGGTGGGGTTGCAAAACTGAGTCACCTTTGCATGAGTAGTTTAGCATGCGTGCAGCTTAAGTACAGCTCAGTTGCAAGACAAATAGGGTTATCATAACTTTCCCAATATAGACTAGGACTGGCATAGTGCAAAGGGCTTAAATGGATTTGTCAAATGTGTTCAAGAAACTATCTGGCAATTCTAGAGAGCCAGACGAGGGAGAGGGCAAAGCTTGATCTACTCTGGAAATTAAGAAAGGCAAGTTTAGTTTGGAGATACAAAGTGTATACAGGCCATTCGGCCCACCGAGTCTGCACCAATCAGCAATCCCCACACACTTACACTATCTTACCCACATACGGGACAATTTACAAATTTACCAAACCAATTAACCTAAAAACCTGTACATCTTTACAGTGTGGGAGGAAACCAAAGATATTGGAGAAAATCCATCCAGGTCATGGGGAGAACGTACAAACTACGTCCAGGCAAGCACCTGTAGTCAGGATCAAATCTGGATCTTTGACGCTGTAAGGCAGCAACTCTACTGTTGCGCCACGCTACTGCGAGTAACTGAAAGACCTGTGGGTGAGCCTTTTGGTTCCAATGACCACTGCTCTAGTGGTTTAAAATAGTTATGGATAAAGGCAGGGCAGGCCCACAAGTTAAAATTCAGAATGGGGCAAGGCCAACTTTGAATGTATTATACTGGAACTTGCTAAAGTTTATTGGACTAGGTTATTTGTGGGCAAGGGAACGTCTGGAAAGTGGGATGCTTTTAAAAGTGTGATGACAAGTTCAGGGCATGCATGTTAGAGTGAAAAGCAAAGCTGGTTGGAGAAAGAAGGTATGGGACAGGTGCAGGCAGCTGGGATCCCTGGAAATGTTTCGTGAACTGAAGAGCATGCTTAAGAAGGAAATTGGGTGGGCAAAAAGGGGGAAAAGAGATGGCTCTGGCAGATAATAGATAGGAACATTTAGTGATTTTGTAAGTACATTAAGGGAAAGAGGGTAACTCAGAGAGAGAGAGAGAGAATAGGGCCTCTCAGAAATCAAAGTGGACATCTCTGCGTGGGGAGATGTGTAGCGGAGACGTGCCGAAGGGCCTGTTTCCATGCTGTATCACTCAACTCTGAGATGGGCAAGGTCCTCACTTAATATTTCTCTATTTTTACTGTGGAGAAAGATATGAAAGCTGCGGAATATGGAACCGTTAATGGGGATATCTTGAGGACGCTGTATTATGGTTGAGGAGGTACTGGATGTATTTGGGCATATGAAGGTAGATGAATCTGGGCTTGATCAGATATATCTGAGGACTGTGGGAAGCTAGAGAAGTAGCAGGAGCCTTAGCTGAGATATACAAATCACTAGACACAGGTGAGATGCTGGAAGACTTGGATAGCTAATAGTTCTTTTTTTAAGAAGGGCTGCAAAGGAATGCCGAGGAACTATAAACAGGTGACCCTATCTTCTGTGATAGGCAAGGTACTGGACAGAATTCTGAGGGATAAGATGTATATGCATTTGGATAGACAGGTGCTGATGAGAGATAGTATATTTATGAGAGATGGTGTCTTACGAATCTGTATTTTTTGAAGAAATAACCAAAAAGATTGATGAGGGCAAAGCTGTAGACATTGTCTATATGGACCTCAGCAAGGCATTTAATGGAGTAGGATCTTGATCAGCTGGGCAAGTGGAGAAGCAGGATCTTGATCAACTGGGCAAGTGGGTGGAGGTATGGTTGAGGATGGCATCAAATGCTGACAAGTGCAAAGTGTTGCAATTTGGAAAGTAAAACCAAGGCAGGACCTTCACAGTGAATAGCAGGGACCTACTGAGTGTTGTTGAACAGGGATCTAGGAGTGCATGTGCATAGTTCCCTAAAAAACTACATCATAAGTAGATAAAGTGGTCGAGGCTTTTGATGCATAGTCCTTCATCAGTCAAAGTATTGAGTATAGTGGGATGTTCTGTTGCAGTTGTACAAGACATTTATGAAGCTGCACTTAGATTACTATTCAGTTTTTGGTTGCCCTGCTATAGGAAGGATGTAAGCTGGGCAGAGTGCAGAGAAGATGTATGAGGATATTGTCAGGATTTGAAGGCCTGATGTATAGGGAGAGATTTGGCAAGCTAGGATTTTATTCCTTGGAGCGCTGGAGGCTGCGGGGTGAGCTTATAGGTGTACACAATCATGTGGGGAATAGATAGGGTGAATGCACTGTCTTTTTACCCAGTAGGGCAATTGGGAAACAAGAACTAGAAACATAGGTTTAAGGTGAGGGGGGAAAGATTTAATAGGAACCCGAAGGGGGCATTTTTTTCACACAGTGTGGCGGGTATATGGAACGAGCTGCCAGAGGAAGAAGTTGAGGCAGGTACTATAATAACATTTATAAGACATTTGGACAGGTACGTGGATAGGAAAGGTTTAGAGGTAAGGTAGACACAAAATGCAGGAGTAACTCAGTGGGTGAGGCTTCATCTCTGGAGAGAAAAAATGGGTGACATTTCAAGTCTTCAGACTAGTTTAGAGGGATCTGGGCCTAATGCAGGCAGAATAGGCATCTCGGTTGGCATGGGCAAACTAGGCCAAAATGCTTGTTTCTGTGCTCTATATTCTGAATGGAGCTTCTACAGAGTGCAAACACTAAATTTAGTGCGTATGGAATGAAAATGATGAGGGGCAAATGAAGTGCTACTTCAGCCAGAAAACATTTATATTCCATCTGGTACTTGGTGTAAGCTGGAGTGTTTTCTTTAAAGATTATGAAAGAATTACCTTTCATTCTTTGATTCTAGCAGTACCATAATTTATCTTTAAATAATCTGAAACAAAGTGGACATAAACCTGAAATATTTGAATGCAATAGACAATGGGTGCAGGAGTAGGCCATTTGGCCTTTTAATCGAGCACTGCCATTCAATGTGATCATGGCTGATCACATTGATGCATGCATCAACATTTGATAGATGGCAGAGTAATTATGTTGTACCTGCAACATTAGAACGATTAAGATTAGAAAGACCCACAGAGTAGCATTTTCAGAAAGGCAGCACTTTGAAAAATATTGACTTGGGAAATATTGATGTTGAGCTGATGGCAAAGACGAAGGCGTTACAATGCACGAAGGAAGGTGAAAAATAACCTGGGCATTGTTTCAGAAGCCGTTACAGTCTTTGGTCACAATCATCATGTTAGGTGGAAGCCTGGATTTGTGTAGATGGATGTGACTGAGTTGACAAAAATGCTGGAGAAACCCAGCGGGTGAGGCAGCATCTATGGAGCGAAGGAATGGGTGACGTTTCGGGTCGAGACCCTTCAAGCTGATGTGGGGGGGGAGGGGCGGAGACAGTGGGTTGTGGGAGAGCTGGAGAGGGGAAAGAGGGAGAAAGCAAGGACTACCTGAAATTGGAGAAGTCAATGTTCATACTGCTGGGGTGGAAACAACCCAAGCGAAATATGAGGTGCTGCTCCTCCAATTTGCGGTGGGGCTCACTGGCCATGGAGGAGACCCAGGACAGAAAGGTCGGATTCGGAATGGGAATGGGAGGGGTAGTTGAAGTGCTGAGCCACCAGGAGATCAGGTTGGTTATTGCGAACTGATCGGAGGTGTTGGGCAAGACGATCGCCAAGCCTACGCTTGGTCTCGCCGATGTAGGGTAGCTGACACCAAGAGCAGCGGATGCAATAGATGAGGTTGGAGGAGGTGCAGGTGAACCTCTGCCGCACCTGGAAAGACTGCTTAGGTCCTTGGATGGAGTCAAAGGGGGAGGTAAAATGACAAGTGTAGCATTTCCTGCGGTTGCAAGGGAAAGTACCAGGGGAGGGGGTGGTTTGGGTGGGAAGGGATGAATTGACCAGGGATTTACGGAGGGAGAGGTCTCTGTGGAAAGCCTAAAGGGGAGGAGATGGGAAGATGTGGCCAGTGGTGGGATCCTGTTGGAGGTGGTGAAAATGTCAGAGGATTATCTATTCTATGTGACAGCTGGTAGGGTGGAAGGTGAGAAGGGGGTCTCTGCCCTTGTTGTGAGTGGGGGGGGGGGGGGGGGGGGGGGGGGGGGGGGGGGGCGGGGGGAGTGAGAGCAGAGCTACGGGAATTGAAGAGATCCTGGTGAGACCCTCATCTATAGTCAAAGAGGGGAACCCACATTCACCTAAAGAATGAGGACATCTCCGATGCCCTGGTTTGGAACACCTCATCCTGGGTGCTCTATGTTGCTCATGTGGCTATCTTGAATACAAAAAGCCTTTAAAGGTGGTTTAGTGGCACAGTTGCACAGAGGTAGAGTTGCTGCCTTACAGTACCAGAAACCTGGGTTCGATCCTGACCATGGGTGCTGTTTGTATGAAGCTTGTACATTCTGCTTGTGACTGTCTTTTCTCTCCAGCTGCTCTGGTGTCCTTCAACATTCCAAAGATATGTAGATTAATTGTTTTTTGTAAATTGCCCTTAGTGGGTGCAAAAGTGAGTTAACATAGAACTAGTGTACGGGTGATTGGTGGTCAATGGAGATTCGGTATATCTGTAAACGAAACATAAACAAAAGATCACGTTGCAAAATTTATTGGCGCTGGATTGCTGTTTTAAAATTGTTGGATGAGGGGTAGGTGACAACGAGGCATATAAACAGTAAAATCAATCTGGAGGACTGTGAAACTAGTAGCATTAGGGTGAGGGAGTGACGGAGAAAGTGAAATCGTGTGTTACTTTAAGTGCGAGAAATTAACATTCATACTGCCCATGAGAAATATGAGGTGCTGTTCCCCCAATTTTCGTTTGGCCTCACTCGTGCTTAGCAACCGGGAGGTTGAGTAGGCCCAGGCCCACTCACACTGAGCGAAGGTGTTCAGCATAACGATCGCTCAGTCTGCGCTTGCTCTCGCTGATATATAGGTGTCCACACCTTGAACAGCGGGTACAGTAGATGAGGTTGGAGGAGATGCCATGGAACCTCTGCCTCGCCTGAAGGGACTGTTGGGGTCCTTGGACAGAGTCGAAGGAGGAGTTATAGGGACGTGTTGCATCTCCTGCGGTTGTAGGGGAAAGTGCCCAGGGAGGGGGCGGTTTGGGTGGAAAGGATGAGTTAACAGGGAGTTACGGAGGGAACGATATCTACGGAAAGCGGAAAGGGGTGGCGATGGGAAGTGTGGCTAGTAGTGGGTTCCCGTTGGAGGTGGCAAAAATATCGGAGGTTTATGTGCTATATGCCACAGGAGAAAGGTGAAGACAAGGGGGACTCTGTCCCTGTTGTGACTAGAGGGAGGGGGAGCAATATCCAATTCTATATTTGAAAGGGAACTCTCGAAGGTATTTATTTTATTTTTCCATTTTCAGTGTGGTTTTCCAAACATTACCGGGATAACAAAATAATATCTTGCAATTTAATATGGAGTGCACAAATAAACTGATACAAAGTATCACAGCATCAATACTGAGTTCTATTTTTATGCCGAAAGGAACTGCAGATGTTGGTTTATACCGACGATAGACACAAAGAGCAACTCAGCAGGTCAGGCAGCATCTCTGGAGTAAAAAGATGGGTGATGTTTTGGGTCGGGATCCTTTTTCAGACTAAGTAGAGGGGAGAGAACTATAGGTAAGAAATGGCCAGAACAAAGTAGCGCTGGCTGGACCTCCAGTCTTACTTGGTCATCTGTTGCCGGCCCTGCTTTGTTCTGGCCTTTTCTTCCTCCAGTTCCCTCCCCTCTGCTTTCAGTCTGTAGAAGGGTCTTGACCCAAAACATCACCCATTGTTTTTCTCTAGATAATGCCTGACCACTGAGTTACTCCAGTACTTTGTGTCTATCTTTTGCCTTCTACTTGGGATGCTTCCTGCTTTGTTCCTACAAAGCAATGTTACTTTCGTTTATCTAAAGTTACCTAGAGCAGTATAACTAGATTATATAACTAATCTGCACACAATCATTTCTAAGTACTTGTTTTGGAAAGAAAGTATATTTTCTCACTACTTTTGGGCTGTTTCAAGTAAATCAGCAGGCCAGCTGCTTGTACAACAGTGTTACCCTAACCTAGAAAATAGATGCAGGAGTAGGCCATTTGGCCCTTCGAACCAGCACCGCCATTCAATATGATAATGGCTGATCATCCAAAATCAGTACCCTGTTCTGTTTTTTCCCCCATATCCCTTGATGGCCCTAAGAGCTAAATTACAATTACAACTCTGCCTTCATTACGTTGCACCCCTGGGAAATGACTAAACATCTGAACCAAATATTCTTGTATTCCGCATTATGGTGCACACGAAACATCACCCATTTATTCTCTCCAGCGATGCTGCTTCTCCTGCTGAGTTTACTCCAGCATTTTGTGTCCTTTTTCAGTGCAAACCAGCATCTGCAGTTCCTTCCTACACGTCATAGTATGGGAATTTTGGGGGGAAGCATGGCTCTTAATTAGAAAGAAGTAACAAGGAACTTCAGATGCTGGTTCACAACAAAAAGACAAAGTGCTAGATTAATTCAGCCAGTACATCAGCATTCGCTGGAGAATGAGGATAGGTGATGCTTCTGGTTGGGACTTTTTGTGGTGCAGGGGCAGAACCAAGAGATCCTGCAAGCCTGGGCAGGTCGAGTGCACACGGTGAAATTAGAAATACCATTTTGCTAATCATTTTAATCACAAATCCTTTGGAACAGAAGTATCAATACAGTTTATTCTTTTAGTGCATAAATATAAGAGGCTGAAGCAATATTTTGCAGCCTTTTGACTTTAAGTAGGAGATTGCATCACAGTGCATACATTTTTTTATCACTAACGGGCAACATCTTATAATATAGCTGCATATAAGTACAAACTTACTGCATTCTGCATTTAAAGTTGAAGGTTTCATCATAGATTGAGAAAGTACACCTAATTAATATTCAAACATGAATATATTAGTATTCTTCACCAGGCAATCCACAAGCAAAAATCATTTTATTCTAATAACCAAAGGCAGTCTAAATAAAGATAGTCTGAAATCTGTAAAATTCAGAAGCTAAAATACCAAACATAAGAGGATTGATAGTGAACAACAAATGTTCTTGTGCTATCGATGGGTAAACAAGAGCATATATTCAACTTGACAAATTGATAGGTCTTGCTGGTTTTTGAGAATTGAGTTCACAACTTTGAAAATAATAGTTTCTCTTTTAGTAAACAATGACAGATTATTAAACAATTAATTCTATTAGATGGATGAAACATACCATGAATAGGGTGGGACAAAGTAAAATATTTTTAGGTCACATTTTTAGTTTGAATTAACAATTAACAATTAAGAATGTAGAAGTGAGTGGAAAAGTGTGCACATCGCAAGCCGCACAATTTCCGTAGGTCCAAACCACCCGAGTTCCATATTAAATTGACTCCTTGAAAATATTATATATCATATTTTCTTGCTAGATTCTTTACATCTTCAGAGGTGAACTCATTGCTCTTCATCTGTGACAGACTACTAAAGAGTTGTTGCTCCTGTTCCCTCCCTTTACCAACGATCACTGATGCAATCTGCACAAAAATAAAATATATTTAAATTATTTATCGCAAATTAGTTTCAAGAAGGTTAAATACAAGCTATAATAACTTCATTGTAATTTAATTTTATGTGCATTTGACAATGTGCATAATTTCAACATATGTTTTGTATATAGTTCACCTTCTTTTCATTAGCATGATATTTCATGCATTGGAAATATCCAGATGTCTTCCTGAACCTCTAATGTTAGTCCAATTGTTTTGAAGATAGTGAGTCTAATACTTGTTTGATAAATTAGACGAGTAACTTAATCTTGCAAGTTGTCAACTCAAGACGGATTTTTTTGGGTTGAATCAGGCCACTGGGATAAATGGGAAAGGCCATCAAATCATAAGGGAAACACTTAAGGTGAAGGAGAAATGACTCTTCAGACTCTACACCAAAACTGCGGGCAACCACTATTTCGACACTTCTTGAATAATCATTCCAATACAGAGTTAACCAATAACCAGTAACAGTGCCAGATGTCTTGTTTTGTACTTTGTGCTTGGAAGAAGGGCACTCAGAGGGAGATGGGGGAAAAGATCAGAAACATCATGCTGTACTTGTTTTGCATCCTTCTGCTATATGCACTGGAAGGAGTGGGGGAGGGGAGGATCTAAAAAGGGTTGGAACAAGTCTACACTCCTCGTGTAAGGGGATGAATACAAGAAAATTATTGTTAAGTGTTTCTTGCAAAGTTTGGACTCTAATTGGGGAAGTCAGGAATACCTTCCTGGATGCCTCATCTCTCAGAATATTGACTAACCATGAAACATTAACTACTTTTTTACTCGGAAGTGGGAACTTTCAGGTTCTACTGTCCTCACTCCCTGACAGTTTGCAATTAACCTTGTAAAGCGTCTTTATCTGTTAAGAGATGCAGATAAACCATCTCTTAAAATACAAGGCAAATAGTTATAGAATAATACAGCATGGAAATAGGCCATTTGACCCAACTTGTCCATGGCAGTCAGGAGTTAATATTTCATGGCTAGTTGATATATAGTGGTCACCCTTCTGAATTAATCCCATCTCCCGGCAATTGGTCCTCTGCCGATTCAAGTGCTCTAAGCATTTCTTAAATCTTATCAGTGACCCAGCTTCACCCAATCAGGCAGTTCATTCCAAGTAGTTACACTCTGGGTGAAAAAAGATCCCCCTCAGATTCCCTCTAAATCTCTTACCACAAATCTATATCCTCTTGTTTCGTCCACCTCATATAAAGGGGAAAGTTTCCTGAATATCCTCCTCAAAACCCTATCATTCATGAATGAATCCTCTCCCTCAGAAGTTTTGCTAGTAACTTCATGCAACTGATGTTAGGCGCACACATGGATTGTTATCAGGCCGTGCTGTCTTGAAGAGGAAGACATGTTGCTATGTTAAAATAAAATGTTTCCCCCCCAATTTAAGATCTTTATTACTGGTTCATCCTTGTCCTTTTCCATAACTACTTTAAAATATATAGAATGAAACTGCTGATGCTGTTTTATACCAAAGATCTGAATTTGAGGAAGGACATTCTTGCTATTGAGGGTGCAGCGTAGGTTCATGAGGTTAATTCCCGGGATGGCGGGACTGCCACATGATGAAAGAATGGAGCGTCTGGGCTTGTATACACTGGAATTTAGAAGGATGAGAAGGGATCATAGAAACATATAAGATTATTAAGGGATTAGACACACTAGATGCAGGAAACATGTTCCCAATGTTGGGGGAGTCCAGAACCAGGGGCCACAGTTTATGAATAAGGGGTAGGCATTTAGAACTGAGATGAGGAAAAACTTTTTCACACAGTTGTGAATTTGTGGAATTCTTTGCCTCAGAAGGCAGTGGAGGCCAATTCACTGCACGCATTCAAAAGAGTCAGATAAAGCTCTTAGGGCTAGTGGAATCAAGGGATATGGGGAGAAGACAGGAAGGGTGTACTGATTGTGGATGATCAGCCATGATCACATTGAATGGCAGTGCTGGCTCGAAGGGTTGAATGATCTACTCCTGCACCTATTGTCTATGTATAAGATACACACAAAGTAACTCAGCGGGTCAGGCAGCATCCCTGGAGAAAAAGGATGGCTGACGTTTCGGGTCGGGACGTTTCTTCAGATTGAAAGGTGAGGGGACAGAACTGGAAATAAGAAAAGGCAAGAACAAAGAAGGGCCAGTAACAAATGACCAAGGCAGGATGGATCCCATGATGCCCATTATCGGCTGGAGATGTGGTGATAACAAAGTGATACAAAGATACGAACAGTGGAACTACAGTAGTAGGACGACTAGTTGGGGAGAAGGGGAGAAGAGGGAATGCATGGGTACTTGAAAAAGTTATGGTCACTATCTCCAAAATGATCCTCCACAGGCACTCTCTTTACTTGATCAGATACATAAGCCAAAATAAAGTCCAGTAATGTTTCTTTTCACATTAGTTTATTTACACAGTGCATAAAAAGTACCAGCTCTTCTGAGCCTTTCTCAATCCTTGTTAATATTTGAGAAACTGAAATTCTCCATTACCAAAACCCTAATTTTATTGCATCTCTCTAATATGTGCCTATATACATGTTCCTCCATCGCCCACTGACTGTAAAAACGTTTGAAAAAGCTGGAGTAACTCAGCGGCTCAGGCAGCATCTCTGCAGAAAATTAATAGGTACATTTCGGGTTGAGATCCTTCTTCAGGGTGTGAGTCAAGGAAAGGGAAATGAGAGGGATAGATGGTGATATAGAACATATGAATGAAAGATATGCAAAAAAGTAACAATGATCAAGTGTGCAGTGAACTCTTTTTAAAATTGGCAAAATTGAGAGGGTAGACATGGGGAATATAAAGTCACAAGCAAATCCAGGACAAAATTCAGTAGAAATTTTTGTTTGAAGAGAGGGGTTAGAAAATTGAAACTGCTGTCACATTAAGTGGTTGAGACTCAGCTGCTTTAAGAGTGAGTTAGATAAATATATGAAGGAGAAAGGAATAAAAGGAGAGTGGTACAGAGCTTTAACACCTTAAATTCTAAGCAATTTAAAAAATAACAATACTTTAAGCAGCACATACCTTAAATCGTTCTGCTTTGCACAGATGAACAAGATGCTGATACACAAGATTGGGATACTTTTCTAAAAGATGTTCCTTCAAAGCCTGAATAATCATAGTGAACACATCAGCTTCCAGTTTATTACTCATCATGGATGGTAAATCTTCTGGTTTTACATTTCTTAGCAACTCTGCACATCCAGCAAGATTGTTCTTAGCCTGCAAAACATTCAGTGTTTGCCAAAATTCATATGCATTCGCAGGCTCTAAATTAACTCCTTTTTTTGAAGGCGAATAAGAATTTTCAAAAGCTTCTTGTCCATATGAAGTACAGTCATTTATTACAGAATCCACTTTCCCAACATTAAGATTAGGAATATTTTCACACTCGGTAGTCTTGACTTCATTCTCCTCTTCATCACTATCAGCGACCTTTTAAGAGATAAAAATGGAAAAAAAAGAGATTACATATCAACAAAAACTGGAAGAAAACTGTTAAAAATGCCAAAAAAATATTGTTTAAAGTTAGATTATTGTATTTGAGAAAGGTGGACAAAATTACAGAAAATGAAACCTACAAGCGGGCTGCCTGATTAAGATTTGGACTCATCATGCTTGTCTCACAATCTCAGTACTGCTTTTACTGGATAAAACTAATAAAATAAACAATAAGCGCCTAAAATTTCTGCTATTGCAGGATTTTTATTGGAAGAAATTTAAACCTTTAATGCTGTGAGAGACATGCCAACAATGTATTAAAGAAGGAACTGCAGATGTTGGAGAATCGAGGGTTACACAAAAAGCTGGAGAAACTCAGCGGGTGCAGCAGCATCTAAGGAGCGAAGGAGATAGGCGACGTTTCGGGTCGAGACCCTTCTTCAGGGTCTGAAGAAGGGTCTCGACCCAAAACGTCGCCTATCTCCTTCGCTCCTTAGATGCTGCTGCACCCGCTGAGTTTCTCCAGCTTTTTGTGTAACCCTGCCAACAATGTATGATTGTTTTCTACTGTGTAAACGCACTGGATTTTGAATAGTTGAGTGCTTATATGTAGTGTACAAGTCAATAGGTAGATTTTAATACTGTCTAGATAGGAAAGCAATCACAGGAATGACCTTTAAGAACTTTACATATAAAGGCAGTAACGTTATTACCCCCCACTTGCAACCGCTACCATGCTTTCCAGCACAGAGTACAGAGGGGAGAATTCTACGGATGTGTTATGTTATCGCTCAGTCCGTCTTAACCTCGCTGATCTCCCTGTGGCCCAGCACTTCAATTCCCTCTCCCATTTCCAATCTGACCTACCTTTCTGTCCTGTGCCTCTTCCATTGTCAGAGTGAGGTCCAGCGCAAATTAGAGGAACAGCACCTCATATTTCGCTTATACACCCCAATGGTATGAACATTGACTTCTCTAACTTCAGGTAGCCCTTGCTCTCTCTCTCTCTGCATCTCTACCCCCCCCCCCCCCCGCCCTCCCAGTTCTCCCACTAGTCCCACTGTCTCCACCTACATTCTTTCTTTGTCCTACCCCCTCTCCATGACATCAGTCTGAAGAAGGGTCTCATCCCGAAACGTCACCAATTCCTTTTCTCCATATATGCTGCCTCACCCGCTGAGTTTCTCCAGCATTTTGTGTCTACGTTTGATTTTACCAGCACCTGCAGTTCTTTCTTAAACATTGTGTGTTAATGAATTAAGCATACTGACCACTACATATCAATGAGCTTTACCACTTTTACCCATGGAATGAACTACCACAGCAGGGCACTCTGGTATCAACAATAACTTAATATTATTTCACAGAAGATCGACATTTATGGAAACACTATCAAATTTAAAGAAGAGAGTGAAGCTAGAGTCCTGGTAAGCACGGAATCGATTGAAAAAGAATCAGAGGTTTAGATATAGAAATTTGAAAAGAAAGCGGAACGATGTAAATCAATGAAGAGTTATCCATCAGCTTGAAATATTAATTCTGTTTTTTTCTCGACAAATGCTTTATGACCTGCAGGGTATCCCAGCATTTTGCTTTTATTTCAGAATTCCAGCATATGCAATTTCTTTTTATGTTTATAGTTTTAAGAAGCGTCAAATTCGTCAAACTTAATATGTTCAAAGTTAAGATAAGAAAATAATTTGATATCCTGGGTTACACACTCATCCATAAAAATGTATCAGGAAGGTCTGCATTGAGTTAAATAATTTTAGTCAAAGTATTCCAAGTGACTATTGTTCTCATTATGGAAGTTTGAGCAGTTAGCCAAACTCACAATCCACACTCACAGTATAAGAATGCTTATTTGGCTGAGAATCCATTGACTTCTGAAAGTAGAAATGCACTCATCTAATGCCTACACTTTCTTGAAGGCCCAAAATAAAGGAGAGCTGCTGGGTTCACCCAAATTAGAAAATCTTTTGTTACTTTGATTAAACTTAAATGCCCAGCAAAATATTTTAATTTAAATATTAATATGCCTGCTTTTTTAAATTGGCATTCCACACGAATCTCGGTAAACAATAGTATTGGCAGGTAACATATTTTTACAAAAAATAATAAACTTCCTTATTTCTACTTAATTGAAGCAAAACACCACAGATATCGAGTGAAAGTATTGATAAAAATGCACATTAAGTTAAATTTAAATTTATTTGGTAAACCTACAATTTTGCTTCTTATGTACAATTTTGATCATTCATCTACATTCTATTAAACGTCTTGTCTTGTTTGTCTGTCTGTGAGATCAGAACTACGCCAAAATGGAATTCAATAGTGCAAAAATGTCTGCAGAATATTACTCCGCTTTTTCCCATGGTCGATAGTATCAAGTTTCTTCACTTTTTATGTTATATTTCATGTTATTGATATTTAAAGTAAAAGAAAGCCAACTTTGAAAATAATAACTGCTTGTGAGTGGAAGACTTTTCCAGCAGCTTCCAGTGATGATGTCACAATGGCATCTCAGTCATCCAATCACAATGGATACAAGCTGCCATGAAGATTCCGAAAACTGAAAATGACATCACAATGTGATCTCAGTCACACGCTGCAGTGAACATTCCAAAACCGAATGGGTCGACGTCAGGGAGCACTGACGTCGACCCAAAAGTAGAGTCCATTCATTGGCTCCGGGGAGCACCGACTGTCCCTCCCACGTGAGGAGGATTGATTGTGTTGGGAGAATGGGTTGCGTTGGGGGAACGGGTGAGTGGTGGAAACGGATTGCGTTAGGGAAACGGGTGAGTGGTGGAATATTGCATTCGGGAAACGGGGCTGAACAGGTCAGGGGGCGTAGGGAGGGGAGAGGGGTTATGGGGGATGGGAGGGAGTGATTGAGGGTAGGGAGTGACTGAGGGTAGGTTGTGGGTGGGGTTGTGGGGGCGAAGGGTGTGAGGGGTTTGTGGGGGGAGAGGTGTGTGTGGGTGGGGGGGTTGTGGGGGTGGGGTGTGTGTGGGCAGGGGATGTGTGTGCAGGGGGAGGGGTGTGTGGGTGGGGTTTCTGAGGGTGGGTGAGCTATGGGGGAGGCGTGTGTGGGTGGGGGGTTTGTGTGCGTGGGGGGTTTGTGGGGGCAGGGTGTAGGGGTCTTTCTTTTGATAGTTTTCTTATTTTCAAGTATATTTCATGTCTGTCAGACTGCTAAAGCCATATGTTATGCAGTTCCTTCTAGTGACTGTTTTATAGTAGATTGAATCTAATTAATGTAAAGTGTCAGGTTTGGTTTAGTTAAATGCATCCTTCCATTTTATCAGGTGATGTTGAATGAAACATATACCTCCTGTATCTGGATATGTTTTCTCTGCTTTTCTTGATTGCAGGGCTTAGTGACAGATCCGCTTCTGCCCATTTTTTCCAAAATTTCAGATACCTCCAGCAATTCTTTCTGTGCCTCAGTGACATGTGTATCAAGTTCCAGTACTTTATTGAGATCATCGATACTGGCTGTATAGTTCTGGGGGAAAAAAAAATCATTTTACAGAGCTGAAAGTGCTGTGATCTCATAATTGCATTTAAAACTGCAATTTTGTTTGATTTGATCTCATAATACCAATGCATTTGATTCCAGGAAACTGGTGTAAGTTAATCCACTCTTTGGAAGAGTTGAGTTTGAGAAGCAAAACTTAACTCCTTCTGATTGGAAAAGGCAGATTTGTGGAGGTACAGAAGTGTGCAGGGGTTGTGGGTTTAAACATGTTCCATGTATACATGGCAGATGCTTATTCACTTTGATCCTGTTGTGCATGGGTATTAAAAACAGTTAAATAAATTACCTGAAAAGCAATGTGGTCATGCAGACTAGGAACTGATCTGCAAATTGTTGTTGGAGGTCAGAGTGTGGAGCTGTGACATGCCCCAAACCGTTAAAACTATTTGGGGAAATAGGTTGCAGGTTGGAAGATGCTCAGAAAGATAAGGTTTAATTTTTGTTATAGGTTTCTTTGAGGACTATACAAGCACGAGTGCCTCTCCAGACTTTCATGGAAGATTTTGTTAAAAGACTTTATCTGCAAAGTCCCTCCTTCTGTCCCAGATATACTGCCACAAACCATTTCTCTAAGTAAGGTCCACCTCTCATTTCCATTCCTTCTCATTAGCGAGGTGCTACATTTGGTTAGATTCAGATGGAATTCCAGAGAAATGAGTCAGCATGGATTTACAATGGGGAAATCATGCTTGACTAAAGGGCCTGTCCCACTGTGGCGACGTAATTGGCGAGTTTAGAAGAGTTTAAGAGAGTTTGAAAAAGTGTCCTGTCGAAGACCTACTTCGACCTCCTTCGACTATGTTGAAGACTAGCTTCGGGAAAATGGGACACCGAATAGTGGAGAGTGAAGACGACTTCCTTCGATATCCTTCGACCTCCCTTCAAATATGTTGAAGACTATTTACGACTACTTTCAACTACCTTCGACTACCCTTGATTACCTACGAATAACATGCCAACCTACTACGACCTACTTCGACTAAACTTACGAGTTAAAAAAATTTGATTTTTTTCCATGGCAACCTTTTTTTACTCGCGGGCATTTTTCAGCATGTTGAAAAATACGCCGCGACCTAGCTGGGGCCTCGAGTACGCGGGGACTACTCTCGAACATGAAGGAGAGTTACAAAGACCTCCTAGGACCTCGTGTCGACCATGTTGCGAGTAATAGTTGAGGGCAAACTCTTCTAAACTCGCCAATTAGGTCGCCACAGTGGGACATGCCCTTAATCTTCTGAATTTTTTTGAGGATGTAACTAGGAAAATGGACAAGGGAGAGCCAGTGGATGTAGTGTACCTGAACTGTGAGGAGGATGCTATGAGAATGCAGGGTGATTTGGACAGGTTGGGTGAGTGGGCAGATGCATGGCAGATGCAGTTTAATGTGGATAAATGTGAGTTATCCACTTGGTAGCAAAAACAGGAAGGCAGATTACTATCAAAATAGTGTCAAGTTGGGAAAAGGGGAAGTACAATGGGATCTGGGGGTCCTTGTTCATCAGTCAATGAAAGTAAGCATGCAGGTACAACAGGCAGTGAAGAAAGCAAATGGCATGTTGGCCTTTATAACAAGTGGAATGGGACTACATGGTTAAAGTATTGCAAAAATTTCAAATGGGAGAGAATTTTATTTCATGGGTAAAACTATTATATGACAGGCCCACTGCTAGAATATTAACTAATAACATGTTGTCTCAGAAATGTCAATTATCCAGGGGTAATAGACGGATGCTCACTATCACCCCTGCGATTTGCTCTTGTAATAGAACCGCTAGCTGAAAGCATTGGAACACATCCGAACATCCATGGTTATAATACAAAATGCTCAAATAACAAAATATAATTATACGCAGATGATGTACTACTGTACATCACAAAATCACAAATTAGCATACCAAATATATTAAATCTAATAGAGGAATTTGGATCCTTTTCAGGATATAGAATAAACTGGAATAAAAGTGAAATTATGACGATAAAACCTCAAGACTCAACACATCTGCTAAAATTCCCCTTTAAAATCGTTACAGAAAAATGTAAATACTTGTGAATCGAAATTACCAGAAAATATAAATCTTTATTTAATGCAAACTATATGCCCTTAATTAACAAATTAAAGGCACTGATTAAGTTTTGGAAAACTCTTCCGATGTCTTTAATAGGATGAATAAATGCTGTAAAAATGATATTTCTACCACAAATTTTATATCTATTCCAAACAATACCAATATACTTACCTAAAAAGTTTTTTAAAAAAAACTGGATTCTGATATTACAAATTTCATATGGGACTATAAATCACATAGAATTCAAAGAAGACACTTGTGCCAACCCAAAGAATTTGGTGGATTAACACTCCCTAATTTTTTGGATTATTATTGGGCAGCAAACTTCAAAAATGTGATTCACCTGCTGGACAACTCTGCCCAGCGGGTGGATTGGATAGTAATGGAGAGAGAGGATAGTGCCCCTTTTAATATAGGAGCGATCCTTCTCTCACCAATAAAATATAATAATACAATATATAGTAAAAATCCAATTATTCATAGTGCTATTAGAATTTGGAAACAAATAAAATTAACCCTTAAATTACAAAATGTATCACTTCTCACTCCTATAGTTAATAATCCGTCGTTTAAACCTTCTAGTATTGATAAATCATTTACATATTGGGAAAGAATAGGAATTAAAACGTTCGGAGACATGTATGAAAATGGAAATTTCTTATCATTCCAACAACTACAACTTAAATACAACCTGAGAAGTAATCAATATTTTAAATATTTTCAAATTCATGATTATTTGAAAAAATATAAACAAGAATATCAAAATTTGTCTCCAGACTTATTAGACAAGGCAATGAATATAAAGGCAGATTCAACTAATTTAATATCATATTTGTATAATATTTTCCTAAATATAGAAATACCATAATCTGATAGAATTAGAAGAGATTGGGAACAAGAGCAAGCTATAAAAATCTCGAAAGAGAGTTGGGATAAACACTTGCTATATGTGCACAAATGCTTGATCAATGTAAAACATTTTAATCCTATTAAAAACTTTACATAGACTATATTATTCAAAATTCCTTTGTTTTTTTGCATAAAAATCCAAAAATTCTGGAATGAAATTTTTGAAATTTTTACAAAATTATTCAAAATAAAATTGAAACCGAATGCAGAATTATTTTTGGAACAATGGAAGCCAGCTTTGAGCTGACTTCGTTCCAAAAGAGCTTCCTTAATTATGGCTTAATAATGGCAAAAAACTTATACTTAAATTCTGGAAAAACGTTCCCACATCAACAATAAAAATGTGGATTTCAAATATGTCCGAAACGTTACACCTAGGAGATATGAGATTCCTCCTAGCAGGCAAATCAGACCATATCCAAAAGATTTGGTCTCCACTTATCGACTTATTACAAGCATAGCGTGCAACACAAATCTGAAAATAAATGGTATCAGGACCTGGTGAGGAATGTGTAAAGATACGAAGGAGGTACATCCCTTTTATCTTAACTTATTTTACTTCCTCATATTCTTTGTCTTCTATTTTTATTCCTTTCTTTTCCTTTTTTTTAGTCTTTCTTGTGTCTTACGCTTTTACGGGCTCTTCCGGATCACTCTCTCACACACTTACTATCCTATCTAACTCTCTCTATTCTTCTTCTTAGAATCATAGAATCATAGAAAAAAGGTGCAGGAGTAGGCCATTCAGCCCTTCGAGCCTGCACCGCCATTCAATATGATCATGGCTGATCATCCAACTCAGTATCCTGTACCTGCCTTCTCTCCATACCCCCTGATCCCTTTAGCCACAAGGGCCACATCTAGCTCCCTCTTAAATATAGCCAATGAACTGGCCTCAACTACCTTCTGTGGCAGAGAATTCCACAGACCACCTTCTTCTTCTTAAAGTAAGAAGTGGTACAGGAAATGTATTATGTTATTTTTGGCTTATATCATTGTAATGTACATTACTTCTAATAAAGAAAATTAAAAAAATAAAATAAATAAGAGGTGAGACCACACCTGGAGTATAGTATGCAGTTTTAGTCCCCTAATTTGAGGAAGGGCAATCTTGCTATTGGGGGAATGCAGCGTTGGTTCACAAGGTTAATTCCTGGGATGGCGGGACTCATATGCTGAGAGAATGGAGCGGCTGGGCTTGTATATTCTGGAATATAGAAGGATGAGAGGGGATCTTATTGAAACATATAAGATTATTAAGGGATAAGCCATTTAGAACGGAGACGAGGAAACACTTTTTCTCACAGAGAGTTGTGAGTGTCAATTTCTCTGCCTCAGAAGGCGGTGGAGGCCGGTTTTTTGGATAATTTCAAGAGAGAGCTAGATAGGGCTCTTAAAGGTAATGGCGTCGGGGGATATGGGGAGAAGGCAGGAACAGGATACTGATTGGCGATGATCAGCCATGATCACATTGAATGGCAGTGCTGGCTCAAAGGGCCGAATGGCCTACTCCTGCACATTATTGTCTATTGAGCCCAGCTAATATCGGTAGATTTTCAGAGCATTCTGCTTAAACGGAATATCATATTAAATCATAGTCTCTGGCCACCCTAGTGCAGAAAGAGGACTGAGCCAGGGAACTAGTATAAAGGATTGAATGGAACTCTGACACAGAGTGCTGAAAGTTAGTTAGTCACCGGGCTCATTTAAATGGGTGTGGAGCAAAAAAAAACATCTCCAGGCATGTCAGTACAAAAAGGAGGGCCTTAATGAGAACCAGATGCTAATCTGGTGAATTATGACCCAAATTGCTGAACAAAGTTTCCATACATTTTGTTATTTCCCCTGATCCAGGTCACAGGTTGTAGGTTCTACTCTGTCACTGAGCTGTATGGAAAGTTCAGCAAAACAGCAAAAGCTCTGCTGGATTGGCAGGAAGTTGACTGGGAGATAGGTAAAATAGGTTAGGCAGGGTCTAAGGTCACCTGCCGACCTTTTATAAAGATGCGGAATGACAATGTAACTGAATGTGTCCATAGTTACAAGAGTAACTATTATTAGACCACTGGAAAACATACCTGAACAATGTGCATTACTCAACAGACGCTGACTAAAAGGAGTCCAAATTCATTTATGTTGTATTTATTTTTGAAACTGTGCTTCTTGTATTCTGACACCTCAAAAATCATTTTTCCCCTTCAAATTCTGGCATAATGTGGTCCAAGTGTTCAGCTTCTGTTTCCACATGTCAACTTTAAACACGATATGTGCTTGGTGAGATGTTTTAAAAAAAAAATCAAATTGGCCCTGAATTAAGGAACATGGTTGTGTAATTCTGCCATAAATAATGTAAACAGTTGAAGCATTGCTATAATCCATTTCTACCCAAAGACCTCCTTACTATTATTGTTTATAGTGCATAAAATTCCAGTATTGATTTGATAACACTAATCTGCTGTCTTACTTTCAATCCTCTATAAGCCAGAGCCCTTCGATACAACGCTTTTATGCTCATGGACTCCACCTGCAGAGCTGTATTACAATCTGCTTCTGCCTCTTCATATTGATTAAGTTTCAAGAAACACAATGCTCTAAGAAAAGTAAAGAACAATAGATCAGTTTTTATTTAATACTTTTCTATGACATGTTTTGACAGGTTTTCAGAAATTCTTAGCTGATACAAATGTTATAAGCAACGAGTAAGAAAAATCAAGAGGATACATAAAGACTAGCCAGCACCTTCATCGTGAAATTAAAACTTATTTATTTTTCTTAGGCTGGCCTTTGAGATGGAAGATGGCTCCACTTCAGAATACAGGCAATGGTACCACAGGCCATCATCTCCAACTTTCTCTCTCATAATTAATTATATCATGTGCCATCTTTTTGACATTAGCAAAGCATAAATTTAAGCTGTTTGATATTCACTAATTGTTCCAAATTTATCAAAATAAAACAATTTTCCTTCACTTTCTTGCCCAACTACTGTTTTTAAATCGACAAAAATGCTGGAGAAACTTAGCGGGTGAGGCAGCATCTATGGAGCGAAGGAAATAGGCAATGTTTCGGGTAGAAACCCTTCTTCAGATTGATGTGAGGGTGGGGTGGGTGGGCAGGTGGAAGAAAGGAAGAGGTGGAGCTAGTGGACTGCCTCTTCCTTTCTTCTTCCCGCCCCCCCCCACCCTTACATTAGTCTGAAGAAGGGCTTTGACCCGAAACGTTGCCAATTTCCTTCGCTCCATAGATGCTGCCTCACCCGCTGAGTTTCTCCAGCATTTTTGTCTACCTTCGATTTTCCAGCATCTGCAGCTCCTTCTTAAACATACTGTATTTAAATATTGGCAGGGAGTGCGGTCTTCCAAATGCAATGGAATAGAAAACTACAAGAATATTCCTTACACATTGCTGCGTTCCTGATCTCATCTATACTGGATGTAACCTTGTGGAAGGTATAATATTTCTTCAGATTAGGTAAAAGTGAAAATAGGGTTTCATTCCTTGCTCAAAATTGAAGCACATGTCACATTTTCTTGTCTAAATATTCAAGGGCAAATATGGCTTGTATGAAAAGGATTAATCACTTGAAGGAGAGCAGCTTATTTACCTTAAACCCATTACCTAATGAACCTAAAATACCCAGAGTTGGACAGATTTCAAGCTGTCAGGGAGCGTTACAGTAAATATTCGTGCTATTCTTATGGATTACCTCCTGGCACATTTCTTATGTGTGAGTAAATGCAGGTTATGTTCAAAAATGTTTTTGTTTGCTTGCTTACCTGTTTGTGTAAATCGCGCATTCATTAGATTTAAGTTTTAAGCATTCACTGTACTTTGCAATGGCTTCCTTGTACTGTGCTCTTTTCACAAAACTGTTTCCTTCCTGCTTCAAGGAAATGAAATGCTCTTCTATATTTTTACCTGCAAGAAGTTTATGCAAGAACTTTTAAAACAATTTTTGATTAAGAAAGGTTTTAGGAGCTCTAAAAACCATGCAATATATAACTTTAGAAAGCTCAGATATTTACAATACAAAGACTGATCATTATATATGCATATTTTATATATTAAACTATTTCTTGATAATTATTACTATTGGAAAAAAATAAAGAAAGCATTCCTCCCTATCTAAATCCAAGTAATCGCTGTAAAGTTTAAGAATGAACAATTGTAAATTATTCTATATTTGGAAATTTGAATACTTGCACAATAATAGTGCATTTGGGATTAAGGATCATAATCATAATTAGTTTAATCTGAATATCTCATATTCTCATTATTACCTTGGGAAGGTGCATGCAAATAACTAAATATAGGGTATTATTTAATACTCAGTAAGTGGATAATTTACCTTAAGGTGTTTCACTCCTCTGATGGTGGCCATGAATTAGTTATGTGAACATATTATAGAACCTTTAAACCACCCCACGGCTCCTCCTCTCACCCTCCTTTAAGAGTCCAAAAATCAATCTTTCTAATATTTATTGTTTAGATTCAAAATTTCATAACATATCAGAATTAGGCCATTCAGTCCATCAAGTCTACCCTGCCATTCATTCATGGCTGATCTATTGTTCCTTCTCAACACATATTCCTGCCTTCTCCACATAACGTTTGACAGCCTTACTAATCAAGAATCTGTCAATGTCCGCTTTAAAAATACCTTATGATGTGGCCTCCACAGCCATCTGTGGCAATTAATTCCACAGATTCACCACCCTGTGACTAAAAAAAAATCTTTCTCATCTCCTTTCTAACAGTATATCCTTTTATTCTTGGAATGTGCCCTCTGGTCCTGGACTACCCTTAGTGGAAACATCCTCTCCACATCCACTCTACCCAAGCCTTTTACTATTCGGTAATATTGTAGGCGTCACAGATCATCAGTTATTCTGAAGAAGGGTCTCGACCCGAAACGTCGCCTATCTCCTTCGCTCCTTAGATGCTGCTGCACCCGCTGAGTTTCTCCAGCTTTTTGTGTACCATCAGTTATTACAAATCCGTATTGTCACAGACCGTGATAAGCCACCTACTTGAACCGCTGCAGTCTTTCTTGTGAAATTATTTCCATAATGGTAGGGTGTTCCAGGATTTAAATCCAGCAATGATGAAGGAGCAGCAAAACAATTACTGGCCAGACTGGAATGATCTGGAAAGTTTATTATATTTACATATGCATTTTTATAGACTGCATGCTGTGCATTACAATGATGGAGGTTGTGATACCAAGCAGATTGCTTTGTCTTGGATGGTATCAAGCTTCATGAATATTGGAGAATATCTGATTTGGTGCCTTTAAGATAAAAAGGGTTCAGGTGAATTACTGACTGATTCATGTAGCAACAGACATTATATGAGTGCTCCAGCTACATTAAAAAAAAAATGATGTTGGTGCTGATGCTATTGAACATCATGTACGGGTGGTTGGAATCTCTCTTGTTGGAGATGGTCAGGGCCTGGGAATTTTGTGGTACTGAGGGGCATAATATAGTCTTGATACATTTTCATTGTAAATGAACATCCTATTCCAGACCTTATGACAAAAGGAAGATAATTAATAAAGCTAAAGATGGCTGGGCCTGAGAAACTGTTTTGAGGATTTCTTTCAATAATGTGTTGGAGACAGGATGGTAGAATCAATAATTACTAGCATCTTCCTTTATGCAAATTATGCCTCCAACATTGCAGTGTTTTCTCCTTAATGCTATTTGACTTTGATTTTACTAGAACTTCTTGAACTGCACTCATTAAATGGGGTGAAAATGTCAAGGCTTGGCATTCTCTTGCCTAACTTCTGGAATTTAATCTCCTTGGTACGCATTTTAACCAGGACAATCTTGAGGTTTAGAACTCAATGGTCCTGGTGAAACCCAAAATGGCACTGATAAGCTGATTAAGTGCCACTTGACGACATCGATGATGACACCTTCCATCAATTTACTGATGATTTAGAGCAGAATAACTGGATAATAATGTTTATGATTATTATAAGGATATCGATAAGGATAATAATAAGGATATGATTTCTCCTACAATTGTTTTAGGATGAGGTTGAGATTAATCATTTCCTTGGCACTTCTGGCTGAAAACTATTGCTACATGTATTTTTAATCTCATGTCAGAGTCTGATAATTCAATTTAAATCATAGATGGCACTTCTGACAACATATTACTCCTGCAGTAATGTACTAGAGCAACAGCCTGACATTTATACTCAGCTCATTCAGTGGGATTCAGAATTGAATGTGTTGCTACTGATCCAAGGTGCACATGGTTAACGACTGTACTATCAGTCATTGGCTGAGGCTAATGTAAGCAGAAAGATTTAGCTGAAGTCCGCCCCACACACCTGTAAGGTCTTCCATTCAAGGTGTGATAATAATGCTTACCGTAGGTCTGTAACCAACCTTCACTCTTGAGGTTATGATTTCAAATATCAAATACTTTTATATCAAATAGTTACTTTCATACCTAGGTTGTGATCTGTTGTGCTATTATTATAATTTGGAATCTTATTTTTGTCTCCACAGGTAATCTGGGACTTGTTTCCAATTACAGTGGTTAGAGAATCATCTTTCCCTCTATGAACTTGTGCAGAAACAGGGACCACTGGGATTGGTGACAACTTTTCTCTCCATTTTGGTCCATCTTCTTCTATTAATGCCATAGTTATCCTAAAAAGGCAATCATACAGTCACTGAAAATAATTTTTAATTAGTCAAGGGAGAATTTTTAGAAAAGTCTCTAATGCAAATTCTCTAACAGTGCTAACCAAACTCTTAACATAAACTAGGAAAATCTTAGGTTAAAATGTGAGAGATCCTAGAAATAGTAAAATGCCTGAAATGTTATCATAAACCGGTGTTGTGCAGGACATCTGCTCAGATTTATGCAAGACTCTCTTGGTTGGGGAGAGGGGTGGAGGGGGAGAGAGGAATTGTTGATGTTTCGGGGTGAAACACTGCATCAAGACTAGGTACTCAGAAATAAGTCAGAGTCTGATAAGGAAGGGATGGAAATGTTCACGGTAAAAGTAAAAGGAGAGAGGGAGGGAGGATCGCATGGGGGGCAGTAGGCATAACGTTTGATATCCCTACTAATCAAGAGTCTGTCAATCTCCATTTTAAAAATACATTTTTGTGTACCTTGATTGTGTGGGAGATGATCAAAGGACTCTAGGGCACTGCTGAGTGGGTGGCAAGATGGGGGAAGGGAAAAGGGGCATGGTGTGAGCTGTCTTTGACAGAGAGCGTAGAAAAACGTCCAGAATTTTCCAATTGCGGCCTTGGTAACATCAAGACTTTATATCCATTGTCAAGGTAGACTTTAACCCTCCATCAACATATGAGGTTTTGTTCACAGTTATGGTAAAAACGGCATCATATTTTATTTGATATCAATGCGCATTCCCAGCAGCCTATATGCATACACACAACATGCATTTAAAAGAATCAAATCAAATTTCCCACAGTGCATTAATGGTGCAAAAATCAAATAGACAATAGGTGCAGGAGTAGGACATTCGGCCCTTCGAGCCAGCACCGCCATCCATTGTGATCATGGCTGATCATCCACAATCAGTACCCCGTTCCTGCCTCCTCCCATATCCCTTGATTCCACTATTTTTAAGAGCTCTATCTAACTCTCTCTTGAAAGCATCCAGAGAATTGTCCTACACTGCCCTATGAGGCAGAGAATTCCACACATTCACAATTCTCTGGGTGAAAAAGTTTTTCCTCAACTCCATTCTAAATGTCCTACACCTTATTCTTAAACTGTGGCCCCTGGTTCTGGACACCCCCAACATCGGGAACATGTTACCTGCCTCTAGCGCATCCAATCCCTTAATAATCTTAAATGTTTCAATAAGATCCCCTCTCATCCTAAATTCCAGAGTATGCAAGCCCAGTCGCTCCATTCTTTCAACATATGACAGTCCCGCTATCCCGGGATTTAACCTTGTGAACCTACTCTGCACTCCCACAATAGGAAGAATGTCCTTCCTCAAATTTTGACCAAAACTGCAGACAATACTCCAGATGTGGCCTCACTCGGACCCTGTACAACTGCAGAAGGATCTCTTTGCTCCTATACTCAACTCCTGTTGTTATGAAGGCCAACGTGCCATTAGCTTTTTTCACTGCCTGCTGTACCTGCATTCTAGCTTTCAGTGACTGATGAACAAGGACACCCAGATCTCGTTGTACTTCCCCTTTGTCTAACTTGACACCATTCAGATAATTATCTGCCTCCCTGTTCTTGCCACCAAAGTGGATAATCTCACATTTAACCACATTAAACTGCATCTGCCATGCATCTGTCCACTCACCCAGCCTGTCCAAGACACCCTGCATCTTCATAGCATCCTCCTAACAGTTCACACTACCTTCCAGTTGTGTGCCATCTGCAAATTTGTTCAAGAAAGAACTGCAGATGCTGGAAAAATCGAAGGTAGACAAAGGTGCTGGAGAAACTTAGCTGGTGAGGCAGCATCTATGGAGCGAAGGAATAGGTGACGTTTCGGGTTGAGACCCTTCTTCAGACCGGTTCTGAAGAAGGGTCTCGACCCAAATCGTCACCTATTCCTTCGCTCCATAGATGTTGCCTCACCCACTGAGTTTCTCCAGCACTGTTGATTACCTGCAAATTTGTTAATGTTACCTTTAATCCCTTCATCTAAATCATTGATGTATATTGTAAATAGCTGTGGTCCCAGCACCAAACCTTGCGGTACCCCACTAGTCACTGCTTGCTATTCTGAAAGGGACCCGTTAATCCCTACTCTTTGTTTCCTGTCTGCCAACCAATTTGTTATACATGGCAGTACCTTACCCCCAATACCATGTGCTCTAATTTTGCCCACTAATTTCCTATATGGGACCTTATCAAAGGCTTTCTGAAATTCCAGATACACTACATCCACTGGCTCTCCCATATCCATTTTCCTAGATACATCCTCAAAAAACTCCAGAAGATTAGTCAAGCATGATTTCCCCTTCATAAATCCATGTTGACACAGACCGATCCTGTTACTGCTATCCAAATGTGCCCCTATTTCATCTTTTATAATTGTCTCCAGCATCTTCCCCACCACCGATGTCAGGCTAACTGGTCTATAATTCCCTGTTTTCTCTCTCCCTCCTTTCTTTAAAAAGTGAGATAACATTAGCTACCCTCCAATCCAGAGGAACTGATCCTGAATCTATAGAACATTGGAAAATGATCACCAATGCATCCACAATTTCTAGAACCACTTCCCTGGAATGCAGACCATCAGGCCCTGGGGGATATATCAGCCTTCAATCCCATTAGTCTACCTAACACCATTTCTTGCCTAATGTGAATTTCCTTCAGTTCCTCCATCACTCTAGGTCTTCTGGTCACTGGTACATCTGGGAGAATGGTTGTGTCTTCCTTAGTGAAGATAGATCCAAAGTACCCATTAAACTCTTCTGCCATTTCCTTGTTCCCCATAATAAATTCACCTGTTTCTGTCTTCAAGGGTCCAACTTTGGTCTTAACTATTTTGTTCCTGTTCACATACCTAAATAAGCTTTTACTGACCTCCTTTATATTCTTGGCTAGCTTACCTTCGTACCTCATCTTTTCTTCCCATATTGCCTTTTTAGTTATCTTCTGTTGCTCTTTAAAATTTTCCCAATACTCTGGCTCCCGCTCATCTTTGCTATGTTATACTTCTTCTCTTTTATTTTTATACTGTCCTTGACTTCCCTTGTCAGCCACGGTCGCCTCTTACTCCCCTTAGAATCTTTCTTCCTCTTTGGAATGAAGAGATCCCGCACTTTCTCTATTATTCCCAGAAATACCTGCCATTGTTGTTCCACTCTCATCCCTTCTAGGGTCTCTTTCCAGTAAACTTTGGCCAGCTCCTCCTTAAATACTAGATAACCCCCATCAGGGTCTTTTTACCCTTACAATTCCTCAGCTATCCATACTGACTCTACATCTCCTGATTCTATGTCCCCCTCGCAAGGGAATGGTTTCAAATTACAACAACAAATGAAGCCAGAATGTCCAATTCAAGCAGCACAATCCTGCAATCCTTCTTCCTCTCTTTATTTTCCTACACACCTACAACAACTTATTTCACATGCCCATGAACTTTCCCATTTGACTCTGTCACTAAGCCATACTGAGTTATAATTTACAGCAGACAATTTGCAAGTCTTGGGTGATAGAATGCAATCGGAGCACCCCACAGAAACTGACAGTCGCAGTGAGAACTCCACAAACATCAACCCAAAACTGAAGCTGTGCAACAGCAGCAACAAACTGATGTGCCACTCTAATGCACCCCACGGCTTTTTTTTAATAATTTCATCTTGTATTGCACAAATATTGCACAATGCTATTTAATTTCCAAGCCCAGATCTACACATAGTATTTTTAATTAGCGTACATTGCTCACAAAAAGCATTTGCTTGTTTGAAGTAACATGTTTTCGCAGGTTTATAAGCATGTGAAATGAATAGCAATGTAAAATATGCTTCCAGATATTCCAAATAACAATATAAAATATCACTAAAATGAAGGAGATAATGCCATGATTCAATAAACTCTCATCAGTATTGTCAGGGATGGCAGAATGGATATATGCTATTGCTCCAATTTTTGTTTAGACAATGTAAAGGGGTCTAATCCCACCTCTGAATTTGGGAGAGAGGAAGGAGGCTTCGGGAGTCCTGGTTCTTCTAATTTTAAAACCATCAGGTTCTTGGGAAGTTGTTTACTGTTCTTTCACTTCTCCTATGGCTGCTTGCCAGTGTGTAGTTGTCATACAGATGCGCGCTGCTTGTTTCCTTGTGGTTATTCTTTATACTTTATACATCATCTGATCTTTCACAGATCCTTGCTATTCCCCCTCTTTTTCAGTTGCCTTGGAGCACTCTCCAGGATTGTTGTCATTACTCTACAACTGCTTCTGCGGCACTCTCCGACGGCCACTCACCAATACAACACAACCCCTGCTCAAATTTAGGAGGTCACTTACATTTTGTGGCTCCATGCTCTGGACTGCTAACTGGATTAACCAGGTAGTTTCCTGTTGGTTTGGAAATCTTTCAGCACCAGAATAGGACCAGGGAGGGGAGAGACATAAGAGAGCCACCGTGGATGTACAGACAAAGCACATATTGGTTTATGGGGTGAAGGAGCATCTTTGGCTAGAGACAGGGTTGGGTGTGGGAGATGGGGATTCCTTCAGGAAAGTGCAGACCCAAGACTGCTGGAAATAACATTTGGAAGATAAAATTGCAGTCAGCATATCAAGGGCAAGAGAGAAATTGGAGGTTAATAATGCTGGTATGTCACAAGCTGTGTAGAGGGAAGAGTGGGGATGGAGGGTGGGAGATTGCAACCTACACGTGGTCCACCCTGTTTCGACGAATGCAATCAACCCGGCATGCACAATCAAATAAGATCAAATAGAACAAGTCGTCCTACAACTTTAGGCTGTGCACACCATACGCGAGAAGAAGAAGTGGGGATGGAGGAAATTACTCCTACACCCCATGGCTCAAAACCAGCTGTTCTCTTCATCTGAGCTTTACATGACTGGGCCCGCCTGCTTTGAAAGTAAAACTGGCTAAATTTGGGGCATGTCATCTAATTAAAATATTTAAATGGTAGACCAGATCTAGTGAGCTGATCACATGTCCAGCACATTAAAAATTAAGATGAAGGCTGGTTAGCATCAGATACAAGATGTTTGGAATTTAAAATCTGTTTCCCTCTTCTCTCGTGGGTTTAAAATTACCCACATCTTATGCCTCAAAAGCAAAAATTAGCCATTGTTATTGTGCAATTCAGGATTCTATTTAATAAATATTGACGCAATTTATTTATGATCTATCTTATCTGGAAATGCATTTGTTCAGTCTCTTGAGGAGTTAAAATATTTTTTAAATCTTTAATCCTGCTTGAACATGTTAATTTTACTTTTGTACCATTCAGTCTTATTTATTACATAAATCAAATGGTTTAACACCAAACGGTTCATACATTTATATAATATCTAGGCTACCTCAACTCTTCTGCGCCAGTTCCCCATAATCCTCAATGTTTCAAATATTTATCTATCTCCACAATATATTCAATGATCTGTCCTCCATCACTATCAGGGGCAGGAAAATTCACTGTCCTCAGAGAACAAATTTGTACACACCTCAGTTTTAAATGATTTGGCCCCTTATTTTGTAGTTATATATCCTTGTCCCTATTATTTATTAAACAAAAATACAAAACAGTTTAGGAATTATCTATAAACAAAAGTACAAAACAGTTTAGGAAAGAACTGCAGATGCTGGTTTAAATCGAAGATAGACACAAAATGCTGGAGTAACTCAGCGGGACAGGCAGCATCTCTGGAGAGAAAGAATGGTGACGTTTCGGGTTGAGATCCTTCTTCAGACTGTACAAAATAGTTTATATGGACATCATTGTAATCCACTTCCCATTCTATTGCAGGAACACACATCTTGGCCTTGTAAGGTCAGAATTGAGGAGATGGAGACAATCTATATTATGTGAATTTGTGTACCATTGGGACCAGTTAGGCCAAGTAGCGTAGATGCAGATAGAGAGAAAATAGATAAGCGCTGGGAAGAGTGGAATAGAGATTTATGCTGTTGAGAAAGTATGGGAATTACCTATGCAAAGCAGAAACAGCAGTATGCCGTGGTTAGATCAAGAGACGATGTTAGATCTGCAGTCACATTGACTGTTGAGGCAGCTCCCTCTAGTGCAGAAGCATGTTTGAGGGAATGTTATCTCTGAGGAAGCCAACCAACGCCTCCAAACTATGAAATGAATGTGATTGATGATGCTACTTGTCAGGATTTCAAACTATATTTTTGGCTCCATGCAAACGTACTCCAAGTTGTTGAAAACACACAGACTTATATTATCCACAGTGAGATAGAAAGGGCACCCAAATTATCCAGGGGCACCTGCCTGCATAATGATCTTAACGATTGCATACCAAGCAACTAGTTAACTTACATGCCTCCCTACCGAGTTAAAATCTGCATTTTGCAACAGTTTTAAAACTTCTTGCATTACAAGATAATTGAAGCAGATTATGAAGAATCAAAACCTACAGTAGATTCTTGCCAGGTTTGGTTTATTATTAACTTCGTTGCACAGGATTTCAATTATGTGCAAGGTATGCTTGGGTGTCACAATGACATTTCTAAGTTATGTGAAAAATGTAAGGTGTATTTGTGAAGCGCACAGGGAAGATGTAAATAGGACAATGAGGCTATGTTTCATGTTGTTGAATGATTCTAGCATTTAGGAATGGGTTTTTCCCTGCAAACTCTTCAGAATGTTGCTGTTCCGCATGAGCGCCTCTTTACTGTAATTGGGAGCCGGCTTTCTCAAATGTATAGTTTAACAATGAACTCCAGATTTCCTCAATACATACTTAAAATCATTCTGATTAATGGGAAAAAATACTGGAGTTTAAAAGCAATTCAATGCTGCTGTGAGGCCAATGTGATAAGTATTATCCTGCAGTCAGCAATTTATTTTTGAATTTGGCTGATTGTCAAGCAATCGCTGCAGTTGTTTATTCTGATTCTGTGTCATGGGATTTCAGCCAGATCGATTCTCCCTGCAGGCTTGCAGCAGTCAAAGACTGCAAGGGCCTTAGCATTCCTAATGTAATTAATTGTGCAATATTTATGTAAATATTTCCATCAACATTTTCTTTAAGGTCAAAATGTCACAAATCATGAGCAGAACATGCACTTTATTTTTATGCGAATCATTTTAATTGATGTTAAATTTGTAAAGCAGCTTAGTTTAGCCAAACATTCTTCCTGTTTCTGCATTCTCTTCAAGTTTGTAATGGAGTACTTTGGCCATCAACCCCACTGCCCCCCAAATCTCCTCATCACCAGCCTTTGCATTTGTGCAGTTTCAACTTCTGTGGGCAGCAAGACTTCCTTCACGAGAATATCGCATAATATGCGTAAGATTTCAGAAGGTTCAAATAGGGCATTTTTCATGTAATCCCCTTGATCAGTCAAAACCTCAGTGAAGTTCATAGCCATGATTATCCCCTGAAGAGTTTCTTCCATTCTGATACAGGGTTCGGAGTCAGGCCTGATAGAATAAATTATTACACCATTGAAAGAACACTGCTGTTTCCCCAGACTTTCTTTTTGATTTATTCATGTTTTGGATTTGAGCATAGCTCAGAAGGCTACCATTCATTGCCCATTCCCCTGCCTTTAAACAGCTACAGTCTTCTCTGTAAACATGATTCCACAATTCTGTTTGGAAAGGAGATGCAACACTGCAGGTCCATGCTAGATCCTAGCTGAACAATCATAATAGTCCCCTTCTCCTTCTCTCTATTTCTCTGTAAACCTGCAAATTACTCTCTTCTCTTGTGCCCATTAATTCTGCTTTTTAATTATTTTGCCATTTACCTACACTAAAGAGAATTCTGTAGGAGTTAATTGATCTAGCATCACATCACTGGACTGTGGGAGGACACCGAGTGCCTGGAACCCGCTGCCAGGGGTGGTGGCAGCGACAGTCAAAATAGTGGTAGTTAAGGCTATTAGTTTGGCACATGAATTTGCAGAGAATAGAGGGATATTGATCATGTGCAGGGAGAGAAGATTTATTTGACTTGGCAATGCCATCATCCCCTCCAAACTGGTTACCAATTTCATGGAACTGGGCGTCTGCGCATTCCTCTACAAATAGACTTCTATTTGTAGTCGACTTCCCCAACAACACACCATGATTAGTACGAATTTGCAGCAACACTTCCTTCTCAATAACCATCAGCATAGAAAATTACTGGGTGTGCATATCTCTGTAGATCTGTCCTGGATGCAGCACATTGATGCAATTAGAATGCAAGCCTATCAACGCCTCTGCTTCCTTAGAAGATTGAGGAGATTTGGTATGTCAGCGAATACTCTCTTGAACTTCTGCAGGTGTACAGTAGAGAGCATACTGACTGATTGCATCAAGGTCTGGTTCGGCAATTGCTGTCATCCCAGGAATGACGAAGATTGCAAAAAGTAGTGAACACTACCCAGTCACATCACGAGTACTGATCTCCAAACCATCGAAGGGATCTGCAGGCATTGTTGCCTCAAAAAGACAGCCGGCATCATCAGACACGCACACCACCCTGGACACTTTCACTTCACTCCTGCCATCGGGAAGAAGGTATAGGAGCCTGAAAACTGTAATGCTCAGGTACAGGACAAAATTATTTCCTGCAACCATCAGGCTATTAAATACAAGATGGACACAAAAAGCTAGACCCAAAACGTCACCCATTCCATCTCTCCAGAGATGCTGCCTGTCTCGCTGAGTTACTCCAGCTTTTTGTGTCTATCCGGTTTAAACCAGCATCTGCAGTTCCTTCCTACCCAGGCTATTTTACTTCGGAGTCACGTGAGTGACTACGTGAAGAAGGCCCGCCAGGCGCATGCGCGTCATTACGTCCGCGCATGTCGTACTGAACGGGCTGGAGGGCTAAGGTAAGTGTTTTTACAAACTTTCCTTAGAAGTATTTCCACTCCGTAAAGCTGGCTCGAGCAGTCAGTAGGAGTGGGCAGTTGGAGCTGTCATTTCGGAAGATCCGTTTTAGCGTGGGTCGAGGGATTCACCAATTTGATCGGGTCGGGAGATAAGCGCGGCAACGCCGGCTCCGATGCCGGGTGCCGTTTTACCGGCAGCAGTTCAAATAGCGCGCTAAATTTCCACACTAGCTCCATTCATAAAAGGCAGGCCAACTGCAAATTCATTCAAAATAAGCTTTGTTCATCTCTTTATATCAAGGGTACTAAGCAGACTAAGGCTGCTCCTAACCATGCACAGGCAAATATAAAGTCACAGACCTGGGTTCTCTGACAACAATAGTTACTCTTCCCCTGATCATACAAAACTGTAGGGGAGATTGGGAACATGCAGCTGATGCTCCAACCTTCATTACATAAGGGTCCAAAGGCCAGTAATGTCCAAGAGGGCCATACCAAGACCAACATATGGTGGGTCAATTATTCGGGTTACTTCCAGCACCTTGTTTAGGACTGGAGGATGCCTCCCTACTATATGATTTGGGAGAAGCGGGCAGATTGCAGCTGACCCTGATGCTGGTGTCCCTGCTTATGTGCAAACACCAGCGTGCACAAGAGCCACGCTCCGGGTGTCTCGGAAATGGCACTGAGTTGCTATTCCGGGTGGGGGGGGGGGAACTGGTGAGTCAATGGAACAATCCCTTGCCAGCGTTATCCATTATGTACTACCTCACCAGCTCCAGCAAGATATGATGCAAGTGACTGCAAACAAATATGAGACACCTGTTTAATGTGCATTACTGAAAGTGCCTATGGTGACCCAGGTTCTGGGCACCCATGAGTCCTTCTTTGACTGGACAGAGGGTTCGGTGTTAACACGTCCTCCAACTGATGGCTGCAGCAATTACTGCATTTGGCACTATGGTCCAAGGGACAATCATTCCTCAAACTCACACATATATGTTGGGTATTTTATGCAATGCATTTTTCAGGGAATTGCATCAGGGAATATTGCCATCAGGCCAACACTAAACCAAAAAATTGCTACTCTATGTAGGGCAACTGCTGTACAAACGCCTGAAATATGGTTGGAACGGACCTTGTCATGAACATTCATGCAATTCATGATGAGGCCAAAGCAATTGGCTTCATGTAGTCAAGCATTTCGTGGCCACCTATTCACAACTCTGGGTTAATACTGCAAGTCAGATCCAGGGGCTGAGTTCAGCAGGGGCAGGCCAGTGGGGCAACGAGGGTACCCACCAAGACAGACCGGGTACAATCCCAATATGAGCAGACAACAGCTTTACAGGTCAACTGTAGAGGTACAGGGACTTTTCTTAACGATAAAGTTCTGGGGGCCAATCTCCTATTGGAGGTTGATTACAAATGTTTTCTAATCAAGTATGCTGTATAATGTATGATATGTTTATACTAAATACTGTCTCAAGTCTCCCATTGAGTTTATCTCAGGGATAGATCCACCTCAACAGCACAAGTCTAATACAATGTGCGTGTTTTCTGCTTCAGAGCCTGAACATATAGATAATGGTAATTGATACAGCCATTAATCCTCCTCCACAATTGTTTCTAATATTCCCCAGATCTCAAAAAAGATGGGTGTTGTGGAGTAATTTTCGTCCTCACTTACTTAAATTCGTTACTGCTTAACACCTGCTATCACAGGGCTGTTATGTGGCAACTATTTGTTTGCAACATGGGTATTATTCACTGCCAATTCATGCTCATTATCGCAGGTACTTGAAATTTAAGTGGATGGCACAGCTGTGTCAATACAAAGCATTGACTCCTGGATTCAGTTCAGCACCCAGGCTATTTATTAAATTGTTAAAACCTGTGCTGGGGCTATTCAGCCCATCATCACATTGTAATGGGTTATTTAGCTGATATCTTAATTATCAGCAACACTAATAAGTCAGCTGAAAAATCGGTGCTTGAGTCATTAGGGGTTGCTCCATCCAACTAAGATCAAGTTCCAGCCAACCCAAAATATTGAGTATTTGGGGTTTCTTATTAATTCGGTTGCTGTAACAGTAACATTACCAACAGCCAAGGTTGTCGATGATGATGATGTCTGTACTTGCCTCCCACAAATCTTTATCCCTCCATCTGAGAAGACGCTAAGGACATTGGTAAATGGGGAGCAGGTTCCTGCAGTACAATCGGGCCTTTGCATTATCAACCTTTGCAGAGAGCACGTGAACTAGCACTAAAATCGAATGCAGGCCATTTTCATCGGGTTCACCGGTTACCAACCACAGCTCTCGCAGAATCCAGTGGTGCATTGTTAATGTACATCTAGCTACCAATAACATTTTGGGTACTAGTCCCTTCACTAATCTTCCAGACTGATGTCAGCTCTCTCGGATGGGGGGAAGGCTCCGGACACCGAGTCTAGCTGTGGGGGTCACTAGCATGAAAACGAAGGGTTGATTCGCCTCCCACATGGGATAAATTCTTTCGCATTCTTGGGGGCATTTTCTGGGTAAAGTCATACTGCTCCTCAATGAAGGATTTCCACATTCAACTCCACATTGATAACATCACAGCAGTGCAATATATTAATCATATGGGAAGAGCACGGTCGTTATCATGTGTTAACTGGGTACCGTCATGTGCCATTGGGGTATGTCACGGCATATCTGCGTTTCAGCCATTTATTCACCACTTATAGCTAATGTGGTGGCCGACCATAGGTCGAGTACGTTTCATGCCAATATAGTGTGGCTGTTCAATTCTAAACTTTGTCACACAATTCTCACTCGATTTGGGTTGCCAGCCATTGATCTGTTCCATCCAGATTACATCACCAGTTGCCTAAATATATTTCATGGGAGCCAGATCCAGGTGAAGTTGCCGTGGATGCAGTCTCGTTACATTGGGGGTACTAAAATCTTATGCAATTTCTAAAAGTTTTCATTCTGAACTGTCTCACCACAATAGAGCGAGTCTCCGCCACAGGTGTTTTGGTGGTCCCAGATTGCCCAATGCAACCATGGTTCCACTTCGTGTTTTCAATGATGGTTCAGTCATTCATGATGATTCCCAGCTGCAGCAATTCTTGGTGCATTCAGTTACAGGAGAAAGTCATCCTTTACATGACCGTATTAATTGTTGGTCTGCAGGTTCTGACCAGACAATTCCAAGGACTTGGATTGTTGAACAGGGCCATGGTAGTTCTCACTGCAGCTTGGCGAAATAGCACTCACAACAGACTATATGGTTCACCTAAAGAAATGGGAACTGTTTCTGTGTACAATCCAATATTTCTTCTCATAATGCAAGCATATGTGATGTGTTGGAGTTCCTTGCTAAGTTGCATTTTGATGAGCACCTGCGTTATAGTGATGTTACCAGTCCTCTTATTGGATGCAGTCGTCAGAACAACATCCTCTAGGGTCTCATCCGTTAGTATCCCGATTTATGCGGAATTTTCATAAAAATCCTCTGAAACCTTGCTATACCGAAATCTGGGACATCACTCCTGTTCTCACAATGCTTCGGCAATGGGCTCCAATTACTTAATTATTTACACAGAGATTAACTCTTGCTGTGGTTATGCTAATAGTGCTGGTTTCAGCACAACGTGTACAAACATTGCAATTCTTACAAATACCTTGTATGCAATTGTCTGTCAATGACATTACCTTCTATGTTTATGATTTAATCAAACAAAGCAGGCCCGGTCTGGCTGGAATCAAGGTGACGTTTAAAGCCTATCTTGTTGACCAACTGTTATATGTAGTTACCCCATATAACTTAAGCCAATATATTAAGGTAACAAGGAGTCTCAGAGATTCTGAGACAGGACTGATCATTAGTCACAAAAAGACATATACAAGAGTGTCAGCACAAACTATTTCTACATGCTTGAAACAGGTTTTCCATTATACTGGAGTCGACATTCCTGTCTTTAACTTTCACTCCACCAGGGCGGCATCAATCTCCACGGCGAAGGCTCAGGACGTGCCGCTAGACCAAATCTTCGAGGCCGAAGGATGGTCTAGAACAGCAACATTTTCTCAAATTTCTGACAAACCTGTACAGACCGTGCCACGGTTTGGGCATGCTGTTTTGGGTCACATTTAATTAATTTGCTTTGTTTTCTATCATTGTTTGTAAATTTCCCTGAGACAGAGGGGTTATTTCTGGCTTTAGTATTATTACCAATAGTTATTGAATAATTCGAAGCAATGTTCAATATATTATTTCCCTACTGTGTCAACCGAAGCAGATTGTCGTGTGGTGTGCATCGACGGCATGAAAATACAGAGCTTTGAAATCTTCACGTAGTCACTCATGTGACTCCGAAGTAAAATAGTAAGATTAAACGAGAACTTACCAGTTTGAAGTTTGATCTTTATTTTATGAGGAGTGACGTTGAGGGATTACGTGCCTTCCGCTCCCACCCTCATAATCTAAGAGATCATCTGGTAGTTCTAGTCTTCTACGAGCCTTACTATGTTACTTCAGCTATTTGTTTTCTGCGTTTTCACGCCGCTGCTTTGAAGTATGACGCGCATGAGCCTGGCGGGCCTTCTTCACGTAATCCCTCAACGTCACTCCTCATAAAATAAAGATCAAACTTCAAACTGGTAAGTTCTCATTTAATCTTACTATTAAACACTATAACCTCCAAATAAGCTCCAAACTACATAGACTTGGGCACATTGTTTTTGGCTTTGCACTATTATTGTTTGTTTGGTTTATGTATTATTGTGCTGGGCAGTGTTATATTCCGGACAGCAGAATGAATAACAACTTACACGCAGGCTGCCTGGATCACAAGAGAGATTTATTACCCAACACTCCCTACTTATATACAACACCAACTCATTAGCATATACATGAATATGCATGAATACATTACACTGCTCTCCTTTTTTTAAGTATTACAGTTACAATTTTCTTGTTGTGATCCTTGATTTAAACCAGTATTCATTAAATCTTAAATGATAACATAATATATTTATTTTACATATTTAGACATTTTCATTCTACCTAGACAGTGAGTTGCTTAACTTAAAAACCTAATCTGACTACTGGTTTAAGGATCCTGCCTGATCGTCTAACAGTAACAGGTGTAACAGGTTTAGGTGAGGATCAACCAATATGACCAACCACTGACCCTAGAGGAGCTGACTGGCTCCATCCGTTCCTTTGACTCGAATAAAACTCCCGGAAGCGATGGCTTACCGGCCGAGTTGTATTTGGCTCTGTGGGACTGGATGGGCCCGGACTTGCTAGAAGTGTACAACGACATGCTTCTAGCTGGTAGCATGTCAGACTCCATGAGGAAGGGCAACATCACCCTAATCTACAAGCAGAAGGGGGAAATGAAGGACCTAAAGAATTGGAGACCCATAACACTCTTGAATGTAGACTACAAGATCCTGTCCAAGGCCATCGCCAACCGGGTCAAGTCTTCTGTGGGACAGGTGATCCACCCGGACCAAACCTGTGCTGTACCTGGCAGGAAAATCTCAGACAGCCTAGCGCTGCTGAGAGATACCATCGCCTACGTGCAGGACAGACGGGTGGATGCCTGCCTAGTCAGCTTGGACCAGGAGAAGGCCTTCGACAGGATTTCGCACACGTACATGAGGGACGTGCTCTCCAAAATGGGTTTTGGGGAGGGAATCAGGAATTGGATCAAACTGCTCTACACCAACATCCGTAGTGCAGTCCAAATCAATGGGTGGGAATCAGACAGTTTCCCGGTAAGGTCTGGAGTCAGGCAGGGTTGCCCTCTCTCTCCTGTCTTGTTTGTTTGCTGTATTGAACCTTTTGCTGAAGCCATCAGGAAGGATGCTGGCATAAGAGGAGTGACATTGCCAGGCAGTGGGGGCATTCAAGTAAAGACCTCCCTGTACATGGACGATGTCGCTGTCTTCTGCTCGGATCCAGGGTCGGTTCGCAGACTGATTAGTATCTGCGACCAGTTTGAGTCGGCCACGGGAGCCAGGGTGAACCGCAGGAAGAGCGAGGCCATGCTCTTTGGCAACTGACCCGACAGATCTTCCGTCCCCTTCACCATCAAGCCTGACTTCTTGAAGGTGCTGGGGATCTGGTTCGGGGGTGCTGAGGCATGTAACAAAAATTGGCTGGAGCGGATAGCCAGGGTGGGGAGGAAGCTGGAGCTGTGGAGGCAACGCTCCCTCTCCATAACGGGAAAGAATTTGGTCATCAGGTGTGAGATGCTCTCGGGGCTGCTGTACTTGGCACAAGTGTGGCCTGTCCCTCCCTCATACGCCACAGGGATCACCCGGGCCATCTTCCAGTTCATCTGGGGGTCGAGGATGGACCGGGTGCGACGGGCCACAATGTACAAGTCGGCGGACAACGGGGGTAAAAGCGTGCCCAACGTCGCCCTCATTCTGATGGCCACCTTTGTGTGTGGCTGCATCAGGCGGAGTGTAGAGCCAAGGCACGTGGGCACCAAGTGTCACTACCTGCTGAGGTTCTACCTGTCCCCGGTGTTGAGAAGGATGGGCCTGGCGCAGGTGCCACGCAATGTGCCAGTCAGCTGGACATTGCCGCCCCATCTGTCGTCGGTGGAAGGGTTCTTCCGGACCAACACCTTTGACCACATGTCCATCGGGCAGTGGTCAGCACAGAATGTCCTGCAGGCACTGCAGGGAAAGGACTCTATGGACCCGGTGGCGTGGTTCCCTGAGCAGACTGCCCAGCTTGTCTGGCAAAATGCCTCATTGCCAGAACTCACCAACAAGCACCAAGACCTGGCTTGGCTGGCGGTGAGGGGAGCCCTCCCAGTCAGATCCTTCCTGCACCGTCGGAACCTCACTGCCAGTGCACGCTGCCCTCGGGACGGCTGCTATGGAGAGGAGACGGTTGCCCACCTCTTTACAGAGTGTGGGTTTGCTAAAAGAGTCTGGAGAAAAATGCAAGGGTCCCTGGTACGCTTTATCCCGAACAGCTCCGTCACAGAGGACTCGGTGATTTACGGACTGTTCCCAGGGACACATTCAGAGGCTGACATCGAGTGCTGCTGGAGGGTCATCAACTCGGTAAAAGACGCCCTTTGGTCTGCCCGAGCATTGTTCACCACCCAGCAGAGCGAGATGTCCGTCAGGGAATGTTGCCGTCTGGCCTGCTGCAGACTGCAGGAGTACGTGCTGAGGGACGCACTGAAGGTCGGTGCAGCCAACGCCAAGGCTCGGTGGGGGAGGGCCACTGTCTAAGGCCCTTCCGCCGCTGGACATGGGGGGCACGGTATGGTGGAGACGCCCCTCAAAAATAAGGGAAGGTATCCCACGCCATTGTGCGACATGAGTGGCACGAGTGGGGGACTGATTTGTGGAAATTTGGGGAAAAGAAATGTAAAATTAAAAAAAATAAAAATAAAAATAAAAATAAAGGTTTAGGTGTTGGCTTGTTTGGCTCTGTTTTAGTACCCTGACTTTGACCAAAGGAATCTGTTTCTTTGTCTGTACTGACTGAACTTTGTGTTTCAATCACAGTTGGCTCTTCCAACTCACTTTCAGATAAAGACTCAGGGATTAGGACCATGCTCAATTTTTGGTTCATCTTTGGCTGGAATCATTTGATCAACATGAACACTTTTGATCCTATCTCCAACTTCAACTAAGTATCTTTTTGTTCCACACACTTCCATTATTTTCCCAACATCCCATTTGTCTCGACTGGACTTGTTGGGAAGACTGAGAACACAAACCTTCTCATCTGGCTTAAGTACCTCTACTTTTTGTGGGAGTCAAAATGGCGTTTCTGACAATTGTTTTTGTTCAACTCTCAAAGCCAAATTGGGTTGAACTAGACTTAAGCATATTCTTAGCCTTCTCTTCATCAACAGTTCTGCAGGTGAGTAACCCGTTATTGTGTGTTGTGTGGTTCTGTACTTCAACAAGAAACTATCCAAACGATGTTTCATGCTGAGCTTTGAACTGTTCAAAAAAACCTGTTTCTTGAGAGCATCTTTGACAACTCTAACAGACCTTTCCGCCGCCCTGTTAGAGGCTGGATGGTATGGGGGAACAAGTGTGTGTTTTACACCATTCCACTGCATGAACTCTTTGAACTGTTCTGAACGAAACTGTGGCCCGTTATCAGAAACAAGTTCTTCCGGTAAACCATGGCATGCAAAAATTGATCTCAACTCATCTATGGTACGCTCAGTAGTAGTGCTTGACCCCATATGCTTAACCTCAATCCATTTGGAATGACTATCTACCAGCACAAGAAAGTGATCGTTACCCTTTTCGCAAAAATCTACATGAACTCTCTGAAAAGGTCTACTTGGCCATGACCAGGGTTGCAGTGGTGTTTTTGGTGGTTTACTCCGGCAATTTTGGCAGACGCTACATTTGCTCTCCAGTGACTCAATGTCACTGTCAATACCAGGCCAATACACAAAACTTCTGGCAATTGACTTCATGCTTACTATGCCAGGATGTTTGGCATGAAGTTCGTTCATAATTTTGTTTCACAAAGACTCTGGTACACCACTCTGTAACCCCACTTAACGCATCCCTGCTCACATGATAATTCATGGCGTTGATTATGGAAAGGCTTCAGCTCTGAGTTCAGAACTGAGTTCAATCCACTATCGATTTAAGTCCAACCATAGATCCACTTCAGCACATTGTCTTTCTTTGTTTCTGCTGCAATTTCTGTTGCAGTCACTGGAAAGTCTTCATCTACAACTTGCAGTGTATAGATTGAGTTCTCACTTCCCACGTCAGAGTTCTCATGGGGCAACCGGGACAACGCATCTGCGTTGCACTTGGAACTTCTACACTCCACCTTGTAGTCATACTGGGACAGCAAAATTTCCCAGCGCTGCATCCTTGATGCCGCCATGGATGGTATAGCTGACTTGGGACCAAGTATCACTAGTAGTGGCTTGTGATCAGTGACTAGGGTGAATGGTCTGCCGAGAAGAAACTGATGGAATTTCTTGATTCCGAACACGATGCTGAGTGCTTCCTTTTCAATCTGCGCAGTTGCATTCACTCGATGGACAGGGTGCGGGTTGCAAAAGCAATAGGCTTTTCCTGTCCGTCATTCATTACGTGGGAGATCACTACCTACACCATAACTTGAAGCATCACAAGCAAGTTTCATCTCGCGTTTCGTATCGCAGTGAACAAGGAGTTTGTCACTTGTCAAGTTTTCCTTGCAGATGTCAAATGCACGTTGCTGTTCCTTTCCCCACGTCCATTTCACATTTTTTTGTATAGCAGATGATGTGGCTTTAGCACAGTTGCTAAATCTGGAAGGAATCATGTATAGAACTGCACCATCCCAAGGAATGATCGTAGCTCTGACACATTGTTGGGTTTTGGAGCATTCACTATTGCTTCCACTTTTGCCTTCACAGGGCGAAGTCCGTTGGCGTCTACTTTGAGTCCAAGGTAGACCACCTCTGACGGTGCAAATGCACATTTACTTTGTCGCCGTTTGACATTGTGGCAGTTCAGTCGTGTGAGAACTTGCTTGAGGATTTCCAGATGTTCTACCATGCCTTCTGTGAATATCAGTAGGTCATCCTGGTTGCACACACAGTGCGGAATGCCTTGTAATATTTGGTCCATGACAGACTGCACATTTTTCTCAGCCAATCCTTCCAAGGAGGGTTGGTTTATTTCTGTAGCTGACCACTATGATGGGCAGTGTTAGTGACTGACCATTATGCTGAACTTTACAGTTCATTTGTCCACAAGTCTCCAAAACTTTGCCCGAGTAGGTTCTCAGCTTGTCCTTGCTCTCAAACAATGGTAAGTGTGGGAACTTTGTTTCGTACAGGTCTTTGCTCATGACTGAACAATATGCTGCCGTGTCAACACACATATCGATTAACTGTTCATTAATCAATAGTTTAGTTCGAAAGTCCTTGCATTGGCTGGTTGTAGGCTTATCGATGTTGGTTGCATAAATGGTGTACAACCCAAGTTCATTTACATCTGGGTTCACCTCCAAGTTATGAACTCCTCTCCGGTGTTGTTGCTTGATTTCCGCAGATTGTTGGTTTCCTGTTTAAGCTTGGCCCGACATGCCGAGGCAATATGGCCTATCTTCTGGCAGTTATAGCACTTGGCCATTTTGGTTTAGCGCCTCTTGGTTTGGCCATAGGCACTGCCTTGTGACTGTAACCAGCACTGCAGTTCGTGGTGGGCGAAACTCGCGAGCATTCTTTGATGCCATCTCTAATGTGGTAGTAATCTTGCATGCTTTCTCGAATGTGAGATGTGGAGTGTTCATCAGTTTGGACTGAATTCGTTCATCCACTAGACCACAAACAAATCTGTTGCGTAGTGCTCGTCCAAGAAAGGTTCCAAAGTTACAGTGTAAACTTAAGGACCTGTCCCACTTGTATGCGATTGCATGCATTTGGCGCGACCAAACAGAAGCGGAATTTGCAGTAAGTTCGCACTAAGTACGCGCAAAGTACGCACGTGATGTAATTTGCGTCATACTTACCAATCAGCTGGGCAGGAGGCGGGCCGAATGAATTTGGACGTCGCACGGCGTCGGGCGGTGATGTCATCACGCAACACCATGCTGGACGGTGACGTTATCGCGCAACGCCACGCGCTAGGCGTCAAGACGCTGCATACGCCGTCAAGACGCTGCTTACGCCCTTAATGTGCCTGCGGGCCGACAGGCCGTTGGCGCGCAAAATTTTCAGACAGGGCGGGATTTTCGGAGCCCCGCACGATGTTGGGACCAGCCCCACACACCTCCATATGCCTCCGCACTTCTAAGTGGGACTTCTATATTGTTTGCCGTGAAAAACATGTTTGCTCTCTCCATATAGGAGCTGAACGGCTCTCTACTCTTGTAAAAAGTGCCAAGGTTTTCAATGTAGCCCGTGGACGATGCCATCGTGTCGTTCTCTTGTTTTAAAATAAAAGGTCCGTTCAAAAACCCCGAATTCCTGTCTGTTCTGGTGTAACAATTCACCTAAAACTTAGCTGTACAAAGGCTATTCAGCTTGAGGAATTCTACCAAAAAAAACTCAGTCTAAAATGTTATACACTGCCAAGGACGACATCTTGCCACGTAGACACAATATAGAGAAAGCCTGACAAACTCTCGCCAATTTATCCAGCTGCTGTTTTAAACTAGTCCCCTGCATAGACGGATCTGCAGGCCTCTCATGTCCAGCTCGCAAACGACTGCGACACAACTCCGTAAGTTGTTTAAACTGTTAAACAATACTGCGTGTTCGCAAAACAGTCCTGCACTGTATTTAAAGTTCACAAACTCTATCCCATCCTCGTCGCCAATTTTGTTATATTCCGGACTGCAGAATGAATAGCAACTTACACGCAGGCTGCCTGGATCACAAGACAGATATATTACCCAACATTCCCTACTTATATACAACACCAACTCATTAGCATATACATGAATATGCATGAATACATTCCAGGCAGCATCTCTGGGAACAGGTTACATTTTGGGTCGAACCCTTCTTCAGACTCTGAAGAATTTCAGACTCCAGTGCCCGTGGTCGTAGTGGTCCACTGTGGGTGCCGGAGGTCAGTTGCGGATGCGCCACCGAAATCAAAGAGGGATCTGGCACCATGCTGAGAGATCAATGTCGGCGCACTATACGTGGCTCTTTGCATACTTTGTGTATGGTATGCAAAACAAAGAATTTTATTGTAACATGTCACATGTGATAATAATCAATCAAATGCCACCTGTTCCTTTTCTCAAGAGATGCTGCCTGACCCGCTGAGTGTGTTCAGACTTTGTGTCTATCTTCAATATAAGCCAGCATCTGCAGTTTGTTCCTACACATATTATGCTGTTTACAGAGTCCTTTGGTTTCATATCTGTTGCAAGTAAGAATTTTATTGTTCCGCTTTAGGGACATATGGCAATAAAATACTGTTCATATTCAGCATAGTCATTGTGGGCTGAAGGGCCTATTCTTCTGCTGTGTTCTATGCTAAAATCCATTAAACTGATGATAAAAAAGGATAATAATTAAACACTTCATTCCACAGGTCAAGAATTCCCACTTAAATGACTGTTGTCTCTGATCTTGTGTCCAGTCTAATTGACAGATCTCAGCATTATTCTGCCTCTTCAATCTAGGAAAAGGCATAGCTGACTTGTTCCCTGGATTATTTCACCCTGACCATATAACATTCTCCCAAACCTCCTTTCAGCTACATACTTGAGTGATGTGGGACCATTTCAATTTCTCCCTCAGCTGAAAGTTGGAGAGTTGGAAAATCTCTGGCTATCCAAGGAGGCTGTGTGAATGAGCTAGACTCCCACACCACTTTTACAGTATAAATTGCATCTGAAATATAAATAGCCAAATGTTTGTGACACTGCTCTATCTATTTTTTTTGTTAGGTGCTAAAATGGCCAAATGATTATTTTAACCAGAGAATCCTTTCTTTTAATTTTGTCAACCCAAGATGGCACCAGAGTGTTAGCATATTTATTTTCATTCTCACGACCAATTAGCAAAATCAGAATACCTATTTTGTACTCATTGCTCAACAGCTGCATTTAGACAAGGACTCAACACTACACTAGCTTTGGACAGTACTATCAGGCCAAACTGCTGTCAATGTGCTTGTTTCAGGTGGAAGTCAAAGAATAATATCAATGTACTCAGGTTACATACAAAGAATATGATCAAGAGGGGACACTCAGCTCCTAAACCTGCTCTGATTGCTGATCTAAGCCGGTGAGGCAGCATCTATGGAGAGAAGAAATAGGCGAGCCAACTGAAGAAAGGTCTCGATCCGAAACGTCACCTATTTCTTCTCTCCCTAGATGCTGCCTCACCCGCTGAGTTCCTCCAGCATTTTTGTCCACCTTTGATTTTTCCAGCATCTGCAGTTTTTTCTTAAACTGATTGCTGATCTGATCACAATCTTGACTCTACATTCCTGTCCGTCCATGGTTACATTTCACCTTTATTATAAAGTATGTGTCTACCTCTTCCATTGTCATTTAAGGGAATAGAGTTCCAAAGATTCATGACTCTCTGGATTGCTTAACCTCTATTTCAAGTGTCCATGTGGCACAAGGACCTGTTGGGCCACAGCCATACCCCGGCAGCAAAGCTGGCTCGCACGCCGCAGAACTTGCCTGGAGGGAAGCACCGGCTCGTTCCCGAGGACCGGAGAACCGGAGAGGAGGACGGAGGGAGTCAGCGACGGCAGAGGACGCAAAAAACAAAGTGCCGGTAAGAAGACGGGCAAATTACTTTCCGCGCCCTCAAGGTCGGCTGTGGGAGGTGCCCCTCGGTTACAAAGGCTGAATGGTGGCTGGGTGAGGAGAGGAAGTGGGCGCCCAGTTCACTGGGCGATCTGAATGGAGGAAACAGCTGCAACGGGCCTTTATGCCCAGTTGCAGTTGGGATTTTAAAAATGGCATCAAAACTTGGCGACTTTTCCATACAGTCTCAGTGGGCTGTTTCTATGCACTCTTTATTTAATCTGGGATTGTATTTATGTATGGTAATAATTTACTAAACTGTATGTAAAAAATAATTTCACTGTACCTTGGTACATGTGATAATAAAGAAAGATTGATTTAAATAATGTTCTCTCACAAGAGAAAACATACTCTCCGCATGCATCCTGTTAAGACTCCTTAACCATATAACGTATAACCATATAACAATTACAGCACGGAAACAGGCCCTCTCGGCCCTTCCAGTCCGTGCCGACCATTTGTTTTCCCCTAGTCCCATCTACCTGCACTCAGACCATACCCCTCCATTCCCTTCACGTCCATATACCTATCCACTTTACTCTTAAATGTTAAAATCGATCCTGCCTCCACCACTTCTGCTGGAAGCTCATTCCACACAGCCACCACCCTCTGAGTAAAGAAGTTCCCCCTCACGTTACCCCGAAACCTCTGTCCCTTAATTCTCATGTCATGCCCTCTTGTTTGAATCTTCCCTACCCTCAATGGGAAAAACGTATCCACGTCAACTCTGTCTATCCCTTTCATCATTTTAAAGACCTCAATCAAGTCCCCCCCTTAACCTTCTGCGCTCCAAAGAATAAAGACCTAACTTGTTCAACCTTTCTCTGTAACATAGTTGCTGGAACCCTGGCAACATTCTAGTAAATCTCCTCTGTACTCTCTCTATTTTGTTGACATCCTTCCTATAACTAGGCGACCAAAATTGTACACCATACTCCAGAATTGGTCTTACCAATGCCTTGTACAATTTTAACATTACTTCCCTATTCCTATATTCAATGCTCTGATTTATAAAGGCCAGCACACCAAAGGCTTTCTTTACCACCCTATCTACATGCGATTCCACCTTCAGGGAACTATGCACAGTTATTCCTAGATCCCTCTGTTCCACAGCATTCCTCAATTCCCTACCATTTACCATGTACGTCCTATTTTGATTTGTCCTGCCAAGATGTAGCACTTCACACTTATCAGCATTAAACTCCATCTGCCATCTTTCAGCCCACTTTTCCAAATGGCCCAAATCTCTCTGTAGACTTTGAAAATCTACTTCATTATCCACAACACCACCTATCTTAGTATCATCTGCATACTTACTTATCCAATTTTCCACCCCATCATCCAGATCATTGATGTACATGACAAACAACAGTGGACCCAACACAGATCCCTGAGGCACCCCACTGGTCACCGGCTTCCAACCTGACAAACAGCCATCCACCATTACTCTCTGACATCACCCATTCAGCCACTGTTGAATCCATCTTGCTACTCCGCCATTAACACCCAAAGATTGAACCTTCTGAACCAACCTTCCATGGGGAACCTTGTCAAAGGCCTTACTGAAATCCATATAGACAACATCCACTGCTTTACACTCATCAATTTCCCTAGTTACCGCTTCAAAAAATTCAAGAAGGTTTGTCAAACATGACCTTCCAGGCACAAATCCATGTTGACTGTTCCTGATCAGACCCTGTTTATCCAGATGCTTATATATATTATCTCTAAGTATCCTTTCCATTAATTTGCACACCACTGACGTCAAACTAATAGGTCTATAATTGCTAGGTTTATTCTTTGAACCCTTTTTTAAACAATGGAACAACATGCGCAGTACGCCAATCCTCCGGCACTATTCCCATTGCTAATGACATTTGAAATATTTCTGTCATAGCTCCTGCTATTTCTACACTAACTTCCCTCAATGTCCTAGGGAATATCTTGTCAGGACCTGGAGACTTATCCACCTTTATATTTTTCAAAAGTGTCAGTACTTCCTCCTCTTTGAATCTCATAGTTTCCATAGCTACTCTACTTTTTTCCCTTACCTCACAGAGTTCAATATCCTTCTCCTTGGTGAATACCGAAGAAAATAAATTGTTCAATATCTCCCCCATCTCTTTTGGCTCTGCAGATAGCTGTCCATTCTGGTTCTCTAATGGCCCAATTTTATCCCTCGTTATCCTTTTGCTATTAATATAGCTGTAGAAACCCTTTGGATTTACTTTCACCTTTCTTGCCAAAGCAACCTCATATCTTCTTTTAGCCTTCCTAATTTCTTTCTTAAGATTCTTTTTACATTCTTTATACTCCTCTAGCACCTCATTTACTCCATGCCTCCTATAATTATTGTAGATATCTCTCTTTTTTCGAAACAAGTGTCTAATTTCCCTTGAAAACCATGGCTCTTTCCAATTTTTACTATTTCCTTTCAACCTAACAGGGACATAAAGATTCTGTACTCTTACAATTTCCCCTTTAAATGTCCTCCATTTCTCTTCTACATCCTTCCCATGAAACAAAGTGTCCCAATTCACTCCTTTAAAATCCTCACGCATTCCCTCAAAGTTAGCCTTTCTCCAATCAAAAATCTCCACTCTAGGTCCTGTTCTGACTCGCTCCATAATTATATTGAAACTAATGGTATTGTGATCACTGGTCCCAAAGTGCTCACCAACGCATACCTCCGTCACCTGTCCTGCCTCATTTCCTAACAGGAGGTCCAGCACTGCCCCTTCTCTGGTCGGTACCTCTATGTACTGCTGCAAAAAACTATCCTGCACACATTTTACAAACTCCAAACCATCCAGCCCATTTACAGAATGTGTTTCCCAGTCTATTTTTGGGAAATTGAAATCTCCCACAATCACTACCTTGTGCTTACTACTAATATCTGCTATCTCCTTACATATTTGCTCTTCCAATTGTCGCTCCCCATTTGGCGGTCTATAGTACACCCCTAAAAGTGTTGCTACACTGTTCCCTCTTCTCAGTTCCACCCAAATAGCCTCCCTAGACGAACCCTTTAATCTATCCTGCCAAAGCACTGCTGTAATATCCTCTCTGACAAGCAATGCAACACCTCCACCTCTGGTCCCTCCAATTCTATCACCCCGGAAGCAACGAAATCCTGGAATATTTAGTTTCCAATCACAGCCCTCCTGCAACCATGTTTCACTGATTGCCACAACATCATATTTCCAGGTGTCAATCCAGGCTCTAAGTTCATCCACCTTACTTACAATGCTCCTAGCATTAAAATATACACATTTTATAAACCCACCATCCTTTATTCTCTGTCTACATCTTGGCAGGACAAATCAAAATAGGACGTACATGGTAAATGGTAGGGAATTGAGGAATGCTGTGGAACAGAGGGATCTAGGAATAACTGTGCATAGTTCCCTGAAGGTGGAATCGCATGTAGATAGGGTGGTAAAGAAAGCCTTTGGTGTGCTGGCCTTTATAAATCAGAGCATTGAATATAGGAATAGGGAAGTAATGTTAAAATTGTACAAGGCATTGGTAAGACCAATTCTGGAGTATGGTGTACAATTTTGGTCGCCTAGTTATAGGAAGGATATCAACAAAATAGAGAGAGTACAGAGGAGATTTACTAGAATGTTGCCAGGGTTCCAGCAACTATGTTACAGAGAAAGGTTGAACAAGTTAGGTCTTTATTCTTTGGAGCGCAGAAGGTTAAGGGGGGACTTGATTCAGGTATTTAAAATGATGAAAGGGATAGACAGAGTTGACGTGGATAAGCTTTTCCCATTGAGGGTAGGGAAGATTCAAACAAGAGGGCATGACATGAGAATTAAGGGACAGAAGTTTAGGGGTAACGTGAGGGGGAACTTCTTTACTCAGAGGGTGGTGGCTGTGTGGAATGAGCTTCCAGCAGAGGTGGTGGAGGCAGGATCGATTTTAACATTTAAAAGTAAAGTGGATAGGTATATGGACGTGAAGGGAATGGAGGGGCATGGTCTGAGTGCAGGTAGATGGGACTAGGGGAAAACAAATGGTCGGCACGGACTGGAAGGGCCGAGAGGGCCTGTCTCCGTGCTGTAATTGTTATATGGTTATATGGTTATATGTAGCACTTCACACTTATCAGCATTAAACTCCATCTGCCATCTTACAGCCCACTTTTCCAAATGGCCCAAATCTCTCTGTAGACTTTGAAAATCTACTTCATTATCCACAACACCACCTATCTTAGTATCATCTGCATACTTACTTATCCAATTTTCCACCCCATCATCCAGATCATTGATGTACATGACAAACAACAGTGGACCCAACACAGATCCCTGAGGCACCCCACTGGTCACCGGCTTCCAACCTGACAAACAGCCATATAACAAATCCTTGTGACTATGCATTTTTATTTTTAGTCACCTTTCAGTTTTAAAACTGCAACAGATGCATGCATAGCCTGACCAACCCTTCCTTAAAAGACAACTTGCCAATCATGTCAAGTAAACCTTCTCTGAACTGCTTCCAATGCTTCAATATATATTTAAAAATAAGGCGATCAAATGTGCACAGTCCTTCAGATTTGGAATCACAAATGCCCTGTTTAATTGAAGCACGATTTTCCTCCAATTGAAGCATGATATTCCTACCTCTGTATTCAGTTCCCTTCGCAATTAATGATATTATGATAGCTTTCCCATGACTTTTTGTACCTACATAAAAGTTTCACATAAATCATGCAGTGGGATACCCACATCTCTGCATCACAGAGTTCAGTAATCTATCACCATTTGAGAATATGCTTTTTTTCCCTGCCAAAATGGAAAATATATTTGTCTGCTCTTTTAACCTCCACTAACGTAACCTATTTACATATTTTGGTAGATTCCTTACATCCTCTTTGTAATTTACTTTCCGTCCTTTCTCTTGGTGTCATCAGAAAATTCAGCACCTTCTTTCAACTCATTCATATAAATTGCAATAAATTGCTACTCCAGCACAAGTTCTTGAAGCAGATGCTGGAATCTGGAGTTTAAAAAATGCCTACGATTCCCTCTGTTGTATGAGCAAAGGTTACATAAATTGACACAAGGAGACCTACAAAATGAAGTACTGTCCCCATCCTTAGAGTTATGGGCCTGTGCAGCAGTACCAGAAAAAGCACCAACCACACAACAAATGAAAGTAATCAATGTATCTACAGTAAGTCATACTCCCTGATTTAGCTGATTCTCAAAACAGCAAAAACCAGGAATATATCTGAATCTCTTGAAAGATGTTTCAAAATAATTAAAATATAATTAAAATTATTTAAAAAACAAACATCAAGAAATCAAAAATTAAAAAAAAACTCTATTAAGAAACATACATCAGCTTTCACAACTAATATTCTCCATTCAAAGAATTTAGAGTTACTGTTCCTAAGCTAGACCTCGCCTACCTGCAGGTTCAGCAGGTAGGTATTTATCTGTAAGTCATTATTTAAGGTGATGGCATGGCTTAATTCAGATATAAATGTAGAGAAAAGTCTAAAAGTTGCATTACCAACCTTTAAATGGTAATAAAAACCTGCATTGTGGGCCCCCTCATGCAGTTTGTGGAAGTCGCATAACGGTTAAGAGATTTATTTGTTATGTTCATGCAATAGTCGTCAGGTTTCCCTGTGTAACACTGTGCTGTATCAGTTTTAACTTTATGTTCTTTATTGATTTATTGCAAGTTCTTGTGATTGTTAGGATTTGGTCCCATAGATGTGATCTCTTCAGCTTTTACCACAAGATGAGCAATGATCAGGAGTTTGAGGATGCTCTCAGGAGTCTGAGCTACCAGTATAGCCTGCTAAGTTCAGGCTACAAATGGGCCATGAAGTCCCTTCAAGGAATGAGTTCTTGAGATGAGGTTACCAAGAAGATCTATACAAGGCCAAGACTACAATTTTGAAAAACCCGAATTGTGGAGGAGCCTGCAATGCAGGCATATCCCAAAATCATGTGGGCTCACATTTTTCTCTCCACAATAATGCAATCCAGGTGACATGCCAAATCCAATCTAGGTGACATGCCTAATGCAGCTGTGAACAGCAAACTGTGAGATATTGAAGAAATCAGCAGCAGCTTGAAATGAAATCCAGAAGTAAAAGACAATGACTGTGATCGTAACCTCCAAGGATAAAGCAGTCAAACGTCACACAAGCGAGGCACACAAAACTCCAAATGTTGCAATCCTGAGCAAAACAAAAAGTACTGGTGTAGCTCAGTGGGACAGGCAGCATGTGTGGAAAACATGGATAGGTTACGTTTCTTCGTACTGATTGTAGTAGGGGTGAGAAAGATGAAAAATAAATGGGCGGTGGAACAAAGCAGGACAAGTGATAGGTGGATATGGGTGAGGGGGATTTGATGGGCAGACAGGTGGACAAAAGCTACAGGTAAAACAGAAACAGATTGTCATAAAAGGAGGGAAGGGATGTGGAATGTAAAGCCAGAGCGAGGAATATAGAAGGGGTTGGGGATGGGGGTGGAATAGTGGGTGAAATGGGTGTGCACTGAGGGTGTGGGGGAAAAGGAAAGTGAAAGGGGGAAGGTGGGGAGTGTTGCTTAAAATTGGAGAATTTAATGTTCATACCTTCGGGTTGTAATCTACTCAAGCCAATATGAGGTGCTGTTCCTCCAATTTGCAGGTGGCCTCACTCTGGCAATGGAGGAGGCCCAGAACAGAACAGACGGTATTGGAATGGGAAACAGAGTTATAATGGTTAGCAACCGGGTGATCTAGCAGGCTTTGGCGATTGAAAACGCAAGTGTTCAGCAAAGTGTTCTACGCTCTCTCTTAAGGAGGCCGCATCTGGAGCACCAAATGCAGTAGTCGAGGTGTCAAGGAGTGCCTGTGAACCTTTGTCTCACCTGGAAGGGCTGCTGGGGTCCCTGGATGGAGATGAGGAAGGTGGTGTAAGGATGTGATGGTGTGTGGTGGCGAAGGTGGTGTGGTGTAGGGATCGGTGTTAGATTGCCAGTATTTACAAGGAAAGGATCTGGGGAGGGGAGCAGATTTGGTGGGAAGGGAAGACTGAACCAAGGGGCCGTGTAGGAAGTTGATCTCTGCGAAAAGTGGAAAGAGGGAGAATGGGAAGATGTGATTGGTGATGAGATCACATTGAAGCCGACACAAATGTCAGAGAATGATGAGTTGGATGCAGAGGCTGGTGGGTTGAAAGGTGATGACGAGGGAACTCTCGCCTTGTTCCATCTGGGGAGAGGGGGAGCGAGAGTGGAACTGGGGGACACAGAGGAGGCATGATTTATGGACTGACAAGATATCCCAAAGGCGACAAGGAACTAAAATTACTTGTTGGCATGGAAGTAACACAGTTTCAGAGGAAATACAGGTAGAGAGACCTAGTAGCTCCATGCATGAAGGCAAGGGTGGGCGCGGGAGGAAGAAGAGAAAAGCAAGATGGCTAATATATAGTGGGAGGGAAGGTGAAAGGAGCTGGTAGGTGTGAAGCGGAACCCGATGTGGAGCAAGGTTAGAGAAGGGAGGGGGGATTGGTGAAGGTGAAGGTAGACAAAGGGAGGGAAAACCTGGGGAGAGTTGGAAAGGAACTCAGGGCTGTGGGTTACCAGAAATTGCAAAAATCAATGTTTATACTATTGTGTTTAAGCTACCCAGTCTGAATGTGTTCTTTGTGTGAATTAATTTCTCGACCAAAGGGCATTTCCTTTGTTGTCTATATATCCAATTTAAATAATTCTCTAAATATTTACATTTATCTAATATAATTGTTCCTACCTGTTGACACTGTCATTTGCAACCTGGAACCTATTATCCACCTGAAGGACTGTTTTATACTCCACATAAGCTTGTCGATATCGCTCTAGGGAATCGTAGGCCATAGCTCGTCGCAAAAGAGGTTTTATAGAAAATGGTTGCAGCTCCAAAGCCCTAGGAAAATAGAAAAATACACTTTATGGGATAGTTCAGATGTCCATTGTGATGTTCCACAGAGAATGTAGGAAATTAAAGGATAATTTTACTCTTCATCAAAAATGTTCCACACAAGCATCCTCCTGCTCTTCATTTAATCTCATAATGTCACTCCCTTTTTCATATGTCTGTCCAACTAAAATATAGCCATATGTAAGATATTTTTCCCTCATGTCATGACACCTTGATCATCACTCACTCCCTTTCCTGCCACAAGCAGAGACTCCAAATAAACTCTCTCACTCCTCACCAATCATGGAGAATCTCTCTCTACACTTCCTCTTTCCTCACTTCCTGCCTAGGTGAAAAAAAGAACTGCATAATTGTAAACCCCCTGCTGCTTAACAGTAATTAAAACATGCAAATACATGCAAAATTTATAATCTATAAACAGAAAAGACAATTGAAATTTTCTTTGGAACACAGACAATTCAGATTCAATAACATCTAAATATCATTTCTGGATGGCAGTAATAGCTTTGTCTCCTAATTCATTAATAAAACCTTTTATTTCTATATTCTCTGTGGTTTTTTTGCAGATTCTTTAATACCTTCCCAGAAATCTCTGCAGCTTCTGTACATTTTTTAATTTTCCCTTTTATCTATTTCTATAATACTTTCTCATCCTCCGTTCTGTATACTCTAATTCAGTGATGTGCTTAATCCATTTTGCCATACCTGCTTGTTTCTATTTTCCTACTGTTTTGTCAATGTTTCAGTGCTATTGGCGAGTGTCCATTATAATCCAAGTAAGGGATTACTAAATAATAGAGTATCATTGTATTAGTAGAAACAAAGAACTGCAGATGTTGGTTAAGATACAAAAAGACATAAAGTGCTGGAGTAACGCAGCAGGTCTGTATTTACTGTGTGTTTGCTGTATTTACATTTTATTAACAATTTTTATACTATAGCATTGAACTAAATTGGTTTCATCTTGTCTTAACTTATGAAACAAATGTTATCTTTATACTTGAGCAAAAAACAAGCAGATAGAGGAACTCAACGGATCAGACAATGGAGGGAAATGAACCAACAGCGTTTTGGGTCAGGACCCTTGTGCAGTCTAAAGAATGGTCCCAACCCGAAACGATGTCTGTCTATATTGCCACCATGCTGCCTGACCCACTGAATTCCTCCAGAAGCCTATTTTTTTAACTCAAGATTCCACCATCTGCAGTCCCTTGTGTCACTATTATACTTTCTACAATATTTTCAAGTTGTCCAAAAATATAGGCAATTGTGCTATTCCCAGAAAGTTACATCTATCTCGGAAGGAGTTCCTAAGATCATGACCATTCACGTTTAAAGAAAGGCAACATATTTTTATGTCTGGAAGATGAGTGAATGGAAAGAATTTGCAGATGATTTCATCCCAAGCACTTGCTGCACTTATCCTTCAGTGTATTGGATACCACTCACGAATCAGCTGGCCAGGGCACAAATGACTGCTCAATTTTACAGTTTAGTACTTTTGGTGCAGGTCTGTGCATGCTGCAAGAACATCATAATCTTATATATGATCACGGAAATACAAAATTATGAGTTGCATGATTTCCTAACTGTTATTGTCCATGAATGAATAGTTTTTTTATGTACACATTGCGAGTACACCAATAAATTATGGTTAATTTTTATTCTAGTCAATTAATTTGAGTTAATATAATGAAACAAGAATGTAAAACAACATAACATTTATTAATGGCACACGCAAACTTAAGTTAAAGCAAAGGCTGGTTCTTTTGGAGGTGATGAATTCTGCTGGCTTTTGTTGGACTACAATGAGAACGAAGGCAGCAACAGGGCCTCCTACCAAATGGCCAATCTGCCTGTCCAAGCTATTTTACTCCAATCAGTGCTTGTTTGGCCAGTTACAAGCACATTCATTTGGCCATTCATTTACTTGATTAAGGTATGGCTGATACTGATGCTCCCCTCACAACGTGGATCGTGACAGGGATTATGGTTTTAAAGATGCCAAGGGTTGCTGTGACTCACGATAGCCCAAACTCAATACATGAGATTACACTGCTTGATATAACCTTTATGTTTCAGTCTATGACAAAAAGCCTATCATAAATAGCATTATACTCACATTGTACAATCCTTTATACACTCATTGCAATTTCCATCCTTCAAGTGGCATGCTGCTCGATTTGAGTGCAAGATGCTTAGTTCTTCTGGGCAATCCACACCTTACAAGGGGATCACAAAAGCAGCATTTATTTCCATTTGTTTCTCTTTTTGTGAAGATATCGACTTTGTCTAATTCCATATTCATTTCAATCAGCTCTTTTGACAGTGGAAACCATCATAGATGAATTTGGTTCTTCTTTCACCAACTTCTCGTGCATTTTCAGCAAAATAAGTAGGTAGATCATTAGTAATCCTTTCTCTTGCCCACTCATACCACTCTTATTGGCAATTATGGCAATTTATTTATTACCAAGGTCAGTTAAAAACTATGGGGAACGGAAATATTCTCAATTCCTCTCACATTAATTGGGTTTTGAAGTATATTGTTTTTAAAAATCTACTTCAAAATGTATGACACAGCAAATTAGCATTAATCATGACATAAGAAAACTCAAGATGCTGAAATCTGCAGCAAAAAAACAAACTGCTGGAGGAACTCAGCAGTGGAGGAAAATGGACAGACGATGTTTCAGATTGTGCCCCTTCAACTCGACAGACAAAGATTTCTTCAAAGTGAACATACCTTGAAAAGACCTTGCAGTGGGCAGTAAAATGGAGACACAGAAGATTCTAGATGCTGGAATCTAGAGCAAAAAACAAACTGCTGTCTAGAAGCAGGGTTACAACCCAAAATATCAACTGTCCAGTTCCTTCCATGGATACTGCCTGATCCACTGACTTCCTCCACGGTTTGTTTTATGCCATAAGTTAATGATATGCATTACTGAGCCACCCATCCACACAGATTCATAACTTGTTCCTACAAGCAAGTAATTTGCTGGTTTATAATAATTATAATATTCGAACTCCAAACAACTCCACCCCAATTTTATATCACAAATCTTGAGCATAGTTTCAAGTTCACGTATCCCATGATTTGTTTTTCCCTTGAAGCAGCTGCTAACTCGCAGTGAAATTAGATCCAAAAAGTACCAGTAGGCCCTCAGCCTACATGATGTCAATTCATTATAATTACTCATTAGTGTTTCCTCCAATATGGATGTGGATGGGTTAAGCACCCAGCAAAATCTAATTCTTTCTTTATTACATTTCAATACAGATTGTAACCAACTGGCAGAAAACTTTACTTAACTTTCCCCCTTTTTAACCTAGAGAATCCATAGTCACGTTGTCCTTACCACAAAGTAGATATTGTCTACTGTCTATTAAACGTGGGCCTACTTTTTAGTATATAATTGCTTCACTTTGATTTTTAAAACCAAATCTAGAGTACGCCTGATGACAGATGGCTAGAGAAACAAAAAAATAACACATTGCACATGTATACGTAACACCTGGAACAAATGGCCGTGTTTTTGCTGTATTTATTGTACAGTAAAATACAGTAAAACTATATATTTACTGTACTTCCTCAGTAAAGCTATATATATATAAATATATACTGTACTTCCTCTTAACTACATTCTGCCTTTGCTCTATGTATTGAGAATATCAAGGGCAACAATAAGATAAAATCTCCACAAAAAACATATGATTTGCTTTGCAATTTTGATTAAACCTAACCATTAGAAAACATTAATTGAATTTACACTATGAATGATAAAAAGAGTATTTAGAAACAAATTCATGTTATAACATTGAGCATGAACACACTTTACTCTCAAAATTCTGCATATGTGTTTAGGATGAATGCAAATATATATGCAGTGTGCATCAATCAATATATTAAAAGGCCACTATCATACCTGATTCAAACAGCTCAGTCATAGCTTTAGTGTATTTCACCACTGCATCTCCAAACTGTCCATTCTTGAACAGCTCGTTTCCTTCACTCTTAAGCTTTGATACCGAAGTGGGCAGTGTCCATGGGTTGTTCCCTGCTTTCTTTGTCTCTGAACTGGATATATGGGTAAGAAGCTGGCTGGAGTCAATTCTCAGAGATTCTTGACCTTCGCTTGGCACTGAAACTGTAGGATTCTTGACATTTTCACTTATAGTTTCACGTCCGTGTCTACTTTGATCTGATTTCGTCAGTGCTGTTATATGATGCTTTTTAATGTTTTCTTGTTCTGCAGCATTGCCACTTTTCTTCCCTTTAGTTTGATTAAATCGAATGGGTGAACATTTTTTCTGTGCATTCCCCATGGCAGCTTTTGTCTTTGATGTGTCCACATTCACCGGTATACTAGAATCTAGGAGGAAGTTCACATATTACAGGCTAGATTGCATCAGTGGAAAGAACTACTGCAGTTTTTAAGAAGGGGAAGGTAAAGAAACTGCATCAAAAGCTTAATGGGGCAACAGCATGACATTCAAAATGAAAACGATGCCAAAACTATGAGACCTTCATCAAAGTTTACAATCAGTTGATCTGCAAAACAACGTCACAAATGTAGTTAATTTTCATGAAATGTAAAAGCAGCACTTACCTCAAAGTCAGCACAGGCAGGGAGCTGTTTGTTATATTTCTGGTGAGTCAACTGAATGCATTGTAAAGAAATTACCAATAAACCCAAAGAAGACATTAAGTGCTTTGGCAAATACTGCAAGATATTTTGCCATTGTATTTATTAACATTTATTATTTTTTGACTACATAAAATTTCTGTAGAACATATTTTCAGTTGAGTATGAATGCACATTATAAAAGAGGAATAAAGGAGCTGCACTGATTAATGCAGTAGAACAGATAAATCTAAATTCATGGTACTCAATGAATAAATCAAAATTAAGACACAAAGAACTGTAGTTGCTGGAATCTTAAGTAAAACACAAAAGTGCCGGAGTAACTCCGAGAGTTGAGCAGCACCTGTGGGCGGAATAAATAGGTGATGTTTCAGATTAAGACCCTTCTTCGACTGATTGTAGTAGGGGGAAGAAAGCTGGAAAAGAGGGGTGGGGTCAGGACAAACCTCTAATTGGTGGTTAAAGGTGTGGCGGGTTTGATTTATCAAATGGGTGGAGTAAGTGACAAAGGCTTGCGGTGAAAATGAGACAAAATGGTGTCAGATACAGGAATAGGCCATTTAATCTCTCCTGTCTGCTCCATCATTCAGTAAGATCATAGACAATCTTTTTCCCTTCCTGTCACGCTGAACTCCGCCTTTCAACCTGATCTCTGCCTCCCAATCACATTTTCCTGCCTTCTCCCGATAACCCTTGACACCCGTTCTAATCAAGAATTTGTCTATCTCTGCATTAAAAATATCAACTAACTTGGCCTCCACAGCAGGGCCGGATTTAGATGAAGAGAGGCTCTAAGGTGTTCCACTTGTGAGGCCCCTCCCAATACCCCACCCCCACGACTAGGGGAAGATGGTCCACCAGATTTACACCGATTTGCAGCCGAGCATAGCCAATGAGATATGCCAACCCTAAATTTAGTTCACAGTAACATTTAACCCATTTGTCCGTAACAAATCGGGTTAAATGCATTTCTCTCCGTAACACTCACCTGGGGTTGTTGCCGGCGGCTATGCGCCTGCGCACTGGTGCAGATCAGCGGGCTGCCGGCGGGCGGGTGCGGCACATGCGCACTTGGCATGGTTGCCGGCGGGTCTGCGCCTGCGCACTGGGTGGGAGGCCCGGTGATGGGGCTGCCGCGAGCGGCCGGCTGGCGGCAAGAAAGTGCCGCTGATCGCGCGGGCCGGCGCCGCCCGGGCTCTGGGCCGGGCGTGGCGTGGCTCGAAATCGCGCCAGGCCCGGCAACCCTCCCCCATTGCGCACGCGCGGCCACTGTGGCCCGGCAACCCTCCCCCACTGCGCAGGCGCGGTCACTAGGGCCCGGCAACCCTCCCCCACTGCGCACGCGCGGTCACTAGGGCCCGGCAACCCTCCCCCACTGTGCACGCGCGGTCACTAGGGCCCGGCAAAATGCCGCTGATCGCGCGGGCTGGCAAACCAGGGACACATGGCGCCGGCGTTCTCACGGGAGGAACACCGGCGCGGCGGTGTTCCGTAACAGCATGTTTGGCTGCCGGAACACCGTAAAAAAGTTATTTCGCCGGGACAAAATACGGCGAATCCGGGACACTTGGCATCTTTGCCAATGAGATAAGGGGCTGGAAAGCTGTGCTATTTATTTATTTATTTATTGCCAGTGCTAGTGTCAAGTTATTGACTTAAAACACTATTATTCTGAAGTGGAAGGCAAGGAAAATTACTGAAGGGTTGCTTAGAGACTACAGTGCATTGTGACAGCTCTGCTCTCTCATCTTGACAGCCAGAAGGGGGGCTACGTCAGGATGCTGTTCATAGACTTCAGTTCAGCCCCCACCAGACTGGCCGAGAAGCTGCTGGAATTGAGCTCAATTCCTGGGTGCCTGGGTCCTGGACTTTCTCGCCACCAAGCCCCGGGTAGTCAAGATGGGGGGAAATACATTGAAGTCCCTCACCATGAGCACAGTATCCCCCCCAGAGTTGCGTCCTCAGCCCCTTACTGTACTCCCTGTACACACATGACTGTGTGGCTAGGTTCAGCTCCAACTCTATAATCAAGTTTGCTGATGACACTGTGGTGGTGGGCCTGATCTCAGACAACGATGAGAAGGCCAACTGGGAGGAGGTGGCTGATCTGGCACTCCGATGTCAGGACAACAGCCTCCTCTTGAATATTAAAAAAAACTAAGGAGCTGATCGTGGACTTTAGGAGGGCACATCATCCGAGGACGTACATACCATTGAAGATAAATGGGGATATTGTGGATAGGGTGAGCTGTGTTAAATACCTGGGAGTCCACATCTCTGAGGATATGACATAGACATCACACACTGCAGCACTGCAGTAAAGCATGGCAGCGCCTTTACCACCTCAGGCAATTGAGGAAATTCAGAGTGTCTCTGGGGATCCTCCAGTGCTTCTACTTAGCGGCTGTGGAAAGCATCTTGTCTGGAAATATCAGGATTTGGTTTGGGAACTGCTCTGCCCAGGACAGGAATGCTCTGCAGAGAGTAGTGTGTTCGATCGAACGCACTATGGGAACTTCACTCGCCCCTCTGCAGGAACTATACATCAGAAGGTGCAACTCCAGAGCCAATAAGATCATGGGAGATCCCTTCCACCCTTGCAATGGACTGTTCCAGCTGCTACGGTCAGGCAAACATCTCCATTGCCATGATGTGAGAATGGACAGGATGAGAAGGAGTTTCTTCGCAGAGGTCATTAGGACTGTAAACTCCTATCTCACCAGGGACTAACTTTACTGTACCATTCTACTGTTTTTTTTTTAAATTGCTGTTTCTTTCCTTTTTTTCCTGCCAAAATATGTAATATGTGAATATGTGATTCTGTTCCATTCTGTTTGTAGTTTGTTTGTTTGTTTGTTTTTTGCACAAAGTCCGCGAGCATTGCCACTTTTCATTTCACTGCACATCTCGTATGTGTATGTGACAAATAAACTTGACTTGACTTGATTTGACTATAAGAAAGGCCTATGACAGTGTCTAAAATATTACACACCTTGCAGGGCTCTCACTGAATTTTTTTCTCTGTTGTCAGCCGGGCAACCTTGGCAGCTGTTAAGTTGCCAAATGACAGTTTAGGTGGTCATTTCAGACGGCTTGCATGACGCGTGCAATAATGTGCTCGGGCGAAGTGCGTAGTTACCAGTCGGAATTATGCTCAATGAAGCTTTCACATATTATTTCTGCTTCAAATAGTCACAAACTAAACATTCACCAATCAAGACATGACATGCAGCAAAATTATAATACAGTATTTCAACTCTTTTTACACATTGCAATTAATGCAATTTCTATCATTTCTTTCCAATTCCAAACAAAAATATGGTTGGATTATTCAGCATACGATCAACCTCGGTGAGACCAAGCGCAGGCTTGGCGATCGCTTCACACGACATAGAAACATAGAAAATAGGTGCAGGAGGAGGCCATTCGGCCCTTCGAGCCAGCACCGCCATTCATTGTGATCATGGCTGATCGTCTGCTTTCAATAACCCGTGCCTGCCTTCTCCCCATATTCTTTGACTCCACTAGCCCCTAGAGCTCTATCCAACTCTCTCTTAAATCCATCCCATGATTTGGCCTCCACTGCCCTCTGTGGCAGGGAATTCCATAAATTCACAACTCTCTGGGTAAAAAGTTTTTTCTCACCTCAGCCTTAAATGACCTCCCCTTTATTCTAAGACTTTGGCCCCTGGTTCTGGACTGGACAAGCATCTAGCTTGTCCAATTTTTTTATCACTTTATATGTTTCTATAAGATCCCCCTCACCCTTCTAAACTCCAGTGAACACAAGCTTAGTCTTTTCAATCTTTCCTCATATGACAGTCCCGCCATCCCAGGGATCAATCACGTGAACCTACGCTGCACTGCCTCAATCACAAGGATGTCCTTCCTCAAATTAGGAGACCAAAACTGTACACAATACTCCAGATGTGGTCTCACCAGAGCCCTATACAACTGCAGAAGAACTTATTTACTCCTATACTGAAATCCTCTTGTTATGAAGGCCAACATTCCATTAGCTTTCTTCACTGCCTGCTGTACCTGCACGCCAACTTTCAGAGATCGGTGTACAAGGACACCCAGGTCTCGCTGTACCTCCCCCTTACCTAACCTAACCCCATCGAGATAGTAATCTGCCCCCTTGTTTTTGTCGCCAAAGTGGGTAACCTCATATTTATCTATATTATACTGCATCCGCCACGCATCTGCCCACTCACTCAACCTGTCCTGGTCCCCCTGCAACCTCCTAACATCCGCAATCATCCGCAAACTTGCTAGTGTTGCCCCTAATTCCCTCTTCCAAATCATTAATATATATGGTAAACAGTTGCGGCCCCAACACCGAGCCTTGCGGCACTCCACTCGCCACTGCCTGCCATTCTGAAAAGGAACCGTTCACTCCTACTCTTTGCTTCCGGTCTGCCAACCAATTTTCTATCCATGTCAACACCCTACCCCCCTATACCATGTGCTCTAATTTTAGTCACCAGTCTCCCGTGCGGGACCTTATCAAAGGCTTTTTGAAAGTCTAGATACACTACATCCACGGGCACCCCTTCATCCATTTTACTGGTCACATCCTCAAACTATTCCAGAAGATTAGTCATGCATGATTTCCCTTTCATAAATCACCTCTTTAACCATATAACCATATAACCATATAACAATTACAGCACGGAAACAGGCCCTCTCGGCCCTTCCAGTCCGTGCCGACCATTTGTTTTCCCCTAAATAATAACTTTATTTAATAACTGACTCCAGCATCTTTCCCACCACCGAAGTCAGGTTAACTGGTCTGTAATTCCCTGTTTTCTCTCTTGCTCCTTTTTTGAAAAGTGGGATAACATTAGCTATCCGCCAAGCCACAGGAACTGATCCTGAATCTATTGAACATTGGAAAATGATCACCAATGCGTCCACTATTTCTAGAGCCACCTCCATGTGGACCCTGGGATGCAGACCATCAGGCCCAGGGGATTTATCATCCTTCAGTCCCATTAGCCTACCCAATGTCCTCCAGTACATCTGGGAGATTGTTTTGTGTCCTCCTTAGTGAAGACAGATCTGAAGTACCTATTCAACACTTCTGCCATTGCCTTGTTGCCCATAATAATTTCACCCGTGTCTGCCTTCAAGGGACCCACATTTGACTTTGCTACTCTTTTTCCCTTAACATATCTAAAGAAGCTTTTACTGTCCTTCTTTATATTCCTGGCCAGCTTCCCCTCGTACTTCATCTTTTCAGCCCATATTGCCCGTTTTGTTTCCTTCTGTTGTCCTATGAAAGTTTCCCAATCCTTTGGCTTCCAGCTACTCTTTGCTGTGTTATACATCTTTTCTTTTAGTTTTATTCTATCCCTAACTTCTCTTGTCAGCCACGGTTGCCTCCCACTCCCCTTAGAATCTTTCTTCCTTTCTAGAATGAAATGATCCTGCGTCTTCCGGATTATGCCCAGAAATTCCTGCCATTGATGTTCCACCGTCATTTCTGCTAGGATCCCTTTCCAGTCTACTTTGGCCAGCTGCCTTTATAGTCCCCTTTGTTCAACTGCATCACTGCCACTTCCAATTTAACGTCTTTCTTCTCAAATTGCAGGTTAAAACTAATCATATTATGATCACTACCTCCAAGTGGTTCCTTTACCTCGAGTTCTCTTATCATATCTGGTTCATTGGACAACACTAAGTCCAGAATTGCCTTTTCTCTGGTCAGCTCCATTACAAGCTGCTCTAAGAATCCATCTCGGAGGCATTCTACAAAGTCTCTTTCTTGGGGTCCTGAACAAACCTGATTTTCCCAGTCTACCTGCATATTGAAATCCCCCATCACCACAGTGGCATTACCTTTGTTACATGCCAGTTTTAACTCCTGCTGCAAATTACATCCGACATCCGGGCCACTATTTGGGGATCTGTAAATAACACCAATTAGTGTCTTCTTGCCTTTACAATTCCTCAACTCAATCCACAGTGACTCTACCTCGTCAGTCCGTATGTCTTCCCTCGCAAGGGACTGAATTCTATCCCTCACTAGCAGAGCTACCCACCTCCTCTACCCACCTGCCTGTCCTTTCTATAGGATGTATAACCTTGAATATTAAATTCCCAGGCCCGATGCTCCTCCAGCCACGTCTCAGTAATCCCCACAATGTCATATCTACCAACCTCTAACTGAGCCTCAAGCTCATCTACTTTACTTCTTATACTTCGCGCATTCATATACAATACTTTTAATTCCTTACGCATCTCATTTAATTTCCTTTCACATCAATCCCTATTACACTTGGCCATACTCTCCTATCCCTTTGTGAGCTTCCTTTCCCTTTAATTCTGGGGTCATTAACCATCCCTTTATTCTCTTTCCCTTTAACTCCATCGTCGACTATCCCATTTGACACCCCACCCTCCTTGTTCAGTTTAAAACCATCCGTGTAGCAATGGCAAACCTGCCTGCCAGAATGCAGGTCCCCCACCAGTTAAGATGCAATCTGTCCCTTTTGTACAGTTCCCCCTTACTTCAAAACAGATCCCAGTGATCTAAGAATCTAAATCCCTGCCGCCTGCACCAGTTACTCAGCCACACATTCAGGTCCCGTATCTCCCTGTTCCTGCTTTCGCCAGCACCAGGGACTGGAAGCAAACCGGAGATAACAACCCTGGAGGTCCTGCTTTTCAGCATTTTTCCGAGCTCTCTATAAAGTCACGCTGCAGAATATTCATCCCCTTCTTTCCGACATTGTTTGTGCCGACATGCACTACCACTTCCGGCTGCTCACCTTCGCCCTTAAGGATTTTCTGCACTCTGTCCGTGACATCCTGCATCCTGGCACCAGGAAGGCAGCACACTATTCTCGAATCCCGTCTGTTGCCGCAGAAACCCCTGTCCGTACCTCGCACAATGGAGTCTTCAACTACAATGGCGTTGCCTGATGTTGGCCTCTTTGGTTTTGGCTCAACAGCCCTTTTTGCTTCGCAAGCCAGTCTGCCACTCAGTGTTTTAACATCTTCTGTTCCGACAGCTTCTAAGTGGGTGAACCTGTTCACAACACGTCCACTCAGTTCGCAATAACCAACCTGATCTCCCGGTGGCTCAACATTTCAACTCCCCTTCCCATTCCAAATCCGACCTTCCTGTCCTGGGCCTCCTCCATGGCCAGAGTGAGCCCACCACATATTGGAGGAGCTGCACCTCATATTTGCTTGGGTAGTTTACACCCCAGCGGTATGAACATTGGCTTCTCTAATTTCAGGTAGTCTTTGCTTTCTCCCTCCTACCCCTCCCATTCCCAGCTCTTCCACAGTCTACTGTCTCCACCTCTTCCTTTCTTTTTCGTGTGTCCCGTCCCCCCCCAACATCAATCTGAAGAAGGGTCTCGACCCGAAACGTCGTCTATTCCTTCACTCCATAGATGCTGCCTTACCCGCTGATATTCTCCAGCTTTTTTGTCTACCAATGGGATCCCACCACTGGCCACATCTTCCCATCTCCTCCCATGTTGGCTTTCTGCAGAGACCGCTCCCTCTGTAACTCCCTGGTCAATTTGTCTCTTCCCACCTAAACCACCCCCTCTCCTGGCACTTTCCCTTGCAACCACAGGAAATGCTACACTTGTCGCTTTACCTCCCACCTTGACTCCATTCAAGGACCCAAGCAGTCTTTCCAGGTGCAGCAGAGGTTCACCTGCCTCTCCTCCAACCTCATTTATTGCATCCACTGCTCTAGGTGTCAGCTGCTATACATCGGTGAGACCAAGCGTAGGTTCGGCGATCGCTTCGCCCTACAACTCCGCTCGGTCCGCAATAAACAACCTGATCTACCGGTGGCTCAGCACTTCAACTCCCCCTCCCATTCCGAATCCGACCTTTCTGTCTTGGGCCTCTTCCATGGCCAGAGTGAGGCCCACTGTAAATTGGAGGAGCAGCACCTCATATTTCGCTTCGGCAGTTTACACCCCAGCGGTATGAACACTGACTTCTTCAATTTCAGGAACTCCCTGCTTTCTCCTCCCCTTCCCAGTTCTCCCTCAGCCCACTGTCTCCACCTCTTCCTTTCTTCTTCCCGTCCCCCCCACCCACACATCAGTCTGAAGAAGGGTCTCGACCCAAAACGTCGCCTATTTCCTTCGCTCCATAGATGCTGCCTCACCCGCTGAGTTTCTCGAGCATTTTTGTCTACCCATTCACATAGGTTCTATCCCACTTTTCTCACCCACTCCCTACACATTAGGGGCAATTTTACAGAGACAAGTTAACCTACAAAGCCAATGCGTCTTTGGGATGTGGGAGGGATTAAACTAAAACCACTAAATCCAGAGGGAGTCTAAAGTAGGGTCTCTACCCGAAACGCCACCCAATTTCTTCTATCCAGAGTTGCTGGCTGCTCCATGGAGTTCCCCCGCACAATTAAAGCATGGAATAGTCTTCACCCTACCATAGTTACCCAACCAGACGCAACTAAATTTATGGTACGTCTTTTTTTCCCCAAGAACCCTTTTTTGCTCAAGTCCAAGGCAAGAGTCAAGAGAGTTTTATTGTCGTGTGTCCCAGATAGGACAATGAAATTCTTGCTTGCTGCAGCACAACAGAATATGTATACATAATACAGAACAGGAGATGTTCAGTGTGTTTATATACCATAGACCATAGACCATATATATATATACATAATAAATAAACAGATAAAATGCAATAGGCTGTTATTGTTCAGCCCTCCACCACCTCCAGTTTAATTTCCATTTAGAATATTTATGGAGGACCAGGAAACCAGAAGCAAGAGTTACTCCAGGGAGTTACTCCAGATCCTGGGTCAGGGAGTGATTCTCCGTTGGTTTTCAGCGGTCGCAATGGCGGCCAGATCTCCCACAATTCAAAGCGAGGGAGAAAGTGCCCAGTGCTGACCAGTTGCCGTGGCAGTGCGCATGCGCAGGGCGGCCGATTATGTGCTGGCCGTGGTTGTGCGCATGTGCAGGGGGGAGGATGTGCTGGCCGTAGCAGTGCGCATGTGCAAGGTGGCCTGCGTGCCGGCGGATGAGGAGCGAGCAGCCTATGAAGCCTAGTGGTAAATCCGGCTCTGCAAGCCCCCCCTAGATCTCTAGACCCTAAGCTTGAGTTTGTCAAGCTTATACGTAAATCCGGCCCTGCTCCACAGCCCTCTGTGGCAAGAGTTGCACAGATTAACTACCCTATGACTAAAGGAGTTCCTCCTCACCTCCTTTCTAAAAGAGCGCCATTTAATTCTGAGACTTCTGGTCCTAGACTCTCCCACCAGTGGAAACATCCTTTCCACATCCACTCTATCTATGCCTTTCATTATTCTGTAAGTTTCAATTCTTCAACCTTCTAAATTCCAGCATGTAGAGGCCCAGTGCTGTCAAACGCTAATCATATGCCAACCCACTAATTCCTGGAATCATTCTTGTAAACTCCCTCTCGACCCTCACCAGAACCAGCACATCCTTCCTCAGATATGGGGCCCAAATTTGCTAACAGTACTCCAAATACGGCGTGACCTTCACTTTGTGGAACCTCAGTGTTACATCTCTTATTTTCACAACTACATTAGTGATTTGGATGAGAGTATAGATAAGTAAATTTGCAGATTATTTCAAAATTGTGGTTTCATGGACAGTGAAGAAGGTGGTCTGATATTTACAACAGGTTATAGATCTACTGGGAAAACGGGCAAGGAAATATAATTTTGCTTGCACGAGTGCGAGGAGATGCATCTTGGGTAGTTAAACCGGGGCAGAACAAATTAATGGCATGGCCCTGGGGAGTATTGAGAGATCTAATGGATGCAAGTGCATAGTTCCCTAAAAATGGCAACAAAGATAGACAGGGAGGTGAAGAAATACTTGTTTTGTAGCATGTTTTCCGTCATCAACCGAGGCACAAGAGCAGTGATGTCACATTCCAGATATTAATAACATTGGTTAGGGTGCACCATTTTGTGCAGTTCTGATCCCTACACTGCAGGAAAGGTATGATGATGGAGTTTGACATAAAATGCTGGAGTAACTCAGCGGGACAGGCAGCATCTCTGGAGAGAAGGAATGGGTGACATGATGGGTCGAGACCTTGATGAAGGAGGTTGCCTGGATAGGAGGACTTGAGTTATAAGGAGAGATTGGATAGGCTAGGTCTGTTTTCCCTGCAGTGCAGAAGGTTGAGAGGTGAGATGATGGAGGTGTATAAAATTATGGCAGGCCCAGATATGATAGATAATCAGAGTCTGTTTTCCATGGTAGGAAAACTAGAAGACATTGGTTTAAAGTGAGACAGAGGAAGTTTAAAGGACATCATAAGGTTGTAGAAACATAGAAAATAGGTGCAGTAGTAGGCCATTTGGCTCTTCGAGCCAGCACTGCCATGCAATATGATCATGGCTGATGATCCAAAATCAGTACACCGTTCCTACTTTCTCCCCATATCCATTGATTCCGTTGGCCCTAAGAGCGAAATCTAACTCTCTCTTGAAAACATCCAGTGAATTGGCCTCCACTGCCTTCTGTGACAGAGAATTCCACCGTTTCGCAACTCTCTGGGTGAAAAAGTATTTCTTCATCACAGTCCTAAATGGCCAACCCCCTAATCTTAAACTGTGACTCTTGGTTCTGGACTCCCCCAACATGGGGAATATTTTTCCTGCATTTAGCCTGTCCAATCCCTTAAGAATTTTATATTTTTATATAATTCCCTTTCATCCTTCTAAATTCCAGTTAATACAAGCCCAGTCGACCCATTATTTCATCATATATCAGTCCCACCATCCTGGGAATTAACCTGGTGAACCTACGCTGCACTCCCACAATAGCAAGAATGTCCTTCTTCAAATTAGGAGACCAAGACTGCACTTAATACTCCAGGTGTGGTCTCACCAGGGCCCTGTACAACTGCAGTAGGACCTCCTTGCTCCTAAATTCAAATCCTCTCGCAATGAAGGCCAACATGTCATTAGCTTTCTTCTCTGCCTGCTGTACCTGCACGCTTACTTTTAGTGACTGACAAGGACACCCAGGTCTCGTTGCACCTCCCCTTTTCCTAATCTGACACTATTCAAGTAATAATCTGCCTTCCTGTTCATGCCACCAAAATGGATAACCTCACATTTATCCTGATTATACTGCATCTGCCCACTCATCCAACCTGCAGCCTCATAGCATCCTCCTCGCAGCTCACTCTGCCACCCAGCTTTGTGTCATCCACAAACTTGGAGATGTTACATTTAATTCCTTCGTCTAAATCATTAATATATATTGTACATAACTGGGGTCCCAGCACCGAGCCTTGCAGCACCCCACTAGTCACTGCCTGCCATTCTGAAAAGGACCCATTAATACCCTACCCTCAATACCAAGTGCTAATCTCTTGTGTGGGACCTTGTTAATACACCACAACCACTGGCTCTCCCTTATCCATTCTACTTGTTGCATCCTCAACAAATTCCAGAAGATTAGTAGCATGACTTCCCTTTCATAAATCCACGCTGACTTTGACCGATCCTGTCACTGCTTTCCAAATGCACTGCTATTACATCTTTAATAATCGACTCAAGCATCTTCCCCACTACCGATGTAAGGCTAACTGGTCTATAATTCCCTGTTTTCTCTCTCCCTCCTTAAAACATTGGCTACCCTCCAGTCCACAGGAATTGATCCAGAGTCTATAGAACATTGGAATACATCCACGATTTCTAGGGCCACCTCCTTGAGTACTTTGGGATGCAAAGCATCAGATCCTGGGGATTTATCTGCCTTCAGTCCCAACAGTGTATCTAACACCATTTCCTGACCAATGTGGATTCCCTTCAGTTCCTCCCTCCCACTAGATCCTTAGTCCCCTTGTATTTCTGGGAGATTGTTTGTGTCTTCCTTAGTGAATACAGAACCAAAGTACTCCTTTAACTGGTTTGCCATTTCCTTGTTTCCCCATTATAAATTCACCTGTTTCTGACTGCAAGGGACCTACATTTGTCTTCACTAATCTTTTCCTCTTCAAATATTTATATAAACTTTTACAGTCAGTTTTTATATTCCCCACAAGCTTTCTTTCATGCACTATTTTCCCCATGTGTCATAAGTGATAGGAGTAGAATTAGGCCATTTGGCCCATCACGTCTACACCGCCATTCAATCATGATCTATCTATCTATCTCTCCCTCCTAACCCCATTCTCCTGGCTTCTCCCCATAATCTCTGACACCTGTACTAATCACGAACGGAGTGAAAGATTAATATTAAATATGTCCACGAATCTTCCCATTAGTTGGTCTACGCTGACTTGGCCTCTGCAGCTTTCTGTACCAAAGAATTACACAGATTCACCACCATTTGATTAAGGAAATTTCTCATCTCCTTCCTAAAAGAATGTCCTTTATTTCTGAGGCAATGACCTCTGGTCCTAGACTCTCCCATGTGGAAACATCTTCTCCACATCCACTCTATCCAAGCCTTTCAGTAGTCTGTATGTTCTAATGCCAGGTCACAGTTGGAGGCCATTTAAGAGATTTGCTTTAGAAATGCTTTGTAATCTCCACCAAAAAACAAACTATTAGAGAAACTGTTAAAGAAGGAACTGCAGATGCTGGAGAATCGAGGGTACACAAAAAGCTGGAGAAACTCAGCGGGTGCAGCAGCATCTAAGGAGCGAAGGAGATAGGCGACGTTTCGGGTCGAGACCCTTCTTCAGACTGGTCAGGGATCAGGGAAACGAGAGATATAGACGGTGATGTGGAGAGATAAGGAACAATGAATGAAAGATATGCAAAAAAGTATCGATGATAAAGGGAACAAGCCATTGTAAGCTGTTTGTGGTGTGAAAATGAGAAGCTGGTGCGACTGGGGTGGGGGAGGGAGATAGAGATAGAGGGAATGCCAGGGCCCGAGGGCTGAGGGAGAGGTGGGAAGGGGAGGAGACAGCAAGGGTTAACAGAATTGAGAAAATTCAATGTTCAAGCCCAAAGGATGCAGACTCCCCAAGCGGAATATGAGGTGCTGTTCCTCCAGCTTGCGGTGTTGCTCACTCTGGCCGTGGAGGAGGCCCAGGACCGAGAGGTCGGATGCGGAATGGGAGGGGGGAGTTGAAGTGCTGAGCCACCGGGAGGTCGGGTTGGTTATTGCGGACCGAGCGGAGGTGTTCGGCGAAGCGATCGCCAAGCCTCCGCTTGTTCTCACCGATATAGATCATCTGGCATCTGGAGCAGCGGATGCAGTAGATGAGGTTGGAGGAGGTGCAGGTGAACCTCTGTCGGACCTGGAAGGACTGCTTGGGTCCCTGAAAGGAGTGGAGGGGGGAGGTGAAGAGACAAGTGTTGCATTTCTTGCGGTTGCAAGGGAAAGTGCCCGGGGAAGGGGTAGAGCGGGAGGGGAGGGAAGAATTGACAAGGGAGTTGCGGAGGGAGCGGTCTTTGCGGAAGGCAGACGGGGGGGAAATGGGAAGATGTGGCGGGTGGAGGGGTCACGTTGGAGGTGGCGAAACTGGCGGAGGACTATATGTTGTATTTGCCGGCTGGTGGGGTGAAAGGTGAGGACCAGGGGGACTCTGCCCTGTTTGCGAGTGGGGGAATGGGGAGCGAGGGCAGTGTTGCGGGGTATGGAGGAGACCCTGGTGCGAGCCTCATCAATAATGGGGGAGGGGAATCCCCGTTCTCTGAAGAATGAGGCCATTTGTGATGACCTGGTGTGGAACACCTCATCCTGGGAGCAGATGCGGCGTAGACAGAGGAATTGGGAATAGGGGATGGAGTCCTTACAGGAAGCAGGGTGGGAGGAAGAGTAGTCCAGGTAGCTGTGGGAGTCAGTAGGTTTGTAGTGGATGTCGGTCAGGAGCGTATCACCTGCAATAGAGATGGTGAGGTCAAGGAATGGTAGGGAAGTGTCGGAAATGGTCCAAGTGTATTTGATTGGGTGGTGAAATGAATGAAGTCAGTCAGTTGTGTGTGGGTGCAGGAGGTGACACCAAAGCAGTCGTCGATGTAACGGAGGTAGAGGTCGGGGATGGGGCCCTGGTACGCCGAGAACAAGGATTGTTCGACGTACCCAACAAAGAGGCAAGCGTAGCTGGGGCCCATGCGTGTGCCCATAGCTACGCCTTGTGTTTGGAGGAAATGGGAGGAATTAAAAGAGAAGTTATTGAGGGTGAGGACCAACTCTGCTAGGCGGAGGAGGGTGTCAATGGACGGGTATGGGTTGCTCCTCTGGTCGAGGAAGAACCGGAGGGCTTTGAGACCGTCCTGGTGGGGGATGGAGGTGTAGAGTGACTGGACGTCCATGGTAAAGATGAGAGGATGGGGGCCTGGAGAATGGAATGCACGGAGCCGACAGAGAGTGTCTGAGGTCTTGAACATAGGTGGGGAGGGATTTAACAAACGGGGATAGGATGGCGTCAAGGTATGTGGAAATGTGTTCGGTGGGGCACGAACAGGCAGAGACAATGGGTCTGCCAGGGCAGTCGGGTTTGTGGATTTTGGGGAGAAGGTAAAATCGGGCCGTGCGGGGCTGGGAAACGATGAGGTCGGAGGCTCGGGGGGGTAGGGAGCCGGAGCTGATGAAGTCGGTTATGGTGCTCGAGATGGTGGCCTGGTGTTCGTCAGTGGGGTCATGGTCCAGGGGTGAGTAGGAGGAGGTGTCCGAGAGTTGGCGCGTGGCCTCCGCTTTGTAGAGATCGACGCGCCAGACTACCACGGCACCTCCCTTGTCGGCGGGTTTGATAACCCAGTCTGGGTTGTTACGGAGTGAGTCGATGGCAGTACGTTCAGGGCTGGAGAGATTGGAGTGAGACAGGGGGGTGGAGAAGTCGAGGCAGTTGATGTCCCGACGGCAGTTCTGGATAAATAGTTCTACAGCCGGAAGGCTACGAGGGGGGGTCCAAGTGGAGGCGGTACGTGGGAGACAGGAAAAGGGATCATCAGTGGGGGGGCGAGGGCTTCTTCCCGTGGAAGAACGCTGTGAGGCGGAGGCGACGGTAGAAGAGCTCCAAGTCGTGGTGGGCGCGGAACTCATTGAGGTGGGGACGGAGGGGGACAAAGGTGAGACCTCTGCTGAGGACAGACCGTTCGATGTCGGAGAGGGGGAGGTCCGGGCGGATGGTGAACACGCGGCAAGGGTTGTGGCCGGAGGAAGGCAGGTGAGTGGACTGAGGACGAAGCGTTGTGTGGTGGGGGGGTGGAGGGTGGTCAGGCGGTGGGGGGGTATGGGGGCTGTGGTGTGGGTGGGGAAGAGCAGGGGTTACATGGTAGGGGGGGGGGGATGGGGAAGACCCAGTGGAATACATCTGTGAAGGGAAATAGACTTTTTGGTACGGGACCTCTCTTCTGACTGACAAGTCATCTGTCCATTTCCCTTCAAGATGTTACCTGACCCGCCGGGTTCTTCCAGCACTTTTATTTAATGATTTTTGATGCAGACTCATATCTCCAAAGCAATCTCTTCTATTCATACTTGAACAATGAAACTTGATCAAACAATGTAACATCTATATCTATTTAATTAAAAAAATAATCCCTTTCTCTTCTGCCTACAGTATAATAAGAATTCCCTTGCCTGCAGAGTTTGCACCCAATGGAGTATTACTGTTGAAACAAGAACTTCCCATAGGGATGTATCACCACCTGTAACATTGAATTCAATAGGAAATATCAGTTGAGTTATGGAAAATCACAATACAGATGTTTTTTTAGGAAAGCAACCCTTTCATAATGTGGTGATGCACTATACCACTGATGTGGGAGGTCAGGGAATCTGATAGCCCTCCAGACGTACACATCTGCGCCAGGTGTGTCGAGATGGGGCTCCTAAAGGATCGTGTTAGGAACCTGGAGCAGCAGCTCGACGACCTCCGTCTGGTCAGGGAGAGTGAGGAGGTCATAGAGAGGAGCTACAGGGAGGTAGTCACTCCCAGACCACAGGAGGCAGACAAGTGGGTCACGGTTAGGAAGGGCAAGGGGCAGAGGCAGGGGCTAGAGAGTACCCCTGTGACCGTACAACTGGAAAATAGGTAATCGGGTTTGAGTACGATTGGAGGGGACAGCCTAGCTGGGGGCAACAACAGCGGCCGGGCCCCCGGCACAGAGACCGGCCCTGATGCTCAGAAGGGTAGCAAAAAGAGGAGGGCAATTGTAATAGGGGACTCTATAGTTAGGGGGTCGGATAAGGGATTCTGTGGACGCAGTCGGGAGACCCGGATGGTAGTTTGCCTCCCTGGTGCCAGGGTCTCGCATGTGTCAGAACGTGTCCAAAAGATTCTGATAAGGGAGGGAGAGGAGCCTGATGTTGTGGTACACATAGGTACCAATGACATAGGCAGAAAAAGTGACGAGGTCCTGAAGGGAGAATTTAGGGAGTTGGGGGGAAAGTTAAAGAGAAGGACCAAAAGGGTAACAATTTCAGGATTACTGCCTGTGCCGCGTGACAGTGAGAGTAGCAATGAAATGAGGTGGAGGCTAAATGCGTGGCTGAGGGACTGGTGCAGTGGGCAGCGATTCAAGTTTCTTGATCACTGGGACCTCTTTTGGGGAAGGCATGATCTGTACGCAGAGGACGGGTTGCACTTGAACCCGAAGGGGACCAATATCCTGGCAGGGAGATTTGCAAAGGATACTGGGGAGACTTTAAACTAGAAAGGCTGGGGGGAGGGACTCGGGTAGAGGGGGCTAGGGGACAGGGTGTGGGGCAAGAGGCAGAGAAGGGAAGCACTCGGACCCAAAATGTAGGCGAGAAAGATGAAAAAGATAATAAGAGAATAAAGGATGGTGGGTTTATAAAATGTGCATATTTTAATGCTAGGAGCATTGTAAGTAAGGTGGATGAACTTAGAGCCTGGATTGACACCTGGAAATATGATGTTGTGGCAATCAGTGAAACATGGTTGCAGGAGGGCTGTGATTGGAAACTAAATATTCCAGGATTTCGTTGCTTCCGGGGTGATAGAATTGGAGGGACCAGAGGTGGAGGTGTTGCATTGCTTGTCAGAGAGGATATTACAGCAGTGCTTTGGCAGGATAGATTAGAGGGTTCGTCTAGGGAGGCTATTTGGGTGGAACTGAGAAGTGGGAACGGTGTAGCAACACTTTTAGGGGTGTACTATAGACCGCCAAATGGGGAGCGAGAATTGGAAGAGCTAATATGCAAGGAGATAGCAGATATTAGTAGTAAGCACAAGGTAGTGATTGTGGGAGATTTCAATTTCCCAAAAATAAACTGGGAAACACATTCTGTTAATGGGCTGGATGGTTTGGAGTTTGTAAAATGTGTGCAGGATAGTTTTTTGCAGCAGTACATAGAGGTACCGACCAGAGAAGGGGCAGTGCTGGACCTCCTGTTAGGAAATGAGGCAGGACAGGTGACGGAGGTATGCGTTGGTGAGCACTTCGGGACCAGTGATCACAATACCATTAGTTTCAATATAATTATGGAGTGAGTCAGAACAGGACCTAGAGTGGAGATTTTTGATTGGAGAAAGGCTAACTTTGAGGGAATGCGTGAGGATTTTAAAGGAGTGAATTGGGACACTTTGTTTCATGGGAAGGATGTAGAAGAGAAATGGAGGACATTTAAAGGGGAAATTGTAAGAGTACAGAATCTTTATGTCCCTGTTAGGTTGAAAGGAAATAGTAAAAATTGGAAAGAGCCATGGTTTTCAAGGGAAATTAGACACTTGTTTCGAAAAAAGAGAGATATCTACAATAATTATAGGAGGCATGGAGTAAATGAGGTGCTAGAGGAGTATAAAGAATGTAAAAAGAATCTTAAGAAAGAAATTAGGAAGGCTAAAAGAAGATATGAGGTTGCTTTGGCAAGAAAGGTGAAAGTAAATCCAAAGGGTTTCTACAGCTATATTAATATCAAAAGGATAATGAGGGATAAAATTGGACCATTAGAGAACCAGAATGGACAGCTATCTGCAGAGCCAAAAGAGATGGGGGAGATATTGAACAATTTCTTTTCTTTGGTATTCACCAAGGAGAAGGATATTGAACTCTGTGAGGTAAGGGAAAAAAGTAGAGTAGCTACGGAAACTATGAGATTCAAAGAGGAGGAAGTACTGACACTTTTGAAAAATATAAAGGTGGATAAGTCTCCAGGTCCTGACAGGATATTCCCTAGGACATTGAGGGAAGTTAGTGTAGAAATAGCAGGAGCTATGACAGAAATATTTCAAATGTCATTAGAAACGGGAATAGTGCCGGAGGATTGGCGTACTGCGCATGTTGTTCCATTGTTTAAAAAGGGTTCAAAGAATAAACCTAGCAATTATAGACCTATTAGTTTGACGTCAGTGGTGGGCAAATTAATGGAAAGGATACTTAGAGATAATATATATAAGCATCTGGATAAACAGGGTCTGATCAGGAACAGTCAACATGGATTTGTGCCTGGAAGGTCATGTTTGACAAACCTTCTTGAATTTTTTGAAGCGGTAACTAGGGAAATTGATGAGGGTAAAGCAGTGGATGTTGTCTATATGGATTTCAGTAAGGCCTTTGACAAGGTTCCCCATGGAAGGTTGGTTCAGAAGGTTCAATCTTTGGGTGTTAATGGCGGAGTAGCAAGATGGATTCAACAGTGGCTGAATGGGAGATGTCAGAGAGTAATGGTGGATGGCTGTTTGTCAGGTTGGAAGCCGGTGACCAGTGGGGTGCCTCAGGGATCTGTGTTGGGTCCACTGTTGTTTGTCATGTACATCAATGATCTGGATGATGGGGTGGAAAATTGGATAAGTAAGTATGCAGATGATACTAAGATAGGTGGTATTGTGGATAATGAAGTAGATTCTCAAAGTCTACAGAGAGATTTGGGCCATTTGGAAAAGTGGGCTGAAAGATGGCAGATGGAGTTTAATGCTGATAAGTGTGAAGTGCTACATCTTGGCAGGACAAATCAAAATAGGACGTACATGGTAAATGGTAGGGAATTGAGGAATGCTGTGGAACAGAGGGATCTAGGAATAACTGTGCATAGTTCCCTGAAGGTGGAAACGCATGTAGATAGGGTGGTAAAGAAAGCCTTTGGTGTGCTGGCCTTTATAAATCAGAGCATTGAATATAGGAGTAGGGAAGTAATGTTAAAATTGTACAAGGCATTGGTAAGACCAATTCTGGAGTATGGTGTACAATTTTGGTCGCCTAGTTATAGGAAGGATGTCAACAAAATAGAGAGAGTACAGAGGAGATTTACTAGAATTTTGCCAGGGTTCCAGCAACTATGTTACAGAGAAAGGTTGAACAAGTTAGGTCTTTATTCTTTGGAGCGCAGAAGGTTAAGGGGTGACTTGATTGAGGTCTTTAAAATGATGAGAGGGATAGACAGAGTTGACGTGGATAAGCTTTTCCCATTGAGGGTAGGGAAGATTCAAACAAGAGGGCATGACATGAGAATTAAGGGACAGAAGTTTAGGGGTAACGTGAGGGGGAACTTCTTTACTCAGAGGGTGGTGGCTGTGTGGAATGAGCTTCCAGCAGAGGTGGTGGAGGCAGGATCAATTTTAACATTTAAAAGTGGATAGGTATATGGACGTGAAGGGAATGGAGGGGTATGGTCTGAGTGCAGGTAGATGGGACTAGGGGAAAACAAATGGTCGGCACGGACTGGAAGGGCCGAGAGGGCCTGTCTCCGTGCTGTAATTGTTATATGGTTATATGGTTATATACTTCCAACATTACACCACTCATAGATTCATGGAAATCTACATCACAGAAATGAGATCACATGCACCTTGTCCATGCCTACCGTGATACTTATCTCTGCTAATCCAATTTCCTGTATTAGGCCTGTATCCCTTTCCATTCTGAGTATTTTTTATGCATTGTAATTATTCGAGAGCTAGTTCCAGATATGCACCATCCTCTGTGTGAAAAACATACATCTTAGATCTTCTTCAAATGTTGTCCCTCTTACCTTAAACCTGTGCACTACAGTTCTAGACGTCCCTGCCCTGGGAAAGAGATTCTGACTATCCTATCTATGCTCCCCATAATTTTATAAGCCCCTATAATGTTACCCCTCTGCTTCCTACATCCCAGTGAGAATAAACCAAACCAATCCAATATCTCACTAAAAGACTAGTCCTCAATTCCAGGCAATAGTCTGATTAATCTCTTCTACACCCTCTCTATTGGTGCCATATCCATCCTGCAGCAAAACAACCAGAACTGACCTTGGATTTCTTAACCTTCTGGATAACCTACAATGGAGGACTATGTCAGAAGCCCTGTAAACCATGTCTACTGCCTCTGTCTTCATCAGTTTTCTTTATTAGTTCCTCAAAAACCTGAATCAGATTTATGAGACATGATCTCCCCTGACAAAAACCTTGCTGCCTCCTCCGAATCAGTTCCTCTTAGTAAACATAAATCCTGTCCCTCACAACTTATCCAATAAAGTTGCAAAAATCTCAGTCAGAGCCCCAGCAATCTCTCGCCTAGTTTATCTTAGCATCTTGGGATAGATCCCACTAGACCCAGGGAATTTATCTACCAAATGTACACCAATGTTTTAAGCACTCCCTCCTTCCTGATAGAGACCCCTCCTTGAACTTTCCAACCTCCACTTCCTTCCCCCTGACTAAATAACGTTGAGAAATCTTCATTTAAGATCACTCTCACGTCCCCTGGCTCCATACATAGATTACTGGTCTTTCCTTCAGTGTTGTGTTTGTGTTATCCCAGATGTTGAAACACTCCTCCAGTGTTTGAACTCCCAACATCAAGATCAAAGTTGAATAGTTCTACTGATCCATTTGCATGGATTTCTAAATAAATTGTGACCAAAGCAAATAAAGTACTAAATGAGTATTAAAGAGATGAATTTAAACAAATATTTCATTGTCAATTGTTTAATTTCATTTACTAGATAGATGGTGGAAATAGAAACATAGAAATAGGTTATGGCACCAATGGAGAAGCAAATACAGATCTTCCCCCAGCTACGAACGCCCAACGTACTGTACTTATGTACACTGTACCGTGCAACAGCCTTCTGTACATACAATTGATTATTTTGGAGACCGACGGGATGCATGGGGTGGATTCTGTCAGTTGTACAGGGTCTTGGTGAGACCACACCTGGAGTATTGCGTGCAGTTTTGGTCTCCAAATCTGAGGAAGGACATTATTGCCATAGAGGGAGTGCAGAGAAGGTTCACCAGACTGATTCCTGGGATGTCAGGACTGTCTTATGAAGAAAGACTGGATAGACTCGGTTTATACTCTCTGGAATTTAGGAGATTAAGAGGGGATCTTATAGAAACTTACAAAATTCTTAAGGGGTTGGACAGGCTAGATGCAGGAAGATTGTTCCCGATGTTGGGGAAGTCCAGGACAAGGGGTCACAGCTTAAGGATAAGGGGGAAATCCTTTAAGACCGAGATGAGAAAGACTTTTTTCACACAGAGAGTGGTGAGTCTCTGGAACTCTCTGCCACAGAGGGTAGTTGAGGCCAGTTCATTGGCTATATTTAAGAGTGAGTTGGATGTGGCCCTTGTGGCTAAGGGGATCAGAGGGTATGGAGAGAAGGCAGGTACGGGATACTGAGTTGGATGATCAGCCATGATCATATTGAATGGCGGTGCAGGCTCGAAGGGCTGAATGGCCTACTCCTGCACCTAATTTCTATGCTTCTATGTTTCTATTCTCTGGCTGCTGTGGAGCTGCAGGCATCTTCTGCCAGGTGGTAACTGGACGTTTCCATGTCCTTTCTCCCTCCGCACCAAGAGCCACAACTATCAGAGGCTGCGCGAGCCTAGTAAAGCTGGGAGTGCCAAGTAAATTTGCTTGCTCACACATTGAGTCACTGAGGCCAGCTGGCGGACATTCGTCCCGTGCCTACACCCTCTCCCCTCACAGCTGTTTCTGTGATCCTCTCCCACAGAGTTTTTTGTCATTTCCTACATGAACTGTGTAGATTACGGAACAGTTCTCAGGAACAGAACCCTGTCATAATCTGGGGACTGCCTATAGTAGTACCTGCAAAATTATTTTTAGTAATACAGTGCCACCCTGTGGAGATGAATTAAAGAGAAACTGAAGCACAGTTGGTTCATCTGAGAAGATGTACAAGTTTAAGGCCAACAAATTTTCTTCCAGAATTACCATAATTCCGATCAAATACTGTTACTCCTTTGTTCATCATTAACATTCTTCCTCTTACAATCGTCTCCCAGCCTCATAATTCATCCTAGTTGTTTAAGAAAGAACTGCAGATGCTGGAAAAATCGAAGGTAGACAAAAAAGCTGGAGAAACTCAGCGGGTGAGGCAGCATCTATGGAGGGAAGGAATAGGCGACGTTTCAGGTCGAGACCCTTCTGCAGACTGATTTGTATCTGTTTCTGTTTGAACTGCTTGTTGAAAATCTGTTCCCTCCATTGTTCCTGTCAATGAAATCACCTTTAAATATCTATCAACTTCCCATCACTTCCACCCTTTCCCCGCTTCCCCTTCATCCGGGCATCTATATGCCTCGATACCTCCTCTGCTTTATTCCTCTCATGATCCTTGGTGTTCCTTGGGAAGACATCATTTAGGTTTTTCAGGCATTCTTTCGGCTCTGTATCTCATAGTTTAACGTGTGCATGTTTTCAGTCTTAAAGAAATCACAAATCTGATTTTGATTTTCAAAACATCATCAAAACAAATGATAAATGCATTTCAGTTTGAAATTTCTTACCTCAAATGAAGATTTTAAAAATCCATTCAGAACTGCTGCCATTTACCACCAAAATCCAGACTGACTAACTTATTAATAATCAAAGATTGTGATATTAGATAATGTTGTCATCATCTTTTCCAGATATTCATAATTTATTTGCCTTATTTGGTAACTTGTATCATCGGAATACTCTTAATAATAGCCTGGAAACTTTTCTTCCTCAACTATCCAGAATGTTCTTGATAGTAGATAAACATTTTAGCATTTGGGTTGAGGGTTGGCATCCACACTGGTGACATCGATTCTGGCAGCTTTTGCCCATTTACTTCAACATGTTTTCTAAAATATATGAGTTTTGGGAGTGCACAAGACCTTTTAGTTGCAGTTCACTAACCATATTGGTACAACCTTGGTGATGAACATGATTGGAGAGTTTTCCTAACCTGGGAAAAAAATCTTATAACTTCAAACTATTTTCCAGGGGTAAGTGTGAAGACATGAAAAAAACAAACAATTCCAACTGTTTTAGACCATGCCAGTTGATTTGGTTAAAGTAAAGCAAGGCCAGCTTGGGTTTCCATATTAGTATGTAGTGGATATACATCAGGAAAATTATGAGCAAAAAATAGACTAGGTTCATATAAATCTGACGGCCATACGCACCTTTATTTCTATCTTTAGAATTTATTTCCTCTTCATCATCAGAGTCCTCTACTTCTTTAATAACCATCTTTTTCCCCTTTTTCTGGGATTTCACATGAGGTTCCAAGTTTTCCAGCTTCTGCTCAAGTTCCTGAAGCAAATTCTGCAAATGAATATGTGGGAGGATAATTAATCACATTGAACTGTTTGCTTTTACTTTCGCAGATGATGGGAATTTTACTTCAAGTATCTGTCCGTTTACAATACCCAACAAATAAATGCAAGTTTCACTAGAACACATTGCAGAAGAAGGTTTACTCGAACTGATGAAGTGATATTATATGTACAGTAGTCCACTAAATAATTGGCACACAGTTAACTCTAGTCTTTGTAGGAGCAGATGTTGGTTTAAACCAAAGATTGACAACAAAAACTGGAGTAACTCAGCAGGTCAGGCAGCATCTCTGAAGAAAAGGAATAGGTGACATTTCAGATATAGACCCTTTTTCAGAATGAGAGTCAGTGGAAAGGGGAAAATAAATATTTGAAGTTAGAGAAATCAATATTCATACCACTGGGTTGTAAGCTGCCCAAGCAAAATATGAGGAGCTATTCCTCCAATTTGCGCGCGCACACACACACTCACTCTCACACTCTCTGCGGGAACTCCTCGCGACCATGAACGAGACTCACCAGAGTCTCCTGCACTCGCCTAAAAAGTCGCCTAAGTGGGACAGGCCCTTTAAAGTGCTCGCCAACCGGGAGATTACATTGGCCAATGCAGACTAAGCGAAGGTGTTCAGTGAAATGATCGCCCTGTCTGCGTTTCGGTCTCACCGATATATAAGTCCACACTTGGAACAGTGGATGAGGTTGGAAGAGGTGCAAGTGAACCTCTGCCTCACATGAAAGGACTGTTGGGGTCCCTGGACAGAGTTGAGGGAGGAGGTGAGGGAGTTGACAGAACAGCATTCTAAAATACTGATGAAACCAAACATAATATAGTGAAGAGGAATTTAGTTTAAAAAAATCTATATTCTTCCTAATTTTAATCACATAATTTTTATGTATTTTGTATACATATTTCTCTCCATCATGCTCTTACATTTCCCAAATTCATGATCAAGTATGATTTAGTTCCAGTTCTGTTTCATACTGAAGACTTCCTCGTTCTTACCTTTGCTACGGAATTATTTGGTTCTGCTTGCAACACTTTCTTCAAGTCATCTATTGCTGCTTGATGTTTGCCTAAATGTTTATAAACAGTAGCACGACGCTGATATGCTGTAAAAAGAGCAATATGACATGAACTATATTAATAACCACTATTAGAAATCCAATAAAACTCTGCAGATTATAAGTTTGTTATCTATATCATGTTTACATTGATATCCTACCATCAATTATTACTTCATTGCCATCTCCATCAAACTAGAGTTGGACTACCTCTACATAATATTCAATTGCATATACATACATACATACATACATACCCAACCCAGGTGCTGATGACTGGTTCACCTGTTGACACACCAAAGTCTTTCCACCTACAAGACAAGGAGAATGTTGGAATGCTCTCCACCTGGGTGAGAACTCCAACAAGCTTGACGCAATCCATGACAATGCAACCATCACCCTAAGCTCTTATTCCCTTCATCAACGACACTGCAGCTATGGCATGTAGAATCCACGTTCTAGTTACCTGCCGTTCTCCCTGTAACTGTGTGAATTTCCCCCAGACGCTCCAGGTTTCCTCCCAACATGCCTAAGGTGTGTGGGTTTGTAGGTTAATTGGCCTCTTTAGTGTGTAGGGAATTAAGAAGAAAGTGGGAATATAGAACTAGTGTGAATAAGTGATTGATGGTCACCATGGACTGAGGGGCCTGTTTCCATGCTGTATCTCGAACCTAAATGAAAACCCATCACTTTTTCAATCGCCTATTTTACTATCTCCTTTGGCTTTGTGTACATTTTTGAATGGCTAAGATCCTGTGTGCACCTTAGAAATCATGGTAACAAATTATCTTTCCCAATAAAATATACTGTCCCAGATCACCCTGGATCTGGCTCATTACCCTAAATTACTGTCTATGGTACCTACCCACATCCACCAACCTGGTCTAAATTAGTAGGGTTGGCTAATCTTGTAATTATGCTCCTACAACTTAGCCCCCAGTCTAGTTCAGTAAAACACTGAGTCAAGCGCTGGAACAACTAATCTTTATTCTACCCAAATACAAATGAACTCCATATACAATATCTAACCACTGCAGGTCCGATCCTTGTCTCTACTCGTTCAAGCCCATCAGCCTTGTGCAAGCAGACACCTCCAGCAGGTCACACGATCCCAAGTGCACCTCCAGAAGACCGACTCCGATTCTCATGGGGTTCACTCTTTTATAGGCCATCGGACCCGTGGCACAAAACTATATGGCGGGGGGGGGGGGGGGGTGGGCGCACCCTTACAAGCCAATCACACATATCGATCACATTATACCGTTATTGACAGTTCCCTAACCCAATTACAAAGTACCCCATTACAATGTTTCTACAGCAGCTTCTAGAAGGAAGTTGGTTACCTAAAGTAATGCAACATTTTCCCAGGTTGTATAAACAATTCAAACAAGGTTTCACACTTTAACCAATCCTCAAATAGCAGCACAAACACTCTGCAACATTATTAACAATACCTTTTTACACCCCCTTCTATAACCAATCCCCACTATGCATTTGCAGACCTTCTTATCTCTTTCTGCAAACCCTCATACATATTAACAAAGTAAGGACATCTAGACCTCTCCTTATCCTCAACTTCCATCTAGGGTCCAGACTCCTTGGAGCTGTGACTCCCATCTTGCAACTTTCACAGAAAGAGGCCAAGCAGGCCCTGCAAATACAAAGATCCTCCATTTTTAATTTAGGCAATATTAACAATCTGACCCTCTGTACTCCTGAGTTTCATCCAATGAAAGTGGAGCAGGCTTGAAGCAGCAATTAGGACTCAAGTCAGTAGATCTAGTGTACCCTGATGGTCTTTTGACAACTCACTGATGTCAAAAGCCTTAGACTCTTTAAATGTCTTGACAACACCTGAGTGGTAAAAGATTTACAGGAAACCTGCGAAGCAAGTTTTTCACACAGAGGGTGGATGGTAAATAGACAATTACAGCATTTGGGACACTTGGATAGTTTCGTGAATGGGAATGGTTACTGGCCAAATACAGGGAAATGCGAATAGCTTGGGAAGTCATCTTGGTCGGCATGATTGAGTTGGGCTGAAGGGCCTGTTTCCAACCTGTATAATACTATATAATTCATATAGATTTAAGTAATAAAAACATTTTATTAAAAATATATTTCAATGTACAAGCTAAGAGGTCAGAGGCAAACTGATTGGCAAGATAGAATGGATAGTGGTTCCTAGAGAACTGCTAGACACTGTGGTGAGCACAATTTGGTCCAATGAGGCATTTTTTTAAGAAAATGTTACTGGCAGCTGGGTTCAGGCACATAATTTCACAAATAGCTCAGAATGACGTCTTTGCCAAAGCAATCCCATCAGCTATAAGTGTCCTGTAAAAGTACATGGTTATTTGACACATAAATTACTGATCTGCACCCGGTTGAAATTATACAACCAAGTGAGGGATAGGGACCAGGTGCAGGTAAGTGGGACTAACTCAATTAGGTAGCTTGTTTGGCATGGACAAGTGGAGCTGAAGAGCCTACTTCCCTGCTGTATAACTCTATAACAAGATTCTGGAATTCATGCTGAAAGAGATAATGTTGCCCTTAACAACAGAACCGGAAGTAAAAATTATAAGCTTCAAGGAATGCAAATTCAAAACTAATTTGCAGAAATAATTATTCAGTGAACAAGATACAAATCTTTGGAGACTGAGAAAATACTTGGCTTGGATTCATTCAAATGGAAATAAGATAAATGTTTTTCTGAAAAATAACTTTGTTGGAGATGGCAGAACAAAAATCGAATGCATGATAATTATTGAATGTGCTAGGTAGGAACATGTGGGTTTGACCCTCTGATTTCTACGGCTGTCAAGAAATAAAAAAATAATTGCAATTAATTATATAATTAAAAAATAAATCACAAGTTAATTGCGAATTTATCCATACCATTGAACAAAAGAATACTGATATACGTGAATTTTTACTGGAAACAGTATGCCTGTAGATTTCAATGGAAAATGCTTTAAATTTTAATTTCTAATAACCTAATGACACAATTTAAAATGTTCATGTTCAATTCCCCCTCTGGGCATACAATTGCCTATGCGATCAGATTGAATGCACATTTTTCTCAGAGTAGGACCAAGTAGGAATCAAGAACCAGAGGGCATGGATTTAAATTGAGATGGAAAGATTTAATGGGAACCCTAGGGGCTACGTTTTATTCTTTATGCAGAGGGTAATGGGAATCTGTAACGACCCGTCAGAGGAAGTAGTTGAGACGGATATAATTACATTGACAAATAATTTGGACAGGTGCATGGATAGAAAAGGTTTAGAGGGACATGGGTCAAATGGCTCTAGGAAATGGGATTAGAGTAGATAGGAAATTTTGTTTGGCATGTACAAATTGGACAGAAGGGCCTGTTGCCGTACTGTAGAATTTAAGGAAAATCACGAGCGGCCAGCTGTTGCTGTGCATATCAGTACCAATGACATAGGAGGAAAAAGGATGAGGTCCTGCAGTATGAACATAGAGAGTTAGGAAAGAGGTTAAAATGTAGGAAACTCAAGCATACTAATCTCTGGATTACACCCAGTGTTAGTGAGAGCAGGAATTGGAGGATAGACCAGATGAATACATAATTGAGGACCTCATGCAGGAGTCTGAGGTTCAGATTTTTTAAACATTGGGATCTCTTCTGCACCAATATTGCCTTTGACAAGATACCACAGTCTGGAAGGATGCATCGCATGGTCCAAGGTGAGTTAGCCAAATGGATTCAAAATGGCTTGCAGGAAGAAGAGAAAATAGCTGTTGAAGGTTGTTTTCTGATTGGAGGTCTGCGTCCAGTGTGGTCCGCAGGGGTCCGCTACTGTTTGTTACATACATTAATGATTTGGCTGACAATGCAGTTGTTAGTAAATTTGCAGATGACATCAAAATATGTATTATTGTAGAGAATGACGATGGTTATCTAAGTTTACAACAAGATTTACATCAATTGGGAGGTTGGCCCAAGGTATAGATAATGGAATTTAACCCTGACAAGTGTGAGGTGTTGCACTTTGGTATGTCAAGACTCACACATTTAATGGTCAACCTTAAGATTGTTGCAGAACAAAGAGATAGGGGAGTACAGGTGAGCGGTTCCCTAGACGGATGAAACAGATGGATATTGCAGTGAAGATGGCATTTGGCATACTTGCCTTCGTTGGGAGATAGTGATGAGTCCAAATGTTGTCACATAATGTTGCCGCTGTAAATGCTATTGGTAAGATTAAACTCAGAGTACAATGTGCAATTCTGGTCGCCCAGCCATAGGAAGGATGCCATTTAGTTGGAAAGGGTGCTCAAGAGATTCATCAGGATGTTACCTGAACTTGAGTTGAGTTATAGGAAAAGGTTGGATAGGCTGGGACTTTTCTCTTTGGAGGGTAGGAAGTAAGGGATAACCTATTGAGGTGTGGCAAAGGAACATGGATAAGGTGAACCATCGCAGTCTTTTTTGCAGGATCGAGGATTCTAAACCTAGAGGCCATAGGCATAAGATGAGAGGGGAGAGATGTAAGAGAAACTTCAGGGACAACCTTTTAATTCAAGGAGTAATCTGTATTTGGACTGAGCTGGCAGTGGATGCTGTCAGTTGTCCGAAAAATTGCCTTAAAACCGATGCTGCCCTCAGTATACCAATTACCTGGTGAAGTCAGAGACACTTGCTCTTTGAAGGAAATCAATCAAAACAAACAACCCAACTTCTCACTCTCTCTGTTTGCATCAACCTATCAACATAATAAAGGGACAGAGACCAAATTTGCTTCCAATTTGCTATCAGTTGATGTATTTTCTGTTTGCATTACTCACCTTTCAAATTGCCAGGATCTAATTCCAATACTTTTTCAACATCATTAAGGGCCTTCTGCCATTCCTGAAGCTTAATTTCTGTTTGAGCTCGATTGTTAAATGCAGTGGCATTTGGTATCACTGAAATGCTTCTATATTTATGTGAGGGGAGGGGGAATAAATAAAATAATGAATAAGTACACATATCCTAAGGAAGTGGAAAAAAGGTTATTCAGATATGCAATTAGAAATATTGCACACATAGTGCCAAAACAGCAATTATTTAAATGATTGATTGTATTTATAAAAAAGATGCAGTTGAGAGTTTGTTGAAGTGCTTGCTAATGTCATATATACCTATGCCAATGCAGGTCATGATCTCTGGCCGGTCAAACTCTCCACAGATTTTTCCGCAGTTCTTCATTTATGTCCCTCATACTTCACCAAGGAGCCAACAAACCATCCTTGAGGCATAACTACATTTACAAAAATACCTCTCTTCCCACTGAATTTCCTATTACTAAAGCTTTCCTCTTCTTCATCCGTTTAAATAAAGCACACTGCTGAAACACTTAAACTCCAGAGCATCATAGTATTATCAATTACAACACAAAGCAAGTGCAATTGTATCATATTTTCACATACTATCTTGTGAGGTCTGAATCATTTGAGGCCAGCGATTTGAATGAATCAGATGACTATATGGCAGTGTTCATATTTTGTTCACTCTATCTTCACAATAATCTCACGGGATAACTAGAAATATAATTTAAGATAATTTCATTAAAAGGCCATATTTATGGTTAAATAGAAATTAAACAAAAATAAGATTCGGAATATATTCTGATATTTAATAATTTTGTCTAAAAAAAATAGAATAGCCAGGTAGATTCTTATCCGCTCCGTTAAAACATACAAGGCAGAGCTGCAGGGATTTTAAACTCTTACAATAGATAAATAAGTTCATGCAGGATACATCCCAAACAATTTGACTTAATTCTATCACAGCAACATGTGAACTTCCAAATCAACACAGTTTTCATTTTAGGTGTAACTGATTGTTGCTATCAACCTCAGAATGCACGATATTTAAAACACGGAAGAAAAAATAATCAAGCTGCATTATTCTAAACTAACAGTGGTAGTGAGCCTCTTATCTTCCTGCCTACAACCAGATACCGCTGGAAGGACAGATCCTCTCTAAGAAACAGAAGCTGGAATTGGTCATCCAATCTGCGTTTCTCCCAATTCTCTAAATATTCACAAATCTATTCATCTCTGTTTGAATATAGAGTGCCTTCCATAACCATCGAGTAGAATTACAATTCACTAGGTGACATTTTTTTTTAACCTTTAGTTTTGAATAGTGGACCTTATTTTGAAACTCTGAACCCCATTTCTAGACAATCCAGTCAGGGTGTACATGATCCCTGCATTAGCCTTTCAAGCCCCACAGCAATTACACGTGTTTCAATGAAATCACCTCTCATTCTTCTAAACAAATTTATAGACCCAGTGTATTTAATCCCTCCTTATAAAATAAAACGTTCACCCCAGGAATCATTCCAATTAATTTATGTTGTACTCTTATAACCAGTATATTCTTCCTTGGATAGAGAAACAGATATCTACATTATAATCCAGGAATAGTCTCATCTGAGTACATTGTAGTAGGATATCTTTAAAACAGTACTCCAATACTATTGTATTGAAATTACTTGCCATGCTAAAAGCTTTCTACAACCACACATTAATTTCAGTGATTCATGTACAACAACATCAAGGTCCTTCTGATCACCAGCATTTTCAATCTCTCAGCATTTTAAAACAGAGTACAGAAAAAAGCCCCTTTGGCCAATTTGGTCCATGCTGATAAAGGCCTCTATCAGAGCATGTTCCATTTGCCTCTATTTGGCCCCTATTCTTTCAAACATTTTCTATCCATATACCTGACCAAATGACTTTTAAAGTGTAATTGCGCCCATCTCGACTATTTCCTCTGACAGCGTGTCTGAAAGCCATGTCCCTCACGTCCCTTTATATCTTTCCCTCCCAAGTTAACCTAGTTTAGAACTCCCCTACCTCAGGAAGAAGACTGTGCGCATTCACCTTATCTATTATCTATGCCCTTCATGATTTTATGTCACTTTCCACTCAAGGAAAAGCAGTTCATCATATCCACTGTCCTAATAACCAGAGCCTGCCAGAACAGACAACATCCTTGTGAATCTTTCCTGCACCCACTCTAAATTAATTATATTTTACCATCCTATCGAATGGTGACCAGAACTCCACACGATACTCCTAGTGCAGTTTTACCATTGCCTTGTACAATTGTAACATGATGTTCTAACTCTTTTACTCAATGTCCCAATCGATGAAGGCAGACACCTTCTTCACCAACGTGACTAAACATGCTCTCACTTTCAGGGAACGATGTATTATACCCTTAGGTCACTCCGTTCCTCAGCGCTCCCCAAGGCCCTGCTATTCACTTTTTTATGTCATGTCCTCATTTAACGTCCCAAAATATATCACTTTGCACTTGCACTTGCATTCCATCTGCCATTTCTTTGACCACCTTCTTGATTAATTAATGTCCTGTTGTAATCTTAAACACCTTTGTCACTGAGCACTGCACTACCAGTGTTGCTGTCATCCACGAACTTACGACTCATGCTACCTACATTCTCATCCAAATTGTTAATCTATATGACAAACAAGAGGGTATCCAGATCTGATCCATGCGACACACCACAGGTCACAGGCCTCCATTCTGAAGAACATCCCCCAACTATCAACCTCTGATTCTTTCCACCAAGCCAATTTTATTTCCAATTGGCTAGCTCACCCTGGATCCCATGTGATCTAACCTTCTGGACAAACTTACCAAGTGAAACACAAGTCACCCTCTAGTCTTTTGGTACTTCAGCCGTAGCTAACAAAGGTACAAAAATCTCTACCAGGGCCCCAGCACTTTCTTCCTTTGTTTCGTGTAATGTCCTACAATACACTTGGTCATGCTAAGTAGTTTTAACCACCTTTATGTGCCTCAAGATCATCACCATCTCCTCTTTCATGACATCAATATGTTTCAAGACCTCACTGTACTCTTTTGTGAACTCACACGCTTCCAAACCTTCTCCTCAATAGTCAAATAGTATGTCACTCTCATGCTAGTCAAGTAGCATTTATTCAGGATTAATTCAAAGCAAAAATATGTGTTTTCCTACCAAAGTAGACAATCTTACATTTGTCTATTGTTTTTAACCACAGTTTGGGAGAGTTACTTCCGTTAAATTATACGTATTTGTGTTGTTAAATTAAATATGCGTGTCTATCTGTTGTCAAGTAAACATTCCAACTGTGCTTGACGTGCATGATATAAATACAAATAATATATATATATTTTTTTTAATTAGGCATATATGAAAGTACCTGGTGTAATAAAGCAAAGCTTCTTTGAGGTCCCCAGCTCGGAAAGCTTCATTACCTTTATCCTTTTCTCGATTAGCTAAAACCACTTTTTCTTGGTCAGTCATGCCTGAGGAAATGAAATTATATCCAAACCTATAAATGCATGAGGTTGGGTAGGGTGAAGTTATCATGGCAATGAAAACATATTAAGAATAGACTAAGTGGGACCCGTTGGCTCCCATGTTCACACGGGAGGGCTGGTCCCCCAACGCAGTATTCCACCTCTCCACCAATTCCAATAGTGGTGGCCAATGGGGGGGGGGGGGGGGGTCTTTCTGGAGCGCTAGTATGGGTGTTGTGGGCTGAAGGGACTGGTTTCCAGAGAGCTATTATGGACACTGTGGGCCAAATGGATTCTTGGGGTAGCGGCTCAGTCACTCAAGCCTGATGTGCTGGCAGCTCACTCACGGCTGGTGGGCTGGCAGTTGACTCACGGCTATTCGTTGAAATTCCAGTTCAAGCAGGGTGCAAGGCCACCAAATTCAAACGCAGTTTCCTACCATTTCAAGCAGGGTGCAAGGCCACCAAATTCAGGTGCAGTTTCATACCACTTCAAGCAGGGTGCAAGGCCACCAAATTCAAGTGCAGTTTCATACCACTTCAAGCAGGGTGCGAGGCCACCAAATTCAAGTGCAGTTTCATACCACTTCAAGCAGGGTGCAAGGCCAGCAAATTCAAGCGCAGTTTCATACTATTTCAAGCAGGGTGCAAGGCTACCAAATTCAAATGCAGTTTCATACCATTTCATGCAGGGTGCAAGGCCACCACATTCAAATGCAGTTTCATACCATTTCAAGCAGGGTGAAACCACCATAAAACCACACAAAACACCACATAAACACCATAAAGTAACTTTAACTTTTATATGTGGGGGAGGGAGGCAGGGTAAGGGGGAAACTGTTTCCCTGTCGCTTCCTGGCGGGGACGCGACTATTTTTCCGGTTCGCGTCCTCGCCCCCCACCTCGCAGCCTACCTCCTGGATCGGAGCGGTCTTTCCTGCCGGGGCTCGGGAACCGGACCAGAGCTGCAACAGCGGCGGCGCAGCGCTGGAATCACCGCGGAGCGGGCGATGCCTACATGGATCGCCATTTGGAGCTCCGGAGCATTGGGCCGCTGCTCCAACATCGTGGAGCTCTGGTTTGGAGAGCTTCCAACGCGGGCGGCACTGAACAACTCCATGGAGTCCTGGGGCCCTTTGCCGAGAGCCTCCAGCATTGCATCTCCACCCGGCGCGGCCTGCGGACTTTGGGACTTGCGGACTCCGGTAGGAGGGGGCCGACTTGAGGTCCAGGCCGCTGAGGACATCCCCCAGCACCGACGTCAGACTTACATCACCCTGGCGAGGGGGCCTGAACATCGGGCCACCCGTAGCGGCGACTGCGGAGGGTTGGGGAGGCCCTGACCACGGGTGAACAGTGGGGAACATCAGGGGAAGAGACTGACTTTGGTGCCTTCCCTCACAGTGGGAAATGTTGATCCTGCTGTCTGGGGATGTTTTATGTTGAATTCTATCTACTCTGTGTTGTGTTCTTTATTTTTACTGCGTGGCTGCATGGTGATTTCATTTCACTGTGCCAATTGGCACATGTGACAAATAAATGTATCTTGTGTATCTTGTATCTTGTATATAAACACCACACTCACAGTTCAGTAGGCATTCAGTGTGTTTGGTTGATTCACAGCTCAGACAGAGTCATGACGTCTCCCTCCCCCATCTTGCAGAGACTGAGCCACATCCACACTTCCGGGTTTTATAATCCCTCCCCCCTCCCACTGGAAGGATGCATGACCTTCATGGCCTGATTGACAGGAGAGAGATTCTCAACATTTTTTAAACACTAATAACACTTTTATTTTTCGTTGATGGGAAGAATCCTCTGCACCTGATGAGCGGAGGGGGACTGAGTAAGATGGCCAAAAATCACAGCCGTAAGTGGTAGCGTTTTATCTAAAATCAATATACAGTGCAAACAGGAAGTTGTCAAGTTTAGACTTTTAATCATTTGCCATTTCAAACCAACCACCACCAACCATTTGCTGTGCTTTGTTTCAAACCAATCACCACCAACCATTTGATGTGCTTTATTTCAAACCAACCACCACCAACCATTTGCTGTGCTTTATTTCAAACCAACCACCACCAACCATTTGCTGTGCTTTATTTCAAACCAACCACCACCAACCATTTGCTGTGCTTTATTTCAAACCAACCACCACCAACTATTTGCTGTGTTTTATTTGAAACCAACCACCACCAACCATTTGCTTTGCTTTTTCAAATCAACCACATTTTCATTTTCAAACCACATTAATGGCACTCAAGGTCAGTAAAACCACACTCACAGTTTAGTATACATGTGTTCAGTGTTATTCGCAGCTCAGACCTCTTGCTCCCCCATCTTGCAGAGACTGACTGAGGTGCTCAACACTTCCGGGTTTTATAGTCCCTCCGGAAGGGGCGTGGCCTTCGGGAGAGAGAATCTCAACATTTTTTAAACACTAATAACTCTTTTATTTTTACATCGATGGGAAAAATCCTCTTGGCCTGCGCAGCGGAGTGGGACTGTGAGTAAGATGGCCAAAAATCGCCGCCGTAAGTGGCATCGATTTTTCTAAAATCAATATACAGAACAACAGGAAGAGGTCAAGATCAGACTTTTAGTAATATAGATATGTTTCATAAATTTTGAGCCATGTCTTTATGGCATCCATTATACGGTTCTAATGGCAATACTCATATTTAAAAAAACTGAGCTAATATAAAGTCAGATTATCTGTCTTTAGGTGGTGCTGATGCTCTTTCACTCCTACAATGAAGATACAAATCCTGATTACGTTCTTAGTCTTAGTTTCTAATTCTGGACTGTTGCTCAAACCTTTCCCAAGATGAGGGCAAAAACAAGACACAAGACATTTAACAAAGTAGTCATGCATGCAAGTATATGATTTTCTCTGATCAAACAATAATTACCTGTTGTGTCAATTTTCTTCCCTATTCCAGAAATTGAATCGTTGAAAATAGTTTTAGATTTAATTTCTTGCTTGCCTTCATCAATTTTGGCACATTCGTGTTCCACATCAAATCTGGCATCAAAATTCAGAACAACATCAACTTTAACTTGAGACAAATCATATTATTCCTCAAAAACAAAAAAGATGCATGCAAAATTTAAGTTTGAATCAATAACACACATGGATTCCAGATCTGTAACTTACAATAATATTTTCTCACTGATTCGATTACTGTGCCTTATTTCAAAACGGATGTAATGTGACAAAACAAATGTTTTTCTACACATAGCATTTGAACTAAGAGCATAAATATAAGTAAATTAGTATGATCTGACAGCCATTACAGTTACACAGAGACATAGTTACAGGTTGACCTGAATATTGTAAGGTACGTGATGTTTAGGAAGGACAAGAAGCTAAGAAAAGTTGGAAGAGTAGCAATGCTAATAAATGAAAGTCAATAGAAGTGGATGACCTCAGGTTAGGAAACCACGATATGGAAGCAGTTGAGGTGAATGTGGGAAATAATAATGGCAAGAAATCTCTTGTGGAGGTGTAGTGCAGGTTTCCCAAAAGCAACCGCTCAATATGAAATACTAGTTTTAAAAAAAGTGATTATCAGAGCTTGTCAGAAAGGTACAAGGATATTGAGTCTGAAGAAGGGTCTCGACCCGAAACGTCACCCATTCCTTAAAATATTTGTATTTATTAGAGGCAAATACATCAATGTACATCACTTATATATTGTTACAATCATTGTACCCCATAATTTTATGGCTTTTAAAGAAAAAGAATAGAAAGAGAGTGAAGTAGGTGAAAAGAGTTGTGAAAGTGAAAGAGCGTGCCAAAGGGGAGAAGAAACCCTTGGTCAAATAATTAGAGAAAAGGGGTTAAGAGATAGACCCTAGAAAAGAAAAGGAAAAAAGAAAGAGAGACAAAGAGAGAGAAAAGAAAAAAAATGCCAGTTACAGTATATTATATATATCACGCAAAAGAAATTCACGAACTCGATAGTTTTTCATCCCCCCCTACCAAGGTCCGAGGTACTCCTGCACCCTATGTTTGTAGCAATTCTATAAATGCAGACCACGTCTGATAGAAGTGTTCTGATTTTTCTGCCAGGCGGAGTCTCATATCTTCCAGATGTAATGTTTCATAGTTGAAATCCACATATTTAATGTTGGTATAGGAGCATTTTTCCAGAATTTTAGGATAAGCTTTTTTCCTATTATTAAGCCGTAATCAAATAGATTATTTTAACCATATAACCATATAACAATTACAGCACGGAGACAGGCCCTCTCGGCCCTTCCAGTCCGTGCCGACCATTTGTTTTCCCCTAGTCCCATCTACCTGCACTCAGACCATACCCCTCCATTCCCTTCACGTCCATATACCTATCCACTTTACTTTTAAATGTTAAAATCGATCCTGCCTCCACCACCTCTGCTGGAAGCTCATTCCACACAGCCACCACCCTCTGAGTAAAGAAGTTCCCCCTCACGTTACCCCTAAACTTCTGTCCCTTAATTCTAATGTCATGCCCTCTTGTTTGAATCTTCCCTACCCTCAATGGGAAAAGCTTATCCACGTCAACTCTGTCTATCCCTTTCATCATTTTAATGACCTCAATCAAGTCACCCCTTAACCTTCTGCGCTCCAAAGAATAAAGACCTAACTTGTTCAACCTTTCTCTGTAACATAGTTGCTGGAACCCTGGCAACATTCTAGTAAATCTCCTCTGTACTCTCTCTATTTTGTTGACATCCTTCCTATAACTAGGCGACCAAAATTTTACACCATACTCCAGAATTGGTCTTACCAATTGTACAATTTTAACATTACTTCCCTACTCCTATATTCAATGCTCTGATATTTTGATACACATTTAATTCCGAACTACCTTCCTTCTGTCATTCCGAAAATAATCAATTCTGGCTTTGGTGTCATTTTTATTTTAAACAGTTTTGTGAAAATTTCAGAGATTTCAATCCAAAACCTTTGAATTTTTGTACAGAAGATGAATGAGTGCACTATAGTAGCTTCTTGACACTGGAATTTATCACAAATTTGTGAAACGTTAGGGAAACATTCATTTAATTTAGTTTTTGAGTAGTATAATCTGTGTAAAATTTTTAATTGTATTAAAGTGTGTCACGTTAATTGAGCACGTGCACATTTAATAAGTACACTTTCCACCTTTCATTGGAAATTTTTATGCTTAGTTTGTTTTCCCACTCACCTCTGATACCTTCCGTTGTTGGTATTACTGCATTTAGTATAATATTATATATATATGAAATTAAATTTGCTGATTCCGCCTTTGTATTCATTACTTCATCTAGTAAGTCTAATGGCATTTTGCGAAATTCTTGTGCAGGTTTTTTCAGATAATCATATATTTGGAAATATTTAAAATACTGATTGTTACCCAGATTATATTTTAGTTGTAATTGTTTAAATGATAATAGCTTTCCTGTATCATACAAATCTCCCAAAGTTTTAATTCCTGCTCTTTCCCATTGTATAAATGCTTTGTCTATAATTGAGGGTTTAAACAGAGGGTTTTTAGCAATAGGAGATAGGAGAGATAAGTTGCTTAATTTTAAATTGTATTTTATTTGTTTCCAAATTCTGATTGTACTATGTATAATTGGGTTTTTGTTGTAGTTTGTATTATTCACCGTCATTGGTGAAAGAAGGATCGCACTAATATTAAAAGGGGAGCAGTCCTCTTTCTCCATAATGATCCATTCCGGTTGATGAAGAGAATTATCCAACAATTGAATCATATTTTTAATATTTACCATAGATGCTGCCTGCACCGCTGAGCTACTCCAGCAGTTTGTGTCTATCTTAGGTACAAGGATAATATGGCCAATTTTATTCGACAGGAAAAATAAGATGGACAAATCCAGCCTAGGGGGTCCGTGACTCATATTTTAAACTTACATTAAGGAAACTATCTGGGCACGAAAGCAGACCAAAGTAATCTATCAAATTCAGCTTAGGGGATCAATCATGAAGCATTGACAAATCTTTCAAAACACCGAGGATATATTTCAATGAGAAAGACATGTTCTAAGGAAGGACCCAGAGGTCAAGTAAAAAAAGATAAAGTTTGCTTCAAGAAAAAGTATATACTGGTGCAAAATCAGGTTAGAAGATTGTACAAAATATAACAAACAGCAAAGACTGAGACTACAAGATTAACCATTAAGATATAAATTGACTTCCTATGCTTACGAGATATATCAAGTAGTATGCCACAGGAAGTGGTGCTGGGACTTCAACATTTTACAATGATTTGAATGAGGCACCAAGGTCATGTATGCAAAATTTGGTGATGACATAAAGACAGGTAGGAAAGTAAATTGTGAAGAATTGTAACGAAGCTACGATAAAGATAGATCTGGCAAATAAATGTACATGATTCCTAAAAGGTTAATGTGCAGGTTCTGCAAGTAATTATGGTCTTATTGTTTACTGTTAGAGCAATTGAATACAAAACATTGAGGTCATGCTTCAGAGGATACAAGTGTAGCCTGTCTGATATTTCCCCACAAGTGAGCATGGTTGAGCCCACATCTATTGTGTACACGGTTCTTATTAAAATAAAGATTTAAGGGCATGGGAAGCAGTTCAGAGAAGGGTTATCAGTCTGATACCAGTGATGGGCAGCTCATCTTGACAGAAAATATCAGGTAGTGTAGATTTGTATCCTCTGGAGTTTGGAAGAGTGAAAGGCAATATTATTAAACGATATAAGATCCTAAGGGGAGGATAGGCAGAGAATATTCCCTTTTGCAGAATAATCTAGCACAAGGGGTTATTGTGCAAAAATAAGGCAACATCGATTTAAAGCAGATGAAGTGAAATTTCTTTCAGAGTAGGCAGTGTTTGGTACTGTCTTCTTCAAAAATTGGCAAAAGAAGTCTTTGAATATCTTCAAAACAAAGGTAGCTGAATTCTTGGTAAAGGAGGTAGAGTAAGATAGGCAGAGTTGAGATTACAGTCAGATCAGTCATGATTATTTTTACCTGCTGATACAGACTTGTGGAATGGTTTTAAATTTAACAGTTATCCTACAAAATGTTATCCTTTGCTCAATTTGTTGTTACGGCGTATGTCCAATATTAAACAATAAATAACATACTTGTCCCATTCTCTGTAATCTCTGGGTGTAGTTCTTTTCTTTTCAGTTGGTTTCTTTTCACCGGATCCATTCTATAAAAATAAACAATATAACTGGCAAACATAAGTTTCACTTATAGTACAACTGCACTACATATAGGATCTTATAACCAAAGGTATTAGTGCATACATGTTTTTTTTTGCATGGCCTATTGAATTGAATATAATGAAGAAAAGAGGGGTGGGAGTAATTCTAGGGTTCTCTCCAGCTAGAATACTGAACCCAGCTACTGTATCGTCTCATAGTTTTAGCTAAAATCAATTAAAGATGTTGACCAGTGTATAATCCTGGAATATTCCTATCTCTCTACATCTCTATACCTCCATGCAGCACTGCACAGTACATTCATCCACTTAATTCATCAGATAAGCGTTGTGTAATTTTCAGTCTTCACAGGAAAATTAACATTTTTTAACTAGATTTATACTTGAAGACATTTTTCTGTCTATCACGTGTAAAGTTTAAATGATGAATGGTTCAATAACACGATTTATTAAATCTGACAATGTTGGCCATCTTGTTTTCTTGAAGGTAGACACAAAATGCTGAAGTAACCTAGCGGGACAGGCAGCATCTCTGGATAGAAGGAATGGGTGACGTTTCGGGTCGACTCCTTCAGACTGCTCCACTGCAAAATCTCCTCAAGTTATGTCTACTTTGTTGTTTTCTTGTGCTGGTATCAAACTGGTATGATTGCCCTGTGAGACATATGCACCTTTCCCACAACCCATGACACCACCATCAAAACCAAATAAAATAAACATTTCTTTCTCACAGAACCTTGTCGTCCACAATCTGGACAGGGGCATTAATAATGTCTGTAAACTTAAGAATCACTATTTTTTTCATTTATATACATCTGCCATATATAGATATATTTGTTTTAAGTTTTCTTTCCAAATAGTATAAATAAAGCAGAACTTAAAGCCCTGTCCCACTGTACGGGTTAATTCAAGAGTTCTCCCGAGTTTGCCCTGATTCGAACTCGGAGATTTACGGTAATGACTGCTCGTACGTACTCGGGGCTCTCGTGGACATTTTTCAACATGTTGAATAATCTTCACGAGTCTTCCCGAGCTTACCGTGTTTCCCGAGTACCTCCCGAGGAAGAGACGTCCCCGAGCTCCGACGTACCCGCTACGTACATTCTACGTGGTTACCACGAGTTTGATTTTTTTTTAAACTTGGGAGACCTCTTGAATGAACTCGTACAGTGGGACAGGATTATTAATTTGAACACAATTTTACAGACTTGATTGAATCAGACCTTGATTTTATGAAGTAGACTCCAGTAATAGATCAAACTATTTTGATACCTAGAAAAGATCTAATCAAATTCTTATACTTTGTTTGAAAGAAAAACATCAGTAATTTTTACTTGCCCAATTTTGGCAGAATCCAAGTTTACCTCATTATCAAACTTTATTTGTTAACAATAGTTCATTTTAAATCTTAGATACTTAATTTGGTGAAGATAATATTATAGGTACAAGTGATAGTAGTAGTAAAACCAACATTAATTTCACAATAATGTGTTCTATTTCTTGTTCAGTTCCGTATGCTCCGAGATGACATATCAGACAAAGTGGGAACCACAGACTCAGAAAGAGGCCAGATGGTGCCTGATAGTGGTGTTGTGCTCCCTATGCCATTTACATTGGAGTTATTTGTACTGCCAATGCAATCCCAAATGCTCTTTCTCCATTTTGAGCAGTCATGGGCCAGGAATTCCCATGAGTCAGTGGAGATTTTGTAGTTTTTCAGGGAGACTTTGCGCACTCTCTTGAATTGTTTTATATATCTGTTTGGAGAGCAAGAGCCTCAAATACAGTGTCAGAAGTTGTTTATTGGCTGCCCAATAAATCAAAACACATTCATGATGAAGTCCATCTTTATTTCATCAAATACACTGGAGCATTTCAACGGTCAGCTGCTTGCATCTCGCATAAAGCCCTGTCTCACAGTGCGAGTCCACCCACCAGTGACCCCAAGTGAAAGAAAGAAACAGACTCGTGGTTGTGTACGAGATTCCTAGTTTATGTTCAAAAGTTTAACCGAGTACCCACGGGTATGTCATTTCTGCGATGTTCCAAGTTCCTCTCCGAGTTACCAAGTTCCTCTCCCGTTACTCTTGAGCCAACCGTGAATGAAGGTCTGTTTTAATAAGCAAGTGTTAAAGAAGACAGCTCCATCCTGCGGCTTTGAGTTAAAGATAGAATTCAGCACGGCAGCATCTATTGATATGACCTACAAAGGGAAAATGCGCACCGTCCAGTGCCAGAGCAGTTATACTTATGATTTGTTTGAAACACAGATCACGTAGTTAGAAGACCAGCGGGCGGAGGTTTGTTGTATTTTAATTGAATTTACTGCCAGGTCTACACACTGCGGGGAGAAGGGAGATGAAATATTTGAATGTGGACGGATGTCTCCGCGCCTGCTCGTTCTAAGCGGAGTATATTTTTAGTTGCCTTTCAAGCCGGGCTTTGGTTTTATTCCTTGTTTTTGTTTATTCGCACACACTTTTCATGTGTGAGGGTGGGAGAAGTCCATGCCGGGTGCCGGCCGGCCGCAGCCGCTGTTCTTTCACATCAGTTGCACATCAGATTGTTGGGAGACGGAGCTCAGGGTTCGCCTCCTGAGCTGCTTTGGTGCCCAGGCGTGAGTTGAGGTGGAGGGAGGTTGAGCAGTGTGCAATAGTCACCAAAATACACTGCATCTTTAGAAAGGAAAAATACAAAATATGTAAATCCCACTGGATAGGCCTTAGTCATGGTGCTGTACAACACGGAAACAGGTCCTTCGGCCCAGTTTGCCGTGCTGTCCAAGTTGGCGTCTTGGGGTAGTCCTATTTGCCTGCATGTGGTCCATAGCCCTCTAAACCCTTCCCATCCATTTATCTGTCGTTAATAACCTCAAGAAAATTCCTGTTTCAGTTTCCTGGGTCCAACTCAGAGAGCAGTCTCCCTCCCTTTCCAGGGTTAATCGCTCCACTGTTTATAATGCTCTGCATTATGAAGTCCTCGACAGTGGGCAATCACTACCAAAGTGTCAACTCACACAGTCAGTACACTTGTCTTCCGTACTAAGTCACCCCAACCCTCCCCTCCCCTCCCTCCTCCCCCCCCACCTCCCTCCTCCTCCCCCCCCCACCTTTCCCTCCCAACTCCAGTCCCGTCCCGACCCCCTGGGAAACTGAGGGAGCGACAATCAACTGCCATGGATACAAATAATGTCATATACAAGAACGGCAGATGCTGGTTGACAAAAAGTGAACACACGGTGTTGGAGTTACACAAAGACGCAGCAGAAATTTGGAAACGTCATCCCGTCACACATTCCTTTTCTCCAGAGATGCTGCCTGCCCGCTGAGTTAAAGAGTGTCCACGGTAGACTCACGAGTCACTAAGGTAAACTCACGGGCCACTACGTTCTTACAAGTTTAAATGTTTCAATTTTTAACTTCAACAGTAAATTTGACTCGTGAAAAACTTTAAACGTTTGAATTTTTTCAAGAGTAAACAAGTTTCACGGGTACCTGCCGTTCGCGCCACGAGTCGCTAAGTTGTGTCCGCCAGTTCCGACGTTCCTGCTACGTTAATTGTACGTGATTACCACGAGTGAAAACTCGGGGTCACTCGTGGGTCGACTCGCACCGTGAGACAGGGGTTTTACTAACTAGTGCCCGAGCGAGAGAGAGAGAGAGAGAGAGAGTCTTTGTGTAGTACCGTAGTACCATGTAAAGGGTGGCATGCATATTTGTGTGGTGAATGTTATAAATGGCATGAATTGATAAGGGTTAATCTACATCCTTCCTCTTAAAGTAAAGCATATATAGTGGTTTGTGGAGTAAATATAAAACACCAATATAAGGTGCGGCATTTATTATTTTACTGCATATGAGAGCACACAAAACTAACAGGTCATGCACAGTTCAGGAAAAGCCAGTAAAATTTCCAATAAGCGGGTTTGGCATGCAGACACGACCTGCATGCGTATGATAATAACCTCCTGCAGACACCTTATCCGTCGCTGGGGTAGCAAGTCCATTATCGGGTGAATGCGGAGGAGAAGTCACAGGTGGAGATTGGGGCACCGGGGAAGGCAGGGATGGCACCGGCACCAGCAGAGGAATCGCTGGAGCAGCATTTGCCGAGCGCAAGGTAAGACCGGCAGGCTGGTCCGGGTAAGGACATGGAGGTGGTGGTTTATTAACCGGAAGGAGGTGTTGGCAAGTTCCTTTGCACTTTTTACCGCACGCTCAGCCAGGCCGTTGGGACTGCGGATACTCGGGGCTACTGGTAATGTGGTGAAAGTCCCAGTTTTTCCCGAAATTCATGAAGAGCTGACTGGAGAACTGAGGTCCATTGTCTGAGAGTAGCTTTAGGGAGGCTCCGTAGACAGAGAAGTGATGAGTTTGTTTCTGAATGACCATGGCTGAGGTCGGGCTACTGAGCAGGTCGATTTCAAACCATCCTGAGTAGGAATTAACTAAAACCAGGTATTGTTGGCCGTGCCACACGAAGATGTCGGCTGCTAATGTGGACCAGGTTAAGTCCAGTGTGGGGTGCGAGAGGAGTGGTTGTTTCTGTTGGTGCGGGGTCAAGCTATTGCAGGAATCTTCTCTAGAATGTAGTTAGCCATGTCTGGCCAGAACAGCATTCCTTTCGCATGTTGAAGGGTTATTTCTGCAGCAGGATGGCCCCCATGGACAATGTCGAAGTATTTGCCGTGAAGAGACTTCGGGATGACCGCCTTGTATCCCTTCATTATCACGCCGTCCTGAACGACCAGTTCGTCACGGACAGGGAAAAATGGTTGGACAGCTTGTGGCAGGTGGTGCTGTTTGTCTGGCCAGCCACGCCGGTGACAGTGGCCAGCGATTGTAGTGGTTCGTATGCAACTGTTTGTGACACTGGGATATCTAAACCGGCAGATGGGAGGCAGGAGACCATCATAACCATGTACCCCTCATGCTCATCATCAGACAGGCGTTTTTCGCAGGTTGGGCGAGATTCCCGTGAGAGGGTGTCAGCTAAGTGCATGTCCTTACCACGTTTGTAGGTTAGTCAGATGTCATATCTCTCTAGTTCCATCATCATGCATTGTAAGCATGTTGGTGCCGTGTGGATCGCCTTACTGAGGATACTGACCAGGGACTGGTGATCGGTTTCGACCATGATCGGGTTGCCAAAGATAAAGTCCTTGAATTTCTTGCAGGCAAAGGTTACTGCGAGTAGCTCCTTTTCGTTTTGAACGTAGCGCTGGTCAGTGTCGGTCATGGTACGGGAGGCATAGGCAACTGGTCTGGAGCCCTTTCCGTCGTCTTGTGGGCAAGCAGTGCCCAGTCCATACTGGGAGGCATCACAGGTAAGGGGGACGGGTAATTCGGCATCAAAGTATGCTTGGATTGGAGCGCAAGACATTAGTTGTTTGTGGGTTTTAAATGCCCTCTGCTGGTGTTGGTGCCAGGACCAGTATGTATCCTTGTGGGTCAGTTATCGCAGCGGGGCTGATAGCTCGCTGAAGTTTGGGATGAATTTTCCAAGGTAGGTTACCATGCCTAAGAATCGTTGTAGAGCAGTCATGTCCATAAGTGCTGGCATTTTGTTGATGGCAATGGTTTTATACGGGCCTGGTTTAAGTCCGTTGTTGGTGAACACATAGCCCACATATGTCACTTCGTCGACCCGAAACCTGCATTTGAGAGGGTTGATCTTGAGTTTGGCACGATCCAGGAGCTGTTTCAGGTTTAAGTCATGTTCTTGTGCATTGCGCCCGGTGACCAGGATGTCGTCTACAATTATGTAACATGGGTAGCTATCAAAGAGTTGTTCCATAGTACGCTGGTAAACCTCACTGGCTGAATTGATGCCAAATGGCATTCTTATAAATCGGTAGCGTCCGAAGGGCGTCGCGAATGTGGTTAACATGGAGGATACATGGTCTAGTGTCATTTGCCAAAATGAGTTCCTTGCATCTAGAACAGAAAAAACTGTGGCTTTACCCAGGTTGGCAGCGACTTCTTCCACCGTCCGCATTGGGTGGTGTGGCCATTTGATGGCAGTATTTAAATCCTTAGGGTTGATGCAGATCCTTATTTCGTCTTTGTTCTTTTTGACTGCTGCAACCATGGTGGAGACCCAAGAGGAGGGGTCGTTGACAAGGACTATTACACCCAGTGATTCCATTCTGTCTAATTCAGCTTTGACGTGGTCCTTCATTGCATGCGGGATTTTGTGAGGATGTCTGCACAGGAGATGTCGGCTTACATACACTTACTTTAGAGATACAGCATGGAAACAGGTCCTTCGGCTCACCATGTCTGCACCGACCAGCGATCACCCACAATCCAGCACCATCCAACACACTAAGGACAATTTACTATTTTTTTATCAAAGCCAAATTAACCTACACACCTGTGTCTTTGGAGTGTGGGACGGAGCACCTAGAGAAAACCCACATGGTTTCAGGGAGAATGTACAAACTCCATAAGAATAGCACTCATAATCAGGATCGAACCCGGGTATCTGCTGTTGTAAGGCAGCATCTCTACCGCTGAACCACTGTGCCACCACCAGTATCCTCTTGGAGGATACTGTGTATCACATAAATTTATATTTTAGATCATGTGTGTAAAGTCATTTACATATTAATAACATATATAATATACACTCAAGACTTTATCAACTATCTTCTTGTTGGCCGAGGGGAAAAAAAGCCTTGTTTCCATTTTTATGGATTTAAATTACTTCAATGCAATCATGTATGAATATCAAAATATCAAATCTGGACGTGCTTGTTGATTAAAAAGTGATATCTACAGTAACTGTAGCCAAAAAAAGAATCCTGGAGATCCAAAGAAAACAATGAGAATAAATATCCAATAAAAATCCAAAGAAAAAAATGGGAATAAATATCAGAATACAGAAAGTAAATTTATAAAACTTTCATTTCTACCTGATGGGAATGAAGTGAAGCATTGATCCCACGAACAGGAGCTTGGTTTTCTGAAATAAAATCTCCAGCCACTGTTTTCCTGTATATTTCTTCATTTTCATTTTGCCTCATTTTATCTGTCCAACTCTAGCCATGAAAAGGGTACACAAATAATATCATATTTTGCAACAATCTTGGGAGAAAATGTTAGATTTTTTTTTAATTTAGCTGTTTCATATTTTTACAGTAAAACCAGTAAAACTCCTCAAGCTGAATTGTGATAAGATACTTTGTTAGCCATGCATCATTCCACTGCCCATTCACATTAAATACTACTTGAAAACACCTTTTGAGCAACCACAATGAGCAATTTTATATGGAAATAATACAATCACAGAAAGGTTCCCGCAAGGAGGTCATTAAGCCATTTGAGTCTAGTTTAATTAAAGAGTACACCAATTAGTTCCACTCTGATACACACAATGGGTTGAATAGTCTTCTCCCCTGTTATAACCATTATATGATACTAAACTTTCAATTCTCTATAGTTCTGCCAAACATCCCTGTCAAACATCCCAATCGAATCTGCTTCTGCTATACACTCTGCTACTTCAGCATCAGCACATTCCACATCCTTAACACCTACTGTTTTAAAAAAAATGCTTCTTTATGTCATCTCAGTTCTTTTGCTTCTTACTTTCCTTTTATGTCCTCTGGTTTCTCTCCAATGACTGTCTCCAATGAATATATTTAATAAAATAAAAACCTTCAACAAACCCTTTCACATCCTCTGTTCCAATGATAATATTACTTACTTCTCAGATTTATCTAAATAACTCAAATCTCACATCCTAGAATCATTCTAGTAATTTCTTTAAATATCTTTTTAAGTGTGGTTCCCAAAATGCGATCAAACTCCAGTTATGGAGGAACAAATTTTGTTTATAAAGGTTAACCTTGACTTCCCTTCTACATAATAGATAATTGAACCACGTACAATGTCTCCAAAATGAAGACAAGATAAAACCCAGGGTCCCATTTAACCTGCCTATCCACTTTTAATAATTTAGACACATATACAGTAAGCCCAGATTTGGAAAAATGAGTGCAAGAGCAGGGAGGTTATGCTCCCACTACAAAATATTGGCCAGATTTCAACTTGAGTGCTGCTGCAGTTCTGTCAGCACACTAAAGGAGAGACGTAATAGTGCTGGAGAGGGTACAGGGGATATTGCCTGGGATGGAGAGCTTTAGTCATGAAAAGAGACTAGAGAGGCCTAGTCTGTTTAAAAGGGGAAATGATTGAGTATAGAATGTTATGACTGGTACAGAGTTAGGTTAAGGGATTAGAGATATTTAGGGAATCTGAGTTGGACCTTTTTCATCCAGAGAGTTGCGAGTAACTTGAATATACCGATGGAAGCGGAGACTTGAATCGCCCAGGCATAGAGCCAAATGCTGGAAGATGGGATTAATATGGATGGGTGCCCAGTGGAGTGGATATGATGGGCCTAATGGCCAGCTTCATGCAGTATGATTCTTCATGTTACCACTCTTTTCATATTCCTTTCAGAACGGTGTCTTCTAATTTATGTTTCCTCGCCTCATTTGTCTTGTCAAAACATAGCACTCTGCATTTTCATCTGCCATATGACTGGCCTGTATTCTTTTGCTTTATTACTACGTTCTCAGAATTCACTTAATTTCCAGGTATCATATCACCTTCTAGTCCAGATCGACATATAATAAGGAAAGAAAGGAAAGTCACTGGACCAACCTTAGAAACACAATTATACGGTAAGATAGAACTTTATTTATCCCAGGAGGGAAATTGATCTGCCAACAGTCATAAAACACAAAATACATGAAACATGAAATTAAAGTGATGAGTGGAAAGGATTGGGGATGTGCAAAGATTAGGGAGGGGAGTCAGTCTACCCCACGACAGAAGAGTCTTATGGTTAACCCTTATGGTTGGAAAAATAAATGTTCACTACTACACTTTGTCTTCTTCCATTTATGCAATTCAGCTTTGACTTTTTTTATTTAGAGATACAGCTCAGAAACAAGCCCTTCGACCCACCGAGTCTGCACCAACCAGCGGTCCCCGCACACTAGACTTATCCTACACATTAGGGCCAATTTACATTTTTTAACCAAAGCCAATTAACCTACAAACCTGCACGTCTTTCGAGTGTGGGAGGAAACCAGAGCACCCGGATAAAAACCCACGCTGTCACGGGCAACAAGTACAAACTTCATACAGGCAGCACTTCTATTCAGATCGAACCAGGCTCTGGCACTGTAAGGCAGCAACTCTACCTATTAAGCAGTCCTAGTCATACAGCGTGGAAACAGGCCCTTTGGCCCAACTTGCCCACACTGACCACCTACAGTACACTCGTAGGTCAACCTAGTCCCACCTGCCTGCATTTGGCCCATATCCTTCTAAACCTATACTATCCATGTACATGTCCAACTGTATTTTAAACATTGTGACAGTACCTCATCTACCTCCTCTGGCAACCTGCTACCCTTTGTGTAAAAAATATGCCCCTCACCTCAGGTTCTTATTAAATCTTTCTCTCCCTCACCTTAAAACTATATCCTCTGGTTCTTGATTCCCCTACTCTGGGTTTAAGACTACGTGTATTTATCCTATCTAATCACATCATCATCTTATGCAAGATCACGCCTCATCTTCCTGCGCTCCAAGAAATAAAGTCCTAGCCTGCTCAACCTCACTCTAAAGCTTTGACACTCACATCCTGGCAACATTCTCATATGTAGCACGTTAGTACCTGCACTGATGTAAAGCACTTTGGTCAACGAGAGTTGTTTTTAAATGTGCTATAGAAATAAAATTGACTTGACTTGATAAATCTTCTCTGTACCCTTACCAGCATAACATCTTTCCTATAACATGGTGACCAAAACTGAACACAATATTCCAAATGTGGCCTCATCAATATATTGTATAACTCTAACATAACCTCCCAACATACTCTGACTGGTGAAAGCTAATGTGGCAAAGATTTCTTGACCACCTGTGTCACCACTTTCCGGGCAATATGTACCTACACTCCTAGCTCCCTCTGCTCTAGAACACCCCCCCCCCCAGAGCTCTGCCATTCACTATGTAGGTCCTGTCCTGGTTTGACTTTCCAAAATCCTACACCTCAAACTTTTCTGTATTAAACTCCATTAACCATTCCTCAGCCCACTTTCCCAACTGATCAAGCTCCTGCTGCAATTTTTGATAACCATCTTCGCTTTCTACAATGCCACCTACTTTTGTTTATCTGCAAACTTGCTAATTATGCCTTGTACATTCTCATCAAAATCATTGCAATAAACCACAAACAGCAAAGAGCTTAGCACTGATCCCTGAAGCACACCACTTGTCACAGGCCTATAGTCCGAAAAACAATCTTCCACCATCACCCTCTGCTTCCTTCCATGAAACCAACTCTCTATCCAGTCAGCAAGCTCTCCCTGGATCCTATGCAATCTTACTTTCCAGAGCAGCCCACCATGTAGAACCTTATCAAATGCCTTGCTGGTTCTTTACCATATGCTTTTTGAAAGCATCCACACCAAAACAACCACATTTCTCTTATTGGCCCTTTTTGTTACCTCATCTAAACCATTTATGAAGTTGCACGTTTTGCTTTTAACAAATCCATACTAGTCTTTCCTAATTAATCCGGATTTGTCTCAATGTCTCAGATTTTTATTTCCATGTTTCCTTATTGCAGAGGACAAACTAATTTGCTTATTCTCTTTGTTCAAATAAAACAAAACCTTGTCCTGAGGCATCATCCTAATTTTAAAGATTATGATCAATATCTCTGCAATGTCTCCACTCAGTAACATAGAATACATCCCATTTGGAATAGATGATACTCCATTTTCAGCAGAGTTACCTTTCTATGTCTTCGTCGATTTTAAGCCCATTCAGCTTCACAAATGCATCTTCTTCCCAAATAGCATAATTTGGTTAACCACTGATGTAAAATGCAACTAATAGCTCAGCTATACCCTTTGTCTCCATAAAGATCTCCTTTTTGATTTCTAATTTGCAGTCCCATGCTCCTCCTATCCATTTACTATTTCCATGTCTTCGTCCTCTTTTACGTGTTCTGCTAGTCTTTTTTCAACCCTCTATTTGATCCTCTAATTCTCTTTTTTTTAACATGCCCCAGACCTTCTTTAATTAGCCCAGTTCTCATGTTTAAATTCAATCTGGTATCTGTCAAGCTTTATTTCTATGTTTTATTCAATATCTGTAATTATTGAGAGTTCTGTCTGGCTCTGTCTATAATTGAACCACCCATTCCTTAAAAGTAGTCTGTTATTCAAGTACGTTTGCTTGCCAATCTTTGTTTCTAGATTACATGGTCAGATCAGTTCTCATGCCATGAAAATGATGTATTTGTATCTCAGTATTCCATATCCTGTTCATAGCAATGCTAATACTTAAGATAGTAGGACCGTTATTCCCTAAATATTCACCACTGATACTTGCTCCACTTAACACACTTCGGAAGATGTTCAGGACAGGTTTTTTTTTACAGAGGGTGGTAAGTGCCTGAATCGCACGGTTGGGAATGGTGGTTGAGGCAGATAGGATAATGGCATTTAAGAGACTTTTGGATTGGCATATGAATATGCAGGGAATGGAAGGATATGAATTACATGCAGGTACATAAGAGATGGAATTGGTATCACGCTCAGCAACATTACAGTGCCCCCCATAATGTTTCAGTCAAAGACCCATTATTTATTTATTTGCTTCTTGTACTCCTCATTTTGAGATTTGTATTAGAAAAAAATCATATGTGGTTAAAGTGCACATTGTCAGATTTTAATAAGGGCCATTTTTATACATTTTGGTTTCACCATGTAGAAATTACAGCAGTGTTTATACATAGTCCTCCCATTTCAGGGCACCATAATGTCATGTAAATGAAAGTAGTCATGTTTAGTATTTTGTTGCATATCCTTTGCATGCCTTTGCATGCAATGACTGCTTGAAGTCTGTGATTCATGGACATCACCAAGTGCTGGGTGTCTTCTCTGGTGATGTTCTGCCAGGCCTGTATTGCAGCTATCTTTTGCTTATGCTGGTTTTGAGGGCAAGTCCCCTTCAGTTTTCTCTTCAGCATATAAAAGGCATGCTCAATTGGGTTCAGATTGGGTGATTGACTTGACCAATAGAAGCATAATGAATTCTGAAGTGTATACATCCTATCAAGTTCAAACAAATGCCTCTAAACTCATTGGTCAGCGGTTCATTCTACAGCAAGACAATGATCCCAAACATACTGCTAAAGCAACAAGAAGTTTTTCAAAGCTAAATAATTGTCAATTCTTGAGTGGCCAATTCAATCACCCGATCTGAACCTAATTGAGCATGCCTTTTATATGCTGAAGAGAAAACTGAAGGGGACTAGCCCCCAAAACAAGTGTAAGTTAAAGATGGCTGCACTGACGGCCTCCACAGCATTCTGTGGCAATGAATTCCACAGATTCACCACCCTCTGACTAAATACATTTATCCTCTTCTCCTTCCTAAAAGAACATCCTTTAATATTGAGGCTATGACCTCTAGTCCTAGAATCTCCTACTAGTGGAAACATCCTCTCCACATCCTCTCTATCCAAGCCTATCACTACTCTGAATGCTTAAATGAGATCCCCCCTCATTCTTCTACACTCCAGCGGGTATAGGCCCAGTGCCAACAAACGCTCATCATAGGTTAATCTACGAATTCCTGGGATCATTCTCGTACACCTCCTCTGGACCCTCTCCAGAGCCAGCACATCTTTCCTCAGATATGGAGCCTTACCAGCGCCTTATAGAGCCTCAACATAACATTTTTTTAATATACAGGCCCTCTTGAAATAAATGCTAACATTGAGTTTGCTTTCCGATTCAACTTGCAGATTAACCTTTTGGGAATCCTGCACCAGCACTGACAAATCCCTTTGCACCTCCGATTTCTGTATTCTCACCCCATTTGGAAAATAGTCTACACCTTTGTTCCTACTACCAAAATGCATGACTCACACTTTACTACACTATTGTGTGTCTTTCTGCTTTTTTGGTATGACTGCATGGCAAATCAAATTCCTTGTATGTTCTCACATAGTTGGCTAATAAATTATTTGTATCTTGTATCTACTGTATATTCCATCTGCCACTCTTCCAATTATGCAAGATTTTTTTTCCATTGCTGATCCCTATGCCCCAGCCAAATCCTCCATTACAGTATCCCCACAAGGAATGGCCCCAGCATCCACCCAGGCTTGTATAATCACATTATTGATATCCTGAATTTTAAACTACTATAGTAAAACTCCATTAATCTGGCTGCTCAATACTTCAATGGTGCTAGACCAACAGATCTACTAGACTACTGGATGTTATTTAATTCACTTATTCATAATTTGTTACCAGTAGTATGATAAATTAACCCAGTAGGTTTAAAGGGAGCATGGAAATGAGTGCCCCTGCGTTTTAAAGGGAGCCGGGTGCTGAATTGGATTTAACAATCAGATAGAAGATGATCAGAATGTCATTGGAATTCTTTAATTTAGTCATTCATTTTTAGTAATTTTAGGCTGTTTTTTCCACCAAGAATTCTGTTATTTTTCCTGTTCCCTCATAGAATGTCCATCTGCCAGATAGGTTGCTGAAATGGTGCACTGGAAATTTACTCCAATCTTTCTGCCAATTCTGCCCTCTAGTTAGCCAAGAAATAAAAAGCAGCACAATTTGACAACACCACATATCCCCTTAACTTATCTTAAGGCGCCCCGGTCATGAATGCAGATAGTATGATATAATCCAAAATCATTTAATTGCTGAGTGTGACGATGTTTCAGTTCTTGAAACACTATCGTTTTTCACAGTTTAACTTTATAATATTTTCAGAATGCAGCCAAAAACAAAATTTCCAACAGGTATTTTTAGTATAAACTAGACCAAGGGGGACCCGTTGGGTCCCGTCCGCTCAGCGATTGCGGGGCTGGGGGTGGGGGGGGGGGGGGGGGGGGGTTGCGGTGTCACGCTCGTTCACGCAGGCGTCCTCGCTCGTTCTTTCTGCGCATTTTAAAGAACGGGGGTGGGGCTGACTTAACTCATGCAAAACAGTAGATGTTTAATCCAGAGGCGGGCGGGGAGGAGGGGGAGGGACTCAGACCCAGAGAAACAATAAAATTCAATGCTATGAAAAAAGGAAATAAACAATGCTTTAGTCCAGCGGGGGGGTGGGGGGGGGGGGGGGGGGGGGGGGGGGGGGGGGCAGCTGGCAGGTGGGCTTCGATTGGTAGGCATGTGGGCATTGTGACATCAGCAGCTGGCAAGTGGCGATTTCTTTTTTTTAAATGAGTTTTGTGAACAATTTTATTCAAAATCTGGGGAATTATTTTTTCCAGGAGTGGATTTCTGAACCGAAATATGTAAAAATCTCCCCGTTTTTGCATGGTTTTCGAGGAAATACATTTCAAGGGCAAAATGACACACACCCACACACACAGAGAGTTTTAAAAGTATACTAGACCAAGTGCAGTCCCGTTGGGCCTGTTCCCCCAACGCATGTTTGCGCGGGGGGGAGGGGGGCGGGGCGGTATGCGGCGTCACACACACTAACCACCCTCCTACACACCCACTAACTACCCCCCTTGATATTATATTAATATTATGAAATTGCTCCTTTTACCCCATAACCCTATCCACTGACGCATAGCCCCCAACTCTCAGGCGCGTCTAGAGAGGGAGGAGAGGGTTAGAGAGTGTGGGCAGAGAGAATGGGGAGAGACAGAGAGAGGCAGAGACAGAAGGGCAAGAGAGGGAGGGGGAGAGAGGGAGGGGGAGAGAGAGAGAGCGGGGGGGGAGAGAGAGAGGGGGGGGAAGAGGGAGGGGGAGAGAGGGGGGAGAGAGAAGAGAGGAGAGAGAGAGAGAGCGGGGAGAGAGTGAGAGAGAGAGAGAGGGGGAGTGAGAGAGAGGGGGAAGGGAGAGAAATGGGTAGAGAGAGGGGGAGGGGGAGAGAGATGGGGAGAGAGAGAGGGGTGGGGGAGAGAGATAGAGAGAGAGGTTGGAGAGAGAGAGAGATGGGGAGAGAAAGAGAGAGGTGGGAGAGAGAGGAGGGGAGCGAGAGATGGGGAGAGAGAGAGAGAGGGAGAGATGGGGAGAGAGAGGGGAGAGAGAGGAGGGGAGAGAGAGAGGAGGGGAGAGAGAGAGAGAGAGAGAGAGAGAGGAGAGAGAGGAGAGAGAGAGAGAGAGAGAGAGAGAGAGGGGGGGGGGAGAGAGAGAGAAAGGGGAGGGTGGGGGTCGCAAGGTTTTTTTCAAAGGACTTGCGAGTGGTGCGACTGGCAGCGCATTGGATTTGCGGCGTAAGGGAGGGAGGGGCGTGACTTCACTTGCTGCGGCGGGTTTCCCAGAGGGAGTAATGGCCGCGAGGGCCATTTTCTCATCGTGTGCCCCTCGCGACAATAACTGCCTCCACCGCCATGTTCTACCATCGGGCGAGGGAGACGGAGAGGATTCAGAAGCAAGCCGGTGGCTGGCTGTAACCTGCTGTGACCTCCCAATCTGCAGAACGCTTGTTCTTTCTGCGCATTTTGAAGAAAGGGGGGGGGGGGGGGGTTTGCAGTGGGCGGCCAGGCGTGGGAGTCCAGCTGTGGGAGGCGTGGCGCGAGCATACTTGGGCTGGGAATGGGCAGTGGCGTGACTTCACAAAATAAACCAGATGTCCTCGGGATCTGAAGAACCTGCTCATTCTTTCAGCGCATTTTAAAGAAGGAGGGGGGATGGGTGACTTAACTCGTGCAAAACAGCAGATGTTTAATCCAGAGCCGAACCGGGGGGGGGGGGGGGGGGGGGGGGGGAGGACACAGACACAGAGAAATGAAAAAATTAAATGCTATGAAAAAAGAAATAAACAATGCTTTAGTCCACAGCTGCGGGGGGGGGGGGGGGGGGGCAGGAGGCAAGTGGGCCTCCATTGGTGGGCATGTGGGCATTGTGACGTCAGCTGCTGGCAAGCGGCGATTTTATTTTTAAAGTGAATTTTGTGAACAATTGTATTGAAAATCTGGGGAAATAATTGATCACATTTAGAGATTTCTGAACTCATAAGGTAAATCCCAACCGAAAAATCTCCCCGTTTTTGCCTCTGGTTTTCGAGAAGATATGTTTCAAAGGCAAAATGACACACACGCCCACACACAGTTTTAAAAGTATATATAGATAGATATGATAACCGAAGAAGCAGGTAACCATAACTTTAATTTAAATTCTACCAAAACACTCATAAAAAACATTAACGCAAGAGTCAAGTTACACTCAGGACAATTTAGAAGCTTGTTGTATTAGAAGGAAAAAACAAAACAATAAATACTATAATGAAACAGAAAATGCTGGAAATACTCAGAAGATCAGGCAGCATCTGTGGAGAGAGAATCAGAGTTAACATTTCAGTCCGATAAAAATCACACAATATGAACTCTAGGTATGGGAGTCTTAGTTATGATCTGCTAAGAGAAAGGAATGACCTTTGAGAGCAGTCACATATACAGTGGCTTGCAAAAGTATTCATACCCCTTGAACTTTTCCACATTTTGTAACGTTACAACCACAAAGGTAAATGTATTTTATTGGGATTGTATGCGACAGACCAACACAAAGTGGTGCATAATTATGAAGTGGAAGGCAAATGATACATGGTTTCCAAATTTTATTACAAATAAAAAACTGAAAAGTGTGGCGTGCAAATGTATTCAGCCCCACTGACTCAATACTTTGTAGAACCATCTTTCGCTGCAATTACAGCTGCAAGTCTTTTGCGATATGTCTCTACCAGCTTTGCCCATCTAGAGTCTGAAATTTTTGCCCAATCTTCTTTGCAAATTAGCTCAAGCTCAGTCAGATTGGATGGAGAGCGTCTGTGATCAGCAATTTTCAAGTCTTGCCAGAGATTCTCAATTGGATTTAGGTCTGGACTTTGACTGGGCCATTCTAACACATGAATATGCTTTGATATAAACCATTCCATTGTAGCTCTGGCTGTATGTTTAGGGTCATTGTCGTGCTGGAAGGTGAATCTCCGCCCCAGTCTCAGGTCTTTTGCAGACTCTAACAGGTTTTCTTCCAAATTTGCCCTGTATTTGGCTCCATCCATCTTCCCATCAACTCAGACCAACTTCCCTGTCCCTGTTGAAGAAAAGCATCCCCACAGCATGATGCTGCCGCCACCATGTTTCACAGTGGGGATGGTGTGTGCAGGGTGATGTGCAGTGTTAGTTTTCTGCCACACATAGCGTTTTGCATTTAGGCCAAAAACTTCAATTTTGGTCCCATCATACCAGAGCACCTTCCTCCACATTTTTGCTGTGTCCCCCACATGGCTTGTGGCAAACTGCAAACAGGACTTCTTATGGCTTTGTTTCAACAATGGCTTTCTTCTTGCCACTCTTCCATAAAGGCCCGATTTGTGGAGTACACGACTAATAGTTGTCCTGTGGACAGATCCTCCCACCTGAGCTGTGGATCTCTGCAGCTCCTCCAGAGTTACCATGGGCCTCTTGGCTGCTTCTCTGATCAATGCTCTCCTTGCCTGATCTGTCAGTTTAGGTGGACGGCCATGTCTTGGTAGGTTTGCAGTTGTGCCATACTCTTTCCATTTTCAGATGATGGATTGAACAGTGCTCCATGAGATGTTCAAAGCTTGGGATATTTTTTTTTAACCTAACCCTGCGTTAAACCTCTCCACAACTTTATCCCTGACCTGTCTGGTGTGTTCCTTGGGCTTCATGATGCCCAAGAAACATTGTTTGTTCAGTAATGTTCTCTACCAAACCTCTGAGGCCTTCACAGAACAGCTCTATTTATACTGAGATTAGATTACACACAAGTGGACTCTATTTACTAATTAGGTGACTTCTGAAGGCAATTGGTTGCACTGGATTTTATTTAGGGGTATCAGAGTAAAGGGGGCTGAATACTTTTGCACGCCACACTTTTCAGTTTTTTATTTGTAAAATAATTTGAAAACCATGTATCATTTTCCTTCCACTTCACAATTATGCGCCACTTTGTGTTGGTCTAGCACATAAAATCCCAATAAAATACATTTACATTTGTCGTTGTAACGTGACAAAATGTGGAAAAGTTCAAGGGGTATGAATACTTTTGCAAGCCACTATATTTCTAACACAGTAAAGTATTAAAGAGGAAGCCTTTCAGATCAGCTCCCCTGGACATTGTGAACCACAGACTCAGATGTGGAATTCACATTTCTTTCTATTACTTTCTGATATTAACTAATTCACAAGCACTTGCTGCTCTCTAAAAAAAATAAAGCTTCATTACTCCCCACGTTTTCTATGACACTGGTTAGACATCTTCCATGGATAAAGTTTCTCCTGAAATCATGATGTGACAGGAAAAATTATGCCTTCTCAGTTTAAACTTGTTTCACCATTATCCAATTTGATCATGTTTATGGTACATTTTGATGGAATTGTTAAAACTGTTCATTTAAATTTCCATTACTTCATATGAGTAAGATCCCTACCATCTCGTTTTGTTTGAGCAATGTAGGGATAGGTTTTTTTTGGTCAACAATGTAGTGCTGTAGTGCTAACCAGGCACTAGTATTGCTTATTGTTCCTCCTTCCTGAGTCAGTTCCATTCATCAGCTAGGAGCTACATTGGAGTGTTTTTCAATAATTGATGCACATCTGGTTAAAGAAGATGTAGGTACATTGCTGTCAGCTCAAAACCCCAATGAATGCCTGTGATAAACTGTTTAAGAGACTTTATGACAGCTAATGGAACAACGTAGCATACCTCTGATGAAAACAGAAAAACATGGAAATACTCAAGCGTTTAGGCAACATCAATATAAGATTAATGTTTCTTTTAGATGACCCTTCATCTGGAATTATCAATAGGAAACATTTGGAGATCAAGTAAGTTTTAAGATGTAGAAAAATGCAGGAGGGAAAGAGAGAATAACATAGAATGGCTGTGAAGTATGAAAAGCAAGAGACAATAAATAAAAAGAGTCATAGTTCAAGGTGAAAGCAGGTTTCTAAAGCAAACAACTGCCAGACTGGGGTTGGCACGTGCAAAATAATTATGGAAAATTACAGAGGAATGTTGAATAAATGCTAGAAATATGAAATAAATACATCATTCATATAAAACTGATAAACAATGTCCTGAACACTAACTGAAAGTTTAGTTGTTCTCTCTAGAATTTACAAGTATCATTTAAATACAATGGATTTTGAGACAATGGTGGTGGGTAACATGCGATTTCTTGATCATATCACGGTCTTTTCTGAGGACTCTGATTTGAACCGTGGAAAAAGCTTGAAATTCCTTAGACAACAGGCATATTTAGTCAGCTATTTTTATCCAGTGATCCAATTAGCAACTCTGTGTAAAGTATTTTTGTTCAACTTAAAGAAATAATTACACGAGAACCCAAAATAATAGTTAATTCCCCATATCAACATCTGAGGTATGCTTTACAAAATTGTATTCCTTCGTTTTTATGCCAGCAGGTAACAGGGGAATATTTTCTTATATGCGAACGTATGGACTTTACCTGTTAAAACAGCGGGGAATAATATTGTCTCACATCCGGGAACTTGGCAATGTGACGGCAACGTGACGCTGCGTGGGAAATTTAGAATATTCAAACGGCAGACAGGAAGACTGCCGCGTCCATTTTTGGTATTAAATTTTACGTGGAAGTCCTAGCTGAGATGTTAAAAAGATGTCTGATAATGGATAATTATAAACAATATTGACTGTCCTCTTTCGGGAGATACGACATTATATTGCCTCATAGTTCCATACTTCGACTCGGCAATATGATCTACTTCAGGCAATATATGTCTCCCCTCAAGGCCAGTCAATATAATAGTTAATGTATCACTGTTAAGTATAGTTTGTTCATCACAAATATTGATTATAAATGAAGACATTATTACTCTAGCAATAATTAATAATCACTTTGCAAACAAGGCAGAATTCAATAGTCAGAGAGCATGAAATAGGCCCTTCGGCCCAACGCCCATGCCAGCCCAGATGCCCCATCTACAATAGTCCAACCTGGCTGCATTAGGCTCGGAACCCTCTAGATTTTTCCTATCCACATCCAAATGTATTTTAAATATTGTTATGCTTTCTGCCTCAACTACTCCTCTGGCAGCTTATTCCATATACCTACCTCCCTCTATGTGAAAATGTTGCCCTTCAGATTCCCATTAATTCTTTCGCCTCTCGCCTTAAACCTATGTCCTCTGGGTAAAAGTCTCTGTGCATCTACCCTATATTTTCCTCCTCATGATCTTTTACACCTTTATAAGATCACTTCCCATCTTCCTATGCTCCAAATAATAGTCCTAGCCTGTCGAACCTCTCCCTTAAGTCCTGACGACATCCTGATGAATCTTTTCTACACTCTTTCCAGCTTACTAACATCTTACGGCAGGGTGACCAAAAGTGAATACAATACTCCAAATATGTCCTCACCAGCGCCTTGTACAGTTATAACATAACATCCCAAATTTTATACTCAATACCCTTCCACCATCACACTCTGATTCCTTCCATGAAGCCAATTTTCTACCCTGTCAGCCAGCACTCCCTTGATCCCATAAAATGTTACCTTCCAGAGCAGCCTACCATGTGGAACCTTGTCAAATGCCTTCAGAATCTTATTTTAACTGTATTTTTTAATTTAATGTGTAAAATTAGCAAGAGATTCTCAAAAGCAACAGAATTAACTAAATGATATTACAAGGCAAGTGATCATCGTAAGCTCCTGGTAAAATTTTGCGTTTTTACTTACCTTATACCTCAATTAAATGTATATTTGTTATTCATTTAAAGAAAGCTTATACCTTAAAATCCCTGGTAATTTCATGCCATTCTTCTTTGGTGAAGTTTGCAGCAGTTGCTGGCAAGTTGCTTTTACGTAGGGCTCGACTTTTGGGATCTAGCTCTTGAACCTTTTTTTCACAAAATGCTATGAGATCAGGATAAATTCCCTCCTCCCCTGACCTTGAAAGATATACACAAAAAGAGTATGAAACATACATTTTGAATGTAAGTTAAATCACTACTGCAAAATTGCATTAATACACGTTAAAGGCAGGAGAAAAAATATATACTAGCTGACATGATTTTGATTGAATATTAATTTATTACAATTCCCAAATAAATTCTTCATCGTTGAGCATCATAATTGCATTTAAGAAGCAGCAATGTATGAGAGGCAACACTTTGGTGGGCTAGATCTTGAACACAATGAGACAGAATAAAGAAGATAGAAGGCTCATGGAGTGTAGACAAGTAGACAACAACTTATCCCTGAGCATGCAGGATAGATCGGGTGGAGGCGAGAGAAATAACAGCCCCTCTGCCTATATGACCCTCACCTGCACCTCACCTGCACCCAGTTTGGTAAAAAAAACCAATGCAAATGAGTTTTAAAAATGTGCAACATGTAACTCATTGGCTCAAAGAAGAGAAATATTTGTTTAATTTATTAAAGAGTGAAATTTTAGGTGTTTCTATGCTAAAACCTGTTTATCTTTAAAATCAAATCGAATAAGGCTGTAAAATAAAAGGGTGCTATAGCGAAGCAGAGCTATGTGGGATAGTGCTAAGCAAGCTATATCTGTATACACATATATCTGGCAACATTGCACATCATACTTCAAAATAGGAAATATATCATGGGTGTGTACCTTAACACTATCAAAATTTTTTCCAGATACTTCACATCAGTGCATTTCTCTATGTAGCTGTAATCCAAGTGTTCAATGGGTAGGTTATATGTCTTGGTGGTTCCTTGATACATTGGAGGGGCATCTGATTTTGAGCTCATTGCTGGAAAGAATAAGTTTTGTCCTCCAATATCGTGTGTTATTTTTACCTATAATGGAAGTTCACAATCAAGGTCACAAAAAGGCAAATACACAATAGAAAAAGGAAATATTTAAAATACTTTTGCTTAACACTTAATAAGTCTTAGATTTATGATTAACATTTTAACCAAAATAACTGGGGCATCCAGCATATAGGATCTACAAATCAAGTAATAAAATCAAATCAGGATGGTTAATGTTTTCATGTTTTATACATTTTTATAGCTAAACATCCTTGCTTTGAATTTCACAGAACTTATCTTGCACCTCTTCAATTTAACAAAGGGTCTATTGTTTGGTGCAGATGTGTTGGCTTCAGCTTCAATTGAATATGATACGTACAGAGACCAAAAATCAACCTTCAATTTGACCTTCACAATGACCAGGTACTCTAATCTCTTAAAGGGTCAGACCAATCTCTTCCTACCTACTCTTCCCTCCATGTACCCCACCCCCGCCAGGCCCGAACCTACCTCCTGGACCTGCCATTTTATATTGTTTTCACACAACCATCAATTTATCCTATCGACCTGTCAAACTATCCCATGCACCACCATTTAACATATGCCTGTTTATGTAGCCTTGTTATAACACTTCCATAATGTTATACCATGTAAATTAGTTGCTGATAAATTTGCAACAGGCCCATAGCTAATAATCATTGTTGCATCTCGTTTGCCCATGAGATTGCACTACAATTTCTCGAATCAAGATAGTCTTATCATTAGTGACACCGAAAAATATCGGAATTAATATTGGGATCTTTGTATCATCATGCATATTAATAGCATGAAAGGAGGCGAAAAAATATATGTATATATTCAATTTGCAGATGATACTGATTTGGGCAATACAGGTAGCTTATACTGATAGGTTTTGCAAATGTAACTTTGTAACACTGGTTATTATTGACGGAAATGTTAACTCTGTTTCTCTTTCCACAGATGTTACCTGACATGCAAAGTTTTCCAGCATTTTCTGTTTTTATTTCAGCATCTGCAGATTTTTTTAAAACATTCACAATGTGGCAACTTTAAATAGATTCTCATTGACCATTGAATTGGCAGATTAAGATTTATACAAGGAGTTTGAAATCACACATTTTGGTTCTAAGAAAAAACAAATAAAGTAAATAATACTTCCTTTAATGAGAGATAGAGAAGTGTCAATGAATAAAGGAATTTAGATGTCAATGTATAATGGTAACTGGAAGCTAATATTAAAGGTATTACAGTTGATCATAAAGCTAAGACAATGTTAACCTTTATATTAAAAGGATGGATTCAAAAGTGAGGAGCAGAAGTTCAATGTTATGAAACTAACAGTTTCCCAACTACAGCTTTCATATTTGGAAATGACACCTTAGGAAAAATTCCTACTCTTAAAAGGTTAAATTATATACACTTTGTCATAACTGTTTAAATTTCTTTGAGACTAAAATGCTGATGGTCGAATTGATCAACATGCTTAATTTGATCATTTTTTTAACCGATAAAGAAACTGAGAAACTATTTCTTCTGGTGTCAAAATCCAGATTGAGACATAAAATCATAGCCATGTGATATATCAGTAAAATCAAGCATTTAGTTGAAAAATCTCAAACTATCTCATCAACAACTTGCACTATTGAAGTTCCCAAAATGCAATAGAACATACCAAAATATTTTACAAGATACACAACAATAATAATATAATTGCTGAGAGAAAATCACAAAAGAAGATTCCAGGCTAAAGGAGTTAGGTTTTAAGAAGCAACTTCCACTCCAACAGTGCCTAACTTCATGTCATGATTATTCGTGCCAAGGCAACTGGAAACATATACAGCAGTGACAGACTGATTCAAACTAAAATGTGTAAAAGACCTGAATAAAAGGAGGCGAAAAAATGCAAACACTTTTTTGCACTAGAAGAGATTATTGAGAAGAGGCTGAATGAGGCTGTGAGGGATTGGGAAATAAAGGTTAGGATTTTATAACTAAAGCATTGACAGGCAAAGAGCTGGCATAGATCAGCAAGCAATGAAGCTTGGAATGAATTAAGACATTGGAAGCAGACTTTTGATATATGCCAACATTAAATAAAATAGTAAGAGCAAGGTCAGGCTGACCAGTACAGGAATAGTCATGCATAACTTGGGTTAACAAGGGGAAGGAAAGGTGTTTCAGCAGCAAATAAACTAAGGTATCTTTGGGTAGACAAAAATGCTGGAGAAACTCAGTAGGTGAGGCAGCATCTATGGAGCGAAGGAAATAGGCGACGTTTCGGCTTGAGACCCTTCTTCAGACTAATAAATAATAAATAAACTAAGGTAGCTTTGGGATTAGGCACTGTTGGTGGAAGTAGGCAGTATATGATACATCAGATAGGTTGTAAGTTCGGCTTCGGGACAAACTACAAACTGCCCGGGTTACTTGGGCTTTGTTTTGTTTTTACACTATATTATAGCGAGCCACGCATGTGAATCAAAGTGACCTTTATTAAGGCAATACAGAGAACAGGACACACGCAACTAGGGACAGCTTTTCCCAGGGTTTAGAATATATACCAGGGCACATCCCCTAACCACGTGACGACTCCTTCCCATCAAACACAGTCACGTGACCCTGCCCGCCCAAGTGCCGAGGGTTCGCTCAGTAAGTGGCCTAAACACCAGGTGGCGCCACAGGACTTCCCTCCAGAACTGAGGCACGAAAACGAAACGGCAGACGAACGAGGCACTACCTCCTCACATCCACCAACAGGGATTGAGCCCGGAGGAAATCGGCGCCCAGGAACGGCTGGGAGACATCAGCAACTGTAAAAGTCCATGTAAAATGACAGGGGTCAATGATGAGTGGGACCGTACAAACCCCATACGTCTGGATGGGGCTGCCATTTGCCAGGGCTAGAGAGGGCCCCCGCTGACCGGAACTAGTGTCAACCCCCGATGGGGGCAAAACGCTAACCTCCGCACCCGTGTCAACGAGGAACCGTCATCCCGAATGTCGGTCCAAAGCGTAGAGGCGGAGTTTCTGGCCGGCAGCCGCAGTGACTGCTGGCGGCCGGCCCCGACGTTTCCCGGATTCCAGCAGGGTGGACAGGCCGTGGAACCCCAGCGCTGAGGATGGAAACACCAGTTCTACTTTACCGGTGTCGCTTGAGACCGGTTGCACAACCGAACCTCTGGTGGATACAGGGTCCAGTTGCTGGGCTTCCAAGGTACTGCCGACACCCAATCGATCGAAGTTCTGCTCTGCTGTTTGGACTGCCACAGCTCGTCCGCACGCTCCGCGAGCTGCAGAGGGTCAGCAAAATTCTCACCCGCAAGGCGCAGGCAGATGTCGTCCAGCATCTGCTCCAGGAAGGCATGTTTGAAGAGGAGGCAGGGCTGATGACCGTCCACTAGGGTAAGCATTTCACTCATCAGTACAGGCGGCTTGCGATCGCTGAGACCGCCCATGTGCATGATCCTCGTTGCGCGGTCGTGGCGGCTGAGCCCAAAGGTACAGAGGATGAGCACGTTGAGGCCTGCATACAGGTCCTCAGCCAGTGACGCTTGTTGGTAATGCACCAGGCGACCGGCCATCTCCTGATCCAGCGCGCTGACCACTTGGTGTCATCAGCTGTGATGCGTCAAATGTGGAACTGGGCCTCAGCCTACTGGTACCACACCTAAGCAAGACGGCATTCTGCTGGGCCAGATCAACGGCGATTGCTGGGGTAGATCATTGGCTACTTCCATTATGCAAATCCAAAATAACAATAGACAATAGGTGGAGGAGGCCATTCAGCCCTTCGAGCCCTATCTAGCTCTCTCTTGAAAGTATCCAGAGAATCAACCTCCACCGCCCTCTGAGGCAGAGAATTCCACAGACTCACAACTCTCTGTGAGAAAAGGTGTTCCGTCGTCTCCGTTCTAAATGGCTAACCCCTTATTCTTAAACTGTGGCCCCTGGTTCTGGACTCCCCCAACATCGGGAACATGTTTCTTGCCTCTCGCGTGTCCAAACCCGCTTAACAATCTTATATGTTTCAATCAGATCCCCTGTCATCCTTCTAAACCCCAGAGTGTACAAGACCAGCCGCTCCATTCTCTCAGCATATGACAGCCCCGCCATCCCGGGAATTAACCTTGTAAATCTACGCTGCACTCCCTCAACAGAAAGAATGTCCTTCCTCAAATTAGGGGACCAAAACTGCACACAATACTCCAGGTGTGGTCTCACTAGGGCCCCGTACAACTACAGAAGGACCTCTTTGCTCCTGTACTTGACTCCTCTTGTTATAAAGGCCAACATGCCATTCGCTTTCTTCACTACCTGCTGTACCTGCATGCTTACTTTCATAGACTGATGAATAAGGACCCCCAGATCCCGTTGTACTTCCCCTTTTGGGTAACATCACACTTATCCTCTTTAAACCGTTCTGGATCGTCGGGGTCACCACTATAGCGAGCCACGTGTTGTGAATCAAAGTGATCTTTATTAAGGCAATACAGAGGACAGCACACACGCGACTGGGGAGGGTTTCCCCAGGGTTCATAATATATACCAGGGCACACCCTTTAACAACGTGACGACTCCTTCCCTTCAAAAACAGTCCGGTGACCCTGCCAGCCCAAGTGCCGAGGGTTCGCTCAGTAAGTCGCCTAACTACCAGGTGGCGTCACAATATTGTTTTTATTTATTTATTATAATCTGTTGAGCACTGCGTTTACAAACCTGTTGTGCTGCTGCAAGTAAGAATGTCATTGTTCGGCTCTGGTACATATGACAACAATACATTTCCTAATAGCCAGGTTTGGCTTAAGGCTGTATAGACTCACTGCCCAAAGCTGTTGTACAGACTAAATACAAGGGTTTGTTGTACAGACCAAACACAATTATTTGCTGTTATTTAACTGATGAAAATTTCTGCTTGTACAAAATGTTAGGTTAGTACAGTCATTTTTAACAACTCAGATACAGCCACTAAGTCCTGATAAGCATTTGTGTGACAGAACTGACTGTTGCCAAAAAACACATGAACCCCTTACATTTTTGTACATTAACAGCATATAATAGCATATTGGAGCCGATAGTTCAACAGGAAATATCAATAATGTAGAATTAAGATGAAATACCATGACGTGGGTTTATCACCAACAATAGATAAAAATTAAAATTACCAATGTCCCAGCTACTTTTATTCCATATGCCTTTCAACTATTTTATTCACCTGACTCTAGCAACAGGACAAAAAAGTTGGTATGACTGCAAAGGTGAGTTAAAATAGTTACATATTCAGCAAAATGCTCACGCCTACGCTTGGTCTTGCTGATGAAACAGAAGCCATATCAAGAGCACTGATGCAGTCGGTGAAGTTAAAGGAGGTTCATGTGGACCTCTGCCTCATCTGGAAGGGTGGCTGGATGGATTTTAGTAAATGAAAGCTTTGAAATTTGTGTTAGAAACATAGAAAATAGGTGCAGGAGTAGGCCATTCGGCCCTTCGAGCCTGCACCGCCATTCAATATGATTATGGCTGATCATCCAACTCAGTATCCCGTACCTGCCTTCTCTCCATACCCCCTGATCCCCTTAGTCACAAGGGCCACATCTAACTCCCTCTTAAAATATAGCCAATGAACAGGCCTCAACTACCTTCTGTGGCAGAGAATTCCAGAGATTCACCACTCTCTGTGTGAATTTTTTTTTTCTCATCTCGGTCCTAAACGACTTCCCCCTTATTCTTAAACTGTGACCTCTCGTTCTGGACTTCTCCAACATCGGGAACAATCTTCCTGCATCTAGCCTGTCCAACCCCTTAAGAATTTTGTACGTTTCTATAAGATCCCCCCTCAATCTTCTAAATTCTAGCGCGTACTTCTTCTTCTTCTGTCGTGTGACATACACAGCCTAAAGTTGTTGGACAACTTGTTCTATTTGATCTTCTGTTTGTGCACGTCGAGTTGATTGCATTAGTCGAAACAGGGCGGACGACGTGAAGGTTGCAATCTTCCACCCCCTAGCGAGTACATGCCGAGTCAACCCAGTCTTTCTTCAAATTAAAGTCCTGACATCCCAGGAATCAGTCTGGTGAACCTTCTCTGCACTCCCTCTATGGCAAGCATGTCTTTCCTCAGATTAGGAGACCAAAACTGTACACAATACTCCAGGTGTGGTCTCACCAAGACCCTGTACAACTGCAGTAGAACCTCCCTGCTCCTATACTCAAATCCTTTTGCTATGAATGCTAACATACCATTCGCTTTCTTCACTGCCTGCTGCACCTGCATGCCTACTTTCAATGACTGGTGTACCATGACACCCTGGTCTTGTTGCATCTCCCCTTTTCTTAATCGGCCACAATTCAAATAATAGTCTACTTTCCTGTTTTTGCCACCAAAGTGGATAACCTCACATTTATCCACATTATACTGCATCTGCCATGCATTTGCCCACTCACCCAACCTATCCAAGTCACCTTGCAGCCTCCTCACAGCTAACACTGCCCCCCAGCTTCGTGTCATCTGCAAACTTGGAGATGTTGCATTCAAGGTTCTGTAGAAGGGCTGGCTAATCAGGAAATTGGAGGCCAACTTTCAAACTGCATCCAAGCTGCTTCCTGTTGTGCCCAAACAAAAGATATTGACAATGGTGAGAGGAGATGTACTTGCTGAGAAGGTTCTGGCTTCTGTGAACAGAAGCCTTGGAAGAGGATGAGCTTCCTGAGAAATTGGTATTCTCTGCTAGCAGGAACTTCTGTGGGTAGCTGACATTCAAAGATTATATTGTTAAGACAGAATTGTAAAGGTTGTGTTTCTTGATTAACAATTTCGAATGTTTGTGATCAACAGTTTTATGATTGATAGCACAGGATGGCAAGACTATTGTACAGTGACAAGCATGCTTTGAATGGGTAGAGTTGTGATTGATACGTTAGACGTCATTGCTGCCATTCTGTATGAACATGTGACTATGTTTCCAAAACAGTATAAAAGACGCTGTATGTCCATTCATTAGAGTGATGGCCTAGGAGGAGTTAAGTATCTGCTGCATGCTTGACTTTGTATCTCCTAGCACTCTCGCTGGCTAAATTATCATTAAAGCTTGTATTGGTTTTACCTAACTTATTGTAAGTTGTCTGTTTTAAGAAAATGAACCGTAACATTCACACAAACATACCATCTAGTTCTATATAACACAATCTTCCCATATCTAGCTCTGCATTTATCTAGTTGGTGTCATGGCTCAAATAAGCGGTCCATTTTTCCCAGATCTCTCGCACAATTTCTAAACACCTGTTTTCGCTTCTTCATTCTGGGGTATTATGTGTAGATTGATGATTTAAAAAAAGAGTTTAATCAATTTTAAAATAAGGCTGTAACGTAACAAAATGTGGAAACAGTGAAGGGGTCTGAATACTTTCAGAATTCACTGTAGCCTTGCAAATTCTATCCTGTCATATATCTATCCAGCTCTATATCAAATGCTAAAATTAAATATCCTTTTTAAATATATTTTTAAATATCCTTCATCTGTAGTAATATTCTATGCAGTATCCACTCACTACATGTGGTAAAGCTTTCTTTACATGCCGCGTTTGGTTCTTTTGCCAATCAGCTTCATTCTACATGCAGTGGAATAAAAGCCAGTGCTGGAGAGATTAAAATCAGCAAAGTACACAACGTAAGATGTATATTTGTATTTCACATGAAAAGCATGTATTTCAGGTCAATTTCAGGAAAGTAGACAATGTAAGATCTGTAAATGTATTTCACATGAATAGTACATGTATTTCATTTTTCGACAAATAGAACCTGTCAGTTTAAGATGATGTAGCTAAAGGGGTGCGTATAGCAAGAAACCACAAAGTTAGAGCAATTGGAAGAACACAGCAACTTCAGCGGCGGTGCGACTCAGGTTGCAGCGGCCCCTACAGCCTGTCTGTCTCCTTTTTTATTTTTTGTCTAGTTAAATGTAGTTGTTCGTGTTTTTTTTGTACTGTTTCTAACGGTGGGGGGGGGAGGGGGAAACTTTATAAATTTCTTCCCTGCACGGGAGACCCGACTTTTCCCTGTTGCGTCTCCGTTGTCGTTGGGGCCTAGTACCGTGGAGCAGCCTCCGACCGGGACGACCTGGGGGCTCCAGTCGCGGTGCTGCGGACTTACCATCATGGGGCTGGCCGGCCTCGGAGCGTGGGGAGCGGTGGTGGCTCGCTGCTGCGGCCCGACTCCGGAGCTCCAGCTCCAGCCCAATTCCGGAGCTCCAGCTCCAGCTCCAGCCCAACTCCGGAGCTCCAGCTCCAGCTGCAGATTACTGCCGGTGGACTGTGATATCGGGAGCTCGCTGGTCCGGGTGGGAGACCGCTTTTCGGAGTTCCCGCAACACAACTTCTCCCGCCCGTGTCGCGGGGTTGGAACGACCCGGAGTGGGGCCGTACATCGCCCGGCGCGGCTTTAATGGCTGCGGGACATTCCAGCGCCCGCCGGGGGCTCCAACTTTGTGACTTTTGGGCCAGGAGCGGGGCCGTACATCACCCGGCGCGGTCGCAATGGCCGTGGGACTTAACATCGCCCACCTGGGGCTTCGACATCGGGAGAGAAATGGTGCGGGAGAGAGAGAAGACTTTGCCTTCCATCACAGTGAGGAGGAGATTCACTGTGATGGATGTTTGTGTAAATTGAATTGTTTGTATATTTTGTAGGAATTGTTTTGTTTGTATGGCTGTAGAAACGGAGTTTCGTTTGAGCCTCTCTGAGGTTCGAATGACAAGTAATAAAATCTAATCTAATCTAACTGGAAACGCAAAACAAAAACAGAAAATTAATTAATAGACTTAATGCAGGAAAGTGATAAGATTACAAATCACCCATGATCGTATTGCATTGCATTGCACGAGAGGCCGAATGGCCTGCTTCTATTTTATCTTATGTAACTGGATTGCTTTTACAAAGAAAGCAACACAAACTTTAGCATTGTTATAAATTCCTACCATCAGTGGCACTCTTGATCTGCTCACTGCCTCTGCGTGCAACACGAGAGGGTGTGGGTGGGGGGTTTAGTAAAATGCAGGTTTTTTATTGGGTGTCAGGGAGGGATTTCCTCATAAAACAAGCTTATGAGCAAATTTTGTTCTGTGATTCCGTTCGCGTTTTTATTAAAACATTGTTTAACTATTGAATCATTGGATGAAAATCAACAGATTAAAATGCCTTAAATCACGGATCGCAAGTTCAGGACACAGCAAAAGGTATATACTATTAGCAGTTTATTTAACATCTTATCTTGTTTTCGGTGTAATTTCATTTTAATCTGATGATGCAAAATATGTTATTTAGTCCCCCATATCGGCTGTGTCCAGTCTGTGCGAAAAATCATGGCGGCTACAATCCGATCTCTGTATCATAATCCAGGAACATCCACTGTCAAGATAATCAAAATCATTATATTTTGCACAATCATTTCATAAGAAATGATTGTGCAAAATATAGATGTGTAATTTTCTATCCATGATCAATATTTTCATACCCCACATCTGACAAAAAACTATGTACTGTGGAGGTTTTTAGTCAGATATTTAGTATGAAAATATTGATCATGGATAGACAATAACACTAAATATAGATAATTAGATGTTCTTATGACATGATTATGCAAAACATAATTATTTTGATTATCTTGAGAGTGGATGTTTGTGGATTTTGAACACATGTCTGTGCAAAACAGCCCTTTCCTGCTGCAGTGTTATAAACGAACAGAATAAAACATTATGGGAATTAAACATTTAATTCCTACTATTTGGCATAGAAATTCATTACAAAGTGAGATTTAAACATCATGTTATATTGTGAATTATTGTGTGAATTGGATCAGTTATTTGGATCCTTTGGTTATTAAAAAAAATATTGTTAGCCTTTTCTTAAGAATGCGATAGAGTTTAGATCTAGTAATTGAATTTAGATGAATTTAATTGACTTGATGATACTGATGAATATGAATTTTCTGTTGGGTATTTACTATTTGTTTTAACATTACTATAATATTAATGTTCTGATCTTGAGAATATCACATTTTTGAATTTTCAAGGCAGTCTGGGAGTTACTACTATTTCTGTCACAACGGTAATTTTTGTAATTTGCTACTTAATTAGATAATTAACTAATTATATACTTTAATTTCAGGCCATCCAAGTAAGATGTATCATATTTGTTTCAGAATGCTTCAATCTATAATAACTGAAAATGTCATTCAGTTCTCTTAATCTATGTATATAATTAAAAGTGTCATCTTGACCACTTCCTGTTTGCACTGTGCTTTGATTTTAGAAAAAACGCTAAAACATATGCAGGCACGTGCCGTCAGGGTAGGCAAGGTAGGCACTGCCTACCCTGACTAAAATTATGAAATGGCAATTATTAAATATAAATAGTAAAGGCATGGGAGAATTATGCCTATGTAAGAGACCGATCTCTTAGGTAGGCATAATTCTCCGTGCCTTTCATCCGCAGCACTTGTAATACGCGAAGCTCTGTGCAGCCCACGTGCCGTCACCGCTGCCTGAGCCGTCAGTTTCAAGGGGAGCTGAAGGCAGCTGAAATTCTGCCTTTGCAGCACTGCGCAGGCGCAGCAGCCCACTGCGCATGCGCAGCGCGAGTTTCTTGGCGGGATTTTCAAATATGGATTGCCATTATTTTAATAGTATCTCAGGAAACAAGGAGTGAAGAATGGACTTAATGTACCAATAACGTGGTAAGTGCATTTCTTGGTGCTTTATGTTTTAAAATGCTGTATTTCCCTGGGTGGGGGGAGATCTCAGTTCACAGTGTTTGGGGAGTCTAGCGCTGTGAAGGAGGGGATTGGGGTCAGTAACCCACTTCCCACGCTCTGGTCTGAGTGCAGATAAGTGAGACTAGTTGAGAGTAAGTGTTCGGCACGGACTAAAAGGGCCGAGATGGCCTATTTCTGTGCTGTAATTGCTATATGGTTTTATTGTGGCCGGGGAGTGATTCAGCTTGGGTGGCTGCCGCAGCACTCCGGGCACGGACAGCAGAACTGGCCGCCACTTCCGAGGAAGGAAGCAGCTCGGGTGACTGACTTTGAACGGCCGCTGGGACCCGACAGCAGAACCGGCTGCCACTTCAGCTGGTCCCCACTCACCTCTGGCTGTGCTCTCCGTCTGAACATCTCTCACCAGCCGCTCGCCGGCCGGCTTCCCGCAAATCTTTAAATTCCGACGTTCACGGGACCAGTTGAGGTTACTTGGCTATGGGAATTTAAGGATTTGCGGGACGCGAGTGATATGAGCGAAGCCGGCAAGCGGCAGGTGAGAGATGTTCAGACGAAGAGCACTGCCCGAGGTGAGCGGGCCAGCAGAAGGCGCTTGAAGTGGCAGCCGGTTCTGCTGTCGGGTTCTGGCGGCCGCTCGCACCCGAGCTGCTTCTATCCCCGGAAGTGGTGGCCAGTTCTGCTGTCCGTGCCCGAAGCGCTGCGGCAGCGGTGAGTGAGTTACTGATATGATCTCTGACCCCCTCCTTCTCAACACTCCTGCCCTCAATGCCAGTCCTGCCCCCCCCCCCCCCCCCCCCCCCCCCCCCCCGCCTGCCCACTCCTGAACGCAATTAAATTTCGTTCAGACCGAAAGGTCTGAATGACAATAAAGGATACATTGACTTTGACTCCCCACATTTTTAACCCCTGGCACAGACTCTCCACACGCTGTGAAAGGAACTCTCCCTCCAAATGGTCCCATGAATTAGTATTGTCATTCAATAAGATGACAACTGGTTCAAAGTCCCGGTGTGCTCCCATTTTTCCCACCATCTCTCCACCTGCCTTCATCCTCTGTCCCCCACCCATTCAGTAATTAAAAAATGAAGGAGATTGAGAAGCCTTGGGAAAATTGAATTGTTACTTATTTTTTATTTTTTACGAAAAGAACAATCTCCGCATGCGAGGTTTAAGATTTTTTTTAAAGCCCACTGACTGCCTACCCCGAGTAATTACTCACGGCACGTGCCTGCACATATGGCGGTGATTTTTTGGCCATCTTACTCAGGGTCCTCTTCCGCTGCGCAGGCCCCGAGAAATTTTCCCATCGGTGAAAAATAAGACTTATTAGTGTTTAAAAAATCTTGAGATTCTCTCTCCTGTCAATCACCGCCATGAAGGCCATGCCCCTTCCGGTGGGAGGGACTATAAAACCTGAATATGTGGGCGTGGCTCGGTCTGTCTGCAAGATGGCGAGGGAGAGGTCACGACTCTCTGTCTGAGCTGGGAAACTACAGAACACTATGCAATGGACTTAAATAAATGATTTGTCAGCCCTTAATGAAAATGAAATGAGTTGTTTGGCCTGCCCTGTGGTTGAAAGTGCAATGGCAATGGAAATGAAGTGAAAATGCAATGAGCTGTTTGGCTTGAGCCTGTCCTGTGCTTGAAAGTGCAATGGCAATGGAAATGAAGTTAAAATGCAATCAGCTGTTTGGCTTGAGCCTGCCCTGTGCTTGAAAGTGCAATGGCAATGGAAGTGAAATGAAAATGCAATGAGCTATTCGGCCTGCCCTGTGCTTGAAACTGCAATGCAATTGGAAATGAAATGAAATTATTTGTTTGGCCTGCCTGAAACCACTAATCTCGGCCCACAAGGCCACTATTAGCCGGGAAACCAGTCCCTTTTGCCCAAAATGCCCGTATTAGCCCAGGAGGCGCATTTTGGACAAAAGGCCTGTGCCAGGCCAGGAAAAGTCCAGAAAAAGTGCCTTTCATTGAGATTTCACAGATTTTTTTTAAAGAGCCCTTTCGGCCCATCAGGCCTGTACTAGACCAGGAGTCCCTTTGGCCCATCAGTAAGTATTCCCCCTGCAAGTATTAAACCTCACCCCAGTATTTTTCTCCCTCCCTTCATTTGCTCCCTGTGAGATCCAGGCCAGGATAGACTTTCATTCCCTTCATTGCTGTGATCTGCAGAAAAAGATCAAAAATGTCTAAAATTGATTCTCCACCCTCTCCCCCTTCTCTCTCACACAGAGTCTCTCACCTGTTTTGGACAGAATTTCTGCCAGTTTATCTGCCAGCCCACCAGGCCTGAGTGACTGAGCTGCCAGCCCACCAGGCCGGAGTGACTGAGATGCCAGCCCACCAGGCCTGAGTGACTGAGCTGCCAGCCCAGTCACCATTCGGCCCACAATGTCCATACTAGCCCCCTGGAAACCAGTCCCTTCAGCCCACAACACCCATACTAGCGCTCCAGAAAGCCCCCCTCCCCCCCCACTGGCCAGCAATATTGGAATTGGTGTTGAGGTGGAATATTGCGTTAGGGGACCAACCCTCCCATGTGAACATGGGACCCAACGGGTCCCACTTAGTCTAGTATATTACTAAAACTCTTATCTTGACCATTTCCTGTCTGCATTGTAATTAAATTTGCGCAAAAACGTTCCCCCATAGCGCTACGATTTTTCGCCACCATTCTCCTCTGCTGCAAGTCAAACAAGTTTTGTTCCGATCGGTGAAATTGTACAAAGGTTATGAAGGTTCCCCCTCCCCCACACCCCGCCTCCCTCACAGCCCCCATCCTCCACATCCCCCTCCCCCTCACAGCCCCCATCCCCCACATCCCGCTCCCCCACACAGCCCCCATCCCCCACATCTCCCTCCCCCACACACCCCCCCCCTCATACCCTCCTCCCCCTTACCTTCACACCCTCCCCCTACCCAGAGTGGTGGAACATTGGTTTGGGGGAATGGGTTGCGTTGGGGGAACAGGTGAGCGGTGGAATATTGCGTTGGGGAATGGGTTGCGTTAGGGGGGACCATGCCTCCCGTGTGATGCGTTGGGTCCCACTCAGTCTAGTTTTTAAGAAAGTTATGGGCTTTTATGTCAATTGACTTTCATCACAGCTTTTGTGTTAAGTTAATGGAAAAACAATAGGGAACAAGATGCTAATTTCCGAGCATGAGAATGACCATAACTTTTTTAATACTGAAGATATGAATGTGAATTAGGTATCAAATTAAAGTTATTTTTATGCTTTATCTGATGGGATCAACTACAGGCTTGATTTTTAAAATATCAAAATTTTGTAACATTCCTACAAACTTAACGCGCTGACTGCTGGAACTGTTCTTATTTGTACATGCAGGTACCAAACTCAATGCTGGAACTGTTCTTATTTGTACATGCAGGTACCAAACACCACGCTGGTCTCAGGTATGTTAGGTTATTATAGCTGCCATTTTGTGAACATGTTTGTCGTTTGGGATAACTACAACCGACATTCAAGCATCGACGTTTTGTTTTGCAACAGATACCCTACCCATATTTTAGCACATGCAGTTTAGTGTCCGGCGCTTTTTCATGCTGTGTTCTCCATCATAAATTGAAACCAAGAATAAGCCTAAGGTTTTTAAAGAGGGAACCGCTCTACTCTGCGCGACGCGTTTCCATGGAAACCACCAAACCCAATGCCCAATGCCAGTGAAAAACGAACAAGTAATCACATTTTAATTTTAAATGTACTTCTTTCAACAGGATACACGCTCGACACTTTGGTCATCAGAGGGGTATTTGAGTTTGTACCTGAATTCACTCACGCAGCGAAAACTCAAAGCTGATCCCAGACAGAGTGAGTCTCTCCACCCGCCCAGTCAGTCAGTCAGCGGCCGGAAGAAGGGGATCTCGGTGCGTCATGGTCATGGGCGGGAAACTTGACACTCACTTTCTTCAATGTGCAGCAAGTCGCCCAAACAGAGATGGGCACAATGCTGGAGTAACTCAGTCTGAAGAAGGGGTTCGACCTGAAACCTCACCAATTTCTTCTATCCAGAGATGCTGCCTATCCCGCCGAGTTACTCCAGGGTTTTGTGTCTAACTCAAAACAAAGAGTGTGTATATATATATCAGCGATATTTTTGTTCTCTCTCCAGCAGAGATTTGGTCCGAGCCACTAACTCCAACTTTCTTCTTAAGCAAACCTGACCCAAACATCGCACCAGTACCAAGGAAGCACTTTCAACAATACCAGCCGACTATGTATGACTCAGTTGCTGCATGATGCATCTAAGCCCTCGCCCGTCGTTGCTGTCTCGCACTTGCCCTTTACCACTCGGCCTTTCTCCAATCGAGGTAAAATTACGGTAATTTCAAAACTCAGATCTATATTGTGTGGGGAGGAACTGCAGGTGCTGGTTTAAACGGTAAACACATAAGGTTGCAGTAACTCCGCGGGACAAACAGCATCTCTGGAGAAAAATAATAGGTAGCATTTCGGGTCGAGACTCTTCATCAGACTGAGAATCAGGGGAAAGGAGAACGAGAGAAGGTTCAGAAGGAGAGATATAGATTCATTTCTCCTGAGTACCATCTATATCTCTCGTTCCCCTTTATATATATTCTTACTACTTTTAGAGTCTTTATATATGTAGAGTTGTTGTCACTTGATTAGTTTGCTTAACACTTCACCTTATAATCAGAAAATCCAGATACCACACGGGCATTGAAGATGTGGGGTTCACATGTCGGAAGTGAGACGAGTGAACACAAGGAAATTATATTGCCAAAGTGTGGAAATTGGAGCTCAAGAGAGTGGAAAGTTCTGACTGCAGGTAGCTGAGTGCAGAAATGACGCAGCTGAATATTTTGGAAGTTTCCGTAGCTATAAAAAAAAGTGAGGGAAATGTTTGATACGTTTACTGCAAATGGAAATGTTTTTCAATCTAAATATTATAGATTTAGCAGCAGGAATAATAATAATTACATCAAAGCCATTAGTGGGAAGATGAAAACCAGTCAAAATACCAGTTGGATGACTGCACCAGTCATCTGATTTAATAGTAACTTGTATTTTAGTGCAATTAATGTCTCACTCAAGATTGTGAAAATAGTGTAGCTACTTTCATCCAACAACCATAGAGATTGTTGAAAGTTGTACATTTAGCACCAAATGGGCAAAAAAGCAATTGAGGATTACATTGTTGAAGTATTTTTGTTGACACTCTGGGGGGTTGCACATAAAGCCATTGGGTCAAAGGGTGTGACGCACGGAGCAGCTCAATCCATGTGGAGAACATGGCAGCCTCAGCATACACTGCTAATATCTTTTATCTTTATCTTTATTTATTTCGAACTATTAAAAAAAGAGAAAATAAAAGATGAAAATGAATAAAGTACACAAAACGCGTACTTTCTTACCTGTTAAAAAACGCTGAAATGGTCAATTTTTGCGTTGTAAATAATTGTGGAAATAGGGGTGACCGTGAGAGACATTTATTCTACTTCAGAATTCCAAAAATGAGGAGAAATTATGGTAGAGAGGAGCGATAGCTGAAGGGACAACAACAGCTAAAGTGGTTGGCAAACATTGGCCGTGCAGATGTCAAGATTGAAAATATTGGGAATTATCGTGTTTGCTCACTGCATTTAATCAACTAAGGCATTCTTTGTGTTTTTTTCTTGATTCCTTTGGCATCTAAAATGTTTCAGAAGTGATAAATCTGGCTGTAAAATTTTAATATCGCCCATGGTTCTCAAATGGGTTTTTACATGCAAAAAGAAAACGTTTCTGGTGAACAATGGTTTGGACCCAGGCTACCACTTTCAAGATTTTTCACAATGATATCGTGGAGCTCAGGTTATCTGTCTTCAATAAGTACAATCTTAACTTGAGAGTTGTGAGCTGGCAGAAACCTGCTTCCTTGTATGTCCTGACCAGTTATTCATTTTACGTCAGGAATTCAAATCCTTTCTCCCTGTTCAAAGATCATACTACATTTTCCTAATGTGATCCTAATTATAGTTGAACTGAACAGGCTGCAGATAAGTATGTTCAGCATAATAACACTCTTGTCAATGTCTTCCAGCATTTGGCTGATAATGAACAACATTTGCCAAGTTTGTCCTTTTTTTGTGGAAAGGGACCGCAAAATCCAAGGGTCAAGGTTGCTTCTCTGACTGAATGGCAAAGAATGGCCAAGCATAGTGACTGGCTGTGATGGAATATGTCTTTGTGGTTGATTACTGCATGATACCAACTGGAGCTGTCCAATCTGTTTCAAATCGACCCCATTTAATGCAGTAATTATGTTCTGAATGCAGCGCAGGAGACCCGGGTTCGATCACGAATACGGGTGCTGCTGTATGTAGTTTGAATGTTCTCCCCCGCCCTGCGTGGTTTTTCTCCAAGATTTTCGGTTCCTCCCACACTCCAAAGACGTACAGGTTTGTAGGTTAGTTGGTTTGGTAAATGTAAAAATTGTCTCTAGTGTGTGTAGGATAGTGTTAATGTGCGGGGATCGTTGGTCGACGCAGAGCAGGTGGGCCGAAGGGCCTGTTTCCACGCTGTTTCTCTAAACTAAGTACATTGAAAGTTGATTTCCCTTTTCACATAATTGGTAAAACCAAGTATTTATTTGAGTCAAATAAAAATGCTGCACAAGTTGAACATTCAGGTTATTCGTACCATTAAATATTTATCTTTATCAAATAAAAGTACTGCACAATATGAAGCAATGAATGAATACATAAGGAAACAGCCCCTCTTCTAAAATTTTGAAAAAAAAGATTTGGAAAGAAACAAGAACTGCTACGTGAAACTTATGAATTGTTGAATGCTTTCCGAGATGCAAATTTAAAAAGGTTGAATTTCATCGGGCATCAAAAACAACCACTGAAAATTCAGGTTAAGGAATAAAATATAAACAATGAAATTGATCTATAAAAATAACATTCTTTAACATTCTTTATTTTTAATCTATACAGTTTTCCACAACTGAAAAATTTAATTCTTAACTGAACAATATACCACAATTTGGTATATGTAAATTTTCAGCTAGTTCATTTAGAAAACTTACATATACAGGCACCAATTTGTTTAAACATAAAAAAAACTGAAATACTACTAGTAGCAATGTTACAAAATTTTGAGATTTAAAAAATCAAGTCTGCAATTTATCCCATCAGATAAAGCATAAAAAGAAGTTTAATTTGACACCTAATTCACTTTCATATCTTCAGTATTAAAAAGGTTATGGCCATTTTCATACTCAGAAATTAGCATCTTGTTCCCCATTGCCTTTCCATTGACTTAACACAAAAGCTGTGATCTAGGACAGTCAAAAGCCCATAACTTTCTTAAAAATTAAGAGAACTCAATGAAATTTTCAGTTATTACAGATTGAAGCATTCTGAAACAAATATGAAACAATATTACTTGGAATACCTGAAATTAAAGCATATAATTAGTTAGTTACCTAATTGTAGCTAATTACAAAATTCAATTACTAGATCTAAACATCTATCCATTTCTTAAGAAAAGATAAACTTTTTTAAATTGCCTAAGTGTCCAAATAACATTCACACAATAATTCACAATATAACATGATTTTTAAATCTCATTTTCATGAATCTATAGGCCAAATGGAAGGAATTTAGTGGGTTTTAGTGGAATGCGATGGATTAGAACGTTGCGGTTTGCGATGCAGTCAGAATGAAAAACACTGCCGGTTCATACATTTTTTTGGTCCCCATTTCGCAACATGAAAATGTGATTAAAGGCTTCCTAAAAACCAAGTTTTAATGTAAAAATAAACTGTGCACTTTATTTTCTCCCCTACGCAAAATCCTTCCCGTTGTCGGCGCTCACAGCTTTAGAAGATGATTTTTAAATTACTCTAGTTAATAAATAATCTAGCGTAATTTAAAAATACCTTCATGAATGAAATGTCGGAGCGATTTTTCTTCAGCAACGAAATTGCCCGACATGGATCGATTTGCCCTGTCTGTGGAAAAACAGCACTTTAAACACGCCCCCCTCTGAAAGGCGCCAGTCACGCACATGGGGAGCGGCAGAACTGCAGCGCTGCTCAAGGTAAGTTTTGTAACATACCTACTACTAGACATAAATTTCAATATTTTAAATGTTTTTGTTTTGTTCTACCAGCTTTTTCCTTTCTGTCTAAAATACTTCAATTATTGTAATTCTGATCAGCAAGCAAAAGGAACTTGGAAGTTGAAAAATAGGTAACAGTGTCAAGTCTTTCCCACTCTTCAATGTTTCACTTTGTTACTTAAAGCATAACTTCAGCATTTCCTTTTCCTTTTCAGTTCATATTTCTTATCTTGCTTACTACCCTCTTTAGTCAGAGGGTGAAGAATCTGTGGAATTCTTTGCCACAGAAGAAAATGGAGGCCAAGTCAATGGATATTTTTAAGGCAAAGATAGATAAGATTCTTGATGAGTATGGGAGTCCAAGGTTAGGAATGGTGAAGTAGACCTGATCGGCCAAATGCTGCTCCTATCACCTCGAGATTTTCAGTTTAAGATTAGCCCAGCCTTCTCTAGATCCTTCTGCTTCTGTCCTCGCCTTTATTCTCATTTTAAAAATTCCATTAGTTGTTTTAATAATCATTTTGCTTCCATATATAAATTCATAAGATTCCCAGGAGTTTCCAGTCATCATAACTCTGCTGGCATAGCAGTCATCTCTTTGGTCTAACGACCAGAACACAAGAGATTTGTGACTGGTCTGGTCATCCACAGCAGGACATAATGATCATTTTATTATTTCCCTTTTTTTTTGCCAATTTTAAGCCGATCACTTATCCCCTTTCACCATCATAAACCTCAGCTATTATATTTCAACCCCAATTTTTTTTAAATGAAGGCAACCTGTTGCATGCATCTGCCTTGGGCAACATGCAATACTGCAAAAACAGATTGACTTCTACCATGAAGAGCATTGCGAATTTAACCCATAGCCACAATATCCCTCCCTCACCATCTACTCACAGAAGTCCCATGCCTGCCAATTCTCTCTTTAAACTCTATCCCCTCTGGATCTGAAATCCTTATTTTGTACGTCATGAGGACGCAAACCACTTGCACATGGACAAAAATTCCAAAAATGTTGTTGCTAAATTTTGATGTGTTCAAATAATATTGTTTATATATCACACACAATCCAGTACAGTGTCATAAACTTAGCTTTAAGTTAAAAAAAATCAGAGAAAATTTGATTTAATTATAAAAATCCAGCTTACAACATAATAGCTGCTTAAACCTTGTAAAATGGTCCAAATATTCAACCAGTTAAAATTGTATACCACTTTGCTTAAGGATACATCTTTTTGTTCTCTTCTTGTACATTATTCTGTAACCACATTCTCTGCATCGGATTGGATCTCTTGCTTTAATTTCATTTTCAGTGTGACATTCTGAAATAAGTAAATAACATCTCATTGTTTAACATGTGTCAGCCTCATCCAATAAACTGTGCTTGTATATGTATATGTATCGGCATATTAGTAACATATAGCAAGTAGTCTGAAGAAGGGTCTCAACACAAACCGTCACCCATTCCTTCTCTCCAGAGATGCTGCCGGTCCCACTGAGTTACTCCAGCATTTTGTGTCTACCTTCGATTTAAACCAGCACCTGCAGTTCTTTCCTACACATATAGCAAATGGATTCTGGTTTTGAAAAATATTATGCAGCTGGAAGAATGGTTTGGAATACACTGGCACATCTCTTCACTGATATTGGTGCCAATTTAAAACTCTGGTTTTAAGCAGAAATATTTGCAACAACAAAATATTCCTTGCGTGTCAAAAAAAAGCTCCTAAAAACTTAGTTTTATGAGCCGGGGGAGGAGGGAGAAAAATAGCTCATTAAATAGTAACGGTAGTCACACTGATGCTCCACAACATTTAGAAATGATTGGTTTTATGAAATAGATACCACTGTGTGCATCATATTCAAGGCAAAGATTATAATTTTCCAGATCACGAGACATCTGTAATCGAGATACAAAAATGTTGTAATTCATTAAATTCCAGTCACAAAACTCTGAATAAATGACACAGAACATTACATAGAGTTTTGAATTAATTCCTTAACAGAATCAATTAGAATTCTTCATCACAGGCATTTAATTTTTACAACAGCGTATTTCGTTAAAGAAACACATTAATGCACAGATTCTATCCAGTTTTCTGTCACATATAGTGGGAACTATTTATGTTTAGCTTAAATTTCATCAACTATCACTGAAGAAATTCCAATCAAAATGTCTCCCTCCAACAGATGAAAATAATTTCCAACTTGGTTATTATCGTCATTATCAGGAAACACTCATTCTGTGGTATCAGGCATTTGGAAAACTCATTGAGTGGTATCAGGCATCAAATTTTTTTAAGGATAAATTACACAGGACTGAAAACATTCCACAGTCTCAACTGTTGGATCTACTTTCACAGATAGTGAGGTCTTTGCAAGTCAGTGATCAAGAAATAGCTTGCTTAAGTAGATCTGAGTGGAATTTAGGAATACAAAAACTACTTGGCTCTTTGCCACGACCTAATTCTCTTCAATAATAGAAACTTATATTCAATAATAGAAACTTAAATTCAATCTGTGCATGGATGTATTGCTTTAACAAAATATTCGAGGAGATCATGGCCAACTTGTGATCCAACTCTTTATAATGGGTTAGAAACATAGAAAAATAGGTGCAGATGTAGGCCATTCGGCCCTTCGAGCCTGCACCGCCATTCAATATGATCATGGCTGATCATCTAACTCAGTATCCCGTACCTGCCTTCTCTCCATACCCCCTGATCCCTTTAGCCACAAGAGCCACATCCAACTCCCTCTTGAATATAGCCAATGAACTGGCCTCAATGACCTTCTGTGGCAGAGAATTCCAGAGACTCACCACTCTCTGTGTAAATAATGTTTTCCTCATCTCAGTCCTAAAGGAATTCCCCCTTATCTTTAGACTGTGACCCCTTGTTCTGGACTCCCCCAACATCGGGAACAATCTTCCTGCATCTAGCTTGTCCAACCCCTCAAGAATTTTGTAAGTTTCTATAAGATCCCCCCTCAATCTTCTAAATTCCAGTGAGTACAAGCCAAGTCTATCCTGTCTTTCTTCATATGAAAGTCCCAACATCCCAGGAATCAGTCTGGTGAACCTTCTCTGAACCCCCTCTATGGCAAGAATGTCTTTCCTCAGATTTGGAGACCAAAACTGTTTGCAATACTCCAGGTGTGGTCTCACCAAAACCCTGTACAACTGCAGTAGAACCTCCCTGCTTTTGCTATGAATGCTAACATACCATTTGCTTTCTTCACTGCCTGCTGCACCTGCATGCCTACTTTCAATGACTGGTGTACCATGAAACCCAGGTCTCGTTGCATTTCCCCTTTTCCTAATTTGCCACCATTCAGATAATAGTCTACCCTCATGTTTTTGCCACCAAAGTGGATAACCTCACATTTATCCACATTATACTGCATCTGCCATGCATCTGCCCATTCACTCAGCCTATCCAAATCACCCTGCAGCCTCCTAGCATCCTTCTCACACCTAACTATACTCCCAGCTTGGTGCCATCTGCAAATCTGGAGATGTTGCATTCAATTCCCTCGTCCAAATCATTAATGTATATTGTAAATAGCTGGGGTCCCAGCACTGAGCCTTGCGGTACCCCACTAGTCACTGCCTGAGGTTCATTTCTTTTAATTTGGAATTTTAATTTTAATTACATTAATTCCTATTTGTAGGAAACATGTGTTCCAAATTTCATTCCTATAATTTAATGAGCTTCAACTTGCAAAAATTTTTCATAGGAGAGACTTTAGAAATTCTTATAATGTCGACCCCCTATCGACAAATTAAAGAAAAATGCAATTAAATTTAGCAGGAATTCAAAGCCCATTGTGGGTCTTCAAATCAACTAACATTTTTCAGAAAGTCGTTTGCTCTATCTTTAACTATGCAGAACCCAGTTACTTCCCAACGTGTTGGGTTTACTACTTTATAATTTGCCTTTTTCTCTTCACATGCCAACTATCCAATCTGAGGGACCAATTTCTGAATCAACAGTCTTGGAGATTCACAGTCACTCATTTCCTATCAAGAGCTATTCTGCAGCATATTCCAATTGCAGCAATATCATTAGCTTTATAGTTATTTCAAATTCAGCACCGTCATTACAGCAATACTGAGTAGCAAACAACCACAAATTTGTATGGTGTATCATTGCCATTAAAACCATAGGTGAAAAGGATTGCTCTTTTTTGCTCAATGCACCTGACTTATGAACACTCACAATACAATTAAATGATCAACCATGATGCATGTAAATTTGGACGTGGGTTTATTCTGCTATTTTGCATTCTCTCATTGAACAGCACACATCAACTATAACATATATCCTTAATTACAGGGCTCTCACCTAACTTTTTTTCTCTGTTTCCAACCGCGCAACGTAGGCAGCTTTTTAGGTTGCCAAAGTACAGCTTAGGGGTAATTTATGACGGCTTGCATGGCGCGCGCGATGAAGTGCATTGTTACCAGTCAGAATTATGCTCAATGAAGCATTCACATATTATTTCTGTTTCAAATAAAGTCAAACTAAACATATTCACCAATCAAGACATAATATATACCACAATGACATGCAGCAAAATTATAATACAGTAAATACAGTATCTCAACCCTTTTTACACATTGCAATGAATGCAATTTCTATTATTTCTTTCCACTTCCAAACAAAAATGTGGTTGAATTATTCAACGAATGATCAACCTCGGTGAGACCAAGCGCAGGCTTGGCGATCGCTTCGCCCAACACCTCCATGGGATCCCACCACTGGTCACATCTTCCAATCTCCTCCCTGTCGGCTTTCCGCAGAGACCGCTCCCTCCGTACCAGGCACGTGCCGTGAGTAATTACTCAGGGTAGGCACTCAGTCTGCTAAAAAAATATTAAACCGCGCATGCGCAGATTGTTCGCTCCCGTTAAATAAATAAATAAATAAAAACAGTGACATTCCAATTTGCCCAAGGGTTCCTAGTCCTAGACCAATTGGGGGAACAGTTCCTTTCACAGCGCGTGGAGAGACTGTGTCAGGGGTAAAGTTGTGGGGAGGGCACGAGTGTTGACAAGGAGGGTGTTGGGGATAAGGGCAGAAATTTACTCACTCACCGCTGCCGCAGCTCTCCGGGCACGAACCCCCGCACTGTAGCTGGGGATAGAAGCAGCTCGGGTAGCTACGAGCGGCCGCCGGTACCCGACAGCAGAACTGGCCGCCGCTTCAGCGCCTTCTGCTGGCAGTGCTCTCCGACGGAACACCTGTCACCTGCCGTTCACCGACTTCGCTCATGTCAGCGGCTTCCTGCAAATCCTTAAATTCCCACACCCGAGTAACCTCAATCGCGCTGTCGGAATTTAAGGACATGAGTGAGGACAGCGAGTGGCAGGAGAGTGGTTTGTAGACGGAGAGCTGCCAGAGGTGAGCGGGGACCGGCATAAGGAGCTAAGGTGACGGCTGTTTCCACTGTACAGCCCGGCGGCCACTCAGCCACCCGAGCTACTTCTCTTCCCCCCCCCCCCCCCCCCCCCCCCCCCCCCGAATGCGGTGGCATTCCACGCCTCCGTGCAAGGAGTGTCGCAAGTGGCATTATCCCAATCCCCTCATTCATAACATTCGTGCCCTCCCCGCAACTTTACCCCGGGTCAGACTCCCCAAACGCTTGGAAAGGAGCTCTCCCTGCACCCCGGTAAATACGGTATTTAAAAACATAAACACAAAATGTACTTACCACATTATTGGTACACAAGCTCCATTCTTCTCTCTTTGTTACCTAACATACACTCAAAATATTGACAAACCATATTTGAAAACCCCGCCAAGAAACCTGCTCTGCGCATGCGCAGTAGACCGATGCGCACGCGCAGTGCTGCAAAGGCAGAATTTCTGCTGCCTTCAGCCCCGATTATCATTGACGGCTTCAGGCAGCGCTGACGGCACGTGGGCTGCACAGAGCTTCCCGTGTTACAAGCGCTGCGGATGAAAGGCATGGAGAATTATGCCTACCTAAGAGATAGGCTCTTACATAGGCATAATTCTCCCATGCCTTTACTATTTATATTTAGTTATTACCATGTTATAATTTTAGTCAGGGAAGGCAGTGCCTACCTTGCCTACCCTGACGGCACGCGCCTGCTCCGTACCTCCCTGGTCAATTCGTCCCTTCCCACCCAAACTACCCCCTCTCCTGGCACTTTCCCTTGCAACCACAGGAAATGCTACACTTGTCGCTTTACCTCCTCCCTTGACTCCATTCAAGGACCCAAGTAGTCTTTCCAGGTGCGGCAGAGGTTCACCTGCACCTCCTCCAACCTCATATAACCATATAACAATTACAGCACGGAAACAGGCCCTCTCGGCCCTTCCAGTCCGTGCCGACCATTTGTTTTCCCCTAGTCCCATCTACCTGCACTCAGACCATACCCCTCCATTCCCTTCACGTCCATATACCTATCCACTTTACTCTTAAATGTTAAAATCGATCCTGCCTCCACCACTTCTGCTGGAAGCTCATTCCACACAGCCACCACCCTCTGAGTAAAGAAGTTCCTCCTCACGTTACCCCAAAACTTCTGTCCCTTAATTCTCATGTCATGCCCTCTTGTTTGAATCTTCCCTACCCTCAATGGTAAAAACGTATCCACGTCAACTCTGTCTATCCCTTTCATCATTTTAAAGACCTCAATCAAGTCCCCCCTTAACCTTCTGCGCTCCAAAGAATAAAGACCTAACTTGTTCAACCTTTCTCTGTAACATAGTTGCTGGAACCCTGGCAACATTCTAGTAAATCTCCTCTGTACTCTCTCTATTTTGTTGACATCCTTCCTATAACTAGGCGACCAAAATTGTACACCATACTCCAGAATTGGTCTTACCAATGCCTTGTACAATTTTAACATTACTTCCCTACTCCTATATTCAATGCTCTGATTTATAAAGGCCAGCACACCAAAGGCTTTCTTTACCACCCTATCTACATGCGATTCCACCTTCAGGGAACTATGCACAGTTATTCCTAGATCCCTCTGTTCCACAGCATTCCTCAATTCCCTACCATTTACCATGTACTTCCTATTTTGATTTGTCCTGCCAAGATGTAGCACTTCACACTTAACAGCATTAAACTCCATCTGCCATCTTTCAGCCCACTTTTCCAAATGGCCCAAATCTCTCTGTAGACTTTGAAAATCTACTTCATTATCCACAACACCACCTATCTTAGTATCATCTATTGCATCCGCTGCTCTAGGTGTCAGCTGCTCTACATCGGTGAGACCAAGCGTAGGTTTGGCGATTGCTTCGCCCAACACCTCAGTTCGGTTCGCACTAACCAACCTGATCTACCGGTGGCTCAGCACTTCAACTCCCCCTCCCAGTCCAAATCCGACCTTTCTGTCCTGGGCCTCCTTCATGGCCAGAGCGAGGCCCACCGTACATTGGAGGAGCAGCACCTCATATTTCGCTTGGGCAGTTTACACCCCAGCGGTATGAGCATTGACCTCCAATTTCAGGTAGTTCCTGCTTTCTCCTCTCCTTCCCAGCTCTCCCTCAGCCCACTGTCTCCGACTCTTCCTTTCTTCTTCCCGCCCGCCCCCACCCTCACATCAGTCTGAAGAAGGATCTCGACCCAAAAGGTTGCCCATTTCCTTCGCTCTATAGATGCTGCCTCACCCGCTGAGTTTCTCCAGCATTTTTGTCTACCCATTCACACAAGTTCTGTTATCCCATTTTTCTCACCCACTCCCAACACATTAGGGGCAATTTTACAGAGACAAGTTAACCTACAAAGCCAATGCGTCTTTGGGATGTGGGAGGAAACCCACATGCTTGCAGGGAGAATGTGCAAATTCAACACAGTGCCCGAGGACAGGATCGAACACATATCTCTGGCGTGTGAGGCAGCAAGTCCACCAGCTGTGCCACTATATTTTGGTTTCCAACACACAAAATATTATACGTTGATAACTTTGGTTACTACAAAAAGAGACTATCCATTTTCAGTCATAAATCTCTAAGAGACGCTATGTCCCCCTTTACAGCTACTGTATGTTTTAATTCAGATCAAGACTATGGGGCAGTACTTTGGCCATAAAGTTGCTGTCTAAAAGTGCCAGAGACCCGGAATTGATCCTGAATGTGGGTGCTGTCTGTATGGAGTTTGCTCCTTTTCCCTTTGATCGCATGGGTTTTCTCCGGGTGCTCTTGTTTCCTTCCACATTCCAAAGGTGTGCAGGAACCTATTTCAGACCCAACCCAAAACATAATATTTTCCTTCTGTCCAGAGATTACGTCTGACCTGTTGAGTTACTCCAGCTTTTTTGTGTCTATCTTCAGTATAAACCAGTATCTGCAGTTCCTTCCTGCACACACGATATTATACGTTAGAACTTTATTAATCCCAGGAGGGAAATTGTGTATGCGTGCGGGTATATATATTATACACACACACACATATATAAAAAATTATATAGTTATATATATTCATGTATAAATATACACAGTTTTGTTTTCTCGTTTATAACATTGTTTACAGAGTACTATGTTTACATATTCTGTTGTGCTGCTGCAAATAAGGATTTAATTGTTCTAACTGGGACGTGAGAGCATAAAACACTCTTGACTCTTGACTTACATTGCTAATGTGTAGGATAGAACTAGTGTACGGGTGATCGGTGGTCGGCGTGGACTCGGTAGGCCGAAGGGCCTGTTTCCACGCTGGAATTAAAAAATTTAATTTTTTTAATCTTAAAATTAAACTAAAAACACTAAAACCAGAGGAAATCTAAAGAAGGTCTCTACCCAAAACGTCACCCAATTTCTTCCATCCAGAGATGCTGGCTGCTCCATGGAGTTCCCCCGCACAATTAAAGCATGGAATAGTCTTCACCCTACCATAGTTACCTAACCAGACGCAACTAAATTTAAGGTAGCTCTTTTTTCCCCCAAGAACCTTTTTTTGCTTAAGCCCAAGTCAAGAGTTTTATTGTCATGTCTCCCAGATAGGACAATGAAATTCTTGCTTGCTGCAGCACAACAGAATATGTAAACATAATACAGAACAGGAGATAAAAGTTCAGTGTGTCTATATACCATAGACCATATATATCCACAATAAATAAACAGATAAAGTGCAATAGGCTGTTATTTTTTGGAGTTTGGTTTGGTGGTGGAGGGTCCACTGCAGTTTAAATTCCATTTGGAATATTTTTGGAGGGCCAGGAAACCAAGAAGCAAGAGTTACTCCCGCGAGTTACTCCAGCTCCAGGGAGTGATTCTGCGTTAGTTTTCGCGGCGAGGCGGCGACTGGACAGCAAAGTCGGCCAGATCTCCCACAATGCAAAGGGGGGGAGAAAGTGCCTGGCGCCGACCAGTTGCCGTGGCAGTGCGCATGTGCAGGGCGACCGATGATGTGCTGGCCGTGGTTGTGAGGATGTGCAGGCCATGGCAGTGCGCACGTGCAAGGCGGACTGCCGTGCAGGCGGATGAGGAGCGAGCAGAGAGCGGAGAACCGGCTGCCCGGACACGGATGGCGGGCGGGGACGGAGAGTGACAGAGAGAGAGAGAGACAGATAGAGAGGGGGGCCCGCTCAGAGTTGAACGATAGGCATCCCGGGTGCATGCCAAGCCGTGCAAAATGGCACAGCTTTTAGGTTGTCCGGCGGGATTAGGTTGCCTGGCCATTGGCACCCGGGCAACCGTTAATTTGGGGCCCTGAATTACTAGTAGAAACAAGGAATTGCAAATAATGGTTTACACAAAATGTCACAAAGTGGGGGAGTAACTCAACGGGTCAGGCAGTAAATCTGAAAAAACGTGGCTAGGTGGCGTTTTGAGTCCTGACCCATGTCCAAGTTCTCCAGTGATGCTGCCTGATTCACTGAGTTACTCTAGCACTTTATCCTTAATTACTGTCTCCGCCATCCTCAAGCCAGTCATTAAAAATCAGATCAAACTAATCTGACAACATATCACTTTTTTGCATACCTACCACATCCCCCTTCCAAAATACAACCCTTTCTGCTCAGTACTTTCCCAAATCCTTTAGCTAAGATTGGCAATTTAGAGTTTGGTTATGTCTGTTTCTCCAAAATAGTTACATCCCTATTTTGACATGATAATCAAGGATTGGAAATGTAAAGGACAAGAATGTAAAACATACAACTGGATTTATAAAAAAACAGAACTTTACAAGCCTCTAGATAATGCCTGGTGATGAGATGACCTTGTGAAAGGAGTCTAAATAATAGTGTTGAATGCTATTTAAAGCAACCAATTAACACTTATTGCAGTGTACCTGTAGTTGCACTGACTAGTTGGAAAGAAACAAACTGCCAGCTTGAGAACATTTTAGAACACACTTATTCTATTTGAAGATAGATATAAAGAGTTGAATCAGTAAAAGCTCAAACATGAAGAGCCAGCTCCAGATATTCAAAATGTGCCATTTTGAATCTGGAGCATTTAATGACATGTGTGACATCTTTGATTCAATATCAAATCAGTTGAAGCTTCCAAAATTGCCTTTTTACAATTCTTACAAAATCAAGTACATAAAAGCACCAGTTTCATGTAACTAACATTAAAGGACAAAGGAAAGGACATTTATTGTCACATACACCATTTCTGGCGCAGTGAAATTTGAGTTGCCATTTGCAGCACACCAATAAAAAACAACATTAAAGTACGACATTATGCATAAAAACATGCCCCAACCCCCCCACAATGGTTCCCACTGTGAGGGAAGGCAGCAAAGTCCAGTCCACTCCCTCTATGTTCACCCGTGGTCGGGGCCTGATGTTGCAGGCCCTCTCACCAGGTGATGGAGCTCCGGCGTCGGAGGAACACTCTCAGCGGCCTGGAGTGTCTGTAACGGCCGCTTGCTGCCAGAGACCGCGGGTCCCGTAGTCCACAGGCTGCAATGGTCGGAGCTCCAACACAGGCAATCTCGGCGAGAGATCCCAGGCTCAGCGGTGTTTAAAGTTCAGCGCCGCTCGCAGTTGGACGCACCGCAGACCGCAGCTCCGCGATGTTGGAGTCGGCAGACTCAGCACTCCGGAGCTTACCACACGGCGACCCGGGTAAGGCATCGCCCGCTCCATGATGCCGCCGAAATGAGGTTCTGGCCGGTCCCGACAGGAAACGCCGCTCCAGTCCCGCTGGTAGGCCGCGAGGAAGGGGCGAAGATGCAGCGTGGGGGAAAGCCGCATCTCAGATCAGGTAGGGACCGCCAAATACAGTCCTCCCCCCCCCCCCCCCCCCACATCAAAAGACTAGACCTCCAAAAACAAAAAAATTTGATACGCTAAAAATAAAAAAAGGGTGAAAAGACGAACAGCTGCAGGCTGGGCAGCCATACTTGATGGCGCCCCCTCATTAATTGCAGGTAATCGCAGTAAAGTATAGTTGATATTCAATTACAGTTTATCACAGTAAAATATATTGTTGACATTCAATACATCAATTGTGATCATGGATTACCTCCGCAAATATAGACCATGGGTTGTTGCTTTGGAGGCTGCAAATCCTTCTGGGCATCCATTTGTATACGCTGTTTAGTTTAAGCTGGAAGTCAACCAACCACATAAAACAGAATTACAAACCTCTTGAGGTAACAAAGATATCGATAGTTATTACTTTCTTAACAGTGAAAATTGTATGAAATCAGTCAATACCAACAGAAGTGTTTCATTAATCTCAGAATTACATAGTTTAATTGTAATTGTCATGAAGCTAAATACAACATAAAGAGGCAAATACATAAATATAAAAATATGAAGAGAATGTTTCCATCCAAGCAATATCACGAACTCTGAGGGACAATAATCTTAACTAAAAGAGAATAAAAGATTGATCACTTTAAGTTTAAAAATCAGCATGTTGCTTGATCAGACGTACAAATTAAATGCATTGGAAAAACAAACCAATAATACACCATTGGTGGAATGTTAAGTTATTAGATATCCAGCCTACTTCATTCAACAGTAAAAGCAGGTAAAATGTTCCCCATATTGGGGGAATTCAATTTAAGAATAAAGGGTAGGCCATTTCTGACTGAGAAATGTTTTCGCACAGAGTTGTAAATCTGTGGAATTCTCTTCCACAGAAGGCAGCGGAGGCCAATTCACTGGATATTTTCCAGAGAGAGTTAAAGCCCTGTCCCACGGTATGAGTTTATTCCAAGAGTTCTCCCGAGTTTGCCCTGATTCGAACTCGGAGATTTACGGTAATGGCCACTCGTTGGTACCCGGGGTCTCGTTGACATTTTCATCACGTTAAAAAATCTTCACGATTCTTCCTGTGCATACCTGCCGTTTGCGAGTCTTCCCGAGTACCTGCCGTTCACGTTACAAGCCGGTAAGAGACATCCCCGAGCTCCGACATACCCGCTACGTTCATTCTCTGTGATTACCACGTGTTTGATTTTTTTTTTAAACTCGGGAGAGCTCTTGGAATGAACTCGTACCATGGGACAGGGCTATTAGCTTTAGCTCTTAGGCCTAACAAAATCAAGGGATATGGGGGAAAAAGCAGGAATGAGGTACATGATCATATTGAATGGCGGTGCTGGCTCGAGAGGCCAAATGGCCTACTCCTGCACCTATATTCTTTCTAAAAACATTGTAAAGGATTTGAAGATCCACTGAAATTCAAATGAATTGTTACTAATAGTTGATGATGCAGCAACTGAAAATTCCGAAGGAAAATCAATTCAAAGCTACTAATTATTTTTAAAAATGAAGCGAATATAGAAGGCGTGCACATAAACAGTACCTTTCACAATCTCACAATATCTTAAGCACCTTACACTCAATTAAATATATTGTTAAATATTTTTTGGCAATATTATAACATAGGAAGAGTGGTAACCAATTTGCACTCAATATTCTCCTGCAACCATGAATGGGATAAATAATTAGATAATCTTTTTAGTAGTAGTTATTGTTGTACATTTGCAGGATACTGGGAGAATTTTTATCTGTCTTCTTTGAAATCCAAAATATGAAACAAAGTCACTCAAAATAATACATTTAGAACTCAAGTAAACTCAAATGTTGCATTTTACCTTTTTATTTGCTTAGCTTAGTATGAGAGAGCAGTATAACATCTAATATCTAATTGCCATATGCAATCAGGAAGGTCAAACTCAAAATAGAAAGTTATGTCCATCTGCCAACAACTACATTGGAAAACTAAAATTGATCAATGATCAATCGTCTCCCCCACCACCGGCAACGGCTGCACGGGGAGGGGGGCGGTGTTCAGTGGAGGGCCTGGTCCCATCTCTCTCTCCATCATCACTCACCCCTCTCCCCCGCCCGTCCTCTGCGGCAATGGCGGTCCCGTCTACCCGTCCCCCGGGTCAGTCTCCTCCGCCACCACCATTGCGGTAACTCACCCTTCACGGCCTTCTCGGATATCTTCCCCACCAGCTCATCGAAACTCGTGGTGCGCACCTTGACGAACACCGACTCCACCCCCACCCCCCACCGCGACAATGAGATGGCTGGAAGGGTGGGGATGGGCCGAGCGGCGGCAGCGGTTGGACAAGACGGGGACGGGCCGAGTGGCGGTTGTGCCGGAGTGGGCAGATGGAGGGAGGGAGAGTCGGGTTGCAGGGTGGCCGAGCAGTTTGCGTGGAGTTTGAGTAACTCACACACACACACACGATACAAACTGGTCCAATCGTCAAGTCAACGGGATCTAAACCACAGCTAACAATGAATGACCTGTGGAGGAAGGAACTGCCTACGCTGCTTTTTATGGATGGAGGAAGGGAGGGACAGACTGAGGGTAGGGAAATGGACTGGGAGGGAGAGGTGAGGGAGGGATTGGAGGAGGGGAGGAGGAAAGGGGAAAGATCCTGCTGAGGTGAGGAGGGAGAGTGCAGGGATTGGGGGAGAGGAAGAGGTAGGGGAAAAGTGGGGGGAGGAGGGGGAATAGAGGGGAATGGGGAGGTAGGGAGTGGGGAATGGAGGGAGAGGAGGGCAGTGGGGGAGGTCAGGACGGATAGTTGGGGGATAGGGGAGGTGAGGAGTGGGGGATTAGGGATAGGAGGGGGTAGGGAGAGGAGGAGTTACAGAGGGAGTGACTGAGGGTAGGGGAAAGGAGAGGGAGGGAGAGGTGAGGGAGGGATTGGGGAAGGGAGGAGGAGAGGGGAAAGAAGAGGGAGGGTGAAGAGGATGGAGAGGGAGTGCTGGGGGATGAGGGGAAATGAGCCGTGCCTATGCAGTTGGGGACTATGCGTGAGTGGTACAATATTGCGTTGGGGGGACGGGTTGTATTGGGGGAACGGGTGAGTGGTGGAATATTGCATTGGGCAACGGGTTGCTTTGGGGGACCAGGCCTCCCATGAGACTGGGACCCAATGGGCCCACTTAGTCTAGTCTATCGATCCTTCTCAACAATCAGGTATATGGAAAGTACATGTAACACCAAGAGCAAGCACTGGGAACTGCATATGCTAGCTTAAACCATAGACACAAAATTCTGCAGTAATTCAGTGGGACAGGCAGCATCTCTGAAGAGAAGGAATGGGTGACACTTCGGGTAGAGACCCTTCTTCAGACTGATGTCAGGGGAGTGGGCGAGACAGAGATAGAATGCAGTCGGAGACAGTAAGACCGCTGGTAGAACTGGGAAGGGGTGGGGGTGGAGAGAGAGGGAAAGCAAGGGCTATTTAAAGTTAGAGAAGTCAATGTTCATAACCCTGGGGTGTAAGCTACCCAATCGAAATATTGTTCCTCCATTTAGCGCTGCGCCTCACTCCGACATTGGAGGCCCAGTACAGAAAGGTCAGATTGGGAATGGGAAGAGGAGTTAAAGGGCTGAGCAACCAGGAGATCAGGTAGGTTAAGGCGGACGGAGCGGAGGTGTTTAGCGAAATGATTGTCGGGCCTGCGCTTGGTCTCGCTGATGTACAGAAGTTGACACCGAGAATAGCGGATACAGTACATGAGGTTGGAGGAGGTGCAAGTGAACCTCTGCCTCACCTGAAAAGACTGTCGGGGTCCTTGGATAGAGTCAAGGGGGGAGGTAAAGGGACAGGTGTTGCATCTCCTGCGGTTGCAAGAGAAAGTACCTGGGTAGGGGGTGGCTTGGGTGGGAAGGGACAAGTTGACCAGGGAGTTGTGGAGGGAACGGTCTCTGTGGAAACAGAAAGGGGTGGAGATGGGAAGATGTTGGATGATCAGCCATGATCATATTGAATGGCGGTGCAGGCTCGAAGGGCTGAATGGCCTACTCCTGCACCTAATTTCTATGTTTCTATGTTTCTATGTGGCCAGTAGTGGAATCCCTTTGGAGGATTATATGCTGTATGCGACGAATGGCCTAATTCTGCTCCTATTACTTATGACAGCGTGAGCAGAGGTGCCTGTTGCGTGACTATTATAAACATCACATCATACAATCGACATCATATAATCAACAACAAGAAGGGTCTCGACCCAAAACGTCAACTATTCCTTTTCTCCAAAAATGTTGTCTGACCCGCTGAGTTACTCCAGCGTCTGGTGCCTTCAGTTGAAAGCAGCATCTGCAGTTCCTTCGTACACTGATGTTATCAAAGCCTGGAGCCGCTCCAGGAGAAGCGCCGGCAACTCACATGCGAGTCGCTCACGGCTCTGCACAAGCCTCTGTCTGCCGCACACAGCAGGCCCCTTCCATCGATCCCCTCCCAGTCCCCATCGCTATCCCGGGGCACCTCTACCACGCCGAGTGTGAGTGTGGAAACGGGCCCTTCGGTCCAACTCGCCCACACCGGCCAACAATGTCCCAGCTACACTAGTCCCACCGGCCTGCGCTTGGTCCATAACCCTCCAAACTTGTCCTATCCCTGTACCTGTCTAACTGTTTCTTAAACGTTAACTTACCGCCTGCGATTGCGTTTCAATCAGCGTCAGCCCCAGCACCAGCGTCAGCGTCAGCGTCCGCCCGCTCCGTGCATCGGGACCAGCGCGCGCGCCTTCCCTCCGCCGCGGAACTTCCGGGCGACGGGCAGGGCAGCAAGGCGGCTGCTGATTGGCCGTCCTGACCGACAAATAAAGGCGTTGGATACGAAATTCGAATGCGGAGCCCATCGCCGGCGGGGAGGTCAGTAAACGGGGCGGCCGGTCAATAACGGGGCCGCTGGTCAATAACGGGGATACCGGGGCCGCTGGTCAATAACGGGGAGGCTGGTCAATAACGGGGATACCGGGGCGGCCGGTCACTAACGGGGCACCTGGTCACTAACGGGGACACCGGGGCCGCTGGTCACTAACGGGGACACCGGGGCGGCTGGTCAATAACGGGGACACCGGGGCCGCTGGTCACTAACGGGGATACCGGGGCCGCTGGTCAATAACGGGGCACCGGGGCGGCTGGTCAATAACGGGGCACCGGGGCGGCTGGTCAATAACGGGGACAGCTGGTCAATAACGGGGACACCGGGGCGGCTGGTCAATAACGGGGATAACGGGGCGGCCGGTCAATAACGGGGATAACGGGGCGGCCGGTCAATAACGGGGATACCGGGGCCGCTGGTCAATAACGGGGATACCGGGGCCGCTGGTCAATAACGGGGATACCGGGGCCGCTGGTCAATAACGGGGATACCGGGGCCGCTGGTCAATAACGGGGATACCGGGGCCGCGGGTCAATAACGGGGACAGCGGGGCGGCCGGTCAATAACGGACACACCGGGGCGGCCGGTCAATAACGGGGACAGCGGGGCGGCCGGTCAATAACGGGGACAGCGGGGCGGCTGGTCACTAACGGGGATAACGGGGCCGCTGGTCAATAACGGGGCCGCTGGTCACTAACGGGGATACCGGGGCCGCTGGTCACTAACGGGGTCAATACCGGGGCACCGGGGCCGCTGGTCAATAACGGGGATACCGGGGCCGCTGGTCAATAACGGGGCACCGGGGCCGCTGGTCACTAACGGGGATAACGGGGCCGCTGGTCACTAACGGGGATACCGGGGCCGCTGGTCAATAACGGGGCACCGGGGCGGCTGGTCAATAACGGGGCACCGGGGCGGCTGGTCAATAACGGGGACACCGGGGCCGCTGGTCAATAACGGGGACACCGGGGCCGCTGGTCAATAACGGGGACACCGGGGCGGCTGGTCTCTAACGGGGCCGTTGGTCTCTAACGGGGCGGCTGGTCAATAACGGGGACACCGGGGCGGCCGGTCAATAACGGGGACACAGGGGTACCTGGTCAATAACGGGGACACAGGGGTACCTGGTCTCTAACGGGGACACAGGGGTACCTGGTCTCTAACGGGGACACAGGGGTACCTGGTCAATAACGGGGACAGCTGGTCACTAACGGGGACACCGGGATACCTGGTCACTAACGGGGACACCGGGGCAACTGGTCAATAACGGGGACACCGGGGCGGCCGGTCACTAACGGGGACACCGGGGCCGCTGGGAAGTCGTGGGCGGGACGCGGCGGCAGGCAATCCAGCTGCGCCGTAATGAGCAAAGATCATTGTTATCTTTAAAAACCTGGCAGGCTAATTCCCTCATTCCCCTGGCAGCGACTGCCTCTGTGTAAGTATATCCTGCTGTTCAGCGACCAGAGTGGTACTGGTGAGCCTTCTCATCACGAACATTGGACGTATTCAATGCCTTTCACTGATACCTCGATAGCGAGCAGTTTAAGAAAGAACTGCAGATGCTGGAAAAATCGACAGTACACAAAAATGCTGGACAAACTCAGCGGGTGCAGCAGCATCTATGGAGCGAAGGAAATAGGCAACGTTTCGGGTCGAAACCCTTCTTCAGACTGATGTAGGGTGGGGGGGACAAGGAGGAAAAAAAGGAAGAGGAGGAGCCCGAGGGCTGAGGGAGAGCACAATTCCTCATCCCTGGAATGGTTTCACCCAGAGTAGACATGACTACAGAACAGATCAGTGTGTTCATATACCATGATATAAATATATACACACATGAATAAATAAACTGATAAAGTGCAAATAAACGGATAATGGGCTATTAATGTTCAAAGTTTTATCCGAGCCAAGTTTAATAGCCTGATGGTTGTGGGGAAGTTGCTATTCCTGAACTTGGTCATTGCAGTCTTCAGGCTCCTGTACCTTCTACCTGAAGGTAGTGGGGAGATGTGTATGTGGCCAGCATGGTGTGGGTCCTCAATGATACTGCCAGCCTTTTTGAGGCAGCGACTGCAATAGACCCCCTCGATGGAAGGGAGGTCAGAGTCGATGATGGACTGGGCAGTGTTTACTACTTTTTGTAGTCTTTTCCGCTCCAGGGAGCTCAAGTTGCCAAACCAAATCACGATGCAACCGGTCAGTATGCTTTCATCTGTGCACCTGTAGAAGTTAGAGAGAGTCCTCCTTGACAAACCGCTCTCCGTAATCTTCTCAGGAAGTAGAGGCGCCGATGTGCTTTCTTAATAATTGCATCAGTGTTCTCGGATCAGGAAAGATCTTCAGAGATGTGCATGCCCAGGAATTTGAAGCACTTCACCATCGACCCGTTGATACAAATGGGACTGTGGGTCTCCATCCTACTCCTTCCAAAGTCCACAATCAGTTCCTTGGTTTTGCTGGTGTTGAGGGCCAGGTTATTGTGTTGGCACCATATGGACAGTCTGTGAATGAGGAAGTCGAGGATCCAATTGCAGAGGGATGTGCAGAGACCCAGTTCTGCGAGTTTGGTAACCAGCTTGGAGGGGATGATTGTATTAAATGCCAAGCTGTAATCAATGAATAACAGCCTGACATATGAGTTTTTGTTGTCCTAAATTGTGATGTGCAGACCACACCACAACACTACAATTGTGGCAAACTTGCTTTGCAAAGATTCATCGGGTTTAGTTTTGCTTTTGCATTCGATGCCTCTCTTTTAATAATGTCCAAGATTCTCTTTTTTTTAAACCACCTTCTCAACCTTCCTTGCCAATTTCCGTGAACTATGCATTACAAACCTTAACCAGTCCTCAATTTTTTTTAAAATGTTGTTTTGTTTCTCTTTTTAATCTCATCCACACCTCTGTATACAACACATAATCTTCCGAAATTTCTGCCACCTCCAACGGGATCCCACCATTAGCCACATTTTCCCCTCTTTCCACCTACCGCAGAGACCGTTCCCTCTGCAACTCCCTGGTTACCTCATCCCTTCCCACCCCCTCTCCATGTACCTTCCCCTGCAACCGCAGAAGATATACAGACTACCTGTCACTATACATCCTCCCTTGTCCAAGTCCAGGGACCCTGACAGTACATTCAGGTGAGGCAGAGGTTCACTTGCACCTCCTCCAACCTCATCTACTGTATCCGTTATTCAAGATGTGGACTCTTCTACAACGCCGAGACCAAACGCAGACTGGGCGATCATTTCATGGAACATCTTCGCTCAGCCTCCACATCACCGTCTATATCTCTCATCCCTAACCAGTCTGAAGAAGGGTCTCTACCCAAAAAGTCACCCATTCCTTCTCTCCAGAGATGCTGCCTGCCCCGCTGAGTTACTCTAGCTTTTTGTTTCTATCTTCCCACTAATTCTAGATTCCTCAACAAGTGGAATCATATCCTTGGCACCTACCCTGTTAAGCCCCTCTTCAACAACCATAACTTATTTTCTGTAAACTTCAATAAGTAGCCAATCACCTCTTCCTTGTAAGAGCTGGTCATTACACAAAGCAAGCTCATGAAGCTTCTCCGAATAGCCTACAATACTGTACACACCCTCTTTAAAAAGAAAACAAAAACTGTACACTATACACCGTGTAGTCTTGCCGACAAAGTCTTTCATACTTTTGCACTTCATCTCCTATGCAATAAAGGCCAATGTTTAATTTTCCCTTCCAAATTCCTTGCTACTTTTGCCACCTAAGGTACAGGAGCGTGAAAACTATAACGTGCAAGTTCAGGAACAGCATCTTCCATACAACCGCGTGTGTGTTGTCACAGACTGAACAATGAAATTCTTACTTGCAGCAGCGCAACAGAATATGCAAACATAGTACATTGTAAATTATATAATATAATGTTTTGTATTGTTTTCATTGTTCAGTCTATGACATATGACGATAAAACACTTGACTCTTAACTTGTTTTGTGTGCAAGAACATGTTCTGTGGCAGAGTTCTCTCCTAAGTTGTTGATATGTATTGTTGGAGGCATTGGATAATGGCTGCGGAGGATTTGACTTTGTGTTCGGGGACAAACCAAGGAGCTTGTATGCATTTGCAATTGCATGTTGTCCTCTGAGTGAGTAAAAATTGCATTGTCATCTGCAAAGAAACATAGAAATTAGGTGCAGGAGCAGGCCATTCGGCCCTTCGAGCCTGCACTGCCATTCAATATGATCATGGCTGATCATCCAACTCAGTATCCCGTACCTGCCTTCTCTCCATACCCCCTGATCCCTTCAGCCACAAGGGCCACATCCATATGGCCAACGAATTGGCCTCAACTACCTTTTGTGGCAGAGAATTCCACAGATTCACCACTCTCTGTGTGAAAAACAATTTTCTCATTTCGGTCCTAAAAGACTTCTCTCTTATCCTTAAACTGTGACCCCTTGTCCTGGATTTCCCCAACATCGGGAACAATCTTCCTGCATCTAGCCTGTCCAACCCTTTGAGAATTTTGTAAGTCTCTATGAGATTACCCCTCAATCTTCTAAATTCCAGCGAGTACAAGCCAATGTTGAAGCTATATTGAAGCTCCATGATGGAAGTGGTGGAGACCTTGATCCTGGCCTGGAATCTGATCAAGATGAAGAGCCTGCCATCTGTCCTGTAGGTAATCTGGATGCTTGGCTGCAGGTTTGCTGGTGTGATGGAGGATGACTGCAAAAAAGATAGCAAACAGGATGGGAGCTCTAATGCACTTGCTTGACACAACTTTCCACCTTGAATAGTCTTGAGTCACTGCCATTGTTAGTAAGAATGGATGCAGACATGTAAATGTGAAACAGTCTTAGCATCTTGATATATTTCTCAAGGTATCCAGTTTTTAACAGAATCAGCCAGAGGGCTTGCCTGTTCAGAGGTAAAGGCTTTTGTGAAGTCTAATGAAGGCCATGTACAGTGGTTGTTTTTGTTCATTGAATTTCTCTTTAGCTCTCGGGCTGTGAAAATCATGTATGTTATTCCTCTGGCTGAGCAGAAATGTATTGCGATTCTGGGAGGATTTCTTCTGACAGGGAGGAGTTGGTTGGAGAGAAGATGGGTGATTATCTTTTGGTAGTGGATCAGAGAGAGATGCCCAAATAGTTTCCACAGTCTGCCTTCTTGATCTATTTGAATCCCTCTGCTTACAGTATATTCCCCACAGCTTGCTTTCTAACTTTGGTTTAGTTTAAAGATACAGCTTTGAAACTGGCCCTTCAGCCCATAGTCACACTAACCATTGGTCTCTTTTTGTGCAACACCGAGAACTCTCAAACGTACCCCATTTATTGATTTGATTTTACTTGTGCCAAACTAGAATGGAAGAGAACAGTAGCGGGGGGAGCAGACAGGCACGTTTGTGTCTGTGGGCAAGACTGCCTAAATGGTGTGCTATCTCCCCAGTGCCAGGATCAGAATTGTCTTGGATTGGCAGCAGGGCATTCTGAAAAGGGAAGACAAACAGCCGAAGGTAATGGGTACATTGGCACTGACAACAAAGAAAGTGGGGTGAGACTCGCAAAATGGATTTGGGGAGATTGTTAGAAAATTATAGAGCAGAACCTCCAAGGTTGTAACCGTGACTTTCACTCATCTGGACGCCCGCAGCGGCGGCTGTGGAGGGTTGAGGTCCCAACCACGGGGGGAAATGGAGGAGGACTGGCCAAATATTGTGCCTTCCACCACAGTGATGAATGCTGTGGTGGATGTTTATGTTAATTTTTTATTGTGTTTTTGTGTGTTCTTTTTCATTGTACTGCTGCTGGCAAATTCATTTTGAATAAAACTGATTGTATTGATTGATTGTTGGAGTGCTTCCTGAACCACATGCTAGTGACTGTAAAACTGGGAAGATAGGTTAAAATGAATGAGAGACAATAGGGATGATTCAGGAGGGTGGTTATTAGGTAGTTGAATTATAGGGAATGCTTCTGGGGCAATTGGATCCATAAATGCAAAACATGTTGCAGCTGAACTAGAAAGAGATTGCTATCCTTGCAATGAGTTATCTTATGGTGTTGAGAAGGGTTTAAACTAACTTGGAGGATGGAAACAGTGGTACAGCATGTCCAAGCAATGGGAGACAGTGATGTTAGATGGTTATTTTCGCAATTTGATGCCTGTGATTGGTGGAGCCTCACAACAATTGATGCCAGGGTCCTCATTGTTTATACAAAAAAGACTTGGTCCTGGGAGGTGAGGCCAGCAAATTTGCAGATGACAAGACGATTAGCAGTTATTGATCATATGGAAGGTTTCAGGGCCATATTGATGTGTTGGTGAAATGGGCTGAAAAATGGCAAATGTGGGATAATTTATTTTGGGAGTGCTAATGAGGCTATGGCATTTACCATGAATGGTAGCATCATAGTGAATTGGGAAACAAAGGGACCTTGGTCGATTGATCCTCGGTGGTACTAATCTGAGTAGATAATGTGGTTAGGAGAGTATAAGATACTGGTCTTTGAGTCAGCACTGACTCCAAATGCAGTGAGGTTGTCCTGCTTTATAAAACCTTGATCAGACCTCAGCTGGAGTTTGGTATGCAGTTCTGTTCATCAAAGTATAAGACATGATGTGGAGAGTGCGCATAGGCAATTCACCAAAAGGTTGCTTAGCATGGAGTCATTTAGTTATGAGGAGAGACTTGAGAAGCTAGGTCTATTCTTCTTGGTCCAGACTCCAGAGGAAGAGGGAACATGATTGAGATAGGTTTTAAAAAAAAGGGATGAGGTCCTACAAGGTGAATTTAGGGAGCTAGGAGATAAACTTAAAAGTAGGACCTCAAAGGTAGTAATCTCCGGATTACTACCAGTACCACGGGCCAGTCAGAATAGAAATAGGAGGATATTGCAAATGAATACGTGGCTTGAAAAGTGGTGCAAGGGGGAGGGATTCAAATTTTTAGGGCACTGGGACCAGTTCTGGGGGAGGTGGGACCGGTACAAACAGGACGGTTTGCACCTGGAATGGAATGGAACCAATGTTCTTGGGGGAGTGTTTGCTAGTGCTGTCGGGGAGGATTTAAACTAATGTGGCAGGGGGATGGGTACAAGAGCAGAGAGGCAGGTGGGTGTAAAATGGGGGTAGAAGCAATAGGTAGCAAGGTGAAAAGTAAAAGTGGCAGGCAGACAAAACCAGGGCAAAAATCAAAAAGGGCCACTTTTCAGCAAAATTGTATAAGGGGTAAGTGCGTTGTAAAGACAAGCCTGAAGGCTTTGTGTCTCAATGCAAGGAGTATTCGTAATAAGGTGGACGAGTTGAACGTGCAGATAGATATTAATGATTATGATATAGTTGGGATCACGGAGACATGGCTCCAGGGTGACGTAGGCTGGGAGCTGAACATCCAGGGATATTCAATATTCAGGAGGGATAGAGAGAAAGGAAAAGGAGGTGGGGTAGCGTTGCTGGTTAGAGAGGAGATTAACGCAATGGAAAGGAAGGACATTAGCTTGGAGGATGTGGAATCGGTATGGGTAGAGCTACAAAACACTAAGGGGCAGAAAACGCTGGTGGGTGTTGTGTACAGGCCACCTAACAGTAGCAGAGAAGTTGGGGATGGTATCAAACAGGAAATTAGAAATGCGTGCGACAAAGGCAAAACAGTTATAATGGGTGACTTCAATCTACATATAGATTGGGTTAATCAAATTGGCAGGGGTGCTGAGGAAGAGGATTTTTTGGAATGTATGCGGGATAGTTATCTAAATCAACATGTAGAGGAACCAACGAGAGAGCAGGCTATTTTAGACTGGGTTTTGAGTAATGAGGAAGGGGTAGTTAGCCGTCTTGTTGTACGTGCCCCCTTGGGCAAGAGTGACCATAATATGGTTGAGTTCTTCATTAGGATGGAGAGTGACATTGTTAATTCAGAAACAATGGTTCTGAACTTAAAGAAAGGTAACTTTGAGGGTATGAGATGTGAATTGGCCAAGATTGACTGGCAATTAATTCTAAAAGGGTTGACGGTGGATATACAATGGAAGACATTTAAAGACTGCATGGATGAACTACAAACATTGTTCATCCCAGTTTGGCAAAAGAATAAATCGGGGAAGGTAGTGCATCCTTGGATAACAAGGGAAATCAGGGATAGTATCAAAGCAAAGGATGATGCGTACAAAGTAGCCAGAAAAAGCAGCATACCAGAGGACTGGGAGAAATTCAGAGACCAGCAGAGGAGGACAAAGGGCTTAATTAGGAAAGGAAAAATAGATTATGAAAGAAAACTGGCAGGGAACATAAAAACTGACTGCAAAAGTTTTTATAAATATGTGAAGAGAAAGAGGTTAGTTAAAACAAATGTAGGTCCCTTGCAGTCAGAAACAGGTGAGTTGATCATGGGGAACAAGGATATGGCGGACCAATTGAATAACTACTTTGGTTCCGTCTTCACTAAGGAAGACATAAAATGATCTGCCGGAAATAGCAGGGGACTGTGGGTCAAAGGAGGAATTGAGTGAAATCCAGGTCAGTCGGGAAGTGGTGTTGGGTAAATTGAATAGATTAAAGGCCGATAAATCCCCAGGGCCAGATAGGCTGCATCCCAGAGTACTTAAGGAAGTAGCTCAGGAAATAGTGGATGCATTAGTGATAATCTTTCAAAACTCTTTAGATTCTGGAGTAGTTCCTGAGGATTGGCGGGTAGCAAATGTAACCCCTCTTTTTAAGAAGGGAGGGAGAGAGAAAACGGGGAATTACAGACCAGTTAGTCTAACATCGGTAGTGGGGAAACTGCTAGAGTCAGTTATTAAAGATGGGATAGCAGCACATTTGGAAAGTGGTGAAATCATTGGACAAAGTCAGCATGGATTTACGAAAGGTAAATCATGTCTGACGAATCTTGTGGAATTTTTCGAGGATGTAACTAGTAGCGTGGATAAGGGAGAACCAGTGGATGTGGTATATCTGGACTTCCAGAAGGCTTTCGACAAGGTCCCACATAAGAGATTAGTATACAAACTTAAAGCATACGGTATTAGGGGTTCAGTATTGATGTGGATAGAGAACTGGCTGGCAAACAGGAAGCAAAGAGTAGGAGTAAACGGGTCCTTTTCACAATGGCAGGCAGTGACTAGTGGGGTACCGCAGGGCTCAGTGCTGGGACCCCAGCTATTTACAATATATATTAATGATCTGGATGAGGGAATTGAAGGCAATATCTCCAAGTTTGCGGATGACACTAAGCTGGGGGGCAGTGTTAGCTGTGAGGAGGATGCTAGGAGACTGCAAGGTGACTTGGATAGGCTGGGTGAGTGGGCAAATGTTTGGCAGATGCAGTATAATGTGGATAAATGTGAGGTTATCCACTTTGGTGGCAAAAACAGGAAAGCAGACTATTATTTAAATGGTGGCCGATTAGGAAAAGGGGAGATGCAGCGAGACCTGGGTGTCATGGTACACCAGTCATTGAAAGTAGGCATGCAGGTACAGCAGGCAGTGAAAAAAGCGAATGGTATGTTAGCTTTCATGGCAAAAGGATTTGAGTACAGGAGCAGGGAGGTTCTACTTCAGTTGTACAGGGTCTTGGTGAGACCACACCTGGAGTATTGCGTACAGTTTTGGTCTCCAAATCTGAGGAAGGACATTATTGCCATAGAGGGAGTGCAGAGAAGGTTCACCAGACTGATTCCTGGGATGTCAGGACTGTCTTATGAAGAAAGACTGGATAGACTCGGTTTATACTCTCTGGAATTTAGGAGATTGAGAGGGGATCTTATAGAAACTTACAAAATTCTTAAGGGGTTGGACAGGCTAGATGCAGGAAGATTGTTCCCGATGTTGGGGAAGTCCAGGACAAGGGGTCACAGCTTAAGGATAAGGGGGAAATCCTTTAAGACCGAGATGAGAAAGACTTTTTTCACACAGAGAGTGGTGAGTCTCTGGAACTCTCTGCCACAGAGGGTAGTTGAGGCCAGTTCATTGGCTATATTTAAGAGTGAGTTGGATGTGGCCCTTGTGGCTAAGGGGATCAGAGGGTATGGAGAGAAGGCAGGTACGGGATACTGAGTTGGATGATCAGCCATGATCATATTGAATGGCGGTGCAGGCTCGAAGGGCTGAATGGCCTACTCCTGCACCTAATTTCTATGTTTCTATGTTTCTATGAGAGATCCAAAATTGAGGTGGTTTAGATGGGGTAGACTGCAGGAAACTTTTTCCCATTTCAGAGGCTGATAAAACTGAAGGACACTTGTAGGTTTGGGGGTAAGGGTGAAGAGATTTCAAAGGCCTATGAAAGGGACCTCCCTCCAGTGAAGAGTACCTGGAATGCACTGCCTGAGAGAGTGGCTTCAGGCTGGGTTGTTGACAGCAGTGTCAGGATGAGTATTTTATTTGCTTGGGCAGAAAGGGCTATGAGCCAAGTACTGGGCAATGGAATTAATGCTCATGACTGTCTTATTAATGCTTATGGCTAATTTATTATTTGCCTACCCAATTGCTCATAGTCCCATCGTTAGCTTTCAGTGATTTGTATGTAGAAAAGAAACGATAAACATTAACATATGGTCTCTCTCCAGTTAGTATAAACGACCTCGTGATTTTTCAGAAGGAGCCCCTCATCTTTATCATATTGTTTTCCCACCTGCTGTACTGCATCCCACTCAGGTTGTCCATAGCTCATTGAAAGCTCAGTACATCCTCATCATTACTCGCATTCCTTAATTTTGTGCCATCAATAAACTTGGAAATGTAACATTTGATCCCCTCTGTCAAATGGTCCCATGACAATCGCGAATAGTTGGATACTGAACCCAGTGAACCACCAACCACTGCACCCGGAAGCGCCCTTTAATCGCCTTGCTTTCTGCCGGCATGTGTACATTTCATTAAAAAAGAAAATTAGACTGTCAGTCAGAGTGAGAGTCTATTTAAACGGTGTCGGTGGAAAAAAATTCTGCGAGTTTTATGTGGGCAAAATGGACAACGGTTTTGACCGGCGCGCTAGAAATTGTAGACCAAACTGGAACCGACGGGTTTTTTAAATTATTGGTCCGTGCTATAATCATTTATTAACGAGTGTTAGAAAGAAAGAGAGAGAGAGAGAGAGAGAGAGATAGTTGCTTTTCATTTGGCGGTCATTTAAACCTCGTTTAGCGGGCAAATGCAAACGGCTAGGTCGCGTTGCAGTGGCGCAAAATTCAAATCCAAACGAGGGAACTTGCAAAAAGGGCTTCGCGTGATGGCAGCATCTGGTTCCCAAGACGATGGGGCGGGTATTGGAGGGCAAGAGCGCGCTGTCGACAACGTTAGTAGTGTAACAGATACTCCCTCTGCAGCAGAAGCTCCCCTCCTCCGGGCCCTGCTCGAGATCCCAGTGTAACAATTCACCCACGGTGTTCGTCACCGGCCACAGCAACCGTGCCGGGGTGACTACACGGGCGTTTATTATGCGTGTGCAAGGCTATAATTGGAGCGACTTTAATTCTGAAAGGTGACTATCATTTGGAATTTGTCATTTAAAAAATTCAGTTACACATTGAGTGTACCACGGTATTTTCGTTTTTTATCTTGCCCTTCTTTGTGAGCGGCATCTTCATCCTAGCCTGGTTAAGAGTATTGCACTCTTATCGGATAAACGAACTGCTGTTGGTGTAGTAATATTCTGTACTTGGCGACATTTCACAAAAGTTCGGCGCGAAATCGCTTTAAATTTTCACGAAATCAATCTTGACGCCCGTTAGTGTTTTCTAGTTTCAACGTTTCCGCATTTGCTTTGCTTTTGCACAATTAAAAGTTCGTTTAATGCTCAAGTTATTCCTCTGCCGTCTTTCCTTATCAATGTAAACTAGCGAAAGTTGTTACATTGTAACCGATCGCCGACTATTGTCAGATAGGTTTTTGTATCCGGCTTGAGTAACTGGAAGTGTCTTGGTATGTTTATCTGCAATAAAAAAATGTGGCGTGATTTTGGAGATGGTACATAGACCTGGGATTAACTTATACATCTGAAAAGGATGGGAAGAACTCCAGACAGTGGCAATGCCAGCCTGGAAGAGAATTGTGCTCTGCAGGGTGTCAAACAAGTTCTAGTACCCCCAACGAGATGTTGATGGGAGACCTGACTATGCCAATACCCTCTGATATCATAGGGGATCTCGTAGGACGTGTTCACTGTCCAGAACTCCTATGGCACCAATGTTATTTTGCTACTTAGGTCTATGTCTGAATGTACTGTGCAACAACCAACAAAAAGGACTTATGATAGACACAAAATGCTGGAGTAACTCAGGCAGCATCTCTGGAGACATTTCATAGACCCCTCTACAAACCTATGACATAAAGGATCTATGTTTGATAGGTAATAGTATTAGTGTGTTGTATTTAATTGTACTCTCATTTTGTCCCTCTTGCATTCATCTTCTAATATCTCTGGTTTCACTTGATTTTCAGGATTTGCAGAACTTTGTTTTTAGAAAATGACAATTATAATTTCAAAACAAAATGCTGATTGCTCAGAAGGTTCAACAGCATATGCAAAGAAAGAATTAGTTAATGGATCTTTGTGGTTTATCTGATTTGTTTCGTCCAGAGCATAGGCTTCTTGACTTCATTTGTAGCAATGTTTCTGAACAATCTTTTATTAAAAGGCTGTACATTGTTGACTTTGCCTGTGAATCTTAGATTCCAATTGACATTGTCCAGATCAATTTTCAGTCCTCTAAGTTTGGTGTTCCTCCAATTTAATCTTGATTACTGTGCCCTTTTTTATAACCTGTCCAAATATGATCGCTGTTCCTTATAGAGCTTACAGTATTGTTCAGGGTGTAAATGGCACATTCTTAGTCACGTGTGTGACCAACAAGATGAAAAATTGTGGAATACATCTCTTCTAATTCTGAAAGCATCACAGGTATTTTTTTGTACTGTATATATGGTTCATTTTTTTTGGTTTATCAAGTGAAATTTTTATGTTACTAGACCAAGTTTCGACCCGTTCCCCCAACGCAATATTCCACCACTCACCCGTTCCCCCATCGTAACCCGTTCCCCCAACGAAATATTCCACCACTCACCGATAGCCCCCAACTGCGCAGGCGCGGCTCATTTTCCCTCATCCCCAGCACTCCTGCCCGTTCACCCTCCCTCTTCTTTCCCCTCTCCTCCCCTCCCTCACCGCCTCCCCCCCCACTCCTTTCCACTACCCTCAGTCATTCCCTCCCACCATAACCCCTCTCCCCTCCCTACCCCTCCTCACTGTATCTGTTTAAATAACATTAAACAACAATCCTCTCCTCGTCCCCTCTCCCACTCCCTCTCTCTCCTTACAACAATGTTACAAATCATTGGACTGGGAGTCCTGTCTTTGTTAACATTGTCCATAACCCCTCTCCCTTCCCTACCCCAAGTGGGACCTGTTGGGCCTTGTTCCCCCAACGCAAGATTCCAGTTTAGAGCCGGGGAGGGAGGAGCGCAGCTCCTGGCCCAGTCAGTGTCCGTGTCTGTGTCCAGCCGAGCTCAGGGCCCTGGACTGTGGTGTGATCCGGTGCGGGGGCTGCTGCTCCGGGCCCGCGGGGAGGCTTCTCCCTCCCTTTCCCCTCCCGCGGCTGGTTGACTCTCCCTCTCCCTCCCATGGCTTCGTACGCGCTGCATTTTAAAATAACTAAGTCAGTCACTGAGGTCTTGAGGGAGGGAGGAGCGTGGCTCCAGGCCCAGTCTGTGTCCAGCATGCTTTTATCAGGGACAGCGAGTTTTTTAATGTAAATGAGATCCCATTGTGATGTCATAGCTGTAACTGCCACAGCAGTGTTCAAGTGATTATTTCTTAAACTGGATTTTGCAAAGTTAAAAATGTGAATAACTTGTAAAATATAACATTAATCTGAATGAAACGATAAAAACACGCCACAAGACAATTGTGAGTAAGGTGATCCAAAAATTGTTGCATTATTGTGTATCATTTTGGCGTATTTCAGGGCATGACTCACAGACAGACTCGCAAACAAACAATGTGAGAGTTTTGATTGATTGATTGATTGACTGATAGATGGATGCTGACAATGTTTGTTTAAGGTCAGAGGTGAAATATGACTGGTCACATGTGTGACACCACACGGAAGCAGACAAACTGTAAATTTTGAAAAGCTAGAATGTTCATCTCTTTGGGTATCCCAGGGTACTTGAGGAAGTGGCTCTAGAAATTGTGGATGCATTGGTCATTTTCCAATGTTCTATACTCAGGATCAGTTCCTGTGCATTGGAGGGTAGCTAATGTTATCCCACTTTTTAAGAAAGGCGGGAGAGAGAAAACGGGGAATTATAGACCAGTTAGCCTGACATCGGTGGTGGGGAAGATGCTGGAGTCAATTATAAAAGATGAGATAGCCGCACATTTGGGTAGCAGTAACAGGATCGGTCCGAGTCAGCATGGATTTACGAAAGGGAAATCATGCTTGACTAATCTTCTGGACATTTTTGAAGATGTAACCAGGAAAATGGACAAGGGACAGCCAGTGGATGTAGTGTACCTGGACTTTCAGAAAGCATTTGATAAGGTCCCACAGGAGATTAGTGGGCAGAATTAGGGCACATGGTATTGGGGTTAGAGTGCTGACATGGATAGAGAAGTGGTTGGCAGACAGGAAGCAAAGAGTAGGGATTAACGGGTCCCTTTCAGAATGGCAGGCAGTGACTAGTGGGGTACCGCAAGGCTCGGTGCTGGGACCGCAGCTATTTACAATATACATCAATGAGTTGGATGATGGGATTCAAAGTAACATTAGCAAATTTGCAGATGACACAAAGCTGGGTGGCAGTGTGAACTGTGAGGAGGATGCTATGAGAATGCAGGGTGACTTGGACAGATTGGGGGAGTGGGCAGATGCATGGCAGATGATGTTTAATGCGGATAAATGTGAGGTTATCCACTTTGGTAGCAAAAATGAAGGCAGGTTGCTATCTAAATGACGTCAAGTTGGGAAGAGGGGAAGTACAACGGGATCTGGAGGTCCTTGTACATCAGTCTATGAAAGTAAGCATGCAGGTACAGCAGGCAGTGAAGAAAGCGAATGGCATGTTGGCCTTTATAACAAGAGGAATCGAATATAGGAGCAAAGAGGCCCTATATAGGAGCAAAGAGGTCTCTCCATTGAAAGAGAATGGAGCAACTAAGCTTGTACACTCTATATAGGATGAGAGGGAATCTCATTGAAACATATAAGATTGTTAAGGGCTTGGACATGCTAGAGGCAGGAAACATGTTCCCGATGTTGGGGGAATCCAGAACCAGGGGCCACAGTTTAAAAATAAGGAGTAAGCCATTTACAATGGAGACACCGTTTCTCACAGAGAGTGGTGAGTCTGTGGAATTCTCTGTCTCGGAGGGCGGTGGAGGCAGGTTCTCTGAAAGCTCTCAAGAGAGAGCTAGTTAGGGCTCTTAAAAATAGCGGGGTCGGGGGATATGGGGAGAAGGCAGGAATGGGGTACTGATTGGGGATGATCAGCCATGATCACATTGAATGGCGGTGCTGGCTCGAAGGGCCAAATGGCCTCCTCCTGCACCTATTGTCTATTGTTTAGCAGACATGCATTATAGTTCTGTAGGTAGGAAAATAGCAATGAATAAGCTTAATCTCTTACAATAATTTTTTAATGTATAACTTTGTGATGACATCTGGTCACATGTGTGACCTTTTGGTTCACTTTCCATAGAATGGGCCAAATGCAGCTCTGTCATTCTAATCTTTAGTGCGGGCTCCTGGAAGAGGCCATTGCATTTGTATACATTGTGTATGGAGCAAAGAATCTTGCGATGCCTAGTCAAAGTATTCCTATTCCTAACATGGGAAATTATGCTGTGCTGTCTAAGTGTGTATTAATATTGGAAAGCCAGTATTTGTTAAAATGTTGAACTTGATTTCTCTTTTGGACAGGAAAGATTGATTAAAGATGTGATATGAATTGTGCATATAAATTTAAGAAAGTGACTGCTTTTTTAATAAGTAAACAAATTCAAAATTAAATTAATTTCTGGCACAAAGCAGATTATTTTTAATGTATGTTTGTTTCTAGGACGGCTGACGGCATTGTACAGTCCTTCGTGTCAAGATGTTGAGTTTGCTGAAGCACTCTTATGATCTGCTGACCATTTCTGACCCCCAAGCAGTTAATCCTGAAACAACGCTTAGATCTGTTGGGCATGGGTCATTAATAGAGAGTTGCCATAATGGAGTAAACAAAATGCACTCGACTAAATATTCCAATGGTGCCAGACAAGAGCTAGGTTCACATACTGCTGATGGGTCTCCTGATGTGAACAAGGAAAGACGGTTCTGTACCAACAGGGCATTGTCCCTTTCTGTTGAAAAGCAACTTGAAGGGAAAAGAAACAATTCTATTTCACCAATTTTGTTTGAAACGCCCAAGTTAACTAGCAAGACTGTCACGTTAAGGCGACGACTCCTCGTGTCCCATCTCTCCTCTGGTAAGAATGTAGAATTGCACAAAACTCTTCAGCCCACTGCAGCAGATAGTGAAGAATGGTCTTGTACCAGAACATGCGATATTTTCCCCTTTTCAGATAGCTCACTGAATTCTCCCGGTGACTTGAATTTTGAAGCTTTATCAACCAGTACTCTAAATAGCGATGAATGTGGTACTTTATGTAGAACTAAAAGGTATTTGTTTGCACAGCAGCGAACTTCTACAATAGATGATTTAAAAGGTAAAAATGGGTTAATGCCTGAATGTCCAACATCTGATCAATCAAGTGCATTCAGTAAACTTGACTTGAGCAGTTTCTCTTACTGTGAAGATGATGGTGAATACAGCTCATCTGGATCCTTTGTCACACCATCTAGACATGGGAAACTGAAAATATCTGGAGGTGATCAGTTTGTTACTCCAGTTCATTTCAAAGCAAACATGTCCACAGAAAGGATGTTAGAAAGAACCCCTTCACATGACAAACTTGATGTCTCAACAGAGGACAGTGGGTACAATTCAGTTAGTTTGGAAAAATCATCTGATTCTTTTTCAAATGAAAATTCCTTCCAAGAATTGGTGAAAAATCAAAAGAAACCCCCAATGATGACGGACTGCAAGAGATCTCTCAGAAAATTGGAAAGAACTAAGCGATTATCAACTCTCAGTGAGCGAGGCTCACAGTCTGAGACAGAAGAAGAACACAAGGGAATTCATAAGGGGTCAAATTACAAACTAAAATTACCCAACAAAGATGAGGAATTGGTCTTTGAAGAAAATAACTGGGAGGACCCACTGCTAAACTCTGAGAATTTGTCTCGTACCCCTGCATTGCAGTTAATACAGGAACTGTGCGTGAGTAAAAGGAAAAGACTGGAAGATATCATTAAGGGCCAGAGTGGATCAGAGGAAAAGCCATTAGGTGTATCTATGCCACCACTATGTAGATTAATTGGGAGAAAAATGGGTTTGGAAAAAGTGGATATTTTGAAAGAACTGTTCAACCGGAATTTGACACATGTTCTCACTCTAATTCTGTATTGCTTAACTGTAGAAGATATCTGCAGGTAAGGTTCATAAAATTCAAGCAAATGTTTCTCCAAATGTTTAGCCTATTTACTCTTCCCTGTCCAATGAAATATTTCAAATACTTTGAATGATTTCAAATAATATTAAAATACTTTGGGTGTAGACTTTGATTTTTGCTATATGGCTTCTTCAAATAACTAGGGTCTTTGAATTATGGAAGGAATGGATATGTTCATTTGTACCTCAAAAAAAAATCTCTCAATCTACACAGGTACCCTTTTTAACAGGTACATCTTCTATTTTGTGCTTTAAACTGCTCAATACCCTGTTTTCAGCCTTCCCATTTGTTTTCCCCCCTCGTATACCACCCTCCACCAGTAAACCCAAATTTACTCTAGTCAAACACTTAAAATAACTACATTGAACATGTGACAGTCACAAGTCGTGGACTTACTCTGATTCCTGATTTGTGGCTACCCAAATGCATTTGCCACAGATCCTGAAGAGACAAGTTTTTGGAGATGCAACATTTGACTTCTGAAATGAATTTGGTAGATTAATGTTGGAAAAACTAATGTTTAGGATGGTGGAGATAATTAGTAATGGTAATAATGGCAATCTTCCACACACTTTAAAACAATTAAAAATAAATGAATATTTAACACCTGATAGGATGCCACACTCTAGCTGTTTGGCATTTTTGCACTAATGCAATATATAAAGTATTGTATGGCTGTCGTTTTGCATTCATCTTACCTGTTGAAATGCAGGTGCAGGAACTTGGCTTTAAATGTTGTATCTGACAACGCTGCAGGTTATCCACTACCCTAACTCCACAGGTTTTGTCTTTGTTTTGCAAATTAAATCATTGTTTTTTATAAGAGTTTGGAAAGTGAGCAAAGTATGGAAGAAAATCATCAAGCAAGACCAGGCACTATGTCTCAAAAGAAAGCAATATCTTGATGAAAGTCGAAACCACCAAGTGGTATGTGTTTTATGTGCACTTTTTAAAGATTATATATTGAAATATCTGTGGTTTGGCAGCATATAGGTCATGTAATTGGTACCATCAAAATTAGAAATGTACTGAGTTATGTAGAGGATCTAGTTTTTGCTTTAAATATTGTAAATCATATCATCATGAAGTAGTTATTATGCTCCAGATGCAGAATTGTTGAGACTAACTATGTTATTGGCTAATCAGGCAAATTATATGCAGCTCAAATATATCTTTAAATTACTTGGGGCTTAGTCCAATGATTTTGTAAACAATTTGTATTGAGAGTTTGTATCAAAGTCCTGTATATTTGAACATGAGTTGCATGATAAATATTTCTCAACTGGGTTATTAGGCATGGATATAGTGGGCGACGTGAGCAGCGGTTTGGGAAATTACCTACTCTTGGATTGATTCTTCAATTGATGCAGTTTGCAATCATTTGACAAATTTGTAAGCATCCAACTTTGCAAAGAATCATTATTCTCCACTATTGCAATGTTTAGCTATCCAATTTGATATTTCTACAGGAAATGTGTTGGCTAAATCTAAATGTTTAGGTTTTTTAACTAATGGAAAAAGTTACATGTAAATTTCTTATCACCATTATAAAATTCAAATAATACTTTTCAACAGCATAATCAACCTTGGGCCACTGATGCTGAAACCAGATGTAATCTCCCAGATCGTCCTGCTTTGAAATCTGTTCAGGCACAGGCAAGGATTATGTTTACTCCAACTCTCTCATCTCAACAGGGGATAACGCCTGGTGGATGCAGTAGTGCTTCCAAGTCCAGTAGTAAACGAGAAGAATTCTTGCAGGTAAGTGTAAAGAACCCTGTTGGGAATTTCCATTGAGTTAACATCTGGACAACACATAAATTTGTTGATCAAGCTGATTTGGTATAAACCATTTAGATTCATAGAAACATAGTAAATAGGTGCAGGAGTAGGCCATTCGGCCCTTCGAGCCTGCACCGCCATTCAATATAATAATGGCTGATCATCCAACTCGGTATCCTGTACCTACCTTCTCTCCATACCCCCTGATCCCTTTAGCCACAAGAGCAACATCTAACTCCCTCTTAAATATAGCCAATGAACTGGCCTCAACTACCTTCTGTGGCAGAGAATTCCACTGATTCACAACTCATCCCGGTCCTAAAAGACTTACCCCTTATCCTTAAACTGTGACCCCTTGTTCTGGACTTCCCCAACATTGGGAACAATCTTCCTACATCTAGCCTGTCCAACCCCTTAAGAATTTTGTAAGTTTCTATAAGATCCCCCCTCAATCTTCTAAATTCCAGCAAGTACAAGCTGAGTCTATCCAGTCTTTCTTCATATGGAAGTCCTGCCATCCCTAGAATCAGTCTGGTGAACCTTCTCTGTACTCCCTCTATGGCAAGCATGTCTTTCCTCAGATTAGGAGACTAAAACTGTACGCAATACTCCAATTGTGGCCTCACCAAGACCCTGTACAACTGCAGAAAGAACCTCCCTGCTCTTGTATTCAGATCATTTTGCTAAGAAAAGTTATTTTTAAGATCCTTTTAGTAGCTTCGGTAGAACTGCTTTAGAATCAGCACTTTTCAAAAATAAAGTTACCTTGATTTATGCATCTGTCCATTTTCAGTAACTAATCTTTGGTTCTAAAATGTAGGTTAAATATAAATTGCGGTTATTCCCCAAGTAGAGAAGAAAATTAGTTTGATCAATTTCTAGGATTTGATCTTTAGTTAGATTTGCAGTTGCTCTTATTTTCCTAATTGTTGCTTCTGTTAACCTTGTAATGGAAATGATAATATTGTGCACAGTTTTGCATAACTTTCTAATATTTGTTCTTCATGGTAAAATCACAAAATAGGGCGATGTAATAGGGCAATAGTGCAGCTGGTAGAGCTGCTGCCTATCAGTACCAGAGACCAATGTTTGATCCTGACCTTGAGTGCTGTCTCAGGAGTTTACACATTCTCCCTGTGACCACGTTGGTTTCCGCCCACATTCCAAACCGTGGATTTGGTCGGTTAATTGACCTCTGTAAATTGCCCCTAGTGAGTAACCAGTGGATTTGGAAGCAGATGACTTAGAACTAGTGTGTAGGAAGGAACAGCAAATGCTGGCTTACACTGAAGATAGATACAAAAAGCTAGAGTAACTCAGCGGATCAGGCAGCATCTCTGGAGCAAAGGAATAGGTGATGTTTCTGGTTGAGTCCCTTCCGACTGAGTCAGAGAGAAAAACAAGATATAAAGAAGGTACATGGAACAAATGAAAGATATGCAAAAAGCAATGATGATCAAGCATGGTCACTGGTTTATGTGGACTCGGTGGGCCAATGGGTTTGTTTTCGTGTTGTATCTCTAAATTAAATCCTCCATTCCCCAAAAATAGAATTGGGGAATGTTAAATGGAGGAAATTAGAATCTTCAAAAATATATATTCTTGCCCTCAGGTTGCCAAAACGCTGTTTAACGATGAGGCTTTAAAACCATGTCCACGGTGCCAGTCACCTGCCAGATACAATCCAATGAAGAAAAGAGGCCTCTGCAGTCGAGAAGATTGTGCATTTGACTTCTGCACACAATGCTTTTGTGTTTTCCATGGCTCCAGAGAATGTGGCAGCAAGTCTGCCAAGCATTTTGGCAACAAAGGAGGAACGCCAGGAAGTGCTCAAAGCAAGAGGAACTTAAGAAGATTATAAATTTTAAAGTAGTAAACTTGTATATGTAAATGTAGGACAGTGAGAATTCCCTCCACCATTCTCCCTTTATACACCTTGCAGGTTTTCTTATCTGCATGTACATCTGTTCAAAAAGATTTTGAAGATACTTTTAAACTACTATCAATTTGTACAATTTTCTAATTAATTAGTGGAGGAAACTATGTAGTGCAAAATTACAAGTTTTCTCTTTTTGGTTCTAATTTGCACATCTGATTTTAGTCAATTTTTTAATTTTTCTCTACACTTGGGTTGGTTTTTCAGAATAACCATCAGAAACACTGTCATGATAGGTAGCTTGCTTCAAAATCATTGTATTTTAAGATTTCTCGAAGGCACAGTTAAAGCAACCAAGATCAATCAAACATGGGGATTGGAAATGAGAGAATTGACACCTCGCTGGAACAATGTTGTCAGAATTTTATGATGGGACTGGAAAAAGTGAAGTTTTCTTTACATTCCTAATTGAAGATTTCTTCCCATTCCTAGCTTCCTTTTTCAAAAAATCTAGTTGCTTTGGGCAATGGACTCCATTTATTGAATCACTGAACTTGGAATCCAACTTTCACCATTATTTCTGTACGTGAAGTACTGTTTTAAAGTGTTGACTGTGTGTAAAATCAAGACAGTGGGTGTGTGTCCAAATTCTTTTGGACTTTTTTGTATATAGTTTTATACATGTTAAAAAAGTTAGTAGACATTTGAGTGGGTTTTAATTTGATACATGCTTAATAAAATTTTCATTAAATGGTGTGAATGCATTTTCTTCATGGGCTGAATTGTTCATTGTTTTTGTTTTAAAGAACTCTCTGCCAACTTGTGAAATGCTTGCACAAGCATTTCACTTCATCAAATGTTTTTGTTATATTCGGGCAGAATTGAACTTGTTTCAAATGCGGCCCAGGGGTGGAAGATTGCAACCTTCACGTGGTCCGCCCTGTTTCGACGAATGCAATCAACACGGCGTGCACAATCAAATAATATTAAATAAAACTTTTGGCTGTGCACACCATACGCAAGAAGAAGAAATGCTGCCCATATACATTTTGATATGGATAAACTTGAATAAGCTTGCATTTGGTTTGTCGATAACTGTGGACACTTAATATTGGTTAACCAGGAAAGATTTCCTAAGGCAGATTTACCCTTTCTTTGCTATTCTATCTGCCTATGTTGCCATTTTCTATGATCTTGCACCTAAATATCCCTCCTGTACATCAAGCCTTCCAATGACCCTGTAGTTTACTGTATGTCAGGTGAATATTGGATAATCCAAAATATGTTGCTTTACTTATCTAAATTAAATTATTTCTGTCATTGCTGTGCCCCACTTTCCAGACTGTCCCTCTGTATGCTTGGGCAACTGTCCTTGTTACCTACAACTGCACCAATCTGCGTTGGCAGCAAACTTGCTTATCAGGCCAGACATTTTCATATATGGAAATAACGTCTATGACGAGTAGCAAAGGTTTTGGCACTGACCTCTCCTGTACGCCACCGGTTAGACTTCCTGTTAGAGAAATAACCATTTACCTCGTATCACAAAACCAATTTTTGATCCAATTTGGCAAAACATCTGATCCCATGTATCCAAGTACTTGGATCAGCTAAATGTGTAGGTCCTTATCAAAAGTCCTGCTAAAGTCCACGTATACCATGTTGACTTCCTTGCCACCATCAATTGAAGGAATGGTTTTTTTTTTTTAAGTTGACGTAGGATTTCCCATGCACAAAACCACAGACCCCTTCATCACTCTGTCTTTTCATGTGGTAATGAATTCTATCCCAAAGATTTACTGACATGTAGTTTCCTGGATTATCCCTGCTACCTTTCTTGAGTGTGGGAACAACATTAACTGCCAACCAATCTTCCAGTACCTCACCCTTAGCTAAAGAATGTGCAAAAAATAAAACCTGTCCGAGCCCAAGCAATCACTGCCTTTCCTGGGATAGATTTCATCGGGAATTTTATGGATCAATATCTTTTTAACACTTTTTCTCCTTCCACACTCTTCAGATTATACATCTCCCTTCTCCTAGGTGAATATTGATGTGGATGTATTCATTCTGGACAGAACCTCTCCCGGTTCCAAACAAAGATTTCCCTTTTTGGCCCTGAGGTCTTCTCTTTCCCCAGCTACACTTTTGTAATATTTATTAACAATTTTGGACCTCTTTAATTTTGTTCACCAGGTCTATCTATGCATGTTTGCCCTTCTAACTCTCCTATTTCCTTTAAGCCTCAAAGGTTCCCTTGATAACAATGTTCCATACCTGGCCTTTGCTGCCACCTTTTTAGCAGCTGTCCCAATCTACTTTCTGCAAGTCTTGTCTTATGCTATTGAAGTCAGCCCAGTTTGAAATTAAATTCCCCTAATTTAAAATGTGAACTATAGGTGTAACCTTGTCATTTTCCAGGACTATCTTTAAAAGCTTTTGAATTGTGGTCACTGTTTGCAAAGGATTCCTGCGCAATATTTCCATTGTTTTCCCATTTTCATTCCTTAAAATTAACTTGCGTACCACTCTATCCCTAGTAGGACTCTGCATTAAAACCCTTCTTACGTATTTAACAGATTCCACCCCATTTAGGCCCCTTGCACTGGCAATCTCAGTCAATATTGAATGTTAAAATAGCCCAGTACTTCAATCCTAATGCATTTGCATCATTGTTATTTGTTCCAAATCCTGCTATTTGAAGACTTTTTAATATAATCCTATCAAATTAATTGTCCCTTTATTATTTTCAAGTCCTACCCATAGTAACTTCATTTGGCAAACCTCCAGAATATCTTAAGTATTGCTGTAATGCCCCTCGTAGTCAGAGGTGTAACACCACCTCCCACCCAGTGTCATGCTTTAAAATTCTATGCCCAGGAACATTGAGCTTCCTTTCCTGAGCCAGGTATCCATGATTGTTACAATTGAGTCATTGGTGGGGAATACCCAACATATAACCATATAACAATTACAGCACGGAAACAGGCCCTCTCGGCCCTTCCAGTCCGTGCCGCCCATTTGTTTACCTCTAGTCCCATCTACCTGCACTCAGACCATACCCCTCCATTCCCTTCACGTCCATATACCTATCCACTTTATTTTTAAATGTTAAAATCGATCCTGCCTCCACCACTTCTGCTGGAAGCTCATTCCACACAGCCACCACCCTCTGAGTAAAGAAGTTCCCCCTCACGTTACCCCTAAACTTCTGTCCCTTAATTCTCATGTCATGCCCTCTTGTTTGAATCTTCCCTACCCTCAATGGGAAAAGCTTGTCCACGTCAACTCTGTCTATCCCTTTCATCATTTTAAAGACCTCAATCATCCCCCCTTAACCTTCTGCGCTCCAAAGAATAAAGACCTAACTTGTTCAACCTTTCTCTGTAACATAGTTGCTGGAACCCTGGCAACATTCTAGTAAATCTCCTCTGTACTCTCTCTATTTTGTTGACATCCTTCCTATAATTAGGCGACCAAAATTATACACCATACTCCAGAATTGGTCTTACCAATGCCTTGTCCAATTTTAACATTACTTCCCTACTCCTATTTTCATGATATGCCCTTCGGTCACCGGTATAATTTCTCTTCAGTGGTCTAAATTAGCATTGCACAGGGAATTACATTAACACAGCCTGACGTGGAAACGATGCTGAGGTTGCAGGTGTGTGACGGGAAGTACTGAATTAGTTAGTGATTTTAAACTCCAGTTTCCACGTTGTTCGTGTTTCATTCTGGTAAAAACATAGGGATGGAGAGAGTTTGGCGAGAGGGGAGAAAACATTCTCCAATATTGAATTGAAATTCCAGTCACTTGTATTTGTTATTGTTTATTCTTTCTATCCCATTCCCACGCTTGCATAATCTGATCCCATCAGATAATCTGAATTATTTAAGAGGAAGTAAATATATTTTTGAAAGACCAGGATATTTAGGGCTATGTTGAAGTGGCACAGGAAGAGAGGTGAGGCCTTTGGCAGATCAGCCATGGTGAAATTGAATGGCAGGGCAGGCTTGAGGGGCCTCCTATTGTTTCATGTTAATCTAAATTTATTTTATAACATGGGATCCAAAAATATTCAAAGTATTCGGTTAGTGCTAACGAAAGGTGGTTTTTACAAATTGGCACAATCTCTCTTCCCCTTATATCCATGTGTCTTCAAATGAATCAATTTTTTTAATGATTTTTGTAAGTCTGGTTGAACCAAGTATATTGTCAAATGTACAAGCATGTTGAGGAACAAGTACAATGGAAATTGCTGTTTGCAACAGGAAAACTCCGTTTTCAAGAGGGAGCGATTTAGCTCCAAGGGCTAAAAGAATCTAGGGATATGGGGAAAAAAGTAGGAACAGGATACTGATTTTAGATGATCAGCCACGATCATATTGAATGACAGTGCTAGCTCAAAGGGCCAAAGGGTCTACTCCTGTACCTATTTTTCTATGATTTTTCTATGTCCTATGACAGGCATAAAAACTCAGACAAACTCAAAAAATGTGTACAAAAGTTATATGAGGTTTCTAAAAGGAAGAAGACTGACAAAGGAACAAGACATTGGTGCAAAACAGTTTTTAAAAAAAACCCAACATGGTAGTGCAAGAGATGGACTGTAGTGTTTTCCGCAGCCGAGATAGGATTGGTGTTTTGCAGGTTGGATCCAGAACTTGATAGTTGTCGGAAAGTAGCTGTTCCTGAACCTGATAATGGGACTTCAGGCTTCTGTCAATACAGCCCAATGGTAGCCATGAGAAGAAGGCATAGCCCAATGATAAAGGTTTCCTTAAGAAGGCAGCTATATAAATGCTTTCAGTGGAGGGGAGGGCTGTGCCTGTGATGGACTAGGCCGAGTCCATCGCTCTCTGCAGCCTTTGCATTCTTGTGCATTGGAATCGCCATATCAGTAGTGACTGGCTTTTGTAGTAAAGCTGTGTACTTTGTACCCCAGTTCTTTCAACTCATCTATTTCAGATGCACTTGTTTTCCAAAGAGAAAATGCCTCCTTAACTGTATCTACATTGAAAGGTATTACTTACACTTGCTTTCATTTAAGTTGATTTGCCTATTATTTCACCATTCTGCAAATGTCCTAATATCTTCCAGTCCTTCATTACCCTGTGCATTAATTAAACCAACTTCCTGCCCCACAAAAAAAATGTCACTGAAAGTTTTTGTACTGCAATTTGGATTCCCATGCTAATTATGCAACACATTTACTTGTCCTATTATAATACTTATTGTTCATTTTGTGGTCTGACCGTTGTTATGAAGTCGCTATTACATAAAGCTGTTTGAGACTCCATTACCCCATGTATGGATTTTTACTATTTCCATAATCTCATTCAATTTCCTTTTTGAAATTTCTGATTTTTCATTGTATTTAAAATGTTTGGAATGAGAGAGTATTCATATCCGTGTAGGTGGCACTAAAATAGGGACATGTCAATGGCTTGGAGAGGGAGCGTTGAAAGTTCAGATTGGGTCCATGGCTTCAGGTTAAGACAGTTTGGGATTGACACATGCAACCAAATTGATATTGTACCGCACATCTTAATGCAATGAGGATATAATTGTCTTGAGTAATGTTGCTCTTTCCCATTTTTATTTTTCTTGTTATCTTATGTCAATTGTCAATTGAGCATGATTTACAATTGAAACAATTTACTTACAATAGTTTGCAACATATTTCCTCTCTTTTGCTTACACATAATTAAACGGATTTGCGTTTATCCTAGTCTCTCTAAACCTATCCCTCATGTTTCAGAATTGTTAAGAAAATGGACGACAAAAGCATCATGTATCATGCCCAAGGTATACATAAAATGCAGGATTAGCTCAACGGGACTGGCAGCGTCGCTGGAGCAAAGGAATGGGTGACGTTTCCAAGCCTAAATCTGATTCTCTGGAGACGAAAGAAATGTCAAAATTTAAAGGTTTTTGTTTGTTTCACCCTTTCTCCTCTCCCTCAACTGCAACGTCTTGGCTCGCGTATTTGGGATGCGATTTGCTGCTTTGTGACGTTTGGCTGTTTGCTGATGTTCTCAGAGGAAGCGGGAGCAGCATTGGAAATATCAGCAGAGAGGACCGAGGATGTTTTCCAGAGCTGGCCCATGGTCTTAATAACGGGACAGAATGTAGTCGCCGCTGGCAGTAGCAAAGGCTAAATTTTGCTACTGTCTTAACTATTTGTCCGGTCCAATGTGTGTTAAAGTTGTTAAGTTATTTGAGCAGGTTAGGGAAATGTGGTGTCCAAATTAAAGACGGAGATTACGCCAGCATTGTTTGTTTAGTTCGCGATTAAAGTTTTTGTGTCTACCTCCATAGCAACCCAAGTCGACACAAAACTGCTGCTCTCATTGGGCAGGTCCATCATCACCCATGTTCCCAGCTCTGGGTTGTTCTTTTGCTGAAAATTACATGAGTAGTTAGTTCCTGCGACCGACCTTCCAAAGGAAGAATTGAAAGCTAAAATCGCCCGTCTCCTAGTTCCTTGCTTTTGTTCTGGGGAAAAAAAACATACGGCCAAGGGTGAAATTGTGATCATTTCGCCCTCTGCACGACTTCGCTGATGGAGCCAGGAAACGTATCAGACAAATTGACAACAGGTATGTTGGGCAGAGGACGCTCCTGTTGAATCCGATCTCTCAGTCCCACCGTTTGTACAATTGTCACCTTTCACCCAACGCGAGCTGGAGAGTTGGACGTACTGGACGAATGCTGAAGAATACGTTTGGCTGTAAAACGGGAAATATAATCTTTCATTTCATTGACACTGTGATAAGTCTGTGATTTATCGCAAACTCTTTTACTAATCTGTACAGGATGGCGACATCTTAGAAAGTTAAAGATTTTATATCATGAAGACCAAAATACTTGGGATCGCTGCCAATTTATTATTTCTTATTAATTCCCCAGTGTCCAATTAATTTGACAATTTTCTCCCTCCCCTTTCACGGAACTGTACAAACTCTTATCATATTATTTGTTACTTTTATATTACCTCTTTCAATCCTAGGTAAGGCCTTTCTCACTGGAATGTATCAGCTGAGATTTATACAATATAATTTTAGATATGTGCCACTGCTGATCTAAGTCTTATCTGTTAATCTATTTTATCTTACCCAATCTACTTGGTATTGGTTTATTACTGTCACTTGTACTGAGATGTAGTAAATATTTTTTGTGCTATCCATTCTAAGCAAATCATACTACATACGAGTACAATCAGCCATACATATACAACAACAGGTGGTGCAAAGAGAAAAATACCAGTGCAGAGTATAGTGTTACAGCATTCTAGAATTATAGGGAAAAAAGTCCAAGGTTCACAATGAGGTGGGTTGGAAGATCAGGACTACATCCATGCTTATAGGTGAACTATTCAGTAGTCTGTTGCTTCCAGGTGTTTGCACCACCTGTTGTACATGTATGGCTGATTGTACTCGTATGTAGTATGTAATGATGGTCCAATTCTACTCGGACATTGCAGAGTCTGTTCTCACCTTCTCCATCATGGTCTGGTTTGGCTCAGCCACCAATCACGACACCCGGAGGCTGCAGTGAATCGTCCGATCAGCAGAAAAGGTTATTGGCTGCAACCTTCCCTCCATTGATTAACTGTACACTGCAAGGGCCAGGAAGTGAGCGGGAATGATCATCTCTGGCCACTCTCACCCTGGCCACAAACTCTTTGAATCACTTCCCTCTGGAAGGCGACTCCGGACTGTCAAAGCTGCCACAGCCAGACATAAAAACAGTTTTTATCCACGAATAATTGCTCTACTCAACAGCCAAAAATCTGTAGCCTCCCTTTGATCTGGTATTTTGTTGGTTCACATGCTTGATCAATGGTGTTTTATCATTAATGTTTTATTATTATTAATGTTTAGTGTTTTCTGAGTTATTCGTAACTGTCACTGTATGCCATGTTGTTACTTGTAGATTGTTAAATTGTTGGCGATATTTATTCCTTGGAACTTGAAGCTCTCGACTATCTCCATTTCGGCATCATTGATGCTGATTGGGGGCTGTACTCCACCTCCCTCCCTAAAATTAATAACTCGCTACTTCATCTTGCTGACATTGAGGGAGGGATTGCTGTCTTGGAACCATATTACTAAGCTTTCTATCTCCTTTCTATACCCTGTCTCATCATTATTTTAAATTTGGCTCACTGCAGTGGTGCCATCAGCAAACATCTAAATGCAGTTAGATCAGAATTTGTGAGCAGAGTATTGGGTGTACAGGGAGTATAGTTCAGAGGCTGACAATACATCCTTGTGGTGTTGAGAATTATCATGAATGTTTTGTCACCTGTCCTTGTTTATGGTCTCGGGGTCAGGAAGAGGGGGATGCTGATGGCTAGGTCCAGGAGTTTGGAGATTAGTTTGGTTGTGATCATGCTGTTGTTCCAGCGATGACTGTAGGGCCCAGCTGATGACGTCTGCTGTGGATTTGTTGTGGCTTTGGGAACAGGTCCAATTTGGCAACTCAATTGACATTCTTCAACTAATGCTGAAACCACCCAATTAGCTGGGTGATGTCATGACACAAATTCGATCATATGTTACAATCTTTGCTCTCCTTGACTTATCATTTTGTTTCTTTCTCTTCTTATGCTCTTCCCTTGAGCTTAGTTCAATCAAATCATAATCTTGTTCAGAGCCTTCCACTCATAACCTACCATGAAATGCAGTATGATTTTGCAATTCATCAACAAATCTGCAAATGTATGTAGTTGGTTAATCTTGAGCACTCTTACAATACTTGCTCTAGTGCTCTGACAAGCCTTACTGATTTCTTAGTCACTGGTCAATGTGGTAAAATAATTGTGCGCTTTAATTATTTGTTTCATGAACCTTTCAACTAGTTGTGTGGACTATTATCGAAGGCCTTATCTTCACCTATGTTCAGATGAACAAAAACAAATCATAGCTATAGATTGATACAAATGTTGACTCTTCCACAAGTCATAAAATTAAAAAAAATCAGAAATACTGAAATGTTTCAGTAGGCCAGGTAGCATCTCTGCCCTACTGAAACATTTCAGTATTTCTGATTTTTTTTAAATTTTATGACTTGTGGAGGAGTCAACATTTTTATCAAACAAAATCTATCTTCTTCTTGCGTATGGCGTGCACAGCCTAAAGTTTTCGGACAACTTGTTCTATTTGATCTTATTTGATTGTGCACGCTGGTTTGATTGCATTCATCGAAACAGGGAGGACCACGTGAAGGTTGCAATCTTCCACCCCACTATATCTATGATTTGCTTTTACTTAATAAATAATGCTTCAAATCAATGATTTTTCTACAGAACTGGAAAAAAATTAGGCATATTTAAAATTGCAGAGAAGCAGGAGGATAGAAAACCATATGTGATGGGATGGAAATGAAGGGAGGACAAATGGCGGGGTGGAATTGATTAGGAAAGAGTGCTGAAGATTAGTTAATGGCAAATATACAAACTTGTGGAGATGCATGTAGCAGGATGAACTTGCTGGCACTTTGAAATATGGAACACCAAAGTAGTGGAATGCTCAGAGAATCCCATAAGCCAGGCAGCCTTTGTGGAGAGAGAAACACTGAGTTAATTCAGAACAGGCCAGTGATTAAGAAGCAAAAATGCAGCTGATGGAAATAAACACAGAGATGCCAGGTAGTATCTGAAAAGAGAAACAAAGCTCAAGCCAGTGGTCTACCTTCAATAAGAAATCATTGACCCAAAACAGCAAACCTGACATTCTCTCCAGGAAACACCAACTGATTTTAATTAAATTGATTTGAGAGATTATCAAGATGGTATTATGTTTACTTGATCTAAAATTGTGTTTTTTGTTTTTCAGAGCCTCCTGATATAATCGTGGATGAATTTGTAAGTATATTAATTAGGTGTGAATAAATGAAACTCAATTATCCTGTGAAGGGGCCCTTCAGGCAATGGAATATTCTTCTTTGTGTTTGTCCTAAGAGGAACCATTGCAGCTTTAAAGAGTGTCTAATGAGTCTATTTCTTTTCTTTGCAGTTGATATAGTGAAAGTATTTCAATATAAAACACATTCCTTTCCTGTTAAAGTGTCTCTGTATGGTTTTACCATTCAGTAGAAAATTAAATTTTACATAGTATGAAAATGCTTGTGAAAATGGAAGTTCACGAGAGAAAGGGCTAATTTAAATCTATTTTGATACTTGCATCTGTAGAGCATCCCAAAAACTTTAGAAGTTTAATGAAAAATATAATGCTCAGCCACGGCATTTGATATTAGGTATTCTACTACAGAGATGGTTTTCATAATGGAAGATGAAGAGTTGGGGATGCATAGGATGTTGACTCCAGAGGAAAGGGAAGATACAAGGGGAAGAGAAAAGAAAGGACTGCTCTTGGATAGATACTCCAGTGGTGGAAAGCCCTCAATTATACATTAAAGCAATTAAATATCCTTTAGCAGAGCCTGAAAAATATACAAGAGAATTACTTACAGGGCAATAGATTAAAGGTGGAGATTAAAGGTAGGAGAGTGGGTCTAATTGTATAGATATCTAAAGGAATTGGTAAAATACAGTGGGCTAAATTGTCATCTTCCATGTGATATGAATCTATGATCATTTGATTTATTTTAAGTCCACGGAGATATCATTGGTAAAAAAAAATATTTCAGAAAGGGTTTATATTTTAATTTTGAAAATTGGCCTGATTTATGGATGCCACCTTTCTTTCTGATGATGGTAAGATGTGCAGCCTAATGTACAACAATTACATTTTGCTGAGAAATATTTAACATTACATAAATGTCCATTTTAAAACTGAGAAACCACTGTACAATGCCATTTTCCATCATACAAAACATTGACTATATCTAATATTCTTCTTCTAGGAAAACTATTTGTTAACTGATGATCTCCTGGTGGATTATTTCAATATGTTTCTTGGTCTGATGGTAAGTGGTTTATTGATTAAAATAACACCAAAGGCATTCTGAAATTGCAGTGACTTGCATTTCACAAACTACCATAGGTCTTCAAATTAATAGCAGGTTTAGGAAAATAAAAAAAGTGTTTGTTAAATGAGAAGCTCTTTACTGAGTTTTCATGGTGCACCGGACTGTAAGCCTACATGACAATATCCTTTGAAGAAACGTGTTTCTGTCTTAGGCTGGATAGGTTGGATGAGGCTCAACCTGGCCTTTATGTCTGTGTAGCTATGGCAACTTCCTGTTTTGATATACCTTTTCCTAATGTGGAAAGCCAAACAAACTGAAGGGGGTGTCGCACTGCAGCAACGTAATCTGCGAGTTTAGAAGAGTTTGCCCTTGACTCAAACTCGCAGCATGGTCGACACGTGGTCCTAGGAGATCCTATGAGGTCACTGGAACTCTCCTTCATGCTCGAGGGAAGTTCCCGTATACTCGCAGCCTCAGCTAGGTCGCGGAAAAATTTTCAGCATGTTGAAATTTTTTCCGTGAGTAAAATTTGGTTGGCATGGTTCTTTTTAACTCGTAGTGCAGTGGAGTGGGATCGCTATTTAGTTACAGGCAGTCGAGGGCAGCTGAAGGAAATCTCCTTCGCTGACCAGACATTTTGATTGGCTCATTGGAGTTTTCAGGATCAAGGAAAACCGACCAGTAGGTTAAATGCCCACTAAACTTTATTATAGTTCTTAAAAGTGTCTCCACTCCTTCGCCGCCCCCCTTTTCCGCCCACTTTTCCACCCCCCCTACTCCGCCCCCCCCCCTTCTCCGCCCCCTTCTCTGGCCCCCTTCTCCCCTTCTCTCCCCCTCTCCCTACCCCCCCACCCCCTCTAAAGCACTTACCGTACACTGTGCAGCTGCCTTTCCTTTCTCTTCATCGCGGGTCTGAATTTCAGACAGCGCTCCCCCGCTTTCCCTGGCCCCCGCCTTTGCGATGTGTTTGTGTGCGTGTGTGTGTGCGGACGGTTGATCCACTTAGCAGTTTCAACACTCACGGTCAATCCAGCTCGAGGTTTTTGAGGCGAGTGCCCTCGAACTTGAAGGTCGAAGGCACTCTTCTTAACTCGCGGATTAGGTCGCCGCAGTGGGGCAGTCCCTTGACCATCCTGAGAAGCAGAAGTGAGGTGTCCGAGCAACGGCTAAGTCTCTGTTTTTCTACCACCGAGGCTCTGTCCTGAAAAGACCATGATGGACATTAACTGCTCACTCATGTGAAAAGCTTTTGAATTGATTAGAGACATCTGAAAAAAAGATTTAAATAATTAAAATAAATTATTAAATAAGTGTAATTAAAACAATTTTAAGTATGTAAGAGCATCCTATTTTTCCCTTCAGATCACATTATAGCCTTCAAGACTCAACATTTGTCACTTAATTTGTTAAATTCAGCCTTCTTCATATGTATCAGAGTTGGCCATTTCGGTAGATAGGTTATCACCTGTATCATTAACTTTATTTTTCTCTTTCTGCACAAATGCTGAATGGCCTGCTGAATATTTACAGAATTCTCTTTTAGTTCAGATTTCACGCATCAGCAGCATTCTATCTCCCACATTTACATTTGATTGATATTTCCATCTATCCTCTGCCTTCACTTTCTATCCATGGAATTCCTCCTGGAGAGGACTATTTTTTTATTTTTAACTATGGATTTAATGTGAGCATTTTTTATTTTCCAGTTCACCTTCTAATCCCATCTTTACTAAAGAGTAATTTATCATTCAAATGAATTTGAATTAATTTGAGGAGGTTTGACTGCTATACAGCTATATAAATAACAATAGTAGAACATTCCTGACCGTGGTCATGTTGCCGTTTCCACAGCAAAGAGACCTTTCTCAAGCCAGTGCTAACACCAATGTTTCCTTCAAGTTATAAACAAATAACTTGCTAGGACATCCATGGTAACAAATGGTTTTGCCCTATTTTAAGAGAAGCAGAACACTGAAAGTACTTAACTGAACTATCCAGTACAGATTCCTGGTGCATATTAAAGAGAACTACTTCTTGCAACTGCTGAGCTGTATTTAGGCTTTCAATGAGAACTTGTTCTTGTGCCTTTCAGGATAAATATATTTGGGTAATTTTTGTTTGCTTATTTGATGTGTGTAATAATAGTAATTTGCAGCTTATGTCTTCATGCCTGTGTGGCTATTTAACTAAACTGTGATTGCAGAATTTCATACCACTAAAGGTATGAAAAAACTGACAGTGGACATTTTTTTCCTCAATGTGCAGACACTGGAGTTATTCAATAAACTGAACCCCACTCTATGATTTAACTCTTCTGCCTTTTCCTTGCCGGGCCCAGAGAACAAAGAAACTATTGCCTTTGTGGGTTCAGTTGTTTTCTTATCTATTCACTAAGGTGTTTGAAACGCAACTTGATTTGTCTTCTTGATAGGACTTGATAAATCTGCTGAAGGGGCTCGACCCGAAACGTCACCCATTCCTTCTTTCCTTAGATGCTGCCTGACCTGCTGATTTACTCCAGCATTTTGTGTCTACCTTCAGTGTAAACCAGCATCTGCAGTTCTTTCCTACACACTGAGTTGTCTTGCGATGTACACTCCCTTTCTACTGGAAATGATGCCGCCAGTCTTGAACCTTCTATTGGCAGCTGTCAGAGGCTGAAGGAATTCACTTAGCAATATTTTTGGAAACTGAACTCATTCTAAGAAACATATGATGGTCTGTATTGGACAGCTTTTAATGTAAGTAATGCCCATCTAAAGTATGAAAAAAAGAAAAATAATACCAAATTGTATAAACCTGAAAGGCTACTCACAAAATGGGATTACAGGTGCTGACTAACTTGTTGCAGTGTCTAGTTTCATGATGCATAATTTGCAGGATCTCTTTTCAATTTTTTTGAGGGTTATGAATCATTGCTGATCAGACCAGTATTTATATTCCAGTCCTTGCCACGAGTGTAATGCAACTTCTTCAGTCTGAAGAAGGGTCTCAACCCGAAACGTCATCCATTCCTTCTCTCCACAGATGCTGCCTGTTCCGCTGAGTAACTCCAGCATTTGTGTCTATCTTCAACCTAATGGCCTAGATTGTTGGTTCAGAAACATAATCACTACTCCTGTGTTACAAAGAAAGCTGTGGAATTCCAAGTATTCACTTTTGCAACTTCAGGCGAATTCTACTTTTTGGCAACAATAATGCTGCAGAATGTTGTTTTATGTCACGATAAGTTTTTTCCTAAACAGATGGTATATTTACTTGTGGTTTAAAAACGAATCTGTGAATAGCTCAACTTTGAGATCTACTGTAATTTATAGAAGTTGTATTGAGATAAATTAGATATTTCAATCACACTTGGCACATTTTAAGAGTGTTCTTTAATCTGTTCAAGATTCAAGAATCAAAGTTCAAGGGAGTTTATTGTCATGTGTGCCAGATAGGACAATGACATTCTTGCTTTGCTTTAGCACAACAGAAAAAAAGTAGGCATAAATAAATTCAGAACAGAACTGATCAGTGTGACCATATACCAATGAATATAAATATGGTTATATATATATATATATATATATATATATATATATATATATATATATATATATATATATATATATATATATATATATATATATATATATATAACCATATAACAATTACAGCACGGAAACAGGCCCTCTCGGCCCTTCCAGTCCGTGCCGACCATTTGTTTTCCCCTAGTCCCATCTACCTGCACTCAGACCATACCCCTCCATTCCCTTCCCGTCCATATACCTATCCACTTTACTTTTAAATGTTAAAATCGATCCTGCCTCCACCACTTCTGCTGGAAGCTCATTCCACACAGCCACCACCCATATATATATATATACACACACATAAATAAACAGATAAAGTGCAATGGGCTATTAATGATCAGAGTTTTATTTGAGTTGAGTTTAATAGCCTGATGGCTGTGGGGAAGCAGCTATTCCTGAACCTGGATGTTGCAGATTTCAGGCTCCTGTACCTTCTACCTGAAGGCAGCGGGGAGATGAGTGAGTGGCCAGGATGGAGTGGGTCCTTGATGATGCTGGCAGCGTTTTCGACTGCGATAGATCCCCTCGATTGTAGGGAGGTCAGAGCCGATGATGGACTGGGTAGTGCTTACAACTTTTTAAAGTCTTTTCTGCTCCTGGTCGCTCAAGTTGCCGAACCAAGTCACGATGTAGAAGTTCGAGAGAGTCCTCCTTGACATACCAACTTGCTGTAATCTTCTCAGGAAGTAGAGGCGCTAATGTGCTTTCTTTATAATTGCATCCGTGTTCTCGGACCAGGAGAGATCTTCAGAGATATGCACACCCAGGAATTTGAAGCTCTTGACCATCTCCACCATTGACCCGTTGATATAAATGGGACTATGGGTCCCCATCCTACCCCTTCCAAAGTCCACAATCAGTTCCTTGGTTTTGCTGGTGTTGAGGGCCAGGTTATTTTGCTGGCACCATATGGACAGTTGCTCGATCTCTCTTCTATACCCTGTCTTATCCCCATCAGTGATACGTCCCACAATAGTGGTGTCGTCAGCGAACTTGATGATGGAGTTCGCACTATGACCAGTCATGAGTATAGAGTGAGTACAGCAGGGGGCTGAGCACACAGCCCTGAGGTGCTCCCATGCTGATTGTTATCGAGGCTGACACATTTCCACCAATATGGACAGACTGTGGTCTGTGAATGAGGAAGTCGAGGATCCAATTGCAGAGGGATGCGCAGAGACCCAGTTCTGAGAGTTTGGTATCCAGCTTGGAGGGGATGATTGTGTTAAATGCCGAGCTGTAGTCAATGAATAACAGTCTGACATATGAGTTTTTGTTGTCCAAGTGGTCCAGAGCGGAGTGGAGAGCCAGCGAGATCGCATCAACCATTCATCTGTTGTGGCGGTAAGCGAACTGCAGTGGGTCCAGGTTTTTGTTGAGGTAGGAGTTGATTTGCGCCATGATCAACCTCTCAAAACACTTCATCACCACCGCCGTTAGTGCCACTGGTCGATAGTCATTGAGGCACGTCACCTTGCTCTTCTTGGGCACCGGTATAATTGATGCCCTTTTAAAGCAGGTGGGAACCTCAGACCTCAGAAGTGAGAAGTTGAAAATGTCCGTAAAATCTCCAGCCAGTTGGTCCACACAGGTTTTGAGAACACGACCGGGTATGCCATCAGGTCCAGACGCTTTCCGAGGGTTCACCCCTCTGAAGGATTTCCTGACGTCGACCACAGTGACCATGACCGAAATACCATCACAGCGAATGGGGGCTCGGGAAGGCACATCAATGTCCTCCCTATCAAAGTGTGCGTAAAACGCATTGAGTTCATCAGGGAGTGAAGTTTCACTGATTTCGCCTCGTAGGACGTGATTGCATTCAGGCCCCGCCACAGCTGCCGAACATCTGTCTCATCCTCCAGCTTGGAGCAGAAGTCCCTTTTGGCCTTTTTGATGGCCTTACCAAGGTCGTATCTGGTCTTCTTGTATAGCCATATAGCCATTGTATAGCTGCTCACACTGTTTGTTTATTAATCTTGTGTGTCATCATTTCAAAGGTCTTTTGAAATGCAAAGTACACTTTTCTTTACATGCTAAATCTGCTGTATTTACTGTAATATTCTAATTGACCTCTTACCAATTCTGTAATAAACAATTCTTCGTACGATTAATCAGTCATTGCATTTATGTAATGACCTGGAGGAGGAGATTACTTGCTGATTACTTGCAGCAAACTCGCTGATAACCTGGAAATACGCGGAAGGGCAAGTTGTGATGTTATTGTGACACTGCAATGGGATGTAGATGGATTAAGTGAGTGAGCAAAAGCATGAAATATGGAATTCAGTGTGAGAAACTGTTAAATCATTCCCTTGGGTAAGAGTAACCAAATGGCAATCTGTTGTCCAAATGGAAAGAAACTGCAAATGAGTGATGCATAGAGGATCAAGATGTTCTTGTGCACGTATCACAAAGTTAGCAGATAGTTATAAGGCCGAGTATTACTTGCCACATTACTAGCCATGCCTGAATGTCTTCATGACTTTTATGAACACAGCTCCATTGCTCCATTTGTTGAAGGATTACAAATTAATCTGAATATTGAACAGCTTACCTGTGAAGATCCATAGGTCTAAATATTTTATAACTATTGAGCTAAAACTATTCAAATAAAATACAGGAGAAATTTAATGCTTATGAAATAGAATCTACTGGGTTTTTTTTCTGGATTGGTTGCAACAACGGCCAATAATTCAATGTTAGTTTCCTGAAGAGTCTGTCAATTCTGGTGAGATGGCAACCAACTTGGAAGAAGACCATTTCTCTTTTCATATGAAACCTAAACCCACTTTTTTTGCTTCACAGAACTTTCCAATGCCAATTTGGTTCAACAAGGTTACAGAGACCTTTGAAATTGTTGACAATGCGAAGAAAGATCTGTTGACAAAATTAAAAGGTCTGGTGCATGCCCTTGCACCTGTTGACCCCATATATGATGTAACAGTTCAATCTAGAAGAAACTCTTCTCAACCAGAACAAAAAATCGCAAATTTGGATGAAAATTTTGATGATAAATACATTGTAATGGTAGGTATATTAAAGGCACGTTCATTACATCACAGGCACATTTATATATGAAATATTTAAAATTAAGAAAAATAATATCAAAAACATTCAATAAAAATGAAATTGTTTTAAATGTGATTTACCCTTTTTCAGAAATTGTAATAATTTAGCGCTTGTATAGAGTTCATCCTAGCGTCTAGAACCATAAAGCTATAGAGCTTGTTGTCTACTCATTATTGATCTTATGCAATTTCTTTTCCATTGAGGTAACTAAAATAAACATGTTTTGGAATGGACAGATAATCCAATATCTTCCATCTATCTCCACTAAAACTATGTTCTGGCTGTAGTTCTTAGGATCTAATCCAAAATTCAATAGTGCATTGCAGTATAAGTAAAACTTTGTTAATGCACCATCCGATGATTTGAAAGTCTGGCTGGTTTGGCATCTAGCTCACAAGATGTTATCTGTAGTGCTATCTTCTCTCTTACTGGGACCCAAGTTCTACTACCTTCCCAATTGCTGTACTTCCCACTCAATATGGCCCAGGTTCTTGTGCTCTCTTTCAACTTACCAGGACCCTATTTCCTGCACTCACTTTAAACTTACCTAGTTCACCGGAAAAATTTTGTATAATAATAAAATGGGAATTAAAAGTGTGAAGGAATATTGAAATTTAAAAAATGTAATCATCGTGAAAATCATCTAGCCCAGCAGCACCAAGGTGCTGGGTTACTGGAGTTCTACAGTTTTACTTTAGCACATGATATGGAAGTTATCTTTTTAGAAAATATATTTAACGGTCCTTAAGTAGAATTACAGTGGCTTGCAAAATTATTCATACCCCTTGAACTTTTATACATTTTGTCACATTACAACCACAAACGTAAATGTATTTTATTGGGATTTTATGTGATAGACCAACACAAAGTGGTGCATAATTGTGAAGTGGAAGGAAAATTATACAAGGTTTCCAAATTTTATTACAAATAAAAAACTGAAAAGTGTGGCGTGCAAAAGTATTCAGCCCCCTCGAGTCAATACTTTGTAGAACCACCTTTCGCTGCAATTACAGCTGCAAGTCTTTTGGGGTATGTCTCTACCAGCGTTGCACATCTAGAGACTGACATTTTTGCCCATTCTTCTTTGCAAAATAGCTCAAGCTTAGTCAGATTGGATGGAGAGTGTCTGTGAACAGCAATTTTCAAGTCTTGCCAGAGATTCTCAATTGGATTTAGGTCTGGACTTGGACTGGGCCATTCTAACACATGAATATGCTTTGATCTAAACCATTCCATTGTAGCTTTGGCTGTATGTTTAGGGTCGTTCTGCTGGAAGGTGAACCTCCGCCCCAGTCTCAAGTCTTTTGCAGGCTCTAACAGGTTTTTTTCCAAGATTGCCCTGTATTTGGCTCCATCCATCTTCCCATCAACTCTGACCAGCTTCCCTGTTCCTGCTGAAGAAAAGCATCCCCACAGCATGATGCTGCCACCGCCATGTTTCACAGTGGGGATGGTGTGTTCAGGGTGATGTGCAGTGTTAGTTTTCCGCCTCACATAGCGTTTTGCATTCAGGCCATAAACTTCAATGTTGGTCTCATCAGACCAGAGCACCTTCCTCCACATGTTTGCTGTGTCCCCCACATGGCTTGTGGCAAACAGCAAACTGGACTTCTTATGGCTTTGTTTCAACAATGGCTTTCTTCTTGCCACTCTTCCATAAAGGCCCGATCTGTGGAGTGCACGACTAATAGTTGTCCTGTGGACAGATTCTCCCACCTGAGCTGTGGATTTCTGCAGCTCCTCCAGAGTTACCATGGGCCTCTTGGCTGCTTCTCTGATCAATGTTCACTTGCCCGGCCTGTCAGTTTAGGTGGACGGCCATGTCTTGGTAGGTTTGCAGTTGTGCCATACTCTTTCTATTTTCGGATGATGGATTGAACAGTGCACCGTGAGATGTTCAAAGCTTGGGATTTTTTTTATAACCTAACCCTGCTTTAGACTTCTCCACAACTTTATCCCTGACCTGTCTGGTGTGTTCCTTGGGCTTCATGATGCTGTTTGTTCACTAATGTTATCTAACAAACCTCTGAGGCCTTCACAGAACAGCTGTATTTATACTGAGTTTATATTACGCACAAGTGGACTCTATTTACTAATTAGGTGACTTCTGAAGGCAATTGGTTGCACTGGATTTTATTTAGGGGTATCAGAGTAAAGGGGGCTGAATACTTTTGCATGCCACACTTTTCAGTTTTTTATTTGTGAAAGAAATTGAAAACCATGTATCATTTTCCTTCCACTTCACAATTATGCGCCACTTTGTGTTGGTCTATCACATAAAATCCTAATAAAATACATTTACTTTTGTGGTTGTAACGTGACAAAATGTGGAAAAGCTCAAGGGGTATGAAAACTTTTGCAAGCCACTGTATAAGGTGGATATGTGCTAAGGGGAATTAAAAAAACCCCGAAACAACTGAGAGCATAGTTTCTGCATTGAGAAGGAGAAGAGAATACATAAGAGACTAGCTGCAAAACATTAATTTCCGAGGGATTGTATAATATGAAAGGAAATCACTGATACAGAAGGTGGTATGATTCTGAAAGGATTTAAACCGAGAGGTGAGAATTTTATATTTGCTGTGAATCGGAACTCTGTAAGGATAGGAACCTGATATAGGACAAGATTTGTAAATGGTACAAATGTGTTCCCTTGTGAATTAATAATCCATTCAGATCTTTAATTGTATGTCTTCTTGTTTCAATAAACATTAAACTATACTGATATCAGTTTTTGTTTCTACAAATTGTAGATCCTTGATCCAGAGCAGGGTATGGTATGGATAAAAAATGAGAGGCTTCCAGCGTTCCTTCGGAGTGACTGCTACTTTGAGTACAGGTGAATGCTGTGAATTAGTGAGCATGCTGCCTTCTCTATTTGCCAAAGGCGGTAATGTGCAGGTGACTGATATGTACATTTGGAGTAGAGGGTTGGTGTGCTTTATAGGCTAATTTACATATAGTAATCCTATGATAAGGTTTAATATGTGGGACCAGCAATCTCATGTTACATTTATAAATACTCCACTCTGGGAATCTACTAACTTGCGGATGTCAATCTGGGACCAAATGACTATTTCTAACAATGCTTGTTTCCTGAACTGACTGTAATATTTCGGAATTAAATGCATTTAATTATTTTGTTATATAATGAAACACATCTCCAACATATCATTCATCATTTTCCTGGCTCATGCTCCACAGGCTGCCCTGACATCTGTGCTTCAGTTTCACACCTCATTCAAATACTTTGGTGGTTCTACACCACATGGGAATTTGCAAGAATCCTGCAACACCAAAGAACAGAACATGTACCTTTGTCACTAGGTTGTTCAGATGCTAGATCTTAAAATACTCCTCCTCGGCCACATAAAAATTCTGGCTATTAGCGGCATGCCCCCTCTCCATACAATTATTCCTAACCCAAAGAATAACGTTTTAAAGATAGTTGTATAAGTTTTGGACCTGGGTTCGATCCTGACCTTGAATGCTGACTGTATAGAGTGTGTATGTTCCCCCTTTAACCAACCATGTGGATTCCCCTGGGTGCTCTGGTCAGCTCCAAAAGATGTGCTTGTCTAATTGCAAATTAGCAATTGGAAACTGCCTGTGGTGTAAATGGGTGTCAGGAGAATCAGCGTAGAATAGATGGTCATGTTAAAGACAACAGATCACCAGGAAAAAAGTGGGAGAATGGCATTGATGAGATTAGTCTGAGAGCAGGCATGGGTGCAACAGACTGAAAGGGCTCCTAATCTGTCAAGGATCATGATTGCAATGCTTATCACAGTCAAAGCCCACCCAACACTGGATATCAAATGCCTGCTGATGTTTTTGCTTCTGTTATCACACAGGCTAGCAAAGTTGCTGTCTCAATTAGAATGTGGCCCAGGACTTGGCATGCATCAAATAGATCCTATGTATCGCCCCTGGGCTATGGAAATAAAAGAAAGCCAAGTTGAAGATATGGAAGCTATGGAAATAGAAAAAAAAAACAAGGTTGAAGATATTTTAAGTGACTTCAACTATTGGGATGAAAGTCCCCTGATATCAGTGCATCCTGAGGTAGGTTTGCTGATGGCACATCCCCTACTATGTTGCTAAGCATATGTTACGTCTCTGACCTTGAAGTTATACTTAATTTTAATGAAATTGCATAACAGGGTAAATTGCAACAAAAAATAATGGTTTGTTACAATGACTATAAGTATAATGTCAAGGATGATGTTAGGAATTGAATTAGCCACAACCAGCATCGATCTACCTTGAGCAGATGTTGCTTGGGGAAATCAAATAGCACATTGGAAAGCTACTTGATTGTTACACAACTTGCATTTATACAGACACGATCAGAACCTCAAGATGTTGCACTTAATGTAGCACAGCTTTGTGAGTATTGCACCTCAATTAATATTATAGAATATTTCATATTGACATGAGGGAAGGCATGTGGAATTTTATTTAATTCTGATTTTTTTTTAAAAAGCCATTCCCAATATTGAATGAAAGTAAGGTTGAGGCAAAGTATTGCATCTATAATCATTTTACGAAAAACACAAAATTTGCTGGATAATATAACATGCTATGGAAATATTTCAAGCTGTAAAGAGAGCAGAGAAGACTTATGAGGATGTTACCAGAACCTGAGCTGTAGAGAGAGAATGGTCATGCTGATACTTTATTGCTTGAAGAGAATAAGGGGCGATCGTACAGATGTGTATAAGATCATGAGGAGATTAGATAGAGTGGATGCACGGTCTTTTACCCAGAGTAGGGAATCAAGAAAGAGGACATCGATTTAAGTTGAGAGGGAAAAAGTTTAATGGAAATCTTTTTCATGCAGAGGATGGTGGGTATATGGAGTGAGCTGCTGGCGGACATAGTCGAGGTAGAAATGATAACAACATTTAAAATGCATTTGGATAGGTGCATGGATAGGAGAGGTTTAGAAGGATATGGGCAAACGTAGGCAGGTGGGACTAGTGTAGATGGGGCAGCTTGGTCGACGTGGGGAAGCTGAACCCACAGCCTGGTTCTGTGATGTATGACTCTATACAAATCTGTCAAAACAATCAACTGGCCCAGGATCATCCTGGAAAGCAAAAATAATCCTGTTATTTTCCCTCCATTACCAACCATATTTCTCAATCCCTCTTCCTTGCAATGTCCACCCAGACTCCCATAAATACATACAAAATGTTCTTGCCTATTACTTGGTTTAATTCAAACATTCACTTGCCTGAGATACTTCCTCTCCTGGTTGATACTAAACCAATTTCACTTTTGGTCTCACTTGCTTGCTCCGAATTCACCCGCTGAGTTACTCCAGCTTTTTGTGCCTTTCATTCTCCATTTTTTTCTCCTTGTTTTTTTCCTATTGTCCTTTGCAACTCATCTCACCTGCAAAACGTACTTCCTGAGTACTTGATCCTTTTGTTACTAAATTGTAAATTGCCTTCCTGGCCTCCATGCTGTCTCCTTCCTTTATAAAACAAATGACCTAGCCCTTTCTCAAGAAACACACACCTGAATATCATGTTCTTGCATATACTGGATTTCCTCACTAACAGACCCCAGTCTGTTAGGATCAACAACCTCACCTCCTCCACTATAACACTGAACACTGGCGTGCCACAAGGCTGTGTGCTCAGTCCTCTCCTCTACTCTCTCTTCACCCATGACTGCATCCCTAAGTTTAGCTCCAACGGTGGTAGGACTGATCAGCGATAACGACGAGTCAGCCTACAGGGAGGAGGTCCAGCACCTGACAACCTGGTGTGCCAATAACAACCTCGTCCTTAACTCCCAAAAGACGAAGGAGATCATTGTCGACTTCAGGAAGAACAGAGGGGGCAGACACACCCCCATCCATATAAACGGGACTGAGGTGGAGCGGGTCTCCAACTACAAATTCCTCGGGGTACACATCTCGGAGGATCTGTCCTGGTCCCTCAACACCTCCAAGCTGATCAAAAAGGCGCAGCAGCGCCTTTACTTCCTGAGGAGGCTCAAAAAAGCCCACCTGTCCCCCCCAGATCCTGACCAACTTCTACCGCTGTACCATCGAAAGCATCCTGACCACCTGCTTTATGGTATGGTACAGCAGTTGCACCGTAGCAGACAGGAAGGCACTACAACGGGTGGTGAAAACCGCCCAGCACATCATCGGTGCGCTGCTCCCTGCTTTGGATGCCCTCCACCGAGAACGGTGTCTGAGACGGGCTGGGAAGATCATCAAGGACCCCTCCCACCCTAACCATGGACTGTTTGCCCTCCTACCATCGGGGAGGCGGTACAGGAGCCTCAGGTCCCGCACCAGCAGGATGAGGAGTAGCTTCTACAATAACACGATCGCACTACTGAACTCGGAGTCCCGCCGATAGATTCCCACATCTGTATTTATTTATCTGCATTTATCTAAACATTGCTATCACTACGTATTGACACTAAACTGCATTTTGTTGTACCCATACTTGTATCTGTGCAATGACATTAAATTTGAATTGAATTGAATTGAATTGAGTCCTCCCGTACTTTATTGTTGGGTCCCAGGAGACAGGACCTTCACTAATCCTGAGGAAATATGGCACAATGTAGCATAAATGATAAACTAATGTTTGTTATCAAATGATAATGTGTGACCCTTCTAGTATATCAATAGCACTGTTTCTTTACAAAAGCAATTTACATCTAGTATATCAATAGCACTGTTTCTTTACAAAAGCAATTTACATCTAGCCGCAGTTTAATGACTTGGAAGCTTCTTCCTTTCCTGTCCACCCTCTGCCAATGATAGATAGATTTTCTCAATGGCCAAAAAGAAACAAATGTATGTTGACAGGTAGAAGGAGAAAAGGGAAATAAAATGATTTCTGATGACTGGAATAAGGAACATATTGCAGAATGTGCCCATCGTAAGGAGTAAGAAAGATACAGATCTTAGTTTATTTTAGTTTAGTTTATTATTGTCACGCCTACCGAGGTACAACCATAAAGCTTTTTGTTGCGCGCTATCCAGTCTGCAAAAAGACTATACATGATTGCAAACAAGCCACCCATAGTATTCAGATGCAGGATCTCTACAAGTTGGTGAGAGTTGTTGGGGAATATGCCAAACTTCCTATGCCTTTTAAGGAAGTAGAGGCGTTGGTGTGCTTTCTTGGCCATTGTCTCGATGTGGCTGGTCCAAGACAAGTTGCTGGTGATATTTCCTCCTAATAACTTGAAGCTTTCATCTCTACTTAGGCACTGTCAATGTAAGTGTACCTCTTCATAACAAGAGGATTTCAGTATAGGGGTAGAGAGGTTCTTCTGCAGTTGTTATAGGGCTCTGGTGAGACCACATCTGGAGTATTGTGTACAGTTTTGGTCTCCTAATTTGAGGAAGGACATCCTTGTGATTGAGGCAGTGCAGCATAGGTTCACGAGATTGATCCCTGGGATGGCGGGACTGTCATATGAGGAAAGATTGAAAAGATTAGGCTTGTATTCACTGGAGTTTAGAAGGATGAGGGGGATCTTATAGAAACATATAAAATTATAAAAGGACTAGACAAGCTAAATGCAGGAAAAATGTTCCCAATGTTGGGCGAGTCCAGACCAGGGGCCAGAATAAAGGGTAGGTCATTTAAGACTGAGGTGAGAAAAAACGTTTTCATCCAGAGAGTTGTGAATTTATGGAATTCCCTGTCACAGAGGGCATTGGAGGCCAAATCACTGGATGGATTTAAGAGAGAGTTAGATAGAGCTCTAGGGGCTAGTGGAGTTAAGGGATATGGGGAGAAGGCAGGCACGGGTTATTGATTGGGGACGATCAGCCATGATCACAATGAATGGCGCTGCTGGCTCAAAGGGGCCGAATGGCCTCCTCCTGCACCTATTTTCTATGTTTCTATGTTTCTTCTCTTCCTGATGTCAATCGCAAACTCTTTTATCTTGCTGCATTGAGGTTGTTGTCTTGGCACCAGGTTATGATGTTCTCATTCTCCTTCCTGTACTCCATCTTGTCATTATTTGATATCTGGCCCACTATGGTAGTGTCGTCTGTGAATTTGTAAATTGAGTTGGATTTTTTTTATCTGGCTGCACAATCATGGGTGTATAAGCATCAGAGAAAGGGGCTGAGTAGGCATCCTCGCGGGGCACCAGTGTTATCGTACAGGATAATTTGTCACCTATCCCCACCGATTGGGGTTTGTTGGTCAATAAGTCAAAAACTTCACAACATATCGCATTGCTTATTGCATAAGGAAAAAAGTAAACTTCTAGAGGAATTAAATCAGTCAGGCAGTATCTGTGGAGGGAAATGGACAGATGACGTTTCGGGTCAGGATCTTTTCTCTGACTAGATTATTGCTTTTCTGATTTCCTGTTTTTGCCATTAGATGAGTACTTTCCGTGTACTTAAAAATCAACCACTTTTAATCTTGCTTTAGAGCAGGATGTCCATTATGATTACAGCAAATGCTCCCGGCACCCAGACTGAAGTGTCGGTCTCAGAGGCAGGAAAAGAGTTTCCAACAGATAGCATCCAGTCAGGCACTGAGACTCTTCCTTATCCCACTGGAGTTTCAGGGAGTACTGCAGATGTTGAGATCAAAGGTAAGACATGATGGGATGTACATTTCAATTTTTATGAAAATGAATCAAACTACAGAAGTTAATTAATATCAGAATGTCACCTCCTGCAGCTGCCATTGACCAAGAAGGGCTACAAAGGGCTCTGCCTCCCCTTTGGAATAAAATGGTAAATAGATATGGAATTAAAAAATCACCATTGCATAACATACGTGTCAATTTTAATTTTATTTCCCCCTCACATTTCCTGACAAATGTGCAGATAATGTGGCTTTCTATTACAGAAAATCACCATACGGGGTCTTCTGAGAATATATCCCTCCCCCTCCAGTAACGTGGCGATCACCTGCACCTTTATTAAGAATTTTGTGGCATTTTGTTGAACATTTGACTTTTTAAATATAAAATTAAAGAGATTTAAGAAAAGGAGCACTCATATCTGAAGGACATTGAGGATTCGGGAAAGATTTAATAGACCTGTTCAAAATCTCGTTCAGTTCTGATGGATTAGGTGAGAAGAAATAATCTCCAATGACAGAAGGCTTGGGTGTCACAGCACTTGGATTCAAGATGATTGATACAAGGACTGAAACAACATAAATAATGTTTTTAGTGGACCTGAGTTTCAAATGTTGCGGCACAGCAGGGACAGGGATAATTTCCTGGACGCTGTGTTTCTGGAGGTAGTCACACCTGTTAGAATAACTGCTTCCAATTTGGTCAGGGGTCAGGCGATGGTGTGTATGACTGTAAGTGAGACAGGAGAGGGGATCCAAGAGCCAGTATTGAAGGAGGATTGGTCCTTGAGCTTGCCTAGCGGGATCAAGGGCCTGTCCCACTTGGGCGTCATTTGCTCGTCATAAATTAAATTCAATCCTCAACAAAGGATGGCAGAGGATTAGAAGATGTAGAATCGTGCAGATAGAGTTAAGAAACTGCAAAGGTAAAAAGACCCTATTGGGAGTTATATACAGGCCTCTTTACAGTCGCCAGGATGTAGGGTACAAATTACATCAGGCGATACAATCGGTACGTAAGAAAGGCAATGTTATGTGGTCATGGGGGATTTCAAAATGCAAGTAGACTGGGAAAATCAGGTTGGGACTGGATCCCAAGAAAAGGAATTCGTAGAGTGGGAAGTTGAAAGGTCTGAAGGTGGATAAGCCACCTGCACCAGATGGACGTCACCCCTAGCTTGGGTGTTTTGGGGTTTCTTGATTAGTAAGGGTGTCAAAGGTTATGGAGAAGGCAGGAGAATGGGGTAAAGAGGGAAAGATAGATCAGCCATGATTGAATGGTGGAGTCGACTCAATGGGCCGAATAGCCTAATCCTGCTCCTGTGACTAATTAACATGAATAATGAATTAAGATATATAATTTATTGCCTGATACGGCAGTGAATACAGTTTCAATAATATGTTTTAAAAGGAAATTGGATAAATACATGAAAAGTTAAAGTTTATAGCACCATTGAGCAAGAGCAAGGGATCTTGACGAATCCTTTAGTCGATGTACTACACAATATTTATTGTGGAATGATTTCATGATTTATATTTCTTAATATTGAATCACTATAGATAAATCCATAGTGGATGAAGTTATGGAGAAAATAGAAATTGAAAAAAGTCATGTTAAATTGAGCAAAGTAAAGGTAATTGAAGAAAGTTGCACCAGCAGCTTTTCAAGACCCAGAATTGTGGATGACACCATTTTTGAATCTGTTCCTGATAAGTATATGGACGCATCAGATACAGTTTCCTTTCACCGCACTGCAGATACTGAATTTCTACTTGTGCACGAAGAGAAAACAAAGGTAAAAGAAATAATTGCCCCCCGTGACAAAATAATAGACCGTAAAGAGCAGATCAGGACTGATGAAGCAACAACAAGAGAACATGTCAGTTCCACTGATGTACCAACAACTCGGAGTACTGAGACAAACTTGCACGATGAAACAAAACAACATTTGGATGGGAATGCACAACTAGCACCAAACTCTAATGTTTCTCAAGCTGCCCAAGAGAATGTAGAAAATTCACCTGCAGTGAATAATGTAAAGAGTCAAGGTTTATCTAAAGGCTTGGGAAATGAAAGTACAGCGTACAATTCGTCTAATGAAGAAGATGATATCAAAACTTACTGCTACGTGACACCACATCACATTTATAATTTCAAGAGCAGAAATGGCATTGAAAGATTCAAAGCGTTTCTTCAGGGAACGGCTGGTGAAAAGTACTGGTGGCTATGGATGGATATTGAACGACTAAAGGTGACCAAGGATGGAAAAAAGAAGCAAAGGTTGGTCAGAGATTCATTTCTCTCGTGTTTTTTTGAGAGTGGAGAAGATTTACGAGGATGTTGACAGGTCTCAAGGGCTTGAGCTGCAGGGAGAGGTTGAGCTGGCTATGACTATTCCTTGGAGTACAGAAGGATGAGGGGTGATCTTATAGAGGTGTACAAAATAATGAAAGGAATAGATGGCGTAAATGCACAGTTTTTTACCCAGCGTAGGGCAATCGAGAACCAGAGGACATATGTTTAACTTGTAGGGGGAAAGATATGATAGCTTTTTTTATACAAATAGGTAAGTTGGCTGGTGAAAAGTATTAATAGTCAGTTTCTTTACAATATTTTCTGTGCAATTCTGATGCACTTTTGATAGGTAGATAGAGAATCTGTTGAAGCATCACCTCATTGGATTTTCAACAGTGCAAATCTATGCAAATGATCAGTTGCTGAGAAATTTCTTGTTGTTATTATCTGAATAATAATAATAATAAGAAGAAACATAGAAAATAGGTGCAGGAGGAGGCCATTCGGCCCTTAGAGCCAGCACCGCCATTCATAGAAACATAGAAATTAGGTGCAGGAGCAGGCCATTCAGCCCTTCGAGGCTGCACCGCCATTCAATAGGATCATGGCTGATCATCCAACTCGGTATCCTGTACCTGCCTTCTCTCCATACCCCCTGATCCCTTCAGCCACAAGGACCACATCCAACTCCCTCTTAAATATGGCCAACGAACTGGCCTCAACTACCTTCTGTGGCAGAGAATTCCACAGATTCACCACTCTCTGTGTGAAAAACGATTTTCTCAACGATTCATTGTGATCGTGGCTGATCGTCCGCTATCAATAACCCGTGCCTGCCTTCTCCCCATATCCCTTGACTCCACTAGCCCCCTAGAGCTCTATCCAACTCTCTTAAATCCATCCAGTGATTTGGCCTCCACTGCCCTCTGTGGCAGGGAATTCCATAAATTCACTACTCTCTGGGTAAAAAAGTTTTTTCTCAGCTCAGTCTTAAATGACCTCCCCTTTATTCTAAGACTGTGGCCCCTGGTTCTGGACTCACCCAACATTGGGAACATTTTTCCTGCATTTAGCTTGTCCAGTCCTTTTATAATTTTATGTTTCTATAAGATCCCCTCATCCTTCTAAACTCCAGTGAATACAAGCCTAGTCTTTTCAATCTTTCCTCATATGACAGTCCCGCCATCCCAGGGATCAATCTCGTGAACCTACGCTGCACTGCCTCAATCACAAGGATGTCCTTCCTCAAATTAGGAGACCAAAACTGTACACAATACTCCAGATATGCTCACCAGAGCCCTATATAACTGCAGAAGAACCTCTTTACTCCTGTACTGAAATCCTCTTGTTATGAAGGCCAACATTCCATTAGCTTTCTTCACTACCTGTTGTACCTGCACGCCAACTTTCAATGACTGGTGTACAAGGACACCCAGGTCTCGCTGTACCTTCCCCTTACCTAACCTAACCCCATTGAGATATTAATCTGCCCCCTTGTTTTTGCCACCAAAGTGGATAACCTCACATTTATCTATATTATACTGCATCTGCCACGCATCTGCCCACTCACTCAACCTGAGAAGAAAATACATGCAGACAGGATTCAACGAGGATAGAATTTTATTTAATCTGGAACTGCGTTCATCATCTTTTGTGGCGAATGGTATTTGTTAACAAATCCTCAGCTTTGATTTAGAAAATAATGCTGCAGAAAATATTGTTTATATACCTGTTCTTTATTTAAAGCTACCTGAACAAGATACGAAGCCGATACTTGTTCAGTGGAGGTGAATACTCCATGAACGTTGAGATACGTGCAAGACTAGGTCTGTCATTTATCTCACAGTGGACTGCAGAGAATTTGTGCACGATTCAGTCAGATATAGTGGCACCACTGCTTCTCTATTGGTGAGTACAAACACAACTTTATAATTGCAAGCTAATTTCTTGAATAAGTATTTATATTTAAACAAGATTATGGGGTGATCGTCACTGAGCTGATAGCAGAAGTATCTCTTGGTATTTTTGGCTCCTGTTCAGTTCCAGAATCTTGGTCAGTTACTCTGGGAGGGGCACCTCATGGTCAGAGGCCAATCTAGTTAGCTGAGAGCCAAAATTCCATCAGAAGGAGGAAGATCAAAGCCAGGAGGTTTCAGTGGAAGACATCGGATGGGTGGATGGAAGGGGGCAGGTGGTGGGAAATAATGATTGGCTGCTTTGGATATATCCATCAATAAAGTTAAAGGGAATTTGCCCTTGGGTGGGTTCAGGCCTCGTGTTCATTGTAAGGCCTGCTTTTGCGTGAACGTTCTGTGCCATTTGTGTGCAATCCATGTGGAAGTTGCATCCAGATATTTATTCCATGCTAAAAGTAGACACAAAGTGCTGGATTAACTCAATGGGTCAGGAAAAGGATGGGTAGCATTTCACATTAGGACCCTTCTTCAGACTGTAAGTCAGGAGTTGGTGGGTTGAAAAGCTGGAGGTGATAAAAGCCCAGGACCTATCATGGCCCGCCGCAAATATCCTCAGGCAGGTAGGACCGTTGCAGTAATAACAATAATAACAGTAACAGTATTCGATGCTGTTGGACAGGATGGAGTGTAATAGCTATAATGAGAGGGTGGACAAACTTGAATTGTTTTCGCTGGATTGTCAGATTCTGAGAGACAACCCGACAGAAAAATATAAGTTATAATTTTGTGTAAACTGATACATAAACAGACAGGGAATACAGGGATACAGATCATTTACAGGTAGATTGTAGTTAGATTGGTATCATGGTTGGCACAAACACTTTGGGCCGAAGGGCCTGCTCCTTTTCTATGTGCTTTACTTTTCTATGTCCAGGTGGCTTTATGGTAAACCAGATACAAGAAGGACACACAAGAAATTTGTTAAAGATTGTGACCTAAGCAGTAAAATAATCAGTTCACTCTCAAAATCATACCACTATTGTAAATAAATGCTGCATTACCCAATCCAGAAATTCGTCTGCACGGTTTCTCCCCCATTAAAACAGCGTCGTCAATCTCTATTACTAGGGGCGTTGCATTGAAGGCGCCTCTGCCTACAGCCTGTCCGTATTTTCCCCTCTTTTTTTAATTTTAGTTTGTCTAAACTGTTTGTTTTGGGGATTCTTTAGTTTTTCTATGTGGGGTAGGGTAAGGGGGAAACCGTTTCCCAGTCGCTTCCTGGCAAGGATGCGACTATTTCTCCAATTTCTAGATCGGAGCGGCCTTTCCTACCTTAGACCAGAGCTTCGGCAGCGGCGGCACGGCACTGGATTCACCATGGAGCGGGCGATGCCTTCCTGGATCGCAGTTTGGAGCTCCGGAGCGTTGGGCGCCGCGGGCTCCGGTGGGAAGCGGCAGATTCGGAGGTCCAAGCCGCTGAGATTGGCCTCCAGTCCCGACGTCGGAGTTCCAACATCCCGGCGAGCGGGCCTGAGTGGCGGGCTGCCTGTAGCGGCGACTGCGGAGGGCTCCGGAGGCCCCGACCACGGGTGAACATCGAGGAAGATGACTGACTTTGGTGCCTTCCCTCACAATGGAAAACTTTTGATTCTAATGTGGGGGGATGTTTTATGTTGAACTCTATCATGTGTTGTGTTCTTTATTTTATTGTATGGCTGTATGGTGATCACATTTCTCGGCGCCAAATGGCACATGTGACAAATAAATATCTCTTATCTTATCTCTCTGCTGCTGCTATGAAATAACCTTAAACAATAATCAGGGAATTTGTTACTGCCAATATTAAAGCAGGACTAGCAGGCTCCTTCACGTGAAGCTAATTTCAACAGCTGGAGTAATTATGTCTTGAATTTCCCATGTTAGTAGCTCTTTGCTCACAGTTCTGACGAGGTTTATCTGTGGCCTCTGAAGAACTGATGTAAAAGCTCAATCAAGAGTGCCAGCACTGCTCTCAAAGTCACAGTCAGAATCAGGAACACCTCACTCTCTCTGCCAAGGTTTGGCCCACTTTGCTGCTTATTGCTGCATTGTAGTCTTAATAAAACACATCACTGGCAAAGTTAAGCACCATTCAGTCTTGCATTCAGACCCGGATAGAGAATTTGTCTGCCCTGCAGTGCTCCCAGATATTCAGGCATTCATTGAGAGCATTCATGTCCTGAAAGACACATTCTTGTCACAAATCTCCCACTTCACAAGGAGGCTACCTCTTGTGCACTCTGCTAATTCAGAGGTCTATAAGTTCCTGTACAGGTTTCTCTTCACCCCATGAGCACTTTGCCAACACACCCGTCACTGCAGCACGCACATTTGCCATTACCGCTCAGTAGTTGAATGCTGGCTGGTCAGGGTGTGACTCTTTAAGGGCTACTTCTTGAAATTGGAGTTTAAAAGTGGAGAAGAATTTTGGTGCCATCCCTCCTCTTGCGAGCTGATAACCATGGAACCAGTAGGAATTTTAAAAAAAAACAGAACGTAATGGAAATAGTCCGCTGATCAGACTGCAGGTACAGAAGAAGAAACGATTAACATTTCAGGCCTGGGACCTCAAAGTCCTGGCCGAGGAATCCAGACCTGAAATGGTAACTACACAAATAGACACAAAGTGCTGGTGTAACTCAGCAGCTCAGGCAGCATCTCTGCAGAGCATGGATAAGTGCATTTCAGGTGCATTCACCTATCCATGTTCTCCACTGCCCGAGTTGCTTGGTTACTCCAGCTCACTGCATCCTTCTGTGAATCTGCAGTTCCTTATATCTACATACTGAAACGGTAACTGTTTTTGGTTAATGGCAGGCAGTGACTAGTGGGGTACCGCAAGGCTCAGTGCTGGGACCCCAGCTATTTACAATATATATTAATGATTTGGACGAGGGAATTAAATACAACATCTCCAAGTTTGTGGATGACACGAAGCTGGGGGGCAGTGTTAGCTGTGAGGAGGATGCTAGGAGGCTGCAAGGTGACTTGGATAGGCTGGGTGAGTGGGCAAATGCATGGCAGATGCAGTATAATGTGGATAAATGTGATGTTATCCACTTTGGTGGCAAAACAGGAAAGTAGAGTATTATCTGAATGGTGGCCAATTAGGAAAAGGGGAGATGCAACGAGACCTGGGTGTCATGGTACACCAGTCATTAAAGTAGGCATGCAGGTGCAGCAGGCAGTGAAGAAAGCGAATTGTATGTTAGCATTCATAGCAAAAGGATGTCAGTATAGGAGCAGGGAGGTTCTACTGCAGTTGTACAGGGTCTTGGTGAGACCACACCTGGAGTATTGCATACTGTTTTGGTCTCCAAATCTGAGGAAAGACATTCTTGCTATAGAGGGAATACAGAGAAGGTTCACCAGACCGATTCCTGGGATGTCACGACTTTCATATGAAGAAAGACTGGATCGACTCGGCTTGTACTCGTTGGAATTTAGAAGATTGAGGGGAGATCTTATAGAAACTTACAAAATTCTTAAGGGGTTCGACAGGCTAGATGCAGGAAGATTGTTCCCGATGTTGGGGAAGTCCAGGCCAAGGGGTCACAGTTTAAGGGTAAGGGGGAAATCTTTTAGGACCGAGATGAGAAAAACATTTTTCACACAGAGAGTGGTGAATCTCTGGAATTCTCTGCCACATAAGGTAGTTGAGGCCAGTTCATTGGCTATATTTAAGAGGGAGTTAGATGTGGCCCTTGTGGCTAAAGGGATCGGGGGTATGGAGAGAAGGCAGGTACGGGATACTGAGTTGGATGATCAGCCATGATCATATTAAATGGCGGTGCAGGCTCGAAGGGCCAAATGGCCTACTCCTGTACCTAATTTCTATGTTTATTTCTACAGATGCTGCTGACCTGCTGAGTGTTTGTGGCATTTTCTGCTATATTTGATTTCTGAAATCTGCAGCTTCTTTGAGTTTCATGGGACCAGCAGCATCTCTTCTGGAATTTCCAGCCATTGATTTTAAATGGGAACCTGCTGAAATACCTTGGCTGGGATTGTGGGATTGTGGCTGGGATCCTCGTTTGAAGAGTCTGCTTGAGAATTGCTTGCCAGAGAGCAGTGCAGCATTCTGTCACTGACTGCAGCAGAGATGTGTCTGACTCCTCAACTAAAATTCCTATTAGGTCTTCTGTGAATAAACACTGAGGTGAAAATGAATAGTTGTGGATTATGGATTATTGGTAGTATTACAGCTCAAACTCAAGTAAAATTGATACCTTTCACACCTACAAGACCACTGGCAGCTCCACTGTTTTTTAAATTTTTGTTTCAGGGGACCGAGGTATTGCATTAACCAAGGATATTCAATAAGACATGCTGGAATTATACTGAAAGATTGGCAAGACCGTCAGCTGAGACCTAAATCTGATGTCGGCCCATTTCCTATCACACCCTTAGATCAAATCCAGATAGTTTGCATTCCTAAGGAGGTTAGTATCACTTGTATTTGTGGAATTCAGAGTTTTTTTGAAGTTATATTTTAAAAACATTTCAAATTATGTACATCAATGTTACTATTTGCCATGGACAATAACCTATTATTACAATCTTAATCCATGCACATTAATCAATGTCGACATGTTGCATTGCAGGTTGTAATATTTTTTCTTCCTGTAGCTCAGACCCTAGTCCTAGCAACTTCCTCATAAATCTTCTCTGTACCCTTTCCAGCTTGATCCTATGGAGAATCCTATAGAGAAAATATCTTAACCTCCTCAAACCAGAGCAACAGCACCATCTCCCACAAAGAGAAGCCAAATTTTTATCCTTGCAATGAGATCCTACTGCTGAATCTCACCATATTAAGATTGGTGGGCTGACATTTTCTGCAAGTCCATTATGGTGTGCAGTCAGGTCGAATCCTCAATGGTAATTTCTTGCCCTTAACGGCTAGGAACAACTTTGCAATGCCTTGTGCAACACCACAGTGAGGCTAAAAGAGCTGCTGCCTAACAGCTCCAGCAACCCAGGTTCACTCCTGACATCTGGTGGTCTCAGGAGTGGAGTTTTCACCTTCTTCCTGTGATTGTGTGGATTTTTCTCACTGCTCTAGTTTCTTCCCTCATTCCAAAGATGGTTAATTGGCAACAGTGTAGATGGGATTGGAGTGGATTTGATGGGCCGAATGGCCTAATTCTACTCCTATAACTGTTGAATTTGGAATTGGAGAGTGTGATTAAAGAAAAAAGTGGGGGCATTAGGATTGCTCTGTGAGTCCTCATAGACTCAATGGGACCACTACCATATGGAAAGATATTAAAATATGCAATATTATTAAGTTGCAGCTAATGTCAATTAAAATATAAATGGCTAGAAAATGTCCACACTTTTCCTGCCAGTGTATGATTTTAATTTCCCCAATAAATACACCTAGGATAATTAGATTAGATTCCTTTATTGTCATTCAGACCTTACGGTCTGAACAAAATTGTTACCATAGTCATACATATAATAAAAACAAAACACACAATAAACACATATCCAACATCCACCACAATGAGTTCACCAGGCACCTCCTCACTGTGGTGGAAGGCAGAAGTCTTAAGTCCCTGTCTTCCTCCCTCCTAGTTCTCCCTCTGCGCTGAGGCGATCCAGGCTGCCACGCCGCTGGAGCACCGCAGCTCTACGCGGACCACTGCCGCTGGAGCACCGCAGCTCTGTGGGCTGCCGCCGTCGCTGGAGCTACGCAGCTCCGAACCAGCACTGCAGCTCCGAACCAGTTCGCCGCCGCCTCTGGAGCACCGCAGCTCTAAGCGGACCGCCACCGCCGGAGTACCGCAGCTCCGAACCAGTCCGCCACCGCAGCTCCGAACCAGCCGCCACCGCTGGAGCACCGCAGCTCTGCGGACCACCGCCGCTGCTGGAGCACCGCAGCTCTGCGGACCACCGCCGCCGGAGCACCGCAGCACCGAACCAGACCGCCGCCACAGCTCCGCCATTAGGCCTCAGCACAGACGGTGACGGGGGACACACATCCCCCTGAAGGGAGAGACTAAAACTCTGTTTCTCCCTCCCCCCACACACATACATAACTTAATAAAACAAAGTTCTACTGAAACAAACACTAAAAGACACAATAAAAAGACGGACTGCAGGTGAGCCGCAGCTGCCAGCCAGCGCGGCTGAATGAAGCAATTCATGGGAAAAAAACTAATGAAGGCAAGAAATGCTCATTTGGTAGAGTTGTTATTGTATATATCATGCAGTAGGACGGCTTTCAGATATTAATAAAATTTCTGTTAAGATTTATTTATATCTATTAACAGAAATGCCCACCGAAGAATCACAAACTTCATCAATCCCAAAGAAAAATACCAATAAAAAGACAATCGTCAAAGAAGAGTTACCCTCAGAATTCAGTCGACACCCCTCACAGTAACCAAGAAGAAAAGGAGTGAGTTATTACTTAATATGCGAGTGGAGAATTGTTTGTCAGTAGTTTAAGTACAGTGAAGCTTTGGTAAAGGTAGATTTTATACCCAAGTGCATTTGAAGGTGATTTTTATCAGTAGAAAAAGGAGTTAAGGGATAATATCAAGAATAACATCAAGGTCACAGGCAGATGGGAAGACAATGGGGACGCGGCGTGGGGGGGTCCCATGAAGAACAATGGAGGACTGTCAGAACTGAACGAGGAGGACACAAATGCAGGCTCAGACATAGGGCAGATCCGTATTCAGAGTTTAATCGGTCCAAGTCGGTACACAGGTAAGCAAATACTGAAGCAACAGTAATCTAGGAGCAGGCAAAAAAGTGGTCGAAAACAGGCCGTGGTCGAGTACACAAAGTTACAATATTTCTAGAGCTGGAACAAGGTGATACCAGGTAGCACACACAACAAACTGGCAAAGTAACCTAAATCACAAAGGCTTAAATACAGACTTAACAGGGGATAATGAGACACAGGTGAAACATCAGGGCGGGGTCAACAATCACATGAGGGTAAACGACCCGACAGGAAATGGCACCTGAAACAAGAGATGCGAGGCACCAAAATAAAACAAGAATGCCAACTCAAATACTCAAAACCAATAAGGAACAGAAACTAGATTAAACACGAGACCTGACAGTAGGCCCCACCCCCCCTCCACGGCCGGCTCCTGACGGCCCAGGATCGTCAGGATGTTGGCAGCGATATTCCCTGATAAGGTCTGGGTCGCATATGTTGCGAGCCGGCAACCAGGACCGCTCCTCAGGTCCATAACCCTCCCAATCCACAAGATACTGACAACCACGACCACGCCGGCGCATCCCCAGCAACGGGCTGACCGTAAACACTGGACCCCATGAAGGAACCGGGGGGGCGGAGGGGGTGTGGAGGCAGGGACCAATGAACTCTCCTTAACTGGCTTCAGTCGGGAGACATGGAAAGTGGGGTGGACCCTCATGGCACGGGGGAGTCTGAGACAAACTGCCACAGGATTGATGACCTTCGAGATCGGGAAAGGACCAACAAAACGAGGGGCCAGCTTCCGGGATTCCATCAGAGGTAAGTCTTGAGTGGAGAGCCACTCCTTTTGGCCTGGCGAGTATACTGGAGCCGGCGTTCTTCCACGATCAGCCATCCTTTTGTAATGCGCAGAACTGCGCAACAGCATCTGACAAGCCCCATTCCAAACCTTGCGACAGCGACGGATGAGAGTCTGAGCGGAGGGCACACTGGACTCCTCCTCCACAGCAGGGAACAATGGCCCTTGACAACCATAGGCACACTGGAATGGAGAGAGACCAGAGAAAGAGCAAGGAAGTGTGTTGTGTGCATACTCCACCCAAATAAGGTGTTTGCTCCAAGTTGAAGGATTCTGTGCCACCAAGCACTGCAGTCCTGTCTCCAATTCCTGGTTAAGGTGTTCAGTTTGTCAATTGGATTCCGGGTGATAACCAGATGCAAGGCTGACCGTGGCGTCCAAAAGAGAACAAAACTCCTTTCAAAACCTGGACACGAACTGAGGCCCCCGGTCAGATACAATGTCTCTGGGAAATCCATGAAATCGAAAAACATGAGACATGACCTCTGCAGTCTTCCTGGCGGAGGGAAGCTTGTGCAACGGAATGAAATGGACCATCTTAGAAAATCTGTCCACCACAGTCATGACTGTGGTGTTACCTTCAGAAGAGGGCAGGCCCGTGACATAGTCCATGGAGATCTCTGACCAGGGGCATGAGGGGACGCAGCGGATTCAGGAGGCCAAAGGCGGGCCGACGCGAGGTCTTGTTCTGAGCACAAATACTGAAGGCGGCGACGTACTCCTTAATCTCCTTCTCCATGGAAGGCCACCAAAACCGCTGTTTGACCACAAACAGGGTTCGACGGACACCGGGATGACAGGAGATCCGAGACGTACGAGCCCAGTGAATCACCTGTGAACGAAGAGACTCTGGAACAAACAGACGATTAGAAGGACACCCTGGAGGACTTCCGGTGGCGCTATGGAGGGCTAGAGGGTAACGCCAGCCAGCTCCTCGTACAAAACGGAGAAAATCGGGGAGAAACTGACCTACCTGCTGCCTCTTTACCGATTGCTGTGAGTGACGTCATCAGGAGCGCGACTTACTATGTCTACACAGCGCAGCCTACCCGCGGAAAAACCGAAAAGTCGGGCTACCAGGCTGAAACCGGGGAAGGCCCGACTGAAGCCGCGGGCTCAGGTAGGACGTTATCCCAAGAAGATGTGACGATGAAAACAACGAAAAAAAATGGAAGGTGAAAAACTTAGAACTTTTATTGCATGTGAAATTGCTGGTTTAAGAGAAGAAATAAAGCAAATGAATGTTGGTGAAGAAATAAAAAAAAATCAAGGAGGAAAATGACTTAAAGCTTGAAATTAATACCAACATTAATACCACGACTAAGAATACATCGGAAGATTTGAAGAAAGAAATCGCAGAAATAATGATTGGACTGACAAAGGAGACGAATGATAAAATCAAAAATGTGAAAACTGATTTTGAAGAAAGGCTGAATCCTGTGGAACAGGCACTGAACCAGCAGACGATTGTCATAAAAGACCTTGAAGAACTAGCCGAAACAAGTGCTCAGACTACAGCAAAGCTTATTACAGAAAATCAACGTCTAACCGAATTACTGGGCAAAATAACTGAGAGATGTGCTGAATTGGAAGGTTGCCAGAGAAGACAGAACCTAAGAATTGCGGGTATTCCAGAAGGGGAAGAGAAAGATCAAGATCCCCGAGAATTCACTGCAAATTTACTGCAAAAGGTTTTATCTCTGGAACAAAAGCCTTTACTAGCCCGAGCACAGAGTGATGAGACGTCAGACAAGACCAAACGCACCCCCAAGACAATGATAATAAAAGTACAGTACGACCACGTCTTGGAGATAATGCAAAAAACATCAAGAAACAGAAGTCTTGCATTTGAAGTACACAGGATCAGTATTTATCGAGACTATCCAGCAGAGGTCTCCAGGAAACAAAAAGCGTTTAATGATTCTAAAAGTATCTTGAGGGAAGTGGAGAATCTGAAATATGGTCTGAGCTATCCAGCTACTCTAAGAGTCACTTACAACAAGAAGGAACATTCTTTCACCAATCCTGTGAAAGCATTGGACTTTGCCCAGAAGATTAAGGCTTGAGAGGATGCTTGATACCTCACCATTGAATAAACTGACTTTGCAGGACTGGATGGAATTGAAGTGGTGACTAAGGAAGCTGGAGAAAGATGTGGATCGGAAACTCTCCCATGGATACTAATAATTAGTATAAGTGCACTACTGATACAAATAACTAATAAATACTAAAATTATACCGTGGTATCTTTACTAATCAGAATTAATAATTATCACTAATGACCAATGTTTACTTATAATGGAATGATTAGAGTCAAATATAGAGTTTGATTTCATTTGTCCTCTTTGGAAACCTTCTTTCTGTTTTACTAGTAATTTTCATTTTTATTTTTTATTTTTTATTTTCGTTTTTTTTCTTATTAGATTTTCAAAAAAGTTTTAAATATATGTATCCTCACATTTCCGACTATTGCAACCCGAATATTTTAAAATTTAATATCCCCGGTAAAATATTGCTATGGAATAAAAATTCCAAGAAACAAAGGAGCTGGTTAAGTTCGCAACATCAACTACGGAAGTCGGTAGATGGTTAGCCATGCTAGTATGGCTAGCACTAACTACACTAATACTAGATGTAGTTTTTTCCTTCTTTGTGCACAATACTAATTTCTTAACCTATCCTCTTTTCTTTTCTATTATAAACTATCATTATTATTTTCAGTTTGAATGGAGTTACAAATTGGATCAAAGGAGATATATACGTGAGAGACATTCAAGGGTCTTAAAATCCGTCTATTCGGAGTTCGGGTGTAAGGTCGGGTCTGTCGAACTGAACCTTTGGCTCTATTACAGACCCCCATAGACAAAAGATGCAAGATTTAAAAATGAACACGGGGAATGAAGGAATAACGTTTTGCAGCTGGAACATTAAAAGTATTAATTAACCAATTAAGAGAGGTAAAGTATTAGCACATTTAAAAGCAATTAAAGCTGATGTGATTTTCATTCAAGAAACACATTTGAAAAAGATGCCGAGCATAGGATGAAAGCTAAATGGATAGATAAAATGTATCATTCTTCTTTTACACACAAATCAAGAGGCATACCAATATTTCGTAAAGGCACTTTATTCAAACACACATCAACTATAACTGATAATGATGGCAGATACATTATTGTAATAGGAGAATTAAATGCACAAAAAAATGATTTTTGTCAATGTATATTGACCAAACTTTGATAGTCCACTGTTTTTTAAGAAAATATTAACCAACATCCCGGTAATAGCACAACATAACTTAATAATTGGAGGAGATTTAAATTGTGCATTAGATTCCTATTTAGATAGATCCACTAGACAAAGGAAAACCAAATCCCATTCCAGTGACTTATTAAATGCATATATGGATACTAGTAATATTAAAGATGTTTCGAGAGTAGAAAATCCAACTGGACGAGAATATTCATTTTATTCACCGGTACATAAAACCTATTCAAGAATAAATTATTTTTTGGTTGACGCTAAACTTATCTCATTTACTTATAATTCAAAATACCATAATATTACAATCTCAGATCACGCACCTTTAACATTTATGATTAAAATAAATGGTAAAATGGAAAAACAGGGACAATGGAGATTTAATCCACAAATTTTAAAAAACAAAGCAACTCAGGAATATATTATAGAACAGATCAAGATTTTCTTTGAAATAAATGATAAACCGGAAATATCCTCTTCTTTATTATGGGAAACTTTTAAAGCATATGCCCGTGGAATTATGATTTCTCAAGCATTTTATAATAAAAAGAATCAGAGGGAACAACAGGAATTGGAAAAGGAGATTAAACAATTAGACACAGAGAACACTGCTAATCCATCCATAGCAATACATAATAAAATCGCTGCACTGAAATATAAATTAAATAAAATATACTCAGATCAAGTTGTAAAACTCTATTAATTCACTAAACAATTACTATTTGAATTTTGAGATAAACCTCAAAAATTATTTGCTCGTCAATTAAGAAAGATGGAGGGAGAAAAAAATCCATAGGATTAAATCATATAATGGCGAACCATTAGTACAACCTAAAGATATTAATGAGATTTTTGCAATATTATAAAAAATTATATTCAGCTAAAATGACAGAAAACAGGATAGGAATAGAAGCATTTAAAAAAATGTAATCTGAATGGATTGGATTCACAAAATAGAGAATCACTAAATGCTGAAATTTCAGTAAAAGAAATCAAAGAATCTATCAGATCATTAAAAAATGCTAAAACACCGGGACCAGATGGTATTGGCTCAGAATTTTATAAAACATTTTATGATCTGATTGCACCACGTCTGAAGATACTCTATGAATATATTTATACACACCAGAAACATTAAATGAATCTATTATAACACTTATACCTAAAATAGATAAGGATCTAGATGACCCAGGATCATATAGAACTATAGCTCTTTTAAATACTGATCAAAAGATACTAACCAAAATATTAGCACAAAGACCAAGTACAGTTATTAATAAATTAATTCACCCCGATCAAACAGGATTTATACCAAAACGATATTCCTCATATAATCTGAGGCGATTATACAATATTATATATTCGAAAAGAGGTATTAATAAAGACCTAGTAATTATTTTGTTAGATGCGGAGAAAGCCTTTGACCAGGTGGAATGGTCTTACTTGTTTTCGGTTATGGAAACTTTTAAGTTGGGAGAGAAGTTTATTACTTGGGTTAAATTATTATACACTAATCCAACAGCCAGAATAATAACAAATGAAATGCTATCAACTAAATTTAATTTATCTCGAGGCTGCAGACAAGGTTGTCCTTTATCCCCGCTACTGTTTGCACTTGCAATAGAACCATTAGCTCAACGGGTGAGATTACATCCTGAAATATATGGGTATGACACCAGAGATACTGAAAATAAAATCTCCTTATATGCGGATTATGTATTACTTTATATTACAAAGCCAGAAATTAGTATTCCAAATTTACTAAAATTAATAACTGAATTTGGATTATTTTCAGGATATAGTATTAATTGGAATAAAAGTGAACTCATGCCAAAAATGGTAAATAACCTGCATTACACCAATTTCCTTTTAAGATAGCAAACGAAAAAATTAAATATCTTGGAATTTATGTAACAAAAAGATTCGATTCTATATTTAAATCCAATTTTCCACTATTATTGAATAAATTAAATAAGAACATTTTATATTGGAAAACACTACCTATCTCAATGCTAGGTAGAATTAATGCAATAAACATGATTTTTCTTCTGCAATTACTATATCTTTTCCAATTGATTCCGATATATCTTCCTAAAAATCTCTTTAAGAAGGTGGATTCTATAGTTACCAACTTTATCTGGGATAAGAGCCATAGAATAAATAAAAAAACATTTATGTAAATCAAAAATAAATGGAGGTCTAGCACTGCCAAACTTTATGTTTTATTACTGGGCAGTTAATATTAAAAATATGAATTTTTGGTTAGTAGAGACAGATAAACAACCAATCTGGTTAAAAATGGAATAAGAAGATTGTTCGCCTTTTGAAATTAGCTCGATTTTATTCGCCAATACTAAACTAGGTAAGAAAACCTATAGTGAAAACCCTATAATAGAAAGTGTAATATGTATCTGGAAACAAATAAAGAAAACATTAAAATCAGAATGTATACCACTAGCCCTTACCATTGTAAATAACGTTACATTTAAACCCTCAATGATGGACAAAGTTTTTTTACAATGGAAAAACTATGGAATTAATAAGATGGGCGATCTCTACAGGGAAAATTATTTCCTTTCATTTCAAGAATTACAACAAATTTATGGATTACATTCAAAGATTACTTTAGATTTACAAATTAGAGACTATGTAAAAGCAAACACACAGGAAATTAGAGATAGAAAGACAGAAATTTTAGATGAATGTCTAAATAAACACTCGAACACAGAAAAATTGATATCATATATTTATAATATCTTATTGGAAAACAATGTCCCAATGACAGAAATATATAGGCAATCATGGGAAAACAAATTAGGCCAAATCATTAGACCTGAAGTATGGGATGAAAGCTTACAACATATACACCACTGCTCGTTAAATGCTAGACACTCTCTTATACAATTTAAAATATTACATAGACTGCATTATTCAAAATCCAAACTACATAGTATTTTTTCAAATGTATCTGCCATATGTGATAAATGTCAGCACTTAGAAGCTAATTTAACGCACTAATTTACAAATTGTGTAAAAATTACTAAATTTTGGACAGAAATATTTAAGATAATTTCGAATGTTGTTAATATGAATCTGATCCCTGACTCAAAGTTAATACTGGGAATATTAGAAACAGATCAATTAATAACACCAAATCTTTATTGATTACAGTTTAATATTTGGGAAAAAATTCATATTGAAATTCTGGAAAGGTCCTACATCCCCCACAATCAAAATGTGGATTACAGGACTGTCGGAGACACTTCATCTGGAAAGATTAAGGCTTGTCCTACTGGACAGGTTCAGAGGAATATGGTCTCCATTTATTAACTATCTAAAGGGTCAAAATGGCTCGGCACGAAAGCCTGATTGAAGCCAGAATAATGGAATGGATGAAGAATCTTGGATAACAAATCATGGATATATCTCCAATGATGGATAAATTTTTTAGTACTCCATTCATTTCATTTCCTATTTTTACTTTATTTTTCGCTATCTTTTCTTACTTGCAAAAAACAAATGTATAGAAATACATAACACATAATTGTTAATATTAATAAAGTTACGAATGTATGTGAGAAGTATATTTTATTAATATGTACTTACGTCTAATAAAAATATTTAACAAAAAAAGGACACCCTAACGGAGACTGAACACCAGCAGTAGCCTCGGAAACTCTCCTCTCAATCTCCCAAGTAACCGCCCCAACAAAACAGGAATCAGGCAGAATGGGAGTTGAAACCATAGGGGACGGGTCAGGATCAAACTGTCTGGAGAGAGCATCAGGTTTGCCATTCTTGGTAAGACAGTACAAAATCAAATCGATTAAAGAAGAGAGCCCATCTAGCTTGGCGAGAGTTGAGGCGTTTGGATGACTTGATGTATTCCAGGTTCTTGTGATCTGTCCAAAATAGAAACGGCTGCTTGGTACCCTCCAACCAATGTCTCCATTCCTCCAAGGCTGCTTTAACCGCTAACAGTTCACGGTTACCCACATCGTAATTTCTCTCAGCAGGAGAAAACATTCTTGAGAGGAAAGCGCAGGGATGTAGTCAACCATCTGTGGAGGATATCTGGGAGAGTACGGCCCCGATGCCCACACCCGAGGCATCCACCTCAACCACGAGTGACGGGTCAGGGTGAACCAGGATGGGGGCTGAGGAGAAGCTCATCTTGAGTCTCATAAATGCAGTTTCTGCTTGAGGGGACCAAGAGAAAGGCACGTGGGGTGAGGTGAGAGCATGGAGTAGTGCAGCAATAACACTAAAGTTCCGGATAAACTTCCTATAAAAATTAGCAAACCCAAGGAACCCCTGAAGTCGCTTACGACTGGAGGGTGTAGGCCAGGTGGCCACAGCACTGACCTTGCCCGGGTCCATCTGTATCCCATCAGATGACACAACATAACCAAGGAATTGAACAGTGTTAACATGAAATTCACATTTTTTCATCTTTCACAAACAGTTTCATTCGAGAGCAAACATTCCAGCACCTGGTGTACATGCTGCACATGGGAAGTTTCATCTGGAGAAAAAAATCAAAATAACATCATCAAGGTACACATTGAGTCCTCTGTAGTCAATGCAGGGCTGAAGTGTTCCATCCTTCATATCCACAAAGAAGAATCCAGCTCCTGCAGGTGAAGAGGAAGGTCTGATGATCCCAGCAGCAAGGGCGTCGTCAATGTACTTTTCCATGGCGAGCCGCTCAGGTGAAGACAAGGAATAAAGACGACCCTTAGGAGGTGCTGTACATAGCAGAAGGTCAATGCAGCAGTCATATGGTCTATGTGGCGGAAGAGAGGTGGCTTTGGCCCTGTTGAACACCTCCTTTAGGTCTAGATAACACGAGGGAACCCTGGTGAAATCTGGAAAATCCCCCTCCTTAGAGGGAGGCTACCGGAGGGTGGTCCTGGAAGATCCCAGCAAACTGCTCCTTGATGGATCCTTCATAGACTCAGGAGAGGAATCATGTAGATAGATGAGTTTACAGTTATTACCCCAAGAAATTACTTCCCCTTTACCCCAGTTCATGTGAGGATTATGGCAAGACAGCCAAGGGAGCCCCAAAACCAGAGGATGAAGAGAACAATCGAGAAGATGAAAACTGATGGTCTCCAAGTGATTACCTGCCACGATGAGTTGAACAGGTTGAGTTCGGTGAATCACCCTGTACATTAGGCGCCCATCCAGTGCACTAGCCTCCAGAGGATCTTGAAGCTGTTCACATTCCAGCTTCAATTCATCAGCCAAGCAAATGTCCATAAAGTTCTCATCTGCCCAAGAATCAACCAAAGCCTGCAGGGAGTGCCACTGGGAATGCACCAACAATTGTACAGTTGTGAGTTGACGAGAGGAACGGCTCATAGGAGTGCTACAGCTCACCAATGTCCTCTCTTTCATTGGTGAGCCTTGTCTTTTACTGAACAACTGTTCAACAAATGTCCCAGTTCCCCACGGTACAAACACCTCCCCTCCCTTAGGCGGCGCTGCCGTTCCTCCGGGCTGAGTTTGGCTTGTCCCATCCTCCAAAGAGGCAGGTGGCGTTGTAGGCTGACTGGACCGGCCGAGAGGGACGAAGTCCCGACTGGAAGGCAAAGGGCGACGCTGCCGCCACTGTTGGGAGGAGGACCGAACTGCCGCCGATCTCCTCTCTCGCTCTCTTTCTCTCAGCCTAGCGTCAATCTGGACAGCCAGGGAAATCATGGACTCGAAGTCGGAAGGCAGGGTTAGTGGAGCCAACTGATCCTTGATAGCTTCAGACAGCCCATTGCGAAAAGCATCCAACAAAGCAGACTCATTCCATCCACTCTCAGCAGCAACAGTTCGAAATTCAATAGTAGAATCCATAACTGAGCGATTACTTTGTTTCATGGAGACCAGGTTCTGTGAAGCCTCTCGGCCAGGATTGGAGTGATCAAACGTGCGGGACAGAGCTTCCATGAACAGGACCGACGTCTGACAACCAGGAGAATTCCAAGACCATTCCGCCGTGGCCCAAGCCTCCGCTCTACCCGACAGGTGCATGATGATAAAGGCTACTTTTGAGCGTTCTGATGGAAAGGAAGCCACTTGAAGTTCGAAATGCAGCCCACACTGAATCAAGAAAGGTCTACACTTCTCCGATTCCCCTGAAAAGCGTTCCGGTCTTGCCAGGTGGACAAATGGAGACGCTGCGGCAGCCATGGCCATCGGAGCTCCTGGAGACACAGACAAGGAAACAGACTCGGCAGGGACGGGAGCCGCAGCAGGAAACAAAGAATTCAGCTGAGTAGCCAGGTGTTCAAACCGAGAACTTAAAGAGTTCACCTGTGAACCGATGTCCGCCTGGAACCCCTGCTGACGCTCGCCAAGAGCCCGGAACCCGGCAACGATCAAGGTGAGTTGACCCTCATAATGCAAGATGCGCTCCTCTTGCTTCTGGAGCGCTGCACGAAAAGGATCAGAGCCCGCTGAGTCTATTGTTGGCCAGTTCATACTGTCAGAACTGAACGAGGAGGAGGGCACAAATGCAGGCTCAGACATAGGGCAGATCCATATTCAGAGTTTAATCGGTCCAAGTCAGTACACAGGTAAGCAAACACTGAAGCAACAGTAATCTAGGAGGAGGCAAAAACAGTGGTCAAAAAACAGGCCTTGGTCGAGTACACAAAGTCACAATATTTCTAGAGCTGGAACAAGGTGATACCAGGTAGCAAACACAACGAACTGGCAAAGAAACCTAAAACACAAAGGCTGAAATACAGACTTAACAGGTGAAACACATCAGGGCGGGGTCAACAATCACATGAGGGTAAACGACCTGACAGGAAATGGCACCTGAAACAAGAGGAGATGTGAGGCACCAAAATAAAACAAGAATGCAAACTCAAATACTCAAAACCAATAAGGAACAGAAACTAGCTTAAACGTGAGACCTGACAAGGACCCGACGTGGGGGGGGCGGCCTTGAGGGACGGTGGGAGAACAAAGGGGGACCCGGGGAGGTGGCACTCTAGTTTTAGAATCCTCTGCCAAGGAGATAAGCCTGTGTTCATTTGTTTGTTTGTTTGTTCGTTCCGACTTAAGGCACTGTGCACACAGCAGCCAGCCAACAGCCGCTTGTCGTTTTTTTCACTTTTAATTTAAATTTAATTTCAAGTTTTTGTGTACCTGTTGTGTGTTGTGACTCTTGGCGGACCAATTTCTCTGTGGGGAAAGCTGTATCGTATAATAGGCAGCATTTCTAGAGAGAAGGAATGGGTGACGTTTTGGGTCGAGACCCTTCTTCAGTAGGTCATGGGCAGATTGGTGACAAGATTAGCCAGAATGTATGAAGTTTTGCATGAGGCTTGAGACATCATGAGAGGTGTTTTTCAGTTAACACATTTCTTGTACCTCCAACAACGCCAGCCTGGATTTCTGTGTGTCACTCTCTGGAATGGGACATGAACCCACAGCTTTCTGATTGAACATGAGGAAACTACCAAATTGTTGACATGTTTAAATATACCGGATATATATCGCTTCAAGGCACACTTGGTGCCCTAATGGTCTGCAGATGTGATGAATCTCAAATCATTATTGACAGATTTTATGATGTAGGTCCTTGCTCTTCCTTCAAAATCATTAAACACAGGTCTTCTTCCCACTTACACTTCATTTCAATGTACCTACGTTATGCTTCTCTATTCATGGATACAGGTGAAAAATGTGAATTAGATCAAAAACTCAGGCGACATAGTAACAGTTGCCTGAACTAAGTGGTTATCTCCAGAACCAGTGAAGTCAAACAGGTCCTCGGCCAAATCTGCTCAACCAACAAAACGTCTTCCTCTTGATCAAATGGTAGATCCACTGTACAGAGAAAGAATCTTCCATAGACAGATTAAGTAGATTGAGCAGTTTCATGTTTATAATCTCAATAGAGTAAAACTCTGATAATCTGCCATCCAAAACATTTGGAAACCTCAATGGTTTGGCATCTGGCACACTTGGTAATAATGTCTGACCTGCTTCTTTACAACTCGTTCGTGCTGCAGTTCCTGCATTTCCTTCTGATCTACAGGGCTGTATGACCACATTCCCATCCAATTCATGAGGCCCCAGTTCCTGTGCTCGCTTTAAACTGACCAGAGCCACATCCCCTTTCCACGGCCCCTTTAAACTTATTGGGTTCAGTAGGAAATGTATTACAATACTGTTTAACCAATTTAAAAAGGAGAATTAGAAACCTGTAATAGTTCAGCAAATCTATAATCTGGCACCATTATAATGAGCATACCAGACTGGCAGAGTTTCACATATTCTCTTTATTGTGAACTGTCTCTTATAAAAACGTAGAAACATAGAAAATAGGTGCAGAAGTAGGCCATTGGGCCCTTCGAGCCTGCACCGCCATTCAATATGATCATGGCTGATCATCCAACTGAGTATCCTGTACCTGCCTTCTCTCCATACCCCCTGATCCCTTTAGCCACAAGGGCCGCATCTAGCTGCCTCTTAAATATAGCCAATGAACTGGCCTCAACCACCTTCTGTGGCAGAGAATTCCAGAGACTCATCACTCTCTGTGTGAAAAATATTTTCCTCATCTCGGTCCTAAAGGAATTCCCTCTTATCCTTAGGCTGTGACCTCTTGTTCTGGACCTCCCCAACATCGGGAACAATCTTCCAGCATCTAGCCTGTCCAACCCCTTAAGAATTTTGTAAGTTTCTATAAGATCCCCCCTCAGTCTTCTAAATTCTAGCGAGTACATTGCTTCATATAATATTGCCTTATAATATTGCCTCAATGAAATAAGTGCTATGTCAATAATAAATGATATAACATCTGCTGGTTATGGTTTCTACCTGTGCAAAAGATCCCTCAAGGTATATTTTATGCTGTTTGTTTTCCTATGTTATCATTAATTTTCTTTCCAGACATTTTCTGCCTTCAAATTGTGATACTTTGACCCAAATCCCAAAATCGATGCAACCTTTTGAAGATCTGGCATTGCGTGAAGCAAAGGACCTCCACAATTTAAAGATGTTAGTAAGTACTCTAGCGGAAAAATAGAGTTGCTACCTTACAGTGCCAGAGACCCTGGTTTAATCCTAGCTATGGGTGCTGTCTATACAAAGTTTGTATGTTCTCCCTGTGTTCTTCCTTTGGGTTTTCTCCGGCACTTCATTTTCCTTCCGCACTCCAAAGACGTACAGGTTTGTAGGTTAATTGGCTTAGGTAAATATTTAGATTGTCCCTTGTGTGTGTGTGATAATGCTCATGTAAGGGGTTCACTGGTCAGCATGGACTTGGTGGGCTGAAGGGCATGTTTCCACGATGCCTAACGTCTAAAGTCAAAACTAACAGAGAAATTTAAGAATTGTAAAGTAACTTGTTACTAATGGGAAAAATACTATTAAATGTAAATATATTTATTCTGAGCAAAATCACATACGGATATCCAGAGCGGTTGAGATCAATGTTTAAGCTCCTGAATTAAAGCATTTTTCATTCAGATTCAGTGAAATAGTTTGAAATGCATTACTTGGACAAAGCTTTGTGATTGGAACAGTGGTAATAATGGAGTTCCTGCTGCACCATTAGCCAAGTTTTCTTTCTGATCAATTAGAAAGTCCTTTTGGGCTTAATATATTCTTTTGAAGATTATTAAAATTGTTTCCTAAACTTACCCAACTTGATTTTATATCCATTGTAGAAATGACTGGTAGCATTTTGACCCAAATGGATCTGGCAAAAGTTAAATTGTTGTCATGCTGGTTGTAAGCCCCAAGTGTCACCTATAGTTGCTTGAACAATGCATATTCTGCACAGGTTTAGTTGGATCAGAGTGGCTGAAGCAATGCAATACCAAATGTTTGCTCTGAACAGTAGACAATGCAGTGCTGGGTGGCTCATGTATATGCTCATGCACTTCATGTAAGCAAAATCCATAACAGTGCTCATGTAAGCAAAATCCATGGCAGGAAGGTAGATGCAGACAACATAGAATTCAAGATTCAAGAGACATTTATTGTCACATGCACCAATTGGTGCAGTGAAATTTGGGGTCACCATACAGCCATATGAATAAAAAAAGAACACAGAACACGATAGTCTTTAACATAAACATCCCCACACAGCGGAATCAAAGTTTTCTACCGTGAGGGAAGGCACCAGTGTCATCCTCCTCTTTGATGTTCTTTGATGTTCACCCATGCTCGGGGCCCTGAGCCCCTTGCAGTCGCCACAATGGTGGCCCGATGTTCAGGCCCTCTCGCCAGGATGATGGAACGCCGACGTCGGAATGGAAGAACACCCTCAGCGCCTTGGACTTCCGAATCGGCCACTTCTTACCGGAGACCGCAGCTCCCGAAGTCCACACTCCTCCGCTCGGTCCGCAAAAACCAACCCGACCTCCCTGTGGCTCAGCACTTCAACTCCCCCTCCCATTCCGTATCCGACCTCTCGGTCCTGGGCCTCCTCCACGGCCAGAGTGAGCAACACCGCAAGTTGGAGGAACAGCACCTCATCTTCCGCTTGGGGAGTCTGCATCCTTTGGGCTTGAACACTGAATTTTCTCAATTCTGTTAACCCTTGCTGTCTCCTCCCCTTCCCACCTCTCCCTCAGCCCTTGGGCCCTGGCATTCCCTCTATCTCTATCTCCCTCCCCCAACCTAGTCGCACTAGCTTCTCATTTTCACACCACAAACAGCTTACAATGGCTTGTTCCCTTTATCATCGATACTTTTTTGCATATCTTTCATTAATTGTTCTTTATCTCTCCACATCACCGTCTATATCTCTCGTTTCCCTGATTCCTGACCAGTCTGAAGAAGGGTCTCGACCCGAAACGTCGCCTATCTCCTTCGCTCCTTAGATGCTGCTGCACCCGCTGAGTTTCTCCAGCTTTTTGTGTAATCCTCGATTCTCCAGCATCTGCAGTTCCTTCTTTAACAACAGACTGTAGGCAGAGGCTGCCATCAGCTTAATGTACGTTTAATTACAGAATCCTGCTTGTGTGTATTTCTTTAGATGCAGATCACAAAGTATCATGAGGCGCTGTGTGACCACAAAATCGATGAACTGCTGCATGCCCTACACAATGAAAGCAGAACAGGATTCTACTTCACAAATTTCTGTAAAGAAACAGGAAATGAGGTAAATAAAACAAACCTTAGATTTGTGCATAGATTTGTGGTGTCCTTTCACCTCTTCCATAAACACCATCCAAAGACGTAAACAGACCTGAGACAGAAATTCACCTGCACCTCTTCCAACCTGGTCTACAGCATTTGGAAACTGAGATTAGGCGGCTGTTTTGCAGAGCACTTATGCTCTGTCTGCAACAGCCAGCTTCAGCTTCCAGTTGCTTATTATTTTAACACTCCTACTGAAGCTGATGGTGTGCTAAAGGAACAGGACCTGGCCTTTTAATATCCAGACTTAAGACTGATGAGCAGGTCCAGCATTCCTTGGGTAATTTCACATAATTATTCTACAGTCCTTCAGGGTCAGGGATTCTGCATGCTGTTGATGTTAGTTTCTTGTTGTCACTTGTACCGAGGTACAGTCAAATACTTTTTGTTACATGCTGTCCAGTCAGCGATAAGACAATACATTATTATAATCAACACAGCGTATAGATAGAGGATAAAGAGTATAGCTTTTAGTGCAAGATAAAGTCCAATAAAGTTTGGTTAAACATAGTGACTATCATCCTTCTCTATTTTGAGCAGCAGTTGGTGAAAATTTACAACAATAAGTGGGGATAATATCAGAGGGCTTGATGCATAATAAAGGCAGATTAGAAGAGGACCTTTCTCTTGCAGATGTCAAGTGTAAGTCCATTCTCTCAATGCTTCATTGGACGAATCTGCAATGACTTGGAGCTGGGCCTCTGAGTGCATGCAATCACAAGCATTATCTGCATACTGCATCTTCTCCACTGAGGATCAGGTGACCATGGTTCTGGGCCAAGGGTGAACAGTTTTCCATAAGTTCTGAAGATTAGCATCTCTCCTACAAGAACTTTCTAGCAGGTGCAACCTGCAGTGCAAAAGGTTGATAAAAATGGTGGGCTGTTGGTACAGCTTAGTTTGATACTAGGTTTTACTAAAATTTTGTTTTTCATCGGCCTGTTAGTCAATATAACCATATAACCATATAACAATTACAGCACGGAAACAGGCCCTCTTGGCCCTTCCAGTCCGTGCCGACCATTTGTTTTCCCCTAGTCCCATCTACCTGCACTCAGACCATACCCCTCCATTCCCTTCCCGTCCATATACCTATCCACTTTACTTTTAAATGTTAAAATCGATCCTGCCTCCACCACTTCTGCTGGAAGCTCATTCCACACAGCCACCACCCTCTGAGTAAAGAAGTTCCCCCTCACGTTACCCCTAAACTTCCGTCCCTTAATTCGCATGTCATGCCCTCTTGTTTGAATCTTCCCTACCCTTAATGGGAAAAGCTTATCCACGTCAACTCTGTCTATCCCTTACATCATTTTAAAGACCTCAATCAAGTCCCCCCTTAAACTTCTGCGCTCCAAAGAATAAAGACCTAACATGTTCAACCTTTCTATGTAACATAGTTGCTGGATCCCAGGCAACATTCTAGTAAACAATATATATTGTTTGCATGCTATGGGGGAACTGTAAATGGCCCTACCTAATAATGCAGTCAACATTTAGTAAAGTCAAAGGTCATGAATAACTCCATACTTTTTTCTTGGATGCTTCCATGCTTCCATTCTTTTTTCTTGGAGATGTCAGCGATGAAGATCATGTCCACGGTGCCTCTCGATGGACATAATCCACATTGTGATTCAAGGGTATCACACTCTTCCTATTGTTTTCTCCTTCGATCCCTCTTTTCTCTATATTTTAGAAACTGTTTCACTCTCGCCATTTCCAGTTTGAAGTATATGAACTAATTTGATTTCTACTTGCCTTGCAGCTATGGAGTAATGGTGTGGACTTGTGGTTTGAGCTGAAGGAATATCAGACACTTTTTTACGCAGATATCTTTCAACCATTTAAGCTCAAGAGACAAGCACAAGTAAGCTTTGAAATATGTATTGCTTCAATATTTAGTGACCCTGTTCTGAACGTGTGAGTTGAAGTTAAGGAATATCTTAGGATCATAAATGGAAGGGTGAGCAGACTGCTGGATTAATTTGGGGGCTAGTTTGAAATCCATCCTGCACCAAAACAAAATAGGTCAGTGAAAGGTAACATTTAAAAAAATATCTCAAACTCGAATCAACCTACCTGGAAATCATCCCCACAATTAATTCTACAATCAAATACCCACCCTCTGGCTGAATACATTTCTTCTCATCCCCATTTTGGAGGCATGTCTTTCTGTTCTGAGGCTCTGCCTTCCGGACTCTTCCATAACTGAAAACATCTTTACCACGTCCACTCTATCTGTAGGCCTTTCATTACCGGCAGGTTTCAATAAGACCCCCCCCCCCCCCATCTTTCAAAGCTCCAGCGAGTCCATGCCCCAGAGCCTTCAAACGCTCCTCGGATCATTTTAGTAAGCCTCCTCTGGACCCTCTCCAAGGCCAGCACATGCTACCTCAGATATGGGGCCCAAAACTGCTCAAATCTGGTGCTGCCTCACCAGCACCCGATAAAGCCTGAGCAATAAAAAGCTGTGTTTTCCTGCTCTCCGGTCAAACCAAATCACACTGTTCATGACTAGAATCAAGCCATTCACAAGTACATTAGGCATTAGGCAATGCACAGAGAAAAACACCAGAGTCAAAATACAGAATGGAATATGGAGAGGTTAACGATGCCTGTGAATGCTTCTGCCAGCTGCGTTGCGCAGGTTTTGAGGTCGAGGCCCGGGACTCCATCTGGGCCAGTTGCTTTTTGTGGTTTTACTCTCGGGAAGGCTGATCTTACGTCTGCAACAGTGACCGTGGGCACACCTTTAGGTTGTTGGAGCTGATGCCATCATTTCCATTACCATTGTTTAAAGTGAGCATAGAATGCATTGAGCTGGTTGGGGACAATTACATTGTTGCCAACAATACTGTCCTACTTCACTTTGTAGCTTTTTACAGCATGCATGCCTTGTCACAATTGACAGGAGTCCGTGTGGTTATCTTGGGACTCGTGTTTGGTCCAGAACGCCCTCTTTGCCTCCTTGACAGATTTGCAAAGGAGGTAACGAGATGTCTCATACCACTTTGAGCTTTAATTATCCTCTGCAATCCAAGGGTCACCAATATAATTATTATTAAAAGGAAATTTGGATGTAGGGAATCAGTGAACATTATATTATCAGTGAACATTATAGAAAGGAACTACAGATGCTGGTTTAAATCGAAGATAGTCACAAAATGATGGAGTCTTTTTCTTGTGTATGATGTGCACAGCCTAAAGTTGTAGGTCAACTTGTTCTATTTGTTTTATTTGTTTGTGCACGTCGGGTTGATTACATTAGTCGAAACAGGGTGGACCACGTGAAGGTTGCAATCTCCCACCCCAATGCTTTCTAGTCTAAAAATTTATCTGTTCTCCCAAGCCTTTCCTGACGTCCTCTGAGTGAGGGCTATTTGTATATATGTATGTAGCCTGCTTGTGTATACTACTCTTATAACAAATGTAAAGCACTTTGGTCAACGAGAGTTGTTTTTTAAATGTGCTTTAAAAGGGCAGCATCTCTGGAGAGAAGGAATGGGTGATGTTTCAGCTCAAGATCCTTCTTCAGACTGTGAAAACTGGAACTACTGTTTGGATACCCACAACTGCAAACTGATTATTTTTATGATTTTTACTCCTATTTTAGTTCATTTTTGCTACATACACAATTGAAGGGGCCCCTGCAGATGTCAAAATAGATAACGAAAATAGGAAAAGCATCTATAATAAACTGGAGCCGCCGTTTGAAGAACTGTTTGATCAGTTAGAAGAACACATACTCATCTTGCTATTGGTACCTTGGATCAAAATGCTTGATATGGACACCACAAAATTTGAAAAGGTAAAACCATACATCCTATCATCATTTTAAATGAGCTTGTAATAAGTGGTCTATAATTTAGTTTCACGTGCAATCTGTGGAATTTATGTACAATTCCTACTTTCCGTTCTTCTTTCATCAGAAATATGTTCCTAGCCAGGAGAATTGATCATCTGTACTCAGCCAAAGGGTGCCGCTGCTCCTAGTTGTGGGAATCTCCTGCTCCCTTCCCTAATTCCTTGTCAGTGTCACTGATAATAGCAAATGTGTGTGGACATTTTGGCAGATCGCTGTAAGCCACTGGCCTTTTCAAAAGACAGTGTTTGGCCTCTTGGGGGAATGGAGGGAGGGCAGTAAATGATTTCCTGCCCTTCAACCATCCAAAAACCGCAACTGCACATTTCTGAATTTTCTGATGCAGTGCGTATAATTTTCAATTGGAGGGAAACTGGAATAAAAATACCATGGCTATACTCTTTTCAATGTGGAACAATCACTCATTTGAACCCATTTTAAACTTAAAGCTTTACATGATTAGTTACTGTCTGAAATAAGGGTTATGGAACTGTAACATGTGGAAAGAGGTTGCATGGCCTCTTGCACCTTACATACAGCTGTGCGAGAAAAATTAGATTAGCCCTAAACCCCAGCTCTTTTCCCACAACTCCACTGCCTGCCACATGTTTCCAGCTAATTTCTCTTTAAAAGTTATAATTGAATTAGCTTCCCCAACCATCTTAGCAATGAGTTCAACATCGAGACTACTCACTGCATTCCAAAGCCTTCCCTGGTTCTTTAGCCAGTTTGCACAACAGAATTGAGTTCAAACACATATTATATTAAACCTGAACATTTTCTTCAGTGATTCTGGTGCACACTTACCTTTCTTTGTTGCTTGCCTTTTGCTATAAATCACATCCTTATTTCAGAATATGGTACTAACCATTGAAGACGGGGATAGAGGAATTTCCGGTGTTATGGTCATAACTCTTTAGAATTCTCCATCCTGGAGATCGCGTACATTTAAAGCAAACATTGATAAACTTGGTCCATGTGAAGTCAAGGGTTTCAGAAAACAGACAGGAAAGTAGGGCTGTGACAAAGATCAGTCATGATCATATTCAAAGGTGCAGCAAACCTGGGAAGTCATATGGCCTGCTCCTTTTTATGTTACTTCTGTCACACGACGTAAAACAGCTCACACTTGGATATCCATTTTATCAATCCAACAATTGATCTTCACAGATGCTGTGTAAAAATGGAAAGATTCATAATTTCATAATTTAATGCAACGATTGACGTGATGTGTCACATGCAGTCATGATTGTGTGGCAATCATATAAGCAATTATGTATTTCTTTGAGTTGGCGATTTGCTTATCGTGCAGATCTGTTAGTGTTTTGGTGTGCATTAACGCTAAGTGAAGATCTTTTATTTTGTAGGTGGAGTTGATAGATGAGGTTCGACATTTAGATTCAATATATATCAAGAAACTTCGGGAACTGCAGAGGAAAGTTTTCCCCCACAAGGTATTTAAATCTTAAGCAAATGATTGAAGGTGCTGAAGATAAAAAAAAGGCCACATATCCAAATGTAAGCTAAGACCCTGAAACATTGCCTGATACTTTGTTAACTGCTGAGTATTTTCACCATTTTCTGAAACTTTTTTGCTTTTAAAAACCATTATAATAATTGAAAAAAAAAAGAACTTCGTATTTTTTTAAATATCTGAATTCCTATATTTATATGGGGAGACCCATTTGGAATTGGCTAGATACTTTCTGGAGAAAGTGAAGAATGAGCAGTGGCAGTTATAAAGCGTGGTGACCATGAGTGAGATCATCATTCATAGCAACAATTAGACATGATTTTATCAAAATAAGATAGGTTGAATTTTTTTATCAGTAAGAATGCAGTGGAGGTTTGGAAAGGAGGGCTGATCTGAGCGAACACAAGTTCAGTGTTTATAGTGGTCCAGTGTTCTGAAATGCTAAGAACTTAACCTGCTACAAAGAAGCAGACATTATTTTAGTTACTTTTTTTCCCAGGGTTAGTTATAGTTCTAGGTTTTGAGCCAAGAGCTCTTGGCCAAAATACTTCCAGTTCCTGAAGCTGAAATGAATGATCCAGGCATTCTCAAAGAAATCTCATTGGGATTGCAAACTGCCAACAGATCTGCAGTGAGCTGCAGGCACATGACTTCATAGGTGCCAGCAAGTTTGGTCAGGTCTGGTGTAGCATCTGCAACCCTATTGATTTGAAAGGAGAAGAATGGATACAAGTAAGAATGATAAGAGTAAAGTATGGTGCATTTTAACGAATAATGTTTGTTTTAAGATCATAAGTGATTGGAGCAGAATTAGGCCATTCGCCCATCAAGTCTACCACGCATGGCTGATCTATCTCTCCCTCCTAACTCCTTTCCCCTGCCTTCTCCCCATTACCCCTGACACTAATGTAAGTGTTAAGATTATTGATGGTGCATAGTCTTTACGTGCTTCTGAATGTTAAACACATTCAAGGACTCAATAAATGATAACTGTTACAGATATGGCTTTGCTGACTGTTCGTATATTGATTGGGTTTGTTTTGGCCCCCCACATATAAAAGGACATTGCCAGGTAACCATAACCATATAACCATATAACAATTACAGCACGGAAGGCCCTCTCGGCCCTTCCAGTCCGTGCCGACCATTTGTTTTCCCCTAGTCCCATCTACCTGCACTCAGACCATACCCCTCCATTCCCTTCACGTCCATATACCTATCCACTTTACTCTTAAATGTTAAAATCGATCCTGCCTCCACCACTTCTGCTGGAAGCTCATTCCACACAGCCACCACCCTCTGAGTAAAGAAGTTCCCCCTCACGTTACCCCGAAACTTCTGTCCCTTAATTCTCATGTCATGCCCTCTTGTTTGAATCTTCCCTACCCTCAATGGGAAAAACGTATCCACGTCAACTCTGTCTATCCCTTTCATCATTTTAAAGACCTCAATCAAGTCCCCCCTTAACCTTCTGCGCTCCAAAGAATAAAGACCTAACTTGTTCAACCTTTCTCTGTAACATAGTTGCTGGAACCCTGGCAACATTCTAGTAAATCTCCTCTGTACTCTCTCTATTTTGTTGACATCCTTCCTATTATTAGGCGACCAAAATTGTACACCATACTCCAGAATTGGTCTTATCAATGCCTTGTACAATTTTAACATTACTTCCCTACTCCTATATTCAATGCTCTGATTTATAAAGGCCAGCACACCAAAGGCTTTCTTTACCACCCTATCTACATGCGATTCCACCTTCAGGGAACTATGCACAGTTATTCCTAGATCCCTCTGTTCCACAGCATTCCTCAATTCCCTACCATTTAAACCCTCAGCATGTTTATATCACCATTTGCATGCAGGCTAAAGGAAAATCTTCAGTGGTTCTCAGCATTGTGTGGATGGCGATATGCTCTCAAAAAGCTTCGGCCAACATTTCTGCATCATTTGGGTTATGAGGAGGTGGAAAATGAATTGCCAAAGCACTGAATAGGCAGGGTGTTATAGAAATGCTAATTTTTGTTGTTAAATTTACATCAGATTCATATTCTTTGTGCTGAATTTCAGTCAGACTGGTGGTGGATTGGCACATTATCGTTGCTGCAGTTTGGGGATGATTTTGCAGGCAAAACTTCCAAATGCGCGGTTGTCAAATTTCACGGATTAGGACTTCCATTGCAGGAGCTTCATTGATTATCACACTTAAACATGGAGTTTTATGCATTTCCTCCATTCCATATTGTCACATAGGATATCTGCAGTATTAATCAATCTATAGTATTAACTAATCTGGAATTTACTGATGCCTACAGCGGAGGTTAATTCTGCCATCTCATGTTTGTTAAAAATGTACCTTGGACATCAGGCCTTGACTCTCTGAGAATTTATGGCTGTAACATAATCAGTTTATAGTTTATGCATGGACCAGACAGACTGCAGATTGATGATAGTTTAAAATACTGGGAAATTATTCAAACTACAGAGATTAGGTCCTAAAAGACACAATGTGTCCGAGAACCAAACCTGTCTTTTGCGCTGAGGCAAATCCCTTTACGAGGGGAGCTAAGAAAGACTCTAATCCAAAATCTGTAGGAGTCAACCAAGATGAAACGAGGTGAGATTTTTGTGCAGCAAGTGAGAGGCATGCAAAAGGCTTCCAATATTTAGTCTAATGCTTCAACCATCGAAGCATTGCATCGCAGCCACATCCAGCGTGCCCAACAATGATTTATGCAAACTGATACACCATAGCTCCAAAATATTAAACAACATCATTCCAGCAAAATGTTGAAAAGAGTTAAAATAATGTGTAAAAAAGATAGTTTCAATCCAAATAGTCAGTGAATGTATTTTGCGTGCACTTATCCCAAAACATTCCCATGCAGGTGAAAATATCAAATGTTCCCAATCCAAGTTTGGGGGTTCCAACAAATCATTCCCATGTTTTCTTTCTGCCACAACTTCTGTCTGCACAAATAAATACAACGTACAGATAAATACATAAACTAAACAAGGGATATATAATTCAGAATGCCAAACTCTTGTAGATGAGCCAAAACATTTACAATACCTATTGTCATTGACTGCATCTCCCCGTTTAACTTTGTTATTACTTGTCCTAGGAATTTTCTACTCCAGCCCAATCAGCCATTCTGCAGACTGCAGATGAACTGAAAAACTCACCCAATTGGAAATTGGTTCCTCAGGAATTTCGTGATTACACATTTGAAGGTCTTTTACGGAATCGCATGCAACTTGAACACTTCCAGGAATTCCTTATAGAGAATTTAGCGGGGTAAGTGTCCATAATTTTTTTTCTGTAATAAAGGATATCAAAACTCATTGTTGGAATCACTACAGAAAAAGTCTGTCCAATGTCATGTCTTCTAGGTTTCAGAATCCTTTTGCGTAGTAAAACATAATTTTAGTCCATTTATTGGTATTGGTTCATTATTGTCACATGTACTGCAATGCAGTGAAAATCTTTGCTTTGCATGTTATCCGGGCAAATAACGCCATACTATTCAAACCTGACCTTGGGTGAAGTCTGCGTGGAGTTTGCATATTCTTCCTGTGACCGCATGGGTTTCCTCTGTGTGCTCTTGTGTGAGTTAGTATCTTAATTGACCATTGTAAATTGTCCCTAGTATCTACATGAATGGTAGAAACTGGGGAAGATGTTGAGAATGAGGAGAGAATTTAAAAGAACGGGATTAATGTAGGATTAGTGTAAAATGGGTGGATGATGGTCAGTATAGACTCAGTGTTGCCATGCTGTATAACTCTGTGACACTATGATTCCAAGTGTAGAGCTTTAGAGTTAATGTGTGATAATTCAGTATTGCACAAATTTATTTTGATGTATTTATAATAAAATCTGCTGTTAATAAATTTGATATAAATAGATTACATTAATGCATAGTTGCTGATAAAAATAAAGTTAATTATTTTCCCACAGCATGGATCTCAGGTGCTGGTTGGACATTGAGGCATATAGAAAGATATATTCGGAAGAAAAGGAAATGCGAAATGAAATGTCCAAAGACATTATCAAAAAATATCTGAATCATAAGTATTTCTTTGGACCCACAAGCCCAGCCACAAAGGCACAACAGGAAGAGGTAATAGACTGAAAGTTTTAATGCTAAATTAAGGGCAGCACAGTGGTACAGGGAGAGTGGCACAGCTGTAGAGTTGTAGCCCGAGTACCAGAGACCCGGGTTCAATCCTGATTATGGGTGCTGCTGGCATGGAGTTTGTACTTTCTCCCTGTGACTGCGTGCACTTTCCCTGGGTGCTCCGGTTTCCCCTCAAATTCCAAAGATGTACAGGTTTGTAGGAGTATAGGTAGCAGGTGGAGGAGATGACAGTGGAGGGGAGTGAGGTGGGGGGGGGGGGGGGGGGGGGGGGGGGGGGGGAGTGAGGCCAAGTGGACAGGGTGATGGAGGAGGGGACAAAGCGAAGGAAGAGGCGGCAGTTGGTGAGAGGGGATGGAGCTTCATGGCCTATGAGCCTCGCGTCAGTGGTAGGAAGCAATTGGGGAAGATTCTTTGGGATAGGATTTACTCTAATTTCAAATAGAACAGGTTAATTAGGGGGCAGTCAGCATGGCTTTGTACGTAGCAAGTTCTGTCTTACTAACTTCATCAAGTTTGTGGCGGTGACAAAGGTGATCAATGAGGGTAGGGTGGTGGATGTTGTCTATGTGGATTTTAGTAAGACATTTGATGAAGTCTCCCATTGTAGGCTGATCCAGAAGATCATGATGCACGGAAGTAATAGTAACCTGGCATATTGATTCAGAACTGGCTTACTGATAGAAGACAGAGGGTTGTGGTGGAAGGACAATATTCAAGCTGGAGGTCTGTGACCAGTAGATTTCCATTGGGATCTGTGCTGGGACCTCTGTTGTTTGTGATATAAGTAAATGACTTGGACGTAAACACAGATGTGTTGGTTAGTAAGTTGGCAGATGACACCAAGGTTGTTGGGGTTCCTCACTTGTGGACTGTGAGGAAGTCTGTCAAGGTATGCAGCGGGATATGGATCAGCTACAGAAATGGGTGGAGTAATGGCAGATGGAGTTTAATCCAAGCAGGTGTGAGGTGTTGCACTTTGGGATGTCGAATGTAAGGGGAAAATATTCAATGAAACGACCCTTAACTGCATTTATATGCAGAGGGATCTTGGGGTCCAAGTCCATAACTTCCAGAAAGACGCAACATGTAATGAGCTGATGGGTTGGGTATACTTTGCTTTTGGCACTCAACTTTAAAGTACTATAATGAATGTGAAATTAAAAAGGTATGTCTTGTTAATTAAAATTTTAATTCATTATTTTTAATTAATGAATTCAAGTAGTTTAAGCTATTATTTTAGTTAATTATTTGTTATGTCATCTCCAGCTTTAGGATTTGAAGCACTGTGTTTAAATAAATGTTGGGATAAACAAAACCATGCTAAATCTAATGTTGTTCTCCAGGTGGTGGTGTTGGCTGGAGGACGTAATAAGCTGCTGCGTGACCAGTTGTCTTTAGTGGTTGGAAATGAGCTGCAAAATTATGCAAAAGCACGTTTGGAAAGAAAATGGCTGCCCAAGTTCCTGGCTTCAAAAGCGTTCGCTGAGAGGCACCACCAACGGGTATAGTAATCGATCGTCTGGCCATCCTGTTAAAGCAGACTGCGTTAAATGTAAAGCAGACGGTGTTAAATGTAAAGCAGTGTTACTTGTCAACTTTTACTAAACATGTAAATTAAATCTTTAACATACTTGGCACACATCACTTGAAACAGTAAAGCATTGCTGGAAGAAGTGAAATTAATAATATACATGGTTAGTTAATCGATAAAGTGGCATGGAACTATATTTGATTTTTTTTTTTTAGCTGAACCAAAACTCTCAAATATAAACATAAGATGCTGGAAATACTAAGCAGATCAGGATACATCTGTGGAGAAAGAAGAGTTAACATTTATGTTTGTGACTTTTCATCAGAAGTCAATCTGGTAAAAGGCATTGACTTGAAATGTTAATTTTGCCTCTCTCCCCATAGATGCTGCTTGACCCAGTTAATCATTACACCATTCTGTTTTTACTTCAGTTTTCTAGCATCTGCAGTTTTATATTTTTTGTTGATTACTGTGAAGCACTTAATTGAGTAAGAAAAATGGCACAATTTTGCAATAGAAATTCACAGAAACAGACAAGTGAGATTGCATTTAAAAATCAAAGAGAAAGTGGGTTTACATAAAGAGGCTTTTGGGTGAAACGTTCAGCGGAGCAAAAATGGTAATTTCATACATATAGCCAAAGTTGATTTCCTCCCATAATGAGTGCAAAAGAAAGGAAGGGATGTTAAAACGTTATTGGGTTGGACTGCAGTGGGTGTATTGAATGTGTTTATAGCATTTATGGAAAAGATACATTACGGAATCCCAGGTGATATCTGGGATGAGAAATTTTGAAAATTAGCTTGCGTGCACTGCAGCGGAGATTTTGATGCCTAAGATTAAAAAATCCCCAAGTTTTAAATGAAGAATGAATTGGCTCATTGATATAGAGGATGTCATTACTTGAAATGTAAGGGGAAAGTTTAGAGAATTGTCTTTCATGGAAGGAGTCATTAGATTAAGAAAGTCATGGAATCACAGACTTGCATGTTATTGGCCCACAGCCCAATTAGTGCATGCTGACCAAATACCTTCCAGAACATGTCACTTTCCTATGTTGATGAAAATGTAAGAAGGAGACTACTTAGATTACTTTTCCAAAACAGATGTGACACACAATGGGGTGAAAGGCCAGCTACAGATAGATGATATGTACAAAAGAACTGCAGATGCTGGTTTAAATCGAAGGTTCAGACTGAAGAAGGGTTTCGACCCGAAACATTGCCCATTCCTCTCTCCAGAGATCCTGCCTGTGCCGCTGAGTTACTCCAGAATTTTGTGTCCACCAATGAGATTCCATGTTTGGTTTGGTTTAGAAATACCGAATGGAAACAGGCCGTTTGGTCCACCAATTATTTAAATTAAAATTATTTGCACTCCCACGTTTTTTTTTCGGTGCAATGAAAAGAAGTGACTGACAGCGACCATTCGCCATCCTGACTGTTTTGTTCCCGAAAGGCTGATCAAAAGAAGTTTATACAAGTTCTGTTATCCCACTTTCTCAATTCATTTCCTATACACTAGGAGCAACTTACATTTCAAAGCATTAAGTACCTCAAGTTCCTTAGGAGCCTTAATGTTACCTATGATCTGTCATGGACCAACTACATTGATGCGACAGCCAAGAAGGCCAAACAACATATCATCTCCAATGATGCTTACACACTTCTACAGAAGCACCATAGAAAGCATACCGTCGGGTTGCATTTGTTTGGAACAGCTCTGCCCATGACCACAAGAAATTGCAACAGGTTGTCGATGTAGCCCAGTCTATCACACATACCAGTCAGACTTCCGACCATCGACTCCATCTACACTTCACTCTGCCTCAGAAAAGCAGCTAACAATGAATGAAGTCCCACCCCGGTCATTCGTTCTTCTCCCAATTCCCATCTGACAAAAGGAACAGTAGCTCAAAAGAGCCCACCACCAGACTCAGCTTGTTCCCCTCTGTAATCAGGCTTTTGATCCATCCTTTCATAAGCTAGGGTACTGAATGATTCATCTCTACCCCATTGCAGACTTTGGACTTTGTCTATGGAACTGATGCCCTACAATGCTGAGAACTATATTCTTTGCTCTGTATCTTCCCCTTTGCTCTATCTATTGTCCTTGAGTTTGACTTTATTGTATTTAGGTAGGGTATATCTGATTGGTTAGGATAGCATGCAAAACAAAGTTTTTCACTGTAAACTTAACAATAATAAAACTAAACCTAAACGATGCAATTTGGAATCCCTATACAATTAAATAAGTTGTGAATGTGGAAATACCAACTGACTCACAGCTGAAACATATCCTTTATGTGTGAAATCATTAAAAATAACTTGGGAAAAGGCATCATTTGTTTTGAGATGGGAGTTATGAATATATGACCTAACATTTTATTACTTGGTGCCTATTCTCTAGGTACAATTGGAAGAGGTGGTGGAAGACCAGATGTTACAGAAAAGTAGGAAGAAGCGGGAATTAATGAAGGTGAGTTTTTGTCCTAGAGATGAACTGATTGCCATTTCTTGAGAATATGCAATATCATAGTGTGATCTTTAGAAATTGTGAGAATTTACGATACGGAAACGAAATCCGCTGAGGAATAGCTTTTTTGAAAAACGATGTAACCTTTACTCATGAAAAGAATATCGGTGTTGGAAATGCTTCGTGAAAGTCAGATGGCATAAACCAATGCAGTCACTATTTGTTTCCTGCAGCACATAGCAAGCAAATGGGCCACCTCATCGAAAGAAATCATTGCATTCCGTAAAGCATTGTTAAATCCAGTAACAGCTCAGCAGTTCCAGAAGTTTGTGTCACCGAAGGGAGATTTAATGGAGAATAATGTGGTGTTTTGGCTCGAGGTTCAAAAGTACAAGGTAAATAATACACACGATAATAGCATCTGATTAAAATGATTAAGCAATAATAACTACTGTGTATTAACTATCACTTAAAATTGTATGCTATCCCACCCAAAACAGTTATGATATTATTAAAAATTCAAATAAGTGTTCATAATTTATAATCATTAAAATTTAGCACCCCACCCCTATACAAATAGCCCTTAAGGCAATTAAAAATTTTCCATTAAAGAAAATTTGAAGCTGGAACTATTAATATCTTTTTTTAACAAAGGAAGTCGTTAGATTAATAGCCACACTAGTGTGGCTAACACTAACTACACTTAAAATAGCTGTAGTTACCCTTTCCCCTTCGCACATTACTAACCCTATTAACATTTATTATTCCTATTTTTATTTTTTTGTTTTATATAAAGTATTATATTACATTTTTAGTTATGAATGGTATTATGAATTTTGTTTGAAGAGATATGTACGTAAGATAAAGTAACAAGCATTAAAACGCATCGATCTGAAGCACGGGTATGAGGTTGGGATAGACGTGCTGAGACATCTACTCCATTATAGTCCACCTTAACAACAAAATGCAAGACATTAATATGAAAACTGGGGGTGATGGAATCACCTTCTGCAGTTGGAATGTAAAGGGATTTAATGAACCAATTAAAAGAGGTAATATTTTAGCTCACTTAAATAAACTTAAAACAGACATAATCTTTCTTCAAGAGACACACCTCAAAAAGGATGCGCAATGTAGACTAACAGCAAAATGGATTTCTAAAGTGTATCATTCTTCATTTACGCAAAAGTCTAGAGGGGTTGCAATTCTTATACGTAAAGGTATACCATTTAAACATACCTCAATAATAGAAGATATTGAGGGTAGATATGTAATAATTACGGGTGAATTATATTCAAAGAAAGTTGTTCTTATGAACGTATATGGACCTAATTTCGATAATCCGTTGTTTTTTAAGAAAATATTTAATACTATTCCGGTATCTACACAACATAATCTAATCATTGGGGGTGATTTAAACTGTACTTTAGATAATTATCGAGATAGATCATCTACTAAAAGAAAAGTTACATCTAAATCAAGGGAATTTATAAATTCCTTTATTAATACTGCAAATGTTAAGGATGTTTGGAGAATTGATAACCCTTCTGGTCGGGAATATTCATTTTACTCACCTGTATTCGGAACCTATTCAAGGATAGATTAGTTTTTAATAGACTCAAAATTAATTCCATTTACGTATGACTCAAAATACCATAATATTATTATTTCGGATCACCATTAACATTTAAGATAAAATTAAATAGTTTAACTAATAAACAATCTCAATGGAGACTAATCCCACAAATTTTAAATGAAAAGGCTTGTTATGATTATGTGGTAAATCAAATTAAATTGTTTTTTGAGACTAATGACAAACCTGGAATTTCAGCGTCACTTCTTTGGGACACATTTAAAGCCTTTACGCGTGGTGCTATAATATCTCGCAAGCATACCTTAATAAGGAAAACCGAAAGATGCAACAAACTTTAGAAAATGAAATAAAGCAATTAGATATTGAAAATGCAATATCTCCATCTAAGGTGATACATAATAAAATTGCAATATTAAAATATAAGCTAAATAAAATATACTCAAATCATGTTATAAAACTTTTTCAACAGACTAAACAAGTATATTTTGAATTTGGTGACAAACCACACAAATTATTGACAGGAAGAAGGGTCTCGACCCGAAACGTCGCCTATCTCCTTCGCTCCTTAGATGCTGCTGCACCCGCTGAGTTTCTCCAGCTTTTTGTGTACCCCAAATTATTGTCACGCCAGCTTAGAAAATCAGATGAGGAAAAAATGATATATAAAATCAGATCAAAACAAGGAGAAATATTAACTTTGCCAAAAGATATTAATGACAGATTTCTGCATTACTATCAAAAACTTTATTCAACCAAACTGACGGGGCAATCGGATGGAATGGAAACATTCCTACATGAATGTCATATCAAAGGCTTAGATCAGGAAGGCAAAGACTTGCTAGATGCTGAAATATCAGTAAAAGACATTGGAGGAATCAATCAGATCATTGGAAAATGGAAAAGCCGCTGGCCCTGATGGCCTAAGTGCTGAATTTTATAAGAAGTTTCACGACTTGATTTCCCCACGTTTACAAGCGATATATAAATATGCTTAAAAACAAGGAAAGTAACCAGAAACTCTATATGAGTTTACAATCACACTCATTCCTAAAGTAGATAAGGATCTGGAAGATCCTGGATCATATAGAGCAATTGCTCTTCTAAATACTGATCAAAAAATATTAACTAAAATTTGATCCCAAAGGTTAAGTTTAGTGATTAATAAACTAATACATCATGATCAAACAGGCTTTATTCCCAAACGTTACTCCACTTATAACTTGAGATGACTATTCAATATCATATATTCAAAAAGAGTTAATGATATTGAATTAGTTGTCATTTCACTAGATGCGGAAAAAGCATTCAACCAGTTGAATGGCCTTACTTATTTAAGATAATGCAGAAATTTCAATTGGGCGATAGATTTTGTAAATGGGTTAAAATTTTGTACTCCAACCCTACAGCAAGAATACTAACAAATCAAATGTTATCAGCTAAATTTAATCTCTCTAGGGGTTGTAGACAAGGATGCCCGTTATCACCTTTATTATTTGCTCTCGCAATCGAGCCATTAGCTGAAAATATTAGATCAGATCCAGAAATATATGGATACAATACTAATACCACGACGAATAAAATATCTTTATATGCAGACGATGTTTTAATATATATCACAAAACCGGAGATCAGTATTCCTAACTTACTTAACATTATAAATAGGTTTGGTACATTTTCAGGATATAGAATTAATTGGAATATAAGTGAAATTATGCCTGTAACTGGAATAAAAGTAAACATATTACAACAATTTCCGTTTAAAATAGTTACGGATAAATTTAAATACCTAGGAATTAATGTATCTAAATCTTATAATCTATTATTCAAATTAAATTATCCTCAGTTATTGGATAAACTAAAAAAGAATATTTTATACTGGAAAACACTACCAATATCAATGATTGACAGAATAAATGCTATACAAATGGTCTTCTTACCACAATTATTATATTTATTTCAAGCTATCCCTTTATATCTCCCAAAATGTTTTATTTTTTTTAATCGATTCTATTATTAACAGCTTTATTTGGGATTATAAAAATCACAGAATAAGTAAAAAACATTTATGTAAATCCAAGATAAATGGAGGATTGGCGTTACCTAATTTTTTATATTATTTTTGTGAGGTTCAGATTAAGAATATGAATTTTTGGCTGGTAAAATTGGACCAGGAACCAGCTTGGCTAAAGATGGAAATGGAAGACTGTTTACCATTTGATATAAGTTCGATTCTTCTTGCTCCAAGTGATGTACCAAAAAAAACTTAATTTATAGCAATATACGTATTTGGAAACAAATAGTTAAGACTTTACATCTGGAAAATATGTCACTCTGTTTACCAATTATGAATAATCCTTTATTTAAACGTTCTATATTGGATAAGGGGTTTAGACATTGGAAAAATTTAGGAATTATAAGGATAGAACACCTTTACAGGAAAGGAAAATTTCTATCATTTCAAGAATTAAAAGATATCTATGGATTACACCCAAATAAATTGTTTAGGTATTTACAAATTAGAGACTATATCAAGTCAAACATGCAAGACTATAAGAATAGAGAACCAGGATTACTGGATGAGTGGCTTAACAAGCATCCAAATACAGAAAAATTAATAGCGTGCATATATAATACTCTTTTGGATAGGGAAGTCCCAACAACAGAATCATACCGACAGATATGGGAAAATGAAATAGGTTATCTATAATGAAAGATACTTAGGAAGAAAGTTTACAACGTATACACCGATGCTCATTAAATGCCAGACATACTTTGGTACAATTTAAAGAAATACATAGATTACACTACTCAAAAACAAAATTAAATAGAATTTTTCCTAACATTTCTTCTATTTGCGATAAATGTCAGAATTTAGAAGCTAACTTAACGCATAGTTTTGTAACATGTACAAAACTTGATAGTTATTGGGCTGATATTTTTGGAATCATTTCTGAGGTTTTTAGAACTAAATTGGACCCTGATCTAAAGTTAATAATATTAGTTCCTGACTCAAGCTTAATATTAACTGTAAGTCAAAGAAATGTTCTTGATTAGTGTTTGAAAATTGGAACAAAATTAATATTAAAATTCTGGAAGGGAACATTATCCCCCACAATCAAAATGTGGACTGTGGAAATGTCGGAGACGTTGCATTTGGAGAGAATTAGGTTTGTCCTAATGGACAAATATGAACATTTTGAACAAATATGGTCTCCATTCATTGATTATTTAAAGGGGTAGCTGAGCTCAGCACCGTAACTCAATAAGTACCCTGGTGTAGGATTAAATGAAGAGATGTATTGGGATCTGTATACACATCTCAATAGATACTGTTATATGAAACTGTTCCATTCAATGTTAAGATGTATTCCTTATTGTTTTTTATTTTTTTTTAATTTTATTTTTTATTATGTAATAATTGTTTTTATTTTTTTATTTTGTTTATCTTTATTCTTTTTTTCTTTTTTCTTTTCTCTTATATAATCATTATTATTTAATCACAACGTCTTGATTATTGATTTATATTTTTACTTTTTTTCCACTCACCTTCCCAAAAAAAATCAAAAACAGTAGCATATATAAATTATCCTGTAACATCTGTACAACGTTTGTGATAAGTCTAATTTGTATTTGAAGTACTGTTGTACCTTAGATAATATGCAATGCTTCTAATAAAAATATTAAAAAAAATAAAATAAAAATAACTACTGTACTTTCAAATGTCTGATATTTATCTTGAATCAGTGAAAATATTATTGTATAATTAATTTTTTGAGCTCTGGGAGTTACTGGTAAGAGCAGCATTTATGCCCATCCCTAAATTTTCCTTGGTCAACCTCTTTCTTGGTTTTTGCAAACCTTCGCTATAATGGATCACACAAGGGTTCCTATTGACTTTCTACCCAATTGCAAGATACTCTTACAATTGGGTAGAACGTTTCAGGATTTGGACCAGTGATGAAAATGGACAGGCAATGTATTTGCAGGTCAGGATGGAGTTCAACTTTGAGAGAGGAACTTGCTGATGGTGGTGTTCCCATAGAGCTGCTGTTGTTGTCATTCTTGGTGATTAGTTTTAAAGATGCTGCTCGAGCAGACTAGGTAAGTAACTGCAGTGGATGTGTAGATGAAATATACAGCATCCATTGTCCTTTGGGGGTGGAGGGAATGAATGTTTTGGGGAGTGGATGGGGTTCCACCCATGTGCGCTTCTTTAACCTGAATAACCCTGAGTTTCTGGAAGTTATTATGTAGAAAGCATTTAATTAGGATGCATCACAGCTTGGTTTGGGAATAGCTCCATGCAGGACCACGAGAAATTGCAGAGAGTTGTGGATGAAGCTCAGACCATCACGCAAACCCATCTCCCTTCCATTGACTCTGTCTTCACTATGCTGCCTCGGCAAAGCCACCAGCATAATCAAGGGCCAGTCTCACCCCAGGTCACTCCCTCTTCTCCCCTGTCCCATCGGGCAAGAGTTACAGAAAGTTAAAAACACATAACTCCAGATTCAGGGACATTTTCTTCCCAGCAGTTTACTGAATGGTCCTCTCATCAGATAGAGTGTGGTCCTGTCTGCCCATCTTCCTCATTGGAGACCATTTGAATTCTTATTAATTGTACTTTATCAGACCTTTTATCTTGCACTAAACGCTGTACCCTTTATACTTTGTCTCTGCATTGCGGGCGGCTTGATTGTAATCATGTACAGGAAACCCTCGTTTTAACTGAGTTACTTATAACTGATTTTGGTTATAGTGGACCAAATCTGTTACAGACCGAGTTTGTTGTTTCACAAACTGACCACCAGAATAGAGCAAATAGAGATAGAATTCTGGTGTTTTTGAATCATTTTAGTTTAAGTTAGTTTAGAGATACAGCATGGAAACACATTCTGTGCCGACCAGCAATCACCCACACATTAGATCTAACCTATACATTATGGACAATTCAGTGTGTGGTATAGAACGACCACAGTGCTTCCATCTTTCCTCCCACATAACTACTATAGAGGTTCTCTCTGTCCTCCCACATTGCAAAGACAGGGACATTGAGACAACGTGGGTTTCCCACTGATGCTCTGGCTCCCCCACACCACCCCCACACCACCCCCCGCCCCCCCATCAAAGACGTGCAGGCCTGCAGCACAACTGGAGTCCTCAAACCATCAGCAGAGTCGCCATCCCACAGTGCCAGAGACCCAGGCCCAATCCTGACCCCCCATGGCGCCGCAAGGCAGCAGCTCGACCAACGACCCACACAACCCTCCCAACTAAAAACTTGCATGTCCCCCCCCTACCCCATGGGAAGAACACCAATCACCTGGAGGAAAACCACGCTGCCGCAGGGAGCACCCGAGTTCAGGATCAAATTCTGGTCACTGGTGCTGTAAGGGAGCAACTCCACCACGATGCCACTGCGCCGTCCCAAGGTATGTTGTGTAGTGTTTGTTTATTGTGTAGTGTTTGATTATTGGCTGTTTTTTCCAATAGTTCTGTACATATTAACACCCTTATTTGGTTATAGTGGACAATTGGTAATAACGGGCACCAGTGGGAACCCTTGTGTGATCCATTATAGCGAAGGTTTACTGTGTAGTCTTTTCTTTGGATAGTATGCAACAAAAGCTTTTCACTGTGCCTTGTTGCACATGACAATAATATACAGAACCGAAGAAGGGTCTTGACTCAAAACGTCAGCTATTCCTTTTCTCCAGAGATGCTGCCTGATCCGCTCACCCTCCAGCTTTTAGTGTTGGTAAACTAAACTAAATTTGTTGACATTGCACTCATCCAGGTAAATGGAGAATATTCCACATCACACCTGATTTGTGCCCGATAGATAAAGGAAAGTCTTAGGGGTACAAGTCACATATTGTCAGAAATATCCAAATTTTGACCAAATCTTTCAGCCACATCTGTCTGTTCTTTTGAGTTTCTGCTCAATCAATGTTGATAGAGATGATCTTAGTAATGGTGTCTTTTAATCAAGGGTAGGTAGTTACATGTTTGTCCAAAAAGATCATTGTCTGGCATCTCAGCGCTGTGTGTGTGTGTGTCTGTGTGTGTCTCTGCGCATATGCATGCTTGAAGAATAATTTCTGCTTTTTAAGGAGAACAAAATAAATTCTAGTCCCTTTTCTTTCTGGTTATTTTTCAGGATTTGTTCCATTCTCATGCTAGCGAGGAAATTATTCAGAATAAGATCTCTGTCATCATTAATTGTTTCATCAATTCCAACATACCTCCAGCTGTGCAGATTGACATTCCATTAGAATATGCACAGAAGATCACCAGTCAAAGGCAAGAACAGGGACCATACATCTTCAGAGAGGCACAGGTATGTGAGAGGGAGGTTAAGTGTGATTTTGGGTGCAATATGAATATTTCCCTTGACCGAAGATGATGGGACAGCCATCCCCCAATCATTAAATTGCATGACCTTAAGTCAACCCCCAGACTTTATGAAAATGAGTCGATCCTCAGAATTTCTGTAAATACATTTCTAATGCAGTAATGCTCTATCCTTTTGCGGGAAGGGCCAAATTTATAATCAAAATCACTTCTGAGGGACTACCATCAAGAGAATATTTTGTTTTAATATTATTTGACAAGGTACATAGAAAAACAAAAAAATGTAAGCGGCATCTATCATTAAGGATGCCCACCATCGAGGCAATACCCTCTCTTCGCTACTACCACTGGACAGGAGGTACCGAAACTTGCAGTTCCACACCACCAGGTTCATGAACAGTTACATTCCTACACCTAACAAGTTCTTGAACCTACCTCAGCCACAGAACATCTCTTGCACTATCATGAATTTGTTTTCTAATTGTGTTTTGCAATAATGTGTTGTTCTTGGCACAGTCTTTTTCCTTTTCACCGCCTTGTATAATTTATGTTGTGTGTGTTTTATGTGTCTGTATGCCTGTGATGTTGCTGCAAGCAAAATGTTCATTCTGTCTGTACCTCGTACCTGTTGTGCATATGACCATAAACTCAATTTGACTTGACTTGACACAAGAGCAGAAATGCTGAGAGAACACAGCCGATTCATGCAGCATCTGTGGAAAGAGAAACAAGTTTACATTTTGAGTTAGGAACCCTTCCTACGAACTCTTCCTTGGATCCCTGACCCAAAACATTCCTGACCCAAAACATTCAAATGATAACCAATACTTCAATCAATTGAACTTGAATAATCCATTCCATGAGCATTAGGACCAAGCAGAGCATAATTTCATAGCAAACCTTGCAAAGAGTCTGGGGTGGCTTGTGCTTCCCTTTCCTCATCCATCGTTGCTCGTAACTAGATAAACCTATGGAATGGCTTCCATCAGTGGTTCAAGCCCCCAAATACCTTGTTTGTAAGAGTCCTGTCAGTAAGGGACCTATCTTCAGATTAAGCTAGCCTCTCAAAACATTGCTTTTGGCACTGTCTAGTCCTTTCCCACCTATCTCCATATCAGTGGATTTATTTAATACACAGGGATCATCTATTGTTCACTGTTTTGAGCACAATCAGTGACTGAGCCTCCACGGCCTTCAGAGATAGAGAATTCCAAAGATTCACAATCGTCTGAGTGAAGATATTCCTCCTCATTCCAGTCCTAAATACCCTACCTATTATTTTGAAATCACATAATCTTCTGCAGAGATTACACCTCATTGATTTTGAAGTTGCTGTTCCAATTCTCAATTCCAAGTTGTTTATATAAATGTTGAACAACTACGAACACAGCTCATATGGCACATTCCTTTCAATATCTTGTGAGCCTAAATAACTACCTTTGACTCCAACTGTTTTCTGAATTATAGCCAGTCATTGCCCATTGCTCAGCTTTTCCATATGTTCTGGTCTTAGCTTTGAGTCTAAGAGGTTATATATATATATATATATATATATATATATATATATATATATATATATATATATCAAAGACCTTCAGAAACTCGGTATTTTATATCTATTGCTTTCTTTCTTTGACATATTGCCACTGAAAATACATATATTTTCAAAGGTGCTTTGGTATGTAACATTTGCCTGGAACTGTCTAGATTACAAAAATAACGATGCTTCATTCCTCAGATGGCTGTTTTTGCTGTTCTATTCCAACTGTGGCCAGCATTTTCTGAGTTCCGACAGAGACTTGCTATTGATGCCATCCTGCCAGCTTTGGAGAGCCAAATTGGAGGAAAAGAAAAAAGGAGAAAATTTCTCATGGACGAGAGCTCAACTGAAAGGACAGAGGTAATTTTAAATGTGTGCAGTTTTGGTCTCCAAATTTGAGGAAGGACATTCTTGCTATTGAGGGTTCACAAGATTAATTCCCGGGATGGCGGGACTGTCATGTTCTGAAAGAATGGAGCGGCTGGGCTTGTACTCTGGAATTTAGAATGATGAGAGGGGATCGTTTTGAAACATATAGGATTATTTAACGGTTTGGACACGCTAGAGGCAGGAAACATGTTCCCGATGTTGGAGTCCAGAACTAGGGGCCACAGTTTAAGAATAAGGGTTAAGCCATTTAGAACGGAGGTGAGGAAACACTTTTTCACACAGAGAGTTGTGAGTCTGTGGAATTCTCTGCGGTTCTCTGGATACTTTCAAGAGAGAGCTAGATGGAGCTCTTAATGATAGCGGAGTCAGGGGATATGGGGAGACCGCCATGAGATCCGAGACCCGCTGCGGCACCGAGAGATGCAGCTCTAACGTTCACCGCCACTCCGGTCGCTATGAGGCCAGGACCACCAAACGTGCTGCAGACCCGCACCACCATGAAGCCAGGACCTGCTGCCACCACAACCGGCCCACACAGCTCCCTCGGCCGTTTACAGCCGCACCAGCTGCTGCCGCCATTGCTTATTCTTACCTACACTCTGGCCGCCTGTGGGCTGCAACAAGTTATTCCGCTGATTCTTTCCTCTCCCCCGGCCACAAACAGGCTGTGGTCATCAACTCACCTGGATACCAAGTCCAGTTCCACACCGAGAGTCTGAAGAAGGGTCTCGACGCAAAGGGTCTCGACCCTTTGTTCTTCAAAGATCTGCCTGACCTGCCGAGTTACTCCAGCAATGTGTCCTTTCATGTATTAACCAGCATCTGCAGTCCTTTGTTTCTACTACTAGTGCAATGATACTCTATTACTCAATAACCCCTTATTCAGTTATAGTGGACAATCGGCAATCATGGATACTATTACCCCCCCCCCCCCCACCCCTCGTGTTCTGTTATTCTTCAGTCGTGGCTATCAGGTATATTATACATTAATTACAATATGTTACAGTATACTATTGTCTGTCTTGATATGTTGCTTCTGTAAAAGGTGACTCATTGAAGATGACTTTGGGATTGTATTTTGCAGACCAGTTGGTACCCAAGCAGTGCAGACACCAGTCAACCACATTACTCAGAGCTTGAGAGCAGGTCCAGTGGAAGTCAGCTGTCTCTGAAGGGCGGAAGTGGGCGGAAGGATGACAAGAAAATAAAATCACGATATGATGAAGAGGGACTTCAGGTCAGCCCGCATCTTTGTACAGAGAAACAGAATTAATACGTTTACTCTGAAGTGGGAAAAAAAGCATGATTTGTATGGAGATGAAGCCTGATTCTATTGGATCGGTTGAGCACCTGCCAAGTGGCGGAGAGCTCCAGCAACAATCAGGAGACACATGGTGGCCATGCGTGGAGGGAGGGTTGGGTTTTGGAGGTCACTGGTTGCAGCAGGGAGAAGAGGGAGGGGAAGGCACTACTCCTGTGTGATCCACAAAGATTACTGTGAAGTGATTCTGGCCTAGAAATTGGAGTGTGCGCTCACAGGCACATCGTCGGGTTATTTGGAAGATAGACACAAAAATGCTGGAGCAACTCAGCGAGTCAGGCAGCATCTCTGGAGAAAAGGGCTGAGGCCCGTCTTCAGACTGAGAGCCTTGACCTGCTGAACATTTTATATCTATTTTTGGTGTAAAGCAGCATCTGCAGTTCCTTCATACACAGAAGGTTATTTGTAGGGGTGTCAACAATTATTTCTATTCTGGGTCCAATTCTGAGAACTTCAGCAATGCCTGAGGTTGGGCTTTTCACTTCATCACAAGTGAACATATTGTGCTTGGGACTGAGACTACATTAGATGGGGAAGAGAGGAGACCAGTGGTCTCCAGACCAGATGGGCCTGATTGGTGATGCTGGGTACGGTGTCGAGACCAGCTATTGGTGGGACAGTGGTAGATGGAGATTAGGGCTTCCTTTAAGAGCATTGGGGGATCAGAGGGGAGGGTAAATCAAAGGCCTGGGACATCATGGCATCCGGGTGATGGCTGAGTTGAGGCTTTGCAGCCGACGATAGAACCTAAGTATGGGATCCCAATCGGGAACCGCACTTCCAAACCTCATTGACCATCATCACTCCCAGGATAATGGTGTATTGATAGTGCAGATTGATGGGGAAACTGCCTCAGATGCACTAGTGCAACTCAAATGTGAGTGTGAAGCAAAACAATCTGAAAATAGCCAAAATGACAATTCACTGTGTCCCAGGTTTAATTTGGATCAAAGAACATTGAAAAACTCGGCATTATACATCTTCAATCCCTGACCCCTTACCTTCCTGAGCAGGTTCTTTCTCAGTTCTATTTCCAAAAGGACCCAAAACCTTGGGAATTGTGGTCAGCAACCATTGCATTTAAATACCTCAGCCCATTCTAAGAGCCTGGTTTAATGATGTTGATGATTTGTTCTGCTAGTCCAGGATGTCTCAGTGTGGACCATCAGGAGAATGGCAGTAGTGAATAAGTGGAGGAGTGGGAACAGTCTCCCTGATGGCACTTTTCTCAATCTCCACTGTGATCCCCTCCTGCTTTAACACTCCAGGAGAGTGAATATTGAAGCTTGTGTTTCAGTTTCAAGACCTCTCATCTGATGCTAAACATTTAAAAGTTCTTTAATAAAGAGCCAAGGGAAATAATGCAACAGCTGATGTGATAAGGCAGACAAGAAAGATTTAAGGAGGGTAATGGGACAAGTTAAGAGATAAAAGACAAAGTTAGAGAATATGATACAGGAAAAACATGTTTGTAACTTCTCAGGGAAAAATAAAAGAATAATGGTTCTAATCAAATGTTCTTTAACTTAACATCGAGACCAAAAGGTTGTAAAATGCTTAAATGAAAATGAGTCGTCTGTAAAAACTGAACCCGTTTGGTAAACGGGGATGGTCTGTAATTGTTGTAAATCAGTCTGAAGAAGTGTTTCGACCTGAAACATCACACATTTCTTCTATCTAGAGATGCTGCCTGTCCCACTGAGTCACTCCAGCATTTTGTGTAAACCAGCATCTGCATTCCTTCCTACACACATGGTTTGTAATTGAGGAGATACCGTAATTGTTTATTACCAAATATAGATGGCATTCTATTCATCACAAGAGACCAGTGATACCACCTCAAGAACTAATTGTTTGCATCTCTCTGCCGCTCAGCTGCCTCAGATCAATGTCAAAGTGTGCATGTTTCCAAAGTTATATTTTTCCCAATCCAGAATGACAATTCAGCAATGGTCTAAGTTTGCACATTGTGAAATTAATTGTCAGACTGTGCCAATGAACCATCAACAGCAGCATACAGTACAGGCTACTGACCTAAAACTCTGATATGCAGGGTTATTAAGGAGTCATATGTGGATGTTTGTTTTCTTAAAAAGCCTAGCAGACCAAAATTGGTCATTGTAGAAAAGATAAATAAACTTGGAGTAATTTACAAAGTTAAAGGGCTGCAATGAATTTTTTGAGGTGTTGGAAATAGCAAATCCGTCCAAGAGATAATGTCATTACATTTCAACATAATGATTGTTAATTTTCCATAACTCTCTATTTTCCCTGGAGCTATGAGATGGAAGAACTGATGCATCAGAATCACCCCTGTTTTCTAGCCTAATGCTACCATACTGCTCAAACAAGACATCCATTCTCTAATGCAATACCTTTGACTTGCATTTTAACATTACAATTGTAAGATTATCAGCAAATGCCTTTAGATCTATGGAACTATCCACTTGCACCAGCTGCCTTAGATTGACCTGAGATGCATATATTCCACTGTAGTTCCATACTTTGATTAGGTCTGGGAATTAAACAAGGGGAAGGTCAGAGAATTAAGTTGCACGGCAAAGGTCAAGGCCAAATCATTGTACCGAGAAAAGTGTTCATCCAAGCAATTTTTCAACTACATTCAGTTTTCCTCGTCCAGTCAATAGTGAACATGGAATTGTGAATAAAGTGAAGAACATTGGCAAAGATCATTGTATTTTGGAGTATTTGAGGCCTGGATAGTGGTAGGAACAAGGAAAGGCATGATCAGTACATGCCATGTTCGTCATTGTTTGAGATAAAGCATCTACTCTGCAATATGTTGTGGTCTAGTTTTTTTAATTTAACTATTGATAGGAAAAGTAATTTCTCTTATGTGTGGTTGGTACTGGATGATCGGATGGGGCTGGATGATAGGCTATAGTTCCATAGGGAAACTGGCCATCAGTTAATTGGTGCCTAGATTGTCTCAGTCATACTGGTATGCTCAGGCAAACATGGATGTACGAGACAAGTTGGGGATCAGATGCAGGTATATATAATGCCATTTCAGTTGCCTTTTGGTCCAGTCACAAAGTTCTGAGGTGCTGAGGAGAAGGTTTGGAAGCATTTCATATTCAGCCCCTAAATTCACAATGGCTGAGGCAGGTGCTGGGGAATGACCAAAGAGTGGTGCAGTGATTACTTCACACATTTGACCTGTGTAGCTGATCTTGTGGGAAAAGGTAAACATTCAACCATTTGAATGTTTTTAATTGTTCATTATTAGTATTATTATTTTAAGGTGTTTTAATTAAATGCATTTTTTAAACAATTTTTATTTTTAATCATTGAAATTGAAAGGAATAAATGCTTATTGCTGCATGGTGCCCCATCTGCAAATCTGCAAATAAGTCTATTGGTGTCGCTGATGCATAGTTATTCGTGGGTGTGTAGCGGACACGGAGTTATCCATTAAAAAACGAGGCAGACACGAAGTTTGTCTGAATTTCTTGTCCTTTATTGCTACACTAATTCTCCTCAATGACCAACCCCGTGCGCGCGCGATTAACCCCTTAAATAATCCCTAGGGGCACCCGTGACCACAGTGGAACATCTACCTCTCGTCACCGGGACACGTGACCCCGCCAAGAGCAGAAGGTTATGTATAGTGCGTGGCCCACCACCCGGTGCCATCACATTACCACCCCCCCCCCAGAACCGGAGGCACAAAAACGGACGGGCAGCCGAATGAGGCGGCTGGACCTCGTAGGTACGTCCCCACGCAATTTATTTTCTGGTAAGGATGAACTAGGTGGGACCCTCGACGGCGGACGCCCTCGACGGCGAGGCTGGGCCACCTGGACTGGCTCGCTCAGGTCCGAATGGGCCGGCTTCAAACGAGCCACTGACACGGTCAACCACCCTCCCCCCCCAACCCCCCATATCCAATCAAAAGTCATGGTCGAAAAGGACCTTTGTACGGGTGACCTGTGGGCGTCGTGGTGGAGGAAGACATACTGACAGTCTGCAACAGCCGGCGGCATGTGACGTTGGGACAGGACACGGGGCGCCGACCGTCTCCCGCAGTTGGACTAACATGGATGACGGCGACACCTGGGGGCCGCCAGCGGTTGGGATAAACTCCCCGGGCACGGTCAGTGGAACGCCGTAAACCAACTCGGCTGATGAAGCCTGCAAGTCTTCCTTTGGGGTGGTGCGAATCCCCAGCAGGACCCACGGCAACTCGTCCATCCAACCGGGACCGGTGAGGCGATCCTTCAAAGCGTCCTTAAGCCGGCGGTGGAAACGTTCCACCAACCCATTCGACTGGGAGTGATAGGCCGTTAATTGGTGGAGCTGAGCCCCCAACAGGTGAGTCATTGCTGGGCACAGCACCGACAAGAATTGAGCACCCTGGTCGGATGAGATGTCCAGCGGTATCCCGAAATGGGCAACCCAATAGGCCACCAGTGCATGCGGGATGACCTCCGGCCACCAGGTGACACGGTCCACCACCATAAGCAAGTGTGAAAATCCACGGGATGGAGGCAGCGGCCCCACGATATCCACATGGACGTGGTCGAAACGTCGGCGAGGCACCGCAAAGTCTTGAACTGGCGCCCAGACGTGCCGCTGAACCTTTGATGTTTGACAGGCAATGCACGTCCGGACCCAATGACCGACCTGTTTCTTTAATCCGTGCCATCCGAATCTTGCAGCAACCAACGCCACCGTCGTCAAACCATGAATGGCATCGAAAACCTGATGATGCCAGGCTGCCGGAACAATAGGCGGCAGCTGCCCCGTGGAGATGTCACACAGGACGGTGATGCCAGCACAACCCAAAGGCATGTCCTCGAGCACCAGTCCTGTGATGGCACTCATCTCCTCGTCCGCTAGCTGCACCGCCGCCAAAGCGGAGTAATCGATTCCCGGGGACACGTCGAGAACGGCCATGACAGCCAGGCGGGACAAACGTCCGCGACCAGGTTATTTTTCCCGGCGATGTGGTAGATGTCCATCGTAAACTTGGAGATAGCGGTGAGGAGGCGCTGCTGCTGAGCGGACGAAGGGTCGGCTATCTTGGCAAAGGCGAAAGTGAGGTGCTTATGGTCGGTAAACGCAACAAAGTTCCGGCCCTCCAGAAAATAACGGAAATGCCTCACCACCAGGTATAAAGCGAGCAGTTCCCGGTCGAACATGCTATATTTATGCTCCGCCGGGTTGAGAGACCGCCAGTGACCGTCTACAAACTGTTCCAATGCATCACCAACCGCAGTATCAGAGGCATCGGAGTTAGTGCTGCGGGGGCGTCGACCCGTGCATGTACCAGCAACGTCGTGGAACCAGCAAAGTAGTGGAATCAAGGGATATGGGGGGAAGGCAGGCATGTCTTATTGATTGGGGACGATCAGCCATGATCACAATGAATGGCGGTGCTCGCTCAAAGGGCCGAATGGCCTCCTCCTGCACCTATTTTCTATGTCGCCCGAGCCAATGCCTCTTTCGCCCCCTCAAAGGCCGCCATGGCGATGTCAGTCCATTGCACGTCCCGCCGCTTGCCCGACAACACGTTAAATAGAGGCTGCAGTATTCTCACCGTCGCCGGCACAAATCAGTGGTAGAACTGTGTCATTCCGACAAAGGCCATGGAAACAAGCGAATGGCATCCACCCTGCCTGGTAGAAGCACCACACAGTGCTGCATCACACGATGGCCCAGGAAATCGAGGGCCCGAAGGCCGAACTGGCACATCCGGGTTTAATACCAACCCGAACTTACTCAGGCGCTGGCACAACAACCGGAATGACTCGCCAGCAGGATGTCGTCCAGATAAATGAAGACGAAATCAAGCCCCCGCCCCTCAGTATCCACCAGGCGTTGGAATGCCTGTGTGGCATTCTTAAGGCCGAAGGGCATAGGTACAAATTCGAAAAGCTCGAAGGGGGTGATAGCCATTTTGGGCACATCCTCCAGTCGCACGGGGATCTGATTGTACCCCCTGACCAGGTCGATTTTGGAGAATAATTTAGCTCCAGCCAGATGGGCAGGAGAAGACCTGAATGTGTGGGACGGGGTACCGGTCTGCAATCGTATCGTCATTCAGGCGGCGGTAGTCACCACAAGGCCTCCAGCCGCCGGAGACCTTGCACACCATGTGCAAAGGGGAAGCCCATGGGCTGTTTGATCGCCGGACAATTCCCATTGCTTCTATCTTTTGAAACTCCGCCTTCGCAAGCCGGAGATTGTCGGGGGCCAGTCTGCGGGCACGGGCTTGAAGTGGTGGTCCTGAAGTCATAATGTGATGCTGGACCCCATGCTTCAGGTTAATCAAGTCGAACAGAGGAGTCAGGATAGCCGGAATTTGTGCCTAGATATTGTCCACTGCCGCCACCGGGTTGCGAACTGGCATAGCAGATGCAGCAGGGCGCAAGGTGATTACCTCGAGCGTCGAAGTGTGGACAAGGCGCTGTCCCCTCACGTCTACCAGCAGAGATTGTGCCCGGAGAAAATCTGCACCCAGCAGTGACTGGGTCACGTCTGCCACTGTAATTCGCCAATAAATGTCAGGTGCCAAATATCACAGATATTGCATTCGCAGCAGTCAACAAGGGCCCCCGCTTACCGGCACGCGTGTCCCAGACAGGGGCAACACGCTGACCTTGGCCCCCATATTGACCAAAAATCTTCGGTCCCAGGTGTAAAGGCGATGAACTTTGCCGACCGCTGCGGTGATTACCGCCAGCCGGCCCCAGCGTTTCCCGGAAACGCAAAGGGCGGGCGGCATTGACGGGCTGCCAAGCCCCAACGCTGGTGGTAAAAGCACCACTCCCCTTTAATGACTTCCCCTTTCATGACTTCCCCTTTAAGGGCAGGCTCCAGATGCACTGCGGAACCACTGGTGGGCATGGCCCTAGGCCGCTGCGCCTTCCTGGGCATTGTGGACACCCGATCCAGCACGCCCACTTCCTGCCGTCTAGACAGCCACAGCTCGTCGGCACGCTTTGCTAGAGCCCAGGGGTTTTCAAAACTTACCCCTGCTAGGAGCGGGCGGATGTCGTCTGGAAGCTGATGTATATAGGCATATTCAAAAAGCATGCAATGGTGGTGGCCGTCCATGAGCGAGAGCTGAAGGTTATGTATAGTGCATGGCCGACCACCTGGTGGCACCATATCTTTCAGGTAATTAGCACCCTAGCCGCTATTTGGATGAAAATGGTTGCAGGGTGTGTCTTCTAAACGCATGCAAGCTCACTCATAGAGACCTTCAGAGCTTCTTCTTCTGATATGACTTCAACACACAGTCTTTTGAAGAATAGATGCTTTATTGTTGATAGAAAACAGTAAGATACATCCAAGTTTCTTCCGACTTGTTACTGCAATCTTCTTCGAACTCCAGCTTATTACTTAGACATTAGAAAACTCCTTGTGTCTCCGTAACACTGACATGGTCGTAGGATTGACCTTCTCCATCATCTCTCCGAACTAATCTAAAAAACTAGACTTCTGCGCAAGCATCTAAGCTCCAAACACGCCCCAAAACACGTCATAAATCCCACCCACAATATAACGGGCAGTCTAAAATTTAAAGGCACATGCCATCATCAGTGACATGCAAAACAGGCCAAATGGCCACTACTATAGGTGTAATATTTTCTGCTTTTGATGGAAGATATGAGATTATGGTGCTGAAATATGATCCTGCATACTATGCTGTTACTAAAGATCAGTATTAAATCTATCACATTTTCCACTCCAAGCAGATGTAAAATTACAGAAGCAAGGAACTGCAGATGCTGGTTTACAAAAAAGGACAGAAAATGCTGGAGTAACTCAGCAGGTCAGGCAGCATCCCTGGAGAACATGGATAGGTCATATTTTGGGCGGGACCCTTCTTCAGACTCAAACATAGCTTTTAGTTCATTTATATCTATATCCACCAGTGGAAACCTGCTTTAAATGTTAGCACCAATTGGCCTGGGATTGTGCAGTGGCAATGATGGCGAAACTACTGGGGTTTGGCATTAATCCTCTGTTGAACTGACAGCAGTTTCTGGGCTATCTAACATATACAGTGGCACAGAAATCCAAAAATTACTATCAGTGATCCATAATGGACACAGATTTTCAAGCTAAAGTTAATTAAACTGGTACATATTTAAACATTTCACAAACTAGATTTACTGTAAAATATGATACAAAATTATTTGTAGATATTTACAGTTTAAGTGATCTCTTTGTCTTTAGTCTATAACAAGATTTGTAAATGCCACATTACCTGAACTCAGGAAAAACTTGTGTGTGTTGTTAATTTGCCACAATTCCAATCTGCTAACCTATTTTTTTCTTAACATTTTCTCTGTAGGTTCAAACTTATGGCCAAAAGGTAAGAAATAACAGAACAATATTGCTATTACTTGCATGGTTTTCTGACAAATCTTTGTGGGTATTCTCTATGCTTGGTGAACAATAACTATTACAATGTCTCTTCCCAACTTGCATCCTACAAGGACTAATTTACATTTCCCTTTTTTCTCCAATTGCATTGCATTTTGAAATGTCTTCCCCTTTTCCTCGTCTGGTTTCCTAGTCATCAGAGATGACAAGATTCCCAAAATGTCCGTCCATTTCCTAAAATAAAACTCAACCCCTCTCCTACCCTGAACAAATATGTCTTTTACATTTCTTGCCACAAGCTTCATAATTTAAACGAGCATTATTTATAACTTTTATCACAGGATCTCATTTCAAGAGTACTTTTCCTCTCCCTTTTCCTTTCTGCATTGCAAATAAACGTCCCCACTGCAATTTTCTGGTTTTACCTCTTTCAAAACCATTCCCCTTCTTAAAACCACTTTCCACGCAAACACTAGAGATGTTACACTTGTTCTTCAACCTTTCTTTGCTTCCTATCATCCATGGACTCAGCGTGAAGCAGTGATTCCCTGGTGTCTCCTATAGTGGGTGAATTGTATTTATTTCTATGATCTGGTCTCATCTATGTTGGAGAAGCTAATTGTAGATTGAGTGATTGCTTTGACAAACATCTCTGATGTAAGCTCGAGGAACCTGAATCCAATTATACATATTCCAGCTGTCTGGTCTCAATATTGAAATCACCAACCTCTAATAATAATAATAATGATAATAATAATACAATTTATTGTCATTGTAAATACTTACAACAAAATTTCAGGCACACTGCCCAAGCGAAGCTCCAACGTCAATAACCAGTCAGTACCATTTATAACAGAACTGGTCAGTTCTGATGTAACGTCATTAATTCAAAATGCAAATTCTGTTTGGAACTTTACAAATGCTGCCTGGCTTGTTGACTATTTCCAGATTCTTGTTTTTAGTTTTCATTTTGAGCATAAAACACAAAGTAAACCTAAGGTATAAAAAGACTTGTCCAGTTCGCCCTTTGTGCCTGTCCATAGATGGCTAAGATCATGTCTGATTTTTTTACTTTGGTATCACTTTCCTGCATTAATCCTACATCACCTGGTCCCTTTAATGTATAAAAATCTACCCATCTCAATCATGAAGATACGTAGTGACTCCACAGCGCTCTTCGTCTGAGTATTCCAAAGATTCACTACCTTGTGGTTCAAGATATTTCTTATCATCTCTGACCTGAATTGCTGACTCCTTATTTCGAGACAGTGACGTGTGTTCCAGACACTCTCCACCAGGTGCGGCACTAACTCTACGTCAAGCCTGTTAAAAATATCCAAAATCCACAAAAAAAACTGTCCTGGCAGTCTCATTGTTTCTGCTTGTTCATGTCCCACCAAATTAATTTCCACATACCTCGAGTCCATCCTGTCCCAATCCCTCCCTACCTGTGTCCAAGACACCTCACACGCTCTTCGTCTCCTCAATGACTTCCGTTTTCCAGGTCCCCACTCACTCATCTTTACAATGGATGTCCAGTCACTCTACGCCAGCATCTCCCACCAGGAGGGTCTTAAAGCCCTCCGTCTCTTCCTCGACCGCAGAACCCTGCCAATTTCCGTCTACCAATACTCTCCTCCACCTTACCCTCAACAGCTTCTCCTTCGACACCTCCCACTGCCTCCAAATCCAAGGCGTAGCTATGGGCACTCGCATGGGCCCTAGCTTTGCCTGCCTCTTTGTAGGGTACGTCGAACAATCCCTGTTCCAGGCGTACACTGGCCCTATCCCCGAACTCTACCTCCACTACATTGACAACTGCATTGGGGCTACCTCCTGCACCCATGCAGAACTCATTGACTTCATCAACTTCACCGCTAATTTCCATCTTGCACTCAAATTCACGTGGACCATCTCCAACAACTCCCTACCGTGTCTAGATCTCACCGTCTCCATCACAGGAAACAGACTACTGACCGATATCTACTACAAACCTACTGACTCCCATAGCTATCTTGACTACATTTCTTTCCACCTTGCTTCCTGTAAGGACTCTGTCCCCTACTCCCAATTCCTCCGTCTACGCCCAGGATGAGGTGTTGCATACCATTCCATTCCATCCCAATGCATCGGAGATGTAATTCTTTAGGAAATGGGGGTTTCCCATTTGTAACAAGGACAGAGTCCCCCTTGTCCTCCAACATTTTCGCCACCTCCAATGGGATCCCAGTACTGGCCACATCTTCCCATCTCTACCCCTTTCTGCTTTCCGCAGAGACCGTTCCCTCTGAAACTCCCTGGTCAACTTGTCCCTTCCCACCCAAACCACCCCCTCGCAAAGTACTTTCCCCTGCAACCGCAGGAGATGCAACACCTGTCCCTTTACCTCCCACCTCGACTCCATACAAGGACACAAACTGTCTTTCCAGGTGAGGCAGAGGTTCACTTGCAACTACTCCAGCATTTTGTGTCTACCTGATTTAAACCAGCATCTGCAGTTCTTTCTTACCCACCTGTAAAAAATAATGTACATATCAATATTGTTCATTCTTGAGTGTAGGCCTCTCCTCGTGCATTTAAACTCTCCTAACATGACAAATGTGCCATCCCACCAATTAACCAACATTAATGTTTTAATTCTCCTACCTGCATTTTAGTCCATGAATCATGTTTTTTTTCTTTTTTTCCTGTTCTCTCCTTCCCTCTTTCTTCATTTATCTCCTGTATACACTCCAAACAGATCAGCTGTGAATAGCAACCTTTACCACCCTCCCCCAGTTTTGTCATGTGGTCTTCCCTGCTCTCCAGTCTATCATACGCAGCCCATTTGTTTTCTTCATCCCCCCTTCCCCATACTCAGCCACTTCAGATACACGTGCATACTGTGTGGCTTTATTTTTGTATTATGTGCTAATAACCAATAGAAATGCAATATATACTTATGTATTAGTAACCAAAAGAAGGTACATGTTGCATTCTAAAACCAATCCTAATATATTTTGGTATTAGTAACCAATGCAAGCTACATTCTGTGTTATTCTTTACTTAATCTGGTTGGAGTGGGTCACCTACTCTTTGTCCAAGAGAAGAAAGACTGTCCAGAGCAACAAGACTTCCAAGGTTGTACAGAGAGACTCCCAAGATTGTTGTTCTGATAATACAGGGTAGCTGTCAAGGCTGTACTCTGTGAAGCCTCGTACAAAGAGATTCTCAGGACTGCTGTTCACTGAAGCTTCAGTTAGCTTCACACTGTCGAGATACTGTCTGACCCGCTGAGATATTCCAGCTTTTTGTGTCTATCTTCGGTTTAAACCAGCATCTGCAGTTCCTTCCTACACACTATCTTAACACCTGTCATGCTGCAGTTTCCACACATGCACAAAGATACCATTAATTTTGGAAACGGTAAATACCAACTATTTAACCAAGTATAAATGTCAGTGGAAAGTAGGAAACATGGAACCCAACCTCTTGACCATGTATAATTTAGTATAGTGTGACTCAATGTAAATTATTTTATTTTCTGAGGGAAGGTTTTGCTATGTTTTTGCCTCCATCCTGGAAGTGCTATAGAGTCAGACCATTTATCCCAATCAATCCCTGTTGGGAATTGAAGTTCCACTCAAGAGCCCTCCCTAGTTTTCCTCGGCTGTCGGATTAATTGTCCATTTCATTCTCTGTCCTTTGCCTGTTTTAGTCTCCCCTTCATGCTGCTCACCTTAACCACTCTTTAGGTAATGAGCTCCACTTTCACCTTGTTCTGAGTAAATAGGTTTCCTGACAACCGCTATTTAATTTCTGATGTAATGAAAAATTGCTCTTTTAATTGTAAGTCAATTCAAACCATTTAACTTTATCCTCTACAGCTTTCGTGGTCTTTCTCCAAATATATGGAGGCATTGGACAGGGAGAAGGCACTGATTTTAAGAGAACACAAAGTTGTCCCGCCACAAAACATTCCTGAAATTCCAATTGCAGGTAATATTTTAAACTCATATGTTCATGGGACTGAGAAGTCTGCCTAAGCCCAATATCAAACTCCTAACTAACATCCTCTCTCCTACCATGGCACGATGCTACATGTACTTAGCTGGAAAATGCAGCTTTGAAGCCAAATCACTGATTAGAAAGGGTACCAGCAATCCTTTTCGATGGAGATTAATAATAGATCCCAGAATTGCTGTTGGGTAAACACACCAGGTTGCCCATGTGTCTAGAGATTACAATCACAATAATACTTTATTAGCCAAGTATACGAGGAATTTCATTTACCAAGTCAGTCATACAAATAAAAAGCAACGGAACACCACAAAATACATTTTAACATAAACATCCACCACAGTGACTCCTCCACATTCCTCACTATGATGGAAGTCGAAAAAAAGTTTAAATTTCTTCCCTTCAATGCTCTCCCATGGTCGGGGCCCTTGAGCCTTCCGTTGACGGGACCATCTTGACTCCCGTAGGCGGTAGTCGGGCTCTCCGCATCAGGGTGATCAGCTCCTGCATCAGGGGGGATGTCAGCACCCCCGCACCGGCGATCGGACCCCGCGTCAGGGCTGATCGAGCCTCTGCACTGTTGGGAGTTCCCGACTAGGCTCTCCGGAGACTGCGAGCCCTTGATGGTAAGTCCGCATGCCGCGGTTGGAGCGATCCCAGGCAAGGGATGTTAAGTCCATGCCCCGCGGTGTGGCACAAAGTCAGTCCGAGGAGGTCTCCAGCTCCATCGATGGTAGGCAGCAGATCGGCCGGAGATGCGATCCGGAAAACAATCGCATCTCCGGCAAGGTAAGAAACTGAACAAATGTTTCCCCGAACACCTCCCCCGACTCCCACATAAGACAAACCAGAGAACATTTACACAGACATTTAACACACACTAAAACATTTTTAAAAAGATGAAAAAACAGACAGACTGTTGGCAGGGCGGCCAATTGTGTGGCGCCCTTACTGCACCTTAATGCATCCTGATAGTAATTAATCCTTCTGTGGTATTTTTAGTTGTAGGTCAACAATATATTGTGAGTCTTCAATAATAATTGCCCCTAGTAGCGATAGTTTACATTCCCCGGGTAGTTAAATATTCAGTTAACAATAACTTTCTTCTTTACAGACTCTTCAAACATTGTGACTACACCAACCAACTTTAAATGATTGATCTAAATTAAGTAAAATTGTTTTTTCACAACTAACTAATCCACCGTCAACCTGACCTTTAGTGAGTATTGCAAACCAAATTTTAGAAAGCATTCGCAAGAATTTATTCAGATGGATGATCATTTGCCTTTGTGCTTAGTAGGAAAGATTGGAATCTACATCCTTGCAGTATATTTTGAATGTTAAAACTGCCTTATTAATGAAAATGTCAGAATACAGAAGGAATAGAAATTGCAATACCCTGCATTGAACTGCATTTGCATTTTCTATTATTTTATGTATTTTTGTGAACCCGGATGTGTTACATGGCTATTGCAAGAGAATTCCAACAACTGCTACAATTGTAACAGTGTCAAACAGTAGTTGGGTCTTAGGCAAGGTAGCTGTGGCTGGAGGCCAGTGGAAGTGGACAGGGGAGTGATCCACTGCCAATTTCAGCCATTGTAACTGTTTAAGTTGAACAAAATCTTTTCACATATGTATATTCTCCAATTTACTGTATCAAATGTAACACAATATCAAAAAATAAAATTGTATATTTTGAAATTAATTAAAGGCATGTAATTGGCTGGGAGAAATGAAGGATGCAATCTAGGTGAGGTTGGTATCATGAATAAGTAAAGAATTCCGCTCAGCAATTGGAAGGGCAATGGAGTTCACAGACATGATCATGATTTAAAAAAAAGCAATAGCAGGTAGAGAAAGTTGCGAACTAGTGAATTGACTGTAACTTTTTTATTTCAGGGAATAAAATCCATCTAAAAATGGCTGACCACTGAAAATAAACTAAACCGGTCTCAACTGAAGAACATCCTCTGAACTTCCTTTTCACTTTCTCCTTAAATCATTTTAATCTCTTCAAATCCTTTTTTATTTGCTTAATTTCCTTAAGGCAATTTCCTATTAAAGGGAAACAAAAATGAGGAACAATCACTCAATGATTTGGAAGTACTGTGTCTTTCTTTAAAGTGCTAAAGAGTTTGAGGCATAATCCCCATTCCTCTTGGCCATTAGCATTGGCAAAGGGCACATCCTGGCAAATATCTGATGGGTCCAAATCATAGGGCATGTAACCTGTGATCATTGGGCCAATCTTATTGAAGTGAAAGGTTTCCATGTCAGGATGGTATTTAACTTGGAGGGCAACCTGCAGGTGCAGTGTCCCCATGTATCCATTAACTTTGCGATGGTGGGTTTGGGAGGTGCTGCAGAAGTAGCCCGGGTGAGTAACTGCAGTACATTTTTGTAGATGATACTGCTAGCAGGCAGGTTATGTTTTCTGGATGTTGTCAGGCTTCACAGTTAATGGCACTGCACTCATACAGTCAATTTGAGAGTATCCCTGCTGGGTTACTCAGGTTGACAAAAATGCTGGAGGAACTCAGCGGGTGTGGCAGTATCTGTGGAGCGAAGGAAATAGGCAACGTTTCGGGCCAAAACCCTTCTTCAGACCCTCAGGTTACTCTGGTGCCTGCCACCGCCGGCCCTTACCTGCACTCCAGCCACTCAAAGGCCGCAACCAATTACTCCTCTGATCCTCGTCTCAACTCACTTGGATTCAAGGCTCAGTTCCAGACCGAAAGTCTGAAGAAGGATATCGACCTGAAACATCACCTATCCATGTACTCCAGAGATACTGCCTGACCTGCTGAGTTTTTCCAGCACATTTGTACATCTGCAGTCCTCTGTTTCTACTACTTATACAATTATACTCTATTACTCGATAATCCTTTACTTGGTTATAGTGGACAATCGGCAATAACGAATACCATTCCCCCCTATGGTCTGTGAAAATGAGGGTTTACTGTATATATAAATTCTGCAAAGCAGTGAAAACATAATGACTGCAAAAAAACTCAGACATTAGGGTAAAAACACACAAAAAACAAACACACAGACTTGTTTTCTAATTGTGTGTTTTTACCCTAATGTCTGAGTTTATGGAGGTGCAAAAAGTGGTTTGTTGCCAAGGTAGGATTGTGCAGGTTGGTTTAAAAAAAACGATTATTGCAAGAAAATACTTTAGCTGTTTCTGAACCCGTGCCCACAACGGTCTAAACACACCACTCTCTGCAGGCTTTTATTCCTGTGTTCGAAATGCCTTTCGAGGCCATAATGCAACCAGACAGAATACTTCATACAGTGACATGACAAATTTCTTTAAATTTCTCAGAAGTCTTTGTGATTACATCGATGTTGTGGGCTGAGGACAGGTTATCTGAGTTATTAACGCCCAAAACCTGTCCGCCACAGGCCCACCACTGAAAGCTGGTGAATGGGCTTCTGACTTATCCTTTCTCTAGTCAGTTATTAGTTCCTTGGTTTTGTTCAGATATTGCACATAAACTGAACACTAAATTAAATAATGTTCTCAAGTTTCTGCCTAAAATTATTTGCACCTGGTCAACTCGTAGAATCATACCTGACCCAATGCAACTGGGCTGTAACGTAGAACATATGTACATAAATTTATAGATGCTTGTTAGGTTAAGAAGTAGGGTACCAATGGTGCCTGTGCCTGTTGCTGGGGTGTTTGGAGGGGGAAGGATGCAGAGTAGTAAGAACCTAAGATATGGCATGGGTAGGGGACCAGCAATCCTTGGGAGACTTAGCATTCTGCTGTACTGCTTGGTGGATGGGTGGGTGAGCAGAATTGGTACTCTGGGGAAGAGGAAGTGGAAAATGTGAAAGGGATTACAAAGCAAAGTCGGCAGCATCACTGGCAATAGAACGGCCCGCCCTGATGAACTTAATACATTCAATGCTCCCTTTGAGCAGAAGGCCAACAGCAATGATATCTGTCCCGACAGACTCAAGTGCACTGTTGCAGAAGTATGTTTGGCCTGAGTCCTGGGGGTGAACACACGGAAAGCAACTGGCCCAGATGGAGTCCCTGGCGACATCCTTAGGAACTGTGCGGACCAACTAGCAGGAGTGTTCATGGACATCTTTTATCTCGAACTGCTCCGTTTTGAGGTACCCACCTGCTGTAACCTTTATCCTTTACCTGTGCACTGTGGATGGCTTGATTGTATCCATGTAGTCTTTTCTTCTAATGGGTAGCACGCAAACAAAGGCTTTTCACTGTACCTCGGTGCTCGTGACAGTAATAAACTATTAATGAGTGAAAGCCCAGCACCATTGGATGGAGAGGAACATCTGCACATTTTGGCTAGGGGAGGTGCCAGTGATGGGTGGGGGCTACCTATTAATGTAGTTAGGTACCTAACTGGCACATCTCCTAGTTCAATGTTGTGGTGTGAAGATCTCATTGCCCTGAGAGCAGCCAGTGGTGGAAAATTGCACCTCAGTTGGTGTCCTCAATATGTTGTACAGGTTTGATCAACTTTTTGAGTGGCAATACTGAAAATATCAGTACAACCTAATTAAATCCAAATTTGACCACCGGGTGGCGCCTGCAATGGCTGCCTCGCCAACAGCCTGTCTTGCCCTTTTCTTCTTTGTTGTTTTATAGTGTGTGTGTTAAATGTATGTTTTAGTGTTCATTAGCTTGTTTTATGTGGGGGGGAGGGCAGTTGAGAGAAACTTTTTAATCTCTTACCTCAACGGATATGCGATTTTTTTTTTCCCGTATTGTATCTCCGTCCGCACCGTGGCCTAACAGCGTGGAGCTGGCGGCCTATGCTGTGAACCAACTTCGGGAGCTCCAATCTCAGGAGCATGCGGACTTAACATCGTGGAGCTGGCGCTCCCTGTACATGGACGATGTCGCTGTCTTCTGCTCGGATCCAGGGTCAGTTCGCAGACTGATTAGTATCTGCGACCAGTATGAGTCGGCCACGGGAGCCAGGGTGAACCGCAGGAAGAGCGAGGCCATGCTCTTTGGCAACTGGCCCGACAGATCCTCCGTCCCCTTCACCATCAAGCCTGACTTCTTGAAGGTGCTGGGGATCTGGTTCAGGGGGGCTGAGGCATGTAACAAAAATTGGCTGGAGCGGATAGCCAGGGTGGGGAGGAAGCTGGAGCTGTGGAGGCAACGCTCCCTCTCCATAACGGGAAAGAATTTGGTCATCAGGTGTGAGGTGCTCTCGGGGCTGCTGTACTTGGCACAAGTGTGGCCTGTCCCTCCCTCATACGCCACAGGGATCACCCGGGCCATCTTCCAGTTCATCTGGGGGTCGAGGATGGTTCGGGTGCGACGGGCCACAATGTACAAGTCGGCAGACAACGGGGGTAAAAGCGTGCCCAACGTCGCCCTCATTCTGATGGCCACCTTTGTGTGTGTGGCTGCATCAGGCGGAGTGTAGAGCCAAGGCACGTGGGCACCAAGTGTCACTACCTGCTGAGGTTCTACCTGTCCCCGGTGTTGAGAAGGATGGGCCTGGCGCAGGTGCCACGCAATGTGCCAGTCAGCTGGACATTGCCGCCCCATCTGTCGTCTGTGGAAGGGTTCTTCCGGACCAACACCTTTGACCACATGTCCATCGGGCAGTGGTCAGCACAGAATGTCCTGCAGGCACTGCAGGGAAAGGACTCTATGGACCCGGTGGCGTGGTTCCCTGAGCAGACTGCCCAGCTTGTCTGGCAAAATGCCTCATCGCCAGAACTCACCAACAAGCACCAAGACCTGGCTTGGCTGGCGGTGAGGGGAGCCCTCCCAGTCAGATCCTTCCTGCACCGTCGGAACCTCACTGCCAGCGCACGCTGCCCTCGGGACGGCTGCTATGGCGAGGAGACGGTTGCCCACCTCTTTACAGAGTGTGGGTTTGCTAAAAGAGTCTGGAGAAAAATGCAAGGGTCCCTGGTACGCTTTATCCCGAACAGTTCCGTCACAGAGGACTCGGTGATTTACGGACTGTTCCCAGGGACACACTCAGAGACTGACATCGAGTGCTGCTGGAGGGTCATCAACTCGGTAAAAGACGCCCTTTGGTCTGCCCGAGCATTGTTCACCACCCAGCAGAGCGAGATGTCCGTCAGGGAATGTTGCCGACTGGCCCGCTGCAGACTGCAGGAGTACGTGCTGAGGGACGCACTGAAGCTCGGTGCAGCCAACGCCAAGGCTCGGTGGGGGAGGGCCACAGTCTAACGCCCTTCCGCTGCTGGACATGGGGGGTACGGTATGGTGGAGACGCCCCTCAATATAAGGGAAGGTATCCCACGCCACTGTGGCACGAGTGGGGGACTGATTTGTGGAAATTTGGGGGGAAAAAAATGTCTAAACTGTATTGATCTATTGTACAGTCTCCGAAAATGTCGGATGGATTTTCCGCAAGGTTAATGTATTGTATATATTTATCATTCGAATAAAGTATATTTTGAAATATAAAAAAAAGGCGGTCCCTGTCGGGGAAGGACCTTGGAGCTCCAACAGCAGGAGCCTGTGAACTTTAACATCACGGAGCTCGCCGTCCCTGGTTTGAACTTCGGGAGCTCCATGCCGCAGGAGCTATAACTGCCCCGACGCAGGAGCTTTGATCGCTCCAACTGCAGATGGTTCGACTGCCCCAACTGCGGGAGAATAAAAAGATTAGACTTTATTGCCTTCCATCACAATGAGGAATGTGGGGAATATGCTGTGGTGGATTTTATGTGGTATTTTAAGTAGTTGTGTGTCTTGTTGCTTTTTTAAAAGTATGGCCATATGGTAATAAGAGTTTCACTGTACCTTAATTGGTACATGTGAAAATAAACAGATCTTTGAAATCTCCAAGCAAGCATGCTTATAGGGAGGTTTCACGGCAGTCGGGTCACGACCCATACTGTTGCTACGCTACGCCAAATGGAGTACACGCGATGAACTGCAGGTAAGCACTTACCATTGTTTCCAGTGTAGCTGGCCCGTTAAAACCCGCTGCAATTGTCAATCTTTGCCCTGTAAATAATTATGGAAATTGGGATAAGCGTGAGAGACATTTAACCTACTTCAGAATTCCAAAAGTGAGGAGAAATGATGGTAGATAGAAGCGAGAGCTGAAGGGACAACAGCAGCCAAAGTGCTTGGCGAACATTGGCTGTTTGCTCACTGCATTTCATCAACTAAGGCATTATTTGTGTTTTTTCTTGATTCTTTTGGCATCTAAAAAGTTTCAAAAGTGATAAATCTGGCTGTAAAATTTTTTAATTGCCCATGGTTCTCAAGTGGGTTTTTACATACAAAAAGAAAACGCCTCTGAAGCAAAATTTACAGCCAGATTTATCAGTTCTGAGATACCAAAGGAATCAAGAACATGCCTTACTGTTGATGAAATGCAGTGAGCAAACGCGATAATTCACAATATTTTCAATTCCGATATCTGCATGACCAATGTTGGCCAAGTACTTGAGCTGTTGTTGTCCCTTCAGCTGTCGCTTCTCTTTACCTTCATTTCGCTTCACTTTTGGAATTCTGAAGTTGGGTACATGTCTCTCACGCTTACCCCGACTTCCACAATTTTTTACAGCGCAAAAATTCAACATTTTGGCAGTTTTTAACAGGTAGGAATGTACGCGTTTCTTGCATTAATAACATATACTGGAAGTTACGGATGTACTCCAGATGGATTGAGCGGCTCCGTGCATCAAGCCCTATGACCCAGTGACCTTACGTGCAACCCCCCTGTGAGGGATAAAGTGATTAAACCGCACTATTGTAAGGTGCTTTAAAGAGGATTCAAACCGATAGGGGCCAGGGAGAGGGTTCTGACACAGCTGTGTATAAAAGTTACCAGACCCATCCTTGAGTAAGAAGTGATAGCATTGTATAGCGGTAGAAGGGAGTGATGTAGATAGATCCCTATCAGTAGAATGGGGTGATAGATGGGACCCTTGTCACTATAGCTTAGCTTTAGTGCTGATATAGGAGGACTGAGAGAGTTCACTTGGAGGTGAGTAAAACTAGGATAGGTCATGAACAACTGATCATGCTTAATAAAATAAATGAATATTACAACACACCCCAGATCAAGAAACTGCTCATTACCATGAACATGTGATGTATGATGTGGGAGGTACTGGGGGAAGTACCTACAGGTTGTCCACCTCAGTGTCTGATTGGAGCAGGTCCAAGGGGTGGAGGTTGGATGTAGAATTGTGTGTATAAAGGAGGTTTACCCATCTGACTTTGGTGTGTCTCAACTTGGAGAGGCACCCGATTCTGCAGACTCGAAAATAAAGAATCTCTTGCTTCCAAGATTTAGTCTTTGAGTTGTGATTGTGAGCACATTGCATATCTCACACCCCTATAAGCATCCAGCAGTGCATGATTTTTAATTTTGATACTCACTCTTACACTTCAAAGGAGCAGAAACCGCAGCAATTCTCTAAAAGGATTTTTTTTATAAAACTACTTGTGGCTTATAAATTAAAATGTCTTTATGCTCTATTCCAATAAACGGTCCTTAAGCATAGAAAATGTAGCACTTTGGATGAATGAGATGTATTTTGATGCAGAAATTTGCAAAGGAATTGGTTTCCAATTGTGTATTGCATTAACGTCTCGAATTTGTAGGGGTTTTTTTATTTTACTGTCTTGCAGAGTTTACCTGCTTTTGTGTGCCGTGCGAATCCGCATGCCTGTGACGCTGGTGCAAGCAGGCCAGCAGGATCTGCACTGTACCTCAACCTCTGCAAAACTTGTGCATGTGACGTTAAACCCGACGTGATGGCGTCAGAGCGAGTCGGCGGGGCTTCAGTGCGAGCTGACGCGAGGGGTGGGCGGGACTCCAGTGAGTGACGGGTCACAGCGCGCGCGAGGAAGTCCGGTCATCGGCGGAAATCCTCACGGAGCGGTGTGGGCGCATGCGCATGCGGTAGGGCGCTGCTTGCTGCGGAGCGGTGTTGGCGCATGCGCATGCGGTAGGGCGCTGCTTGCTGCGGAGCGGGGCGAAGGGGACGCGAGCGGTGAGTGAAGGAGGCAGGGCGCTGGCGCCGCGACCGCCCGCTTCCCCGGGCCACGTTCCCCAGGCTTCGGCAGCGACAGCACTCCCCCTGGTGCCCGGGCTCCGGGCTCCGGCCGCCGTGGGCGAGGCCGGTAACCTTGGAGCGGCCGCCGAGGTCAGGGCGGCTGCAGCAGGAAGTGGCAGGGCCGGGGCCGGGGCCGGGGCGGCAGAGTGAAGGCCGGGGCCGGGGCGAAAGAGTGAAGGCTGAGGCCGGGGCCGGGTCCATGTCCCTGGGATGGGGAGCGGCTTCATAAGCGATAGAAACAGAATTAGACCATTTGGCCCATCGAGTCCACTCCCTCTCCCTCCTAACCCCATTCTCCTGCCTTGTCACACCCTCCGACACCCGAAGGGCCTTCTGCACCTATACTCTATGTTCATCAAGTTGGCGATATGCAGAGTACTGCCCTGCCGACTACAAATTCATAAGGTTCAAGAATCTCAATATCCGCCGTAAAAAATATTCATTGACTTGGCCTCCACAGCCTGCTGTGGCAGAATTGTATAGATTGAGATTCAATTTATATAAATTGTATAAATTGTATATTTTATTCTGATGCTATGGCCTCTGGTTCTAGACTACAACTATCCTTTCCACATCCACTCCGTCCAGTCCTTTCACTGTTCTGTAACCTTCAATGAGGTGTGGTTCCCCCCCCCCCCCCCCCCCATCCTAATCTCCAGCGAGTATCGGCGAAGTGCCTTCAAATGTGAATTGTGGGTTAACAGTCATTCCTGGGATCTTTCTTGTGAACCACTGGACCCTCCACGCTGGCGCATAGCAATGTTACAAAATTTTGAGATTTTAAAAGTCAAGTCTGCAATTTATCCCATCAGATAAAGCATAAAAAGAAGTTTAATTTGACACCTAATTCACTTTCATATCTTCAGTATTAAAAAGGTTATGACCATTTTCATACTCTGAAATTAGCATCTTGTTCCCTATTGCTTTTCCATTGACATAACTCAAAAGCTGTGATCAAGGACAGTCAAAAGCCCATAACTTTCTTAAAAATTAAGAGAACTGAATGAAATTTTCAGTTATTATAGATTGAAGCATTCTGAAACAAATATGAAACACTCTTACTTGGATGACCTGAAATGAAAGCATATAATTAGTTAGTTACCTAATTGTAGCTAATTACAAAATTCAATTACTAGATCTACACATCTATCCATTTCTTAAGAAAAGGTTAACATTTGTAAATAGCCTAAATGTCCAAATAACATTCACACAAGAATTCACAATATTACATGATTTTTAAATCTCATTGTCATGCATTGAGAGGCCAAATGGAAGGAATTTAACGTTTAATTCCCGTAAATTAGTGGCCATTTTAATCATCTTGTGGAATGTGATCGATTGGAACGTTGCGGTTGTGGTGAATTTGAACCCCATATCGGCAGGAAAAACACTGCCGGTTCGTATGGGACCAAAATCACATTATCGCCAAGGAAATTTTGATTAAAGTCATCCTAAGAAGCAAGTTTATATGTAAAATAGACGACTTACATTTTGTTTTTCCCCTACGTGAGATCCGTCCCGTTGTAGGCGTTAGAAGTAGCTTTTTTATTTTACTCCAGGGATTAAATAGTCCCGCAATTTTTTTTTAACAAACATCCGAGAACGGAAGTCGGAACAATTTTTCTGCAGCAGCTTAACAGCCTGAGAAAGTTCGCCTCCGACAGGCAGGAGAAAACGGCCTGTTTTCTAGCATCACTCATTACTTTATGACATATGGGGCCCAAAACGGCTCACAAGATTTGTAAGGGAAGGCAGGTTCCGCGGGGGCAAAGTGTGCTTTCACTAACCATGCCAGTGGTGTTGGTTTATTCTGGCTTGAAGTAATGGTTATGTTACAGCAGGTTTTGTTCTTTCTCCCCCAGGTTAACCATGTCTGCCTCTGCGATTGCCAAGCCTGCCATGAGAGGCCTGCTGGCCAAGCGCCTGCGGTTTCATTTGGCTGTGGCTTTCACTATGGCTGTTTCGGTAGCTGGACTCTTCAAGGTAATACATTTTGATACGTGCTTCAAACACCACCGCCTCCTCCATTGTCAGAGTGAGGCCTAGTGGAAATTGGTGGAATAGCACCTCATATTTCCCTTGGGCGGCTTTCACCCCAGAATTTTGACCCAAATGACCCTTCTCTGCTTTGTTGTTACCTTCTCCCAGTTAATGATTCTACATTTTCCTTGATCTCCATTCCCTTTGCCGTTTTCTCACATTCACGCATCCTTATTTATCTATCTCCCGACCCCGATGTCAGTCTGAAGAAGGGTTTCGACCTGAAAAATCACCCATTCCTTCCCTCCAGAGATGCTGCCTGTTCCACTGAGTTACTCCAGTATTTTGTGTCTATCTTTGGTTTAATCCAGCATCTGCAGTTCCTTCATACAAACACCAGTAAAAGTGTCTTTGTCTTAACAATCCATTGAATGTATAAAATGTATTGTTTATTGACCCACGATGTCTACTGACCATGATGCTAAATTAAACTAATCACAGCCTGCACATGGTCTGTATCACTTAATCTCCAAGTGGTCTTGGAGATTAAGTGATTCCTTCTTTAAATACCACTCTCCAAGTGGTCTTTAAAGAAGGAATTGGTTGACATCTGCATGAATTGCTTAAAACGATTGGTGCTTGATTAAAAATGAAGGTAAAATGCTGGAGATTCTGTGTCGGGAAGGATCTATGGAGAGATACACCTAAATTGATACATTTGTCCTTTGTGACTCCGAATTTTAAGAAAAGTGCAGATATGAATGTGGACTTTCAAAGGTGTCATCTAAAGTAGAGTAGCGTTAAAGTTAAAACCCATTGGATTAATATTGGGTTTAACAAAATGGAGCTGCAATTAATTACAGGCGATGTTTTACAGACTTATGCCTAGTAGCGATAAAGTTAATTCATCAAACTGGTAGGCAGTATACAATGGAGCTGCAGAAGATATTTTATCTTTGCATCTTTTTGAACATGTATTAATCTGTTTATGTGAAGCAGGTGACATTTCCTATGCAAATGAATGCAATTTAATGACACAATGAAACACAGAAACATAAAAAATAGATGCAGGAGTAGGCCATTCAGCACTTCGAGCCTGCACCGCCATTCAATATGATCATGGCTGATCATCCAACTCATTATCCTGTACCTGCCTTCTCTCCATACCTCCGATCCCTTTAGCCACAAGAGCCACATCTAACTCCCTCTTAAATATAGCCAATGAACTGGCCTCAACTACCTTCTGTGGCAGAGAATTCCACAGATTCACCTATGTGAAAAATGTTTTTCTCATCTCGGTCCTAAAAGACTTCCCCTTTATCCTTAAACTGTGACCCCTTGTTCTGGACTTCCCCAACATCGGGAACAATCTTCCTGTATCTAGCCTGTCCAACCCCTTAAAAATGTTGTAAGTTTCTATAAGATCCCCCCTCAATCTTCTAAATTCTAGCGAGTACAAGCCAAGTCTATCTAGTCTTTCTTCATATGAAAGTCCTGACATCCCAGGAGTAGACCAAAACTGTACGCAATACTCCAGGTGTGGTCTCACCAAGACCCTGTACAACTGCAGTAGAACCTCCCTGCTCCTATACTCAAATCCTTTTGCTATGAATGCTAACATACCAATCGCTTTCTTCACTGCCTGCTGCACCTGCATGCCTACTTTCAATGACTGGTGTACCATGACACCCAGGTCTCGTTGCATCTCCCCTTTTCCTAATCGGCCACCATTCAGATAATAGTCTACTTTCCTGTTTTTGCCACCAAAGTGGATAACCTCACATTTATCCACATTATACTGCATCTGCCATGCATTTGCCCACTCACCCAACCTATCCAAGTCACCTTGCATCCTCTTAGCATCCTCTTCACAGCTAACACTGCCCCCCAGCTTAGTGTCATCTGCAAACTTGGAGATGTTGCATTCAATTCCCTCGTCCAGATTATTGATATATATTGTAAATAACTGGGGTCCCAGCACTGAGCCTTGCGGTACCCTGCTAGTCATTGCATGCCATTCTGAAAATGACCCGTTTACTCCTACTCTTTGAGTTAACATAATATAAATGTGATAATATTATAGTCGTATAGCACGGAAAATTCGTCCATGCTGACCAAGATATCCTATCTAAACTGGTCCCATTTGCCCGCATTTGGTCTGTATTCCTCTAAACCTTTCCTATCTATGTCTTTTAAATATTGTTATTGTACATGCCTCAACGACCTTCTCTGGCTGCTTGTTCCATATATCCATTGCCATCTGAGTGAAAAAGTTGCCCCACAGGTTATTTTTAAATCTTTCCCTACTACCTTAGGTTTAGAGGAATACAGACCTCTGGCGCTTGATTCCTCTACCCTGGGTGAAAGACTCTGTGCATTCACCCTATCAATTTCCATCGTGATTTTATCACTTCTTCCCTTAGCCTCTGCACTCCACGGAATAAAGTCCTAGCCTGCCCACTAGAGTGTTGGCAACATCTTCATAAATCTCTCTGCATTGTTTCCACCTTAATGACCTCTTCCCTACAGTAGAGCAACCAAAACTGAACACCATTATCCAAGTGTCCTCACCAATGTATTGTACAACTGTAACAGAACGTCCCAGCATCTATACTCAATGCCTTGACTGATGAAGACCATTGTACCAAAAGCCACCTTAACTACCTTATCTACCTGTGGTGCCTCTTTCAGGGAACTCTGCATGTGTAATCCTAGATCTCTGTGCTCTACAATATACCCAGGGCCCTACCATTCACTATGAAGGTCCTGTCCTGGGTTGACACCTAATCATGCAGTGCCTCTCACCTATCTACATTTGAAATCCATTAGCCACCCTTCAGCACATTTGTCCGCTACGATACCACCCACTTTAGTGTAATCTGCAAAGTAACTAATCATGTTCAAGAAGGAACTGCAGATGCTGGAAAATCGAAGGTAGACAAAAATGCTGGAGAAACTCAGCGGGTGCAGCAGCATCTATGAAGCGAAGGAAATAGGCGGCGTTTCAGGCCAAAACCCTTCTTCAGACTGATGTAGGGGGGGAAGGGGGTAGGAAATGGGAGGGGGAGTTGAAGCCATCTCCCGGTGGCTCAGCATTCAACTCCCCCTCCCATTCCGAATCCGAACTCTCTGTCCTGGGCCTCCTCCATGGCCAGAGTGGGCACCACCGGAAATAGGAGGAGCAGCACCTCGTATTCCGCTTGGGCAGTCTGCACCCTAGCGGCATAAACATTGAATTCTCCAATTTCCCGTAGCCTTTGCTGCCTCCTCCCATTCTCAGCTCTCCCTCAGCCCTCGGGCTCCTCTTGCTTTCTCCTTTATTTCTCTCCCCCCCCCCCCCCACCCTACATCAGTCTGAAGAAGTGTTTCGGCCCAAAACGTTGCCCATTTCCTTCGCTCCATTGATGCTGCTGCACCCGCTGAGTTTCTCCAGCACTTTTGTCTACCTTCAAGTAACTAATCATGCTTTGCTAATTCTCATCCAAATTGTTAATATAAACCTCAAATACCAATGCGCCAAGCATTGATTCTTGAGGCACAGAAGTAGTGACAGGTCTCCAGTCCAAAGAGAAAATCTTCTACCACCACCCTTTGCTTCCTTCCATGTAGCCAATTTTGTATTTCGGTAGCTAACGCTCCCTGGATGCTACATGAACTAACTGTATAGCAGCGTATCATGCAGATTCTTATCAATTGCCTTATAGATAACGTTTCATATAGATAACGTTTACAGTCTTGCCGTCGGCTACCTCTAAGACTTCAAAAATCTCAAACAAATCCTACGTACAAAACCATCCCTATTGAACCTTTGTCTATCCAAATGCAAAAATATATTAAGGGGTGAATGACTCCACCATGGCTGTCAAAGGAAGTAAAAAACAGCAGAAAAGCATGAGAAGGCATATGATGGCAAAGATTAGTGGGAACTTAGAGGATTACAAAGCTTTTAATCAAAGGCAGCCAAAAACAATAAGGAGAAAAAAGAAGAAAAATGAAGATAAGCTAGCCAATCATGTAAAAGAGGACAGGCAAAGTTTTTTCAGATATGTAAAGAGTAAAGGAGAGGCAAGACTGGACATTAGACTGTTGGAAAATGACGCTGGAGAAGTAGTAATGGGGAACAACGAGATGGCAGAACTGAATAGGTTTTTTGCATCAGTGGAAGTCCACTTTTTCACAGTGGAAGATACCAGCAACATGCCAGAAAGTCAAGAGTGAGTGCAGTTGCTTTTACCTAGGAGAAGGGGCTTGGTAATCAGAAAGTTCTGAATGTGTATGTCAAATGGACCTCAGCTCAGTGTTCCGAAAGTGGCAGCTGTAGAGATTGTGGAGCTATTAGTACTGATCTTTCAGGAATCGTTCCAGAGGAGTGCAAAATCACAAATATAACTACAGTTTAAGAAGGGAGGGAAGAAATATAAAAAAAAGGAAAATTATAGGACAATTAATCTGACTTCAGTGACTGGTAAGGTTTTGGAGTCCTTTATTAGGGATGAGGTTTTTGGATACTTGAAAGCACATGATAAAATAAGCCGGTCAGCATAGTTTTGTTTGAGGGAGATCACTTCAAATACAAATCAGACTTATCACAAACGCTGTACAGATATTACGGGATAATTTATATATGCTACTGTTTTTGATTTTTATTTGGAAAGGTAAGGGAGTGAAAAAAAAGGAAAAGTATAAATCAATAATCAAGACATTGTGATTAAATAATAATGATTATATAATAAAAAATAAAAAAGAATAAAGATAAACAAGGGAAAAAAAGCAATTATTATATTAAAAAAATTAAAAAAAGAATATATCTTTACATTGAATGGAACAGTTTCATATAATAATATCTATTGAGACATGTATACAGATCCCAATACTTTTTTTCATCTAATCCTACACCAGGGTACTTATTGAGTTACGGTGCTGAGCTCAGCTACCCCTTTAAGTAATCAATGAATGGAGACCATATTTGTTCAAAAAGTTCATATTTGTCCATTGAGACAAACCTAATTCTCTCCAAATGCAACGTCTCCGACATTTCCACAGTCCACATTTTGATTGTGGGGGATAATGTTCCCTTCCAGAATTTTAATATTAATTTTTTTCCAATTATCAAACAGTAATCAAGAAAATTTCTTTGACTTACTGTTAATATTAAGCTTGAGTCAGGAACTCCTAATATTATTAACTTTAGATCAGGGTCCAATTTAGTTCCAAAAACCTCAGAAATGATTCCAAAAATATCAGCCCAATAACTATCAAGTTTTGTACATGTTACAAAACTATGCGTTAAGTTGGCTTCTAAATTCTGCCATTTATCGCAAATAGAAGAAATGTTAGGAAAAAATCTATTTAATTTTGTTTTTGAGTAGTGTAATCTATGTATTACTTTAAATTGTACCAAAGTATGTCTGGCATTTAATGGGCATCGGTGTATACGTTGTAAACTTTCTTCCCAAGTATCTTTCATTATAGATAGATCTATTTCATTTTCCCATATCTGTCGGTATGATTCTGTTGTTGGGACTTCCCTATCCAAAAGAGTATTATATATGCACGCTATTAATTTTTCTGTATTTGGATGCTTGTTAAGCCACTCATCCAGTAATCCTGGTTCTCTATTCTTATAATTATAGCAGGTCTCTCCACCTGCTATAATTTTTGATAAACATCTTCATTGTCTACAATACCACCCACTTTAGTATAATCTGCAAAGTTACTAAATTTGCCTTATACATTCTCATCCCAATCATTGATTTAAACCACAAACTTCAATGGGCCCCGCACCGATCCCTGAGGGACATCAGTTGCCATAGTCTTCCAGCTCAAAAAATACTCTTCCATCACCATACTGCTACCTTCCATGAAGCCAGTTCTGTATCCGGTTTGCTAGCTCTCTCTGGATCCCATGCAATCTGACTTTTCAGAGCAGCCTGTCATGTGGAATTTTATGAAAGGCTTTGTTGAATTCTATATAGACAGTGTCTACAACATTGCCCTCGCAACCTATTTGGTTACCTCTTTAAAAAAACTCAATCAAAATTGTAAGAGATGATCTCACACGTACAAGACTATGTTCACTATCCCTAATCAGCCCCTATCTATGCAAATGCCTATATGTCTAATTCCTCTAAATCCTCTCCAGTAACCTACCTTTCATGGACATCACCGGTGTATGGTTCCCAGGCTTTTCCTTACAGCCGTTCATAAATAGAGGCACAGCGTAGTCACCTACCAGTCATCAGGCACCTCACCCATGTCTAAAGATGTTCCGCGTTAAGAAGAATTTTAATAATAAGGATTGGTGACCAGGCCAAGTAGTTGGTCAAAGTAGTTGGGGAGACATGGAAAATATGTTCAGGGAAATATGTTGCATAAATATGTGTACTAAAAGCAATTTCAATTATATTCAAATAGCAACTGATATATAAGAAAATAATTCTCAGAACTATGGGAAAAGGGGTAGTCATACTCGGGATTCATGGCTGCACCTCCTCTCCTCCTCCTCCTCCCGGCTCCCGCGCTCCCCCTCTCTCTCTCTCTTTTTCTTTTTTTCTGCAAAGGTGCGTGTTCAGTAGGACGACATTATTACAATTTTTTTTATTCTGAGGATTGCAAACTTTTATGGTAGATTGAGATTGTTTCCAATATTCATGAAAGCATTTATGTGTGTTTTCTGTGTTGTGCTAATTTCCATGAGGGAACAAGAAAAAATAAGGAGAGGATATTTTTTCCCATGAATACATTTGGTCTTTTTACTCATCTCACTCATATAATTACTGAGACATGTTTGTGAGAAAACTCAAAATATCGATGATGATGATGCTTAAGACGTGATCTAATTAAAATAACTTAATTTCAATTTCTTCATTGCGTTTCCTGTATAATCTTTTCAGATTTGTATCATAGAGAAGTAAATAACTGCATGAGGACAGTTTTTGTGAAGGAAGAGAAAGGAATGAATTACAGCAGCAAGATGCTTTAATCACTATTTGATTTTGTCCTGATTGACAATGACCATTGATTCCCCAGCCTCAGTAACCTTAGTGGCTATTCCACTGGGTCTTCCCCATCCCCCCCCTACCATGTAACCCCTGCTCTTTCCCACCCACACCACAGTCCCCATACCCCCCCACCCCCTGACCACCCTCCACCCCCCCCCCCCCCCCCCCCCCCCACCACATAACGCTTCCTCCGGCCACAACCCCCATCCTTGCCGCGTGTTCACCATACCCCCGGACCTCCCCCTCTCCGACACTGAAAGGTCGGTCCTCAGCAGAGGTCTTACCTTTGTCCCCCTCCGTCCCCACCTCAATGAGTTCCACGTCCACCACGACTTGGAGCTCTTCTACCGTCACCTCCGCCTCACAGCGTTCTTCCACGGGAAGAAGTCCTCGCCCCCCCACTGATGATCCCTTTTCCTGTCTCCCACGTACCGCCTCCACTTGGACCCCCCCTCGTAGCCTTCCGGCTCTAGAACTATTTATCCAGAACCGCCGTCGGGACATCAACCGCCTCGACTTCTCCACCCCCCTGTCTCACTCCAATCTCTCCACCCCCGAACGTACTGCCATCGACTCACTCCGTAACAACCCAGACTGGGTTATCAAACCCGCCGACAAGGGAGGTGCCGTGGTAGTCTGGTGCGTCGATCTCTACAAAGCGAAGGCCACGCGCCAACACTCGGGCACTTCCTCCTACTTACCCCTGGACCATGACCCCACTGACGAACACCAGGCCACCATCTCGAGCACCATAACCGACCATCAGCTCCGGCTCCCTACCCCCCCGAGCCTCCAACCTTATCGTTTCCCAGCCCCGCACGGCCCGATTTTACCTTCTCCCCAAAATCCACAAACCCGACTGCCCTGGCAGACCCATTGTCTCTGCCTGTTCGTGCCCCACCGAACACATTTCCACATACCTTGACGCCATCCTATCCCCCTTTGTTAAATCCCTCCCCACCTATGTTCAAGACACCTCAGACACTCTCCGTCGGCTCCGCGCATTCCATTCTCCAGGCCCCCATCCTCTCACCTTTACCATGGACGTCCAGTCACTCTACACCTCCATCCCCCACCAGGACGGTCTCAAAGCCCTCCGGTTCTTCCTCGACCAGAGGAGCAACCCATACCCGTCCACTGATACCCTCCTCTGCCTAACAGAGTTGGTCCTTACCCTCAATAACTTCTCTTTTGACTCCTCCCATTTCCTCCAAACACAAGGCGTAGCTATGGGCACACGCATGGGCCCCAGCTACGCTTGCCTCTTTGTCGGGCACGTCGAATAATCCTTGTTCTCGGCGTACCAGGGCCCCATCCCCGACCTCTACCTCTGTTACATCGACGACTGCTTTGGTGTCACCTCCTGCACCTACACACAACTGACTGACTTCATCCATTTCACCACCAACTTCCATCCAGCACTCAAATACACTTGGACCATTTCCGACATTTCCCTACCATTCCTTGACCTCACCATCTCTATTGCAGGTGATACACTCCTGACCGACATCCACTACAAACCAACTGACTCCCACATCTACCTGGACTACTCTTCCTCCCACCCTGTAAGGACTCCATCCCCTATTACCAATTAAAAGGAAGAAGGGTCTCGACCCGAAACGTCGCCTATCTCCTTCGCTCCTTAGATGCTGCTGCACCAGCTGAGTTTCTCCAGCCTTTTGTGTACCCACCATTGATTCAAATAATTGATTCACATCACACACCTTTCAGCCTTTTACAAATAAGCTTTAACTTCCATTCATGTGATGGCCCCACATGTATAGATAGCAACGTAAAATATTCCTAAATTAGTAAAATTATGAAAGTTTAATCTTGTCCTTTTTCTTAAAGTTTTTAGTAAGTGATTCCAGGAAGAAAGCATATGCTGACTTCTACAAGAAATATGATGCCGTGAAGGAATTTGAAGCCATGAGGGAAGCTGGTATATTTGAAAGTGTGAAACCAAAGAAAGGACACTAGTGAACCCAGTCTGCGAAGGTAATATTTAAGTAAAAATACAGGTTCACTTGTATTTCGAACCCTCTTGAAATAGAAAAAAATTGTAAGTGGAACAATTTTAATGCAGACGGTTTGGGGCTTTGTTTCTTGAGAGAAGGATAGGAGATTTAAAGTGGAGTAATCAAGGTTAAAGGGAAAAGGTTGGGGGACATTGAGATGACTATTTAAATGATGCTCAGTTTTTGCCATGAGTTTTGTAAAAGATACAGGAAGGTACATCTTTTATTGGTTAGTGACATTATCCCAAGACATTAATTGAAAAAAAGGGTTTGCTGCTGGACACTATGTTCTGCTCATCCTCAGTTTGACATTGGCATTCGTTAATGCCATTGTGCATACTCACGAAACATGATATCACATGCATTGCATTCTATTCCATCACAAGGCAATATCATGTTTCATGAGTATAAACAATGGCGTTAACGAATGGCAATGTCAAATTGAGGATGAGATCTGAAACTTTAGTCTTTGAAGTACATGTGTGTGAAATATCATGGTTAACTAAATACACTTATTGAAAGTAGGCTCCACAAACTGCTGTCATATGCCAGCCAAAATCAGGCGATTTAAAACAAAAACTAGGTGCTGGAAATCTAAAAGGACAAAATGTTAAAAACATTTTTTTTTTTTTTTTTTTTTTTTTTTAAATTTTTTTTATTATAGAAACAATATATACAGAGTACACTCTTATGCGGCATTAAAAATTATATAATATACAAAATTATATAATATTGATTATCAATTGATACTGTTTGTGTTATTTGTAATGTTATCCATTATACATTTCCTGGTTATTTATTTTGTATAATTGGGAGTGTATGTAGTATATTCCTAAAATAAGCAATATACTCATACTTCTCATACCATACATATTTCTTCTAATTACCAAATACAAATCCCCCCTAATATAACTACATAATACCCAATCTTAACCAAACTTCTATGATATTCATGATATTTTCATAATATTAAGAGTGTTTGTATTATTATTAACTTTATATTTCAAAATTATATAGTTGAAAATGCGCAATTTTATATAATTACAAATTTAAGACATCTATAATATTTTCATACATTTGCAGCGAGAAAGTTAATGTATCAGATTGAATTTTCTTCAAAATGAGGAAACATTTAAAAAAAAAGTTTTGAATTGTGGAGAAAGGTACGAGTCTGTGATAGGAGAAGACTGCAAATTGTAATGCAGCCTACTGGTAGAGGATGGTGAGGCTTGCTAGCAGCAGCCAATCACTTCACGATATTACATTATCATATTTATTGTAAATATTTGATGGAAATGACCTTGCACAGGACAACAAGAACCTATGGGTGAGAAATATTGCCACCGACTTTATAACCAACGGTGCAACACCTTAACCAATTTGATTGATGAATTATCAATGCAAGGACTGAACAGTGTAATTTAGTGAGTGAAGTCACCATCCAGTCAGATCTACATTCTGGAACATCCCCTCTGATATCAGTATTACTTTCACAAGAATGACTTAGCATCGTTTTGAGGAGAGTTAGGTTTGACTAATAAACAATTGTCTTGCCAATGATGTACACATCCCATAATAGATTGGGAATAAAGTGAAATATAAAACTTGATTTGAGGGAATTAAACTTCGTATTAATAATATTTAAATATTAAGACTTGCCATGGCTATAAGATGAAAAATACCATAACGCCATTCAAATTCAGGACTGTGAAGATGGTTGACAATAATTTGTTTCTATGAGTGTTCCAATGAACCACTTTAAAAAGTGGTTTTTACCCCCTTTAAAAAGGGAGGGAGAGAGAAAACGGGGAATTACAGACCAGTTAGTCTAACATCCGTAGTGGGGAAAATGCTAGAGTCAGTTATTAAAGATGGGATAGCAGCACATTTGGAAAGTGGTGAAATAATTGGACAAAGTCAGCATGGATTTATGAAAGGTAAATCATGTCTGACGAATCTATAAGATTTTTTGAGGATGTAACTAGTAGAGTGGATATGGGAGAACCTGTGGATGTGTTATATCTGGACTTTCAGAAGGCTTTTGACAAGGTCCCACATAAGAGATTAGCATACAAACTTAAAGCACACAGTATCAGGGGTTCTGTATTGATGTGGGTAGAGAACTGGCTGGCAGACAGGAAGCAAAGAGTAGGAGTAAACTGATCATTTTCAGAATGGCAGGCAGTGACTAGTGGGGTACCACAAATCTCAATGCTGGGACCCCAGCTATTTACAATATATATATTAATGATCTGGATGAGGGAATGGAATGCAACATCTCCAAGTTTGTGGATGACACGAAGCTGGGGGGCAGTGTTAGCTGTGAGGAGGATGCTAGGAGGCTGCAAGGTGACTTGGATAGTGTTGAAGAAGGAACTGCAGATGCTGGAGAATCGAGGCTGGAGAAACTCAGCGGGTGCAGCAGCATCTAAGGAGCGAAGGAGATAGGCGACGTTTCGGGTCGAGACCCTCCTTCAGACTGGTCAGGGATCAGGGAAACGAGAGATATAGACGGTGATGTGGAGAGATAAAGAACAATGAATGAAAGATATGCAAAAAAGTATTGATGATAAAGGGAACAGGCCATTATAAGCTGTTTGTAGTGTGAAAATGAGAAGGTAGTGCGACTAGGGTGGGGGAGAGATAGATAGAGAGAGGGAGGGAATGCCAGGGCCCGAGGGCTGAGGGAGAGGTGGGAAGGGGAGGAGACAGCAAGGGTTAACAGAATTGAGAAAATTCAATGTTCAAGCCCAGAGGATGCAGACTCCCCAAGCGGAATATGAGGTGCTGTTCCTCCAACTTGTGATGTTGCTCACTCTGGCCGTGGAGGAGGCCCAGGACCGAGAGGTTGGATACGGAATGGGAGGGGGAGTTGAAGTGCTGAACCACCGGGAGGTCGGGTTGGTTAATGCGGACCGAGCGGAGGTGTTCGGCGAAACGATCGCCAAGCCTCCGCTTGGTCTCACCGATATAGATCATCTGGCATCTGGAGCAGCGGATGCAGTAGATGAGGTTGGAGGAGGTGCAGGTGAACCTCTGTCAGACCTGGAAGGACTGCTTGGGTCCCTGAAAGGAGTGGAGGGGGGAGGTGAAGGGACAAGTGTAGCATCTCTTGCGGTTGCAAGGGAATGTGCCTGGGGAAGGGGTAGAGCGGGAGGGAAGGGAAGAATTGACAAGGGAGTTGCGGAAGGAGCGGTCTATGCGGAAGGCAGACGGGGGGAGATGGGAAGATGTGGCGAGTGGAGGGGTCACGTTGGAGGTGGCGAAACTGGCGGAGGACTATGTGTTGTATTTGCCGGCTGGTGGGGTGAAAGGTGAGGACCAGGGGGAGGCTTGGTGACTTGGATAGGTTGGGTGAGTGGGCAAATGCATGGCAGATGTAGTATAATGTGGATAATGTGAGGTTATCCACTTTGGCGGCAAAAACAGGAGGGTAGATTATTATCTGAATGGTGACCAATAAGGAAAAGGGGAGATGCAACGAGACCTGAGTGTCATGGTGCACCAGTCATTGAAAGTAGGCATGCAGGTGCAGCAGGCTGTGAAGAAAGCGAATGATATGTTGGCATTCATAGCAAATGGATTTGAGTACAAGAGCAGGGAGGTTCTACTGCTGTTGTACAGGGTCTTGGTGAGGCCACACCTGGAGTATTGCGTACAGTTTTGGTCTCCTAATCTGAGGAAAGACATTCTTGCCATAGAGGGAGTACAGAGAAGGTTCACCAGACTGATTCCTGGGATGGCAGGACTTCCATATGAAGAAAGACTGGATAGACTCGGCTTGTACTCGCTGGAATTTAGGAGATTGAGGGGGGATCTTATAGAGACTTACAAAATTCTTAAGGGATTGGACAGGCTAGATGCCGGAAGATTGTTCCCAATGTTGGAGAACTCCAGAACAAGGGGTCACAGTTTAAGGATAAGGGGGAAGTCTTTAAGGACCAAGATGAGAAGATCTTTTTTCACACAGATTGGTGAGTCTGTGGAATTCTCTGCCACAGAAGGTAGTTGAGGCCAGTTCATTGGCTATATTTAAGGGGGAGAGATATGGCCCTTGTGGCTAAAGGGATCAGGGGGTATGGAGAGAAGGCAGGTACAGGATACTGAGTTGGATGATCAGCCATGATCATATTGAATGGTGGTGGAGGCTCGAAGGGCCTAATGGCCTACTCCTGCACCTATTTTCTATGATTCTATGAATCCAGATCATTTTATTTACCTGGAGATTAACATTTTCAGTAGACACAAAAAGCTGGAGTACCTCAGGTACTCAGACAGCATCTCTAGAGAAAAGGAATAGGTGACATTTCGGGTCAAGACCCTTCTTCATACTGAGATTTAAGGGAAACGGAAACAAGATGTAGAGAGATATAAAACAAATATGCAAAAAAACAATGATGATAAAGGAAACAGGCCATTGTCAACTGTGGTCTAGGTGAGAACGAGTACAGACAATGAGTCTCAACAAGACGACTGAAGCTGGAGGGATGGAGGGAGAGGGAATGCAGGGATTACTATAATTTTTCATCTGGCGCAATGTCAATGGAACCAACCAAGATTCTCAACGCACATGACTTATTGGATAAGGGTTTATTTTCTGTGAATGCTTAGTTTGTATTAAGCAAGCTTATGTGCTGTCGCCCAATCCTTCCCTCCAGAGATGCTGCCTGTCCCGCTGTGTTACTCCAGCATTTTGTGTCTACCTTCGATTTAAACCAGCATCTGCATTTCTTTCATACACATGGCTATTAATTTTGTCTTGATTGTCATTAATTAGCATTTCCTTTGTTCCAGTTTATACTGCTGAATTAAAAATAATATAATTCATTGGAATTAAATAGAATGGAATATAAAAAGTATGAATGTGCTAATGTAAACCTCTTAACCTTTTTTAAACAGGAACCTTGGAACTTGATGGCAGGGTTATCCTCCATCCTATACTGGGAAATGGAATGAAGATACACTTTCTGTATTTTCCATACTTGAAGATGTATAAATAAAACATTTTAATTTTCTGTTGACCATTAAAACTGACATTTTTCCTGCGGACGCTATAAATATGTTCCCGTCGCATTTCAATCTATATTTCCCAGATTACTAATCTTTAAAAAAAATTAAAATTCTTCAAGCTCACCCATTTTGAAGAAAAAAATTCCGACTGACGTCACAATCTACTAGCACACTCCAACGAGGGCACGAGGGGCAATCCGGCACTCCAACCCGCTCGGCCCCGTTGGGACCCGATCGGCTCGGACCCGCTAAGTCCAGCTCCATCGGCTCTGCTCGAAGAGGTGAGGGAGGGATTGGGGGATTGAAGGAATGGAAAAAAATCCTGGGACGTTGAGGAGGGAGAGTGAAGGGGATTGAGGGAGAGTTCAAACGTCTACACACCCCCTGCCCCTTTCTACCCTCCCTCTCCCCCTCCCTACCCCCCACTCTACCCCCTCCCCTGACTCTACCTCCCTCTCTGCCTCTCACTACCCCCCTCTCACTACCCCCCTCTCCCTCTCTGCTTCTCTCTCTATAACCCTCCCTCTACCCCCTCTCTCTACACCCTCACTCTCAACCCCCCACCTCTCCCTCTACCCTCCTCCCCCTCCCTCTACCCTTCCTCTATACCCCACTCCCTCTCCCTCACTAGCCACGCCTGTGCAGTTGGAGGCTATGCGTGAGTGGAAAAGGTGGGGGATGGGGGAAAAGGAGCGAATTAAAGCATTACGTGAAATTAAAGAAATAAATGTTCAAGTCCTGGGTTGTAAGCTGCCCAAGAGAAATAAAAGGTGCTGGTCCTCCAATTTGCATTTGGCCTCACACTGACAGTGGAGCAAGCCTGGGACAAAAAGGTCAGTTTTGGAATGGGAAGGGGAGTTAATTCATTGACCTGCTCCATTATAATACATTTGACATCAACACTGCATTTCTAAAGGTTCCAGAACCTGACTGCTGGACAAACAGTCTGCAGACTTCAATAAGAATTTGTGTCCTGAATATAATACAAACAATGGAAAATCAGTTTGAAGAGAGCCATAGGCCAGGTTCCAGAATGTGAATGGAAGCAAGCAGATGGAGAACTGATCTCTTATACTACAAACCTTGCAGCACCATCCACCTTTGACGCTGAGGATTCCGTACCCCATGGTCACTCTGTGCCAAAGCCACTAATTTACTACAACATTTCAACATTGGATATTTTCCAAATTGGAATTGTCAGATTTACTCCACAGGTCAATGTTCCTGATCAGCAAACTATGTGCTTGGTGTTCTAATCCCTCAAAGGCATTTGTGGGATTTAAATCTAACTAACTAATAAATCTGAAGAAGGGTATTGATCCAAAATGTCTATCCACGTCTTCCAGAGATGCTGCCTGACCCACTGAGTTGCAACACCTTGTCTTTTTTGGTAAACCAGCATCTGCAGTTCCTTCTGTCTCTCTTTTAATTCAATATTAATATAACATCAAGGGTGTGTGGGTAGTGGTTAGTTTGTGGTGCCACAGGCCACCCCCCCCCCCCCCCCCGTGCCGTGCATTAAGGGGGCGGGACCCAACGCGTCCCACTTCGTCTAGTGACCTCTCAAATTCATGTAGCCAATGTCTTGCCCTACCTTGATCCATCAGCTAGGTCACATCATTCACACTCAGTTAATTTGGTGAGGCATTATTTCCCAGTCAACGGTGCCGACTGTTGTGGACCCTGTGCGCTCAGTTGTGGATGTATTGAAAGGTGCTGAGAATCATCCTGGAGGATGTTTTGTCACCTATCCTCACTGATTGTGGTCTATGGATCAGGAATTCATGGATCCAGTGGCAGTGTTGACTCCAGTGCTGGCTCCTAGGTCCACGAGTTTGGGATTGTGGTGTTGAAGGTGAAGCTGCAGTGAATAGAGTCTGACGTAGATTCCTTGTTATCTAGATGTTAGCAAATTAAGCTATGCGTGATGAGTGTAGGGCTGGGGAAATGGTGTCTATCATGAACCTGTTGTGACGATAAGCAAAGTGCATTGGATCAAGGCTACCTGGGTTGTAGTTAGTGTGCGCCACAACCAGCCTCTTCAAATACTTCATGACGGTGTTTGTCAGAACTACTGGACGGTAGTCATTAAAGTCGTTGAGAGGTCATAGGGCCAGAATTTCACACGAGTAGCCAGAGATGTTGCTTTTGATGAAGGAAACCTTGATACATTATTGAAGCTTTTCACCGATCCATCTGATAGTCCTCTCAGCTCAGAATCAGGGAGTCTTATGTCAGGGAGTCTGATCCTGGCCCAGTGTAGCTGACATTGTACTTAAGACCTTGATTCTGAGGATGTTGGCCTAGACAAGGATACTAACGTTGGTTTGCTCATCGATCCAGTGAAGTTGAAGGGCTTAGCAATGTTAGAATATAGAACAGGTTCTTCGGCCCACAATGTGCCATTCTAAACTAATCCCCATTTGCCTGCACATAGTCTGTATCTTATTCCCTGCCTGTTTATGTGCCTGTCTGAATACCTCATAAATGTTGCTATTGCACCTTCTTCCCACCATGTGGCGGTGTGTTCCAAGCACCCACCATATCTTTAAACTTTCCCCCTCTGACATTTAGGCTATGGGGTCCAGTATATGACATTTCTGCTCTTAGAAAATGACAGGGTATTACCTTGTCTTTGCCTCTCAATTTTATATACGTTTATCTGATCGCCCCTCAGCCTCTGATGTTCTGTGATAATTTGAGAGATGATGGCCTGATGTTTTTGTTCAATGGGGTCATGGTCGAGGGGTAGGTACAAGTAGGTGCCAAGAGCTGGTGCCTGGCTTCAGTATGGTAGAGATCAGCCTTCCAGATAACGACAGCATTACCCTTGTCACATAACAATATTGGGATCGTTACTGAGGGGAGGGCCCAGCGTTCAGAGGGGGTGAGATTGGAGTATGTAAGGTGAATGGAGAAGTTGGGACAGTCAATGCTGTAGTTGCAGTTGGAAATAAAAAGACCAAGAGAGGGTAGAAGGCTGGCAGATGGTGTCCAGGAGGAGGTGGAGGGGTGTGCTCAGAACTCATTGAAGTGTGGGTGCAAGTGGACAACGAAAAGGACTCTGTTAAAGACAAATTGTTTGGCATTGGAGAGGGTGAGTTCTGGGGAGTTGGTGAAGACATGGCGGGTTGGGGTCAAGGGAGGGCAGGGGGAAAACCCGGGAGCAACTACGGAGGGAGGGAGGGGGCTGAGAGGAGTGCGGTGTAAGTGTGGGAGGTAGGGCAAGTGGTCTGGTCAGTATAAGGATAAAGGCAACGGGAGACAGTGGTGCCGGTGTCAAAGGCACGGACTGAAGCTGGTCGGGGGAACTGTAGGACACATCGATGTTGATGTCAAGGGTCCTGGACTGGAAGTGTCCGAGAGTACTATGAACTGGCAGGTTCAAACTGGGGTAGAAACTGGGGGGGGGGGGGGGGGGGAGATGTAGGAGTATGCAGCAATTCCTATCTCTGGGAGCCTGAGGAAGGGATAGTCAGGAAGATGTCCAGATGTTCTCCCTGTACTTGGTGTTATATAACCCACTGTAACCAAATACATGGGCATGTTAAAGGAAATGCGCCTTACTCCAAGTTGAGCTTGGTCTTTGATATGTCATCTTGTGCAGCTAAAATAATATTGCATTCTTGGAACATGAAGGAACACATGCACAGTGGTAAATGAGTAAGATGGGTGAATCAGTAAAAGACCATTCATCCAACATGGCTCTCTACATGTGAACACCTGGAAGAGATGTGGAATGGTTTTCACTTATGTAGTACATTAATTATATTTTGCCCCATTGGAGGATAAATGTCTGAGATAGAATTATCTTGGTGTGTGCCTGGAATGTGCTGCCAGAGGTAAAGGAGGAAGCAGAGAAGATAGTGGCATTTAATAGGTTTTTAGAAAGGCACAGGGGATAGAGGGTTACAGGGTATAGAGGGTTACTGATCATGTTCAGGAGATGAGATTAGTTTATCTTGGCATCATGTACTTCACAGATACTGTGGGTTAAAGACCTGTTCCTGTACATTTCTATGTTCAATGTTAACCACATCCCATTTGCCTCCACACAAAGTAAAATTACAAACAGCACTCTTGCGCACATCCACTTTAAGGACACGTTAATTTAAATTCCTCTAAATATCACGTGTCTTCTGATAGCAAAAAGTTGACATTACACAAGCGGCTATGAATAAGTGATCAGATAAACTGGGGATCGTTAACTCAGATCTACACTCACTCCAGCAATGAAGCAGCAGAGTCTAATTTTTAACACAGGAAATGATACTTATTTCTCCCTCCACACAAACCATTATCTTCAACTGGTGTACTTTAAGATACTCTCCACATCACCGTCTATATCTCTCGTTTCCCTGATCCCTGACCAGTCTGAAGAAGGGTCTCGACCCGAAACGTCGCCTATCTCCTTTGCTCCTTAGATGCTGCTGCACCCGCTGAGTTTCCCCAGCCTTTTGTGTAACCCTACTTTAAGATATTGTTAGATTCCTGTTAAGCCTTAACTCTGCAATCATCTTCATAGAATCACACAGCACAGAAAGAGGCTGGTCATCAACTGTCAATCTAAACTAATCTCATTTACCAGGGCTTGGCCTTGAGCCTTCATTACTATGATGCTCCAAGTGTTCGCCTAAATGCTTATTAAATGTGGTGAGGGTAACTGTCTCCACAATCCTCTCAGGCAATGCATACCAGATTGTAACCACCTGGTTTTTCCCATTTAGTTGGAAACTACCATTTGATTTTCCATGAGAATACAATAAAATACAGATGTTGAAAATCTCGTCAAGAGTGTTTCAATGTCAAATGCACTGGAACCAAAACAATTAAATTCTTACTTGCTGCAGATTTTTAGGTACATTATCTGCAACAAAACAACAAATAAATCTGTACAATAAACAATAACATGAAAGGGCATGGATGGTGGAATCAGGGAAGAAAATGTGGGCCTTTTTACATTTATAACCAAAGCAAGGGAAGGTGATTAGACTGGGATGGGATGTGGGAAGAAAAATAGGGGACCTGGTTCATCAACTTGAAGAAGGATCCTGACCCGACACGACAGCCCATTTCTTCCACTGCCTGACTTGCTGAGTTTCTCCAGCAGTTTGTTTTTTTGCTCTGGAATCAACATCTGCAATCTCTTGTGTCTCCAGTGATAATTAATTTTGATTACATGTATGCAAAATAGCATCATGCAAGATAGACAATAGGTGCAGGAGGAGGCCATTCAGCCCTGCGAGCCAGCACCGCTGGCTCAAAGTTGGCATACCCCGCAATTTTATTAGAGTGCGTAAAATTGAATAAAATTGGCAAGTGGTAGGAAGGAAAGGATGAAGCTTAAGGAACATTTTTTTTGTTTAGTTTGGAGATACAGCGCAGAAACATGCCCTTTGGCCCACCGTGTCCACACCGACCAGTGATCCCCGCACATTAACACTATCCTACACATACTAGGGACAATTTACACTTAAACCAAGCCAATTCACCTTAAGACCTGTACGTCTTTGGAGTGTGGGAGGAAGCCGAAGATTGGAGAAAACCCACGCGGTCATGGGGAGAATGAAATACTCCGTAAGGACAGCACCCATAGTCGGGATCGAACCCGGGTCTCCGGCAGCAACTGTAAGGCAGCAACTCTACTGCTGCACCGCCGTGTCTCCTGGAATGATTTTGTCACTTGTCACAAGGGCACAGTATCTAGCACCTTTCCAGGAATAATCCAGAAGATGCAGGATCTTTTCATTCCCAAGAGGAAAGATTCTAGGGGTAGAAAGAGGCGACCGCGGCTGACAAGGAAGTCAAGGACTGTATATAAAACTAAAAGCAAAGGCATATAACATACCAAAGATTAGTGGGAAGCCAGAGGACTGGGAAGCTTTGAATAATAGTAATAATAATAATAATAATATATTTTATTGTCATTACACATAAGTGCAACAATATTTGGTTTGCACTTTCCATCCGATGACATACATAAAATTTAGGTTTAGATAGATACCCCGAGAACAAGGTTTGTAAAAACGAACATTAGACCAGTAAAATCAACACAGAATAAAGTGCAAGGCTGGGGGAGACAGTCCATGGGGGGGGGGGGGGGGGGGGGGCACTCAGCAGGGCCGGTTCAGAGCTGCTGTAGCTCTGGGAATGAAGCTGTTCCTGAGTCTGGAGATGCGGGCGTAGAAGGCCTTGTAACGTCTGCCGGAACGGAGTAGTTCGAACAGTCCATTACAAGGGTGATAGGAGTCTTTTATATGGTGAAGAGAAAACTGTAGGGGACTAGCCTCCAAAATAAGCATATGCTAAACATGGCTGCAATACAGGCCTGGCAGAGCATCACCAGAGAAGACACCCAGCAACTGGTGATGTCCATGAATCGCAGACTTCAAGCAGTCATTGCATGCAAAGGCTTTGCAACAAAATACTAAACATGACTACTTTCATTTACATGAAATTGCTGTGTCCCAAACATTGTGGTGCCCTGAAATGGGTGGACTATGGATAAACACTGCTGTAATTTCTACACGGTGAAACCAAAATATATGAAAATACCCTTTATTAAAATCTGACAATGTGCACTTTAACCACATGTGATTTTTTCTATTACGAATCTCAAATTGTGGAGTACAGAGGCATATAAATAAATGACGAGTCTTTGTTCCAAACATTATGGAGGGCACTGTAGATCAGACCATGCAATTGAATGGCAGTCGACTTGATGGGCTGGTTTGCCTAATTCTACTATCCCTTATGGCATTAACCAAGCATCACTGGAACTAGTATTTGAAAAGTTAAATGTAAAGATAAGTTCCTTTCCTTCGAGTTAATACCACTTACTTGTTCATGGTTTCATTTAGGTGCTGTTAGCAGTAGTGTTTTAGCAGAAGTTGAGACATTTGCAGGGCCTCATTACCCAATTAGTTATCTTTAAAGATAACTATTTGGGAAAGAGGCGGGCGGAAATCACTTTTTAAACATGGGTGGGACACAATGAGCCTAGGGTCGGCAATCTACGGCCCACGGGCCGGATCCAGCCCGTAACCCGAAATCAACCGGCCCGCAGGCGTATTTAAAAAAAATTAGTTTTCGCGACCTGGGAAATGCAGCCAGTCCGGGGGCACGCAGGCTGCCTGGGCGCCACAGCTAGACGTGGGGCTAGCCAGCTGACCTGGGCGCTACAGACAGTCCCGACGCAGGCGAGCTCACCTGGGCGCTACAGCCATTACCTGGGCAGGCGAGCTGACCTGGGAACTGCAGCTACTCCCGGGCTGCTAGATTCTAGGAGCTGGTGGCGTCCAACTGGAATCGATCTTGAGAGCTCCCTCCGGTCGCAGAGCCCGTGGACTTACCATCACGGAGCTGGCTGACATAGGAGGCTGTGGTGGCATTACGGCTGCGACTCGACTCGACTGCAGAGGCTTCGGTTTTGTTGCGACATGTTTCACAAAAAATGGGGGTGGATTGTTCCCCCACCTCTCAAAGCATGGGGGTGTGGGTAACAGGTCCCCCCCCTCCCGTTCCTCTCCAGGATTTCCGTCCACAAGGCCCCATGAATGTCTAAAACTACTCAAATTAAAACAGGAACAGGTAATTGGTATTAACTCGAAAGAAAGGAACTTAAAGAGTTCGAGCCTTTGGTGTGCAATGAATGCTTAAATAAAAGAGGTTCTTTATCAGATCCCAGTCTTTATGTAATGAGATCAGCAATTCTTATGTTTTGGCAAAATAAGCAATTATTCTACAACACACACGTTTAGCCACATTATTTAAGTGCCGAGGTGCACTTATTTCCAGAATGATGCAAATTAGGAACTTAATTTGAGCGACAGTCATTCTGGAGTTGTAAAGGGCCTGTCCCACTTTCACGACCTAATTCACGACCTTTTTTACTCGTGGACATTTTTCATCATGCTAGAAAAAACGCCCCGACCTGCTTGATGCCACGAGTACCTACGACTAGCATCACGACCTGCTACGACCACATGACGACCATGCTGGGAGTATGAGTCAAGGGTAAACTTGGCAGAGGTCGTGAATTAGGTCGAAAAAGTGGGACAGGCCCTTAAATAAGCTGCACTTCTGGTGAGTGAGGGTACTGTAGCTACATGGACATTTCCAACCGAAAACTCTTCAAACTGGGAAGACTTACTGCATTTCCATTGTTTTAAGCACCTGCTTTTGGACGGCAGTGACTAAGAGAAACCCGACTCTGGTTTCCGTGCTGTAAAGGACTTGCGATTGTAGGTACAGAAGATTAACTGAAAAAGCAAATAAAATCACTATTTTACTTGTAAAAAATATTTGGGATGATGGAAAAAGGCTATAGAAAGGTAAAAACAGAATGTTAGAGGAACTTAGCGAGTCAATTAACTTGACTCGCACAATTCCTCCAGCAATTTTGTTTTTTGCTTAAGCTTCCAGCGTTGGCAGTCTTGGGTCTCCGAGAAGACCAGAAGACTTGGGAAGTCCAGAACAAGGGGGTCACAGTCTAAGGATAAGGGGGAAATCTTTTAGGACTGAGATGAGAAAAACATTTTTCACACAGAGAGTGGTAAATCTCTGGAATTCTTTGCCACAGAAGGTAGTTGAGGCCAGTTCATTGGCTATATTTAAGAGGTAGTTAGATGTGGCCCTTGTGGCTAAGGGGGTCAGGGGGTATGGAGAGAGGCAGGTACAGGATACTGAGTTGGATGATCAGCCATGACCATATTGAATGGCGGTGCAGGAGCGAAGGGCCGAATGGCCTACTCCTGCACTTATTTTCTATGTTTCTAAGAGCAGTTGCATCAAGACACTTCAGAACCAGTTGAGCATTTTTGCTTACATTCCCAGCATATATGTTGCTTCTCTACTGCCATTAACGATGGTTGGCAGGGAGGTAATACTGCAAATGAAATTGTTGCTTCGGTCTTTTTATGAGGAATTTTGAAGAATCAAGTAATGAGAGCTGCATCAGTAATATGTGCCAATTAGCAAAGGCTTCTCAAACAGAATAATTGCCAAGAAAGTCATTTGAATGATCAACAGGCAGCTTTTTATCCCTGCTTTTAAATGTATATAAAATGCTTTTCTAAAGCATTGAGATCTTTTCTAAAGTGTAGAGAGATCAAACACTTGGTTACAACCGATGCTATTGAATTTCTGGGCAGAGAAGGACCTCAGGACATTTGGGCCACTGTCCCAGACAAATAATGGTAATTCCATGCAGAACAGTTGTTCCTCCAATGGTCAGGACATTCAAGAGTCCATGCATGGCAGAAGGCAGAAGTCCCCAACCTCTCGAGATTTGGGCCATTGATTTCTTCACTACATTCAGACACTGAAGGCATCAGCAAGTAACACATTTCTGCTATTGCATTATGGAATGAACAGACTCATCCCGGGAGAATGGTGGTAGTAAATTCAACATTTGTTTAAATTGCTCATCTAAAATTAAAAGATTAAAAAATCAGTATTAGTATTAGTAAAAAGAATAAATAATTCAATTTATTTTTAATAGTATATTTTAAAGCTTTGTTTTAATGATTCTGAATGACAGACACAATCAAAATATATGGCAGTCTGACAATAGGCTTAAAGAGGCAGTGCTTGTGCACTCAGCCGGTCAGGCAGCATCTTAAGAGAACATGGATAGGCGATGGTTGGGTCAAGACCCTTCTGCAGACATTAGACTTAGCATGGGGATGTGCCTTAGCCTATAATACAAGCTTTTTTTTCAGTATTTACAAGTGTTGGGCTCGCCATATATGTTCCTTATATTAGAAAGGCCTTGTGCTGTGCTGGTCTCCTCTGACCAGACTGGACTCAGTTATGTTCAGGAAGGTGCCGCATGGATCTCCACTCAAGTTAAATGTGGAATGAGTGCATGAATGGCCAGCACCACGCCGGCTCCATTGCTTTTGTTGTCAACATCATAGACCAACAGAACTTGCTAGACAGAAAATGCACAAGTGTAAAGGGCCTGTCCCACTTACACGACCTCTGCCGAGTTTGCCCTTGACTCATACTCGCAGCATGGTCGTCACAAGGTCGTTGGTAGATCATGATGCTAATCGTAGGTACTCGTGGCATCAAGTAGGTTGGGGCGTTTTTCCAGCCTGATGAAAAATGGCCACGAGTAAAAAAGGTCGTGAATTAGTTCATGAAAGTGGGACAGGCCCTTAACTAATACCGACAATGGAATAGAACGACCACACTGACCACTAAATAAAAGTAGCATGTTGTGTTAAAGTTGTCTTGCAAATTTAAGTTCTGTTAAAGGAATAATAACTTTTCCTGTACTAACACAGCTATACCTATCAAAATTATGAAATCCATTTCATAAACAAAGATACAAAGGTTTGTCTTTGAAAGTTCTAGATTGTTCACTTTTGTAGAGGAGGGAGGGGTTGACAAATTAGGAGTACAAGGATGGAGTTAAAGGGGAAGAGAGTATGGGACAAGTTACGTAAGACACCCGAATTAATGGGACGGAAAGTTCAAGAAGGGATAAGAGAGACAGGTCAGGTGAAAAAGGAACCGGTGTGAGGGGAGGTGAATACAGAATTAAAAGTGTTATATATGAATGCGCAAAGTATAAGAAATAAAGTGGATGAGCTTGAGGCTCAGTTAGAAATTGGTTAAGTATGATGTTGTGGGAATTACAGAGGCATGGCTGCAATATTCAGGGGTATGCATCAATCGACAGACAGGTGGGCAGAGGGGGTGGGGTGGCTCTGTTGGTAAGGAATGAAATTCAGTCTTGCAAGGGGTGACATAGGATCAGAATATGTAGTAATTGTGGATAGAACTGAGAAATTGTAAGGGTAAAAAGACCCTAATGGGAGTTATCTACAGCCCCCCAACAGTAGCCTGGAGATAGGGTGCAAGTTGCATCAGGAGTTAAAATTAGCATGTAACAAAGGTAATGCTACGGTGTTATGGGAGATTTCAACACGCAGGTAGTCTGGGAAATTTAGGTTGACACTGGACCCCAAGAAAGGGAGTTTGTAGAGTGCCTCTGAGATGGATTTTTTGAGCAGTTTCCACTGGAGCCTTCCAGGGAGAAGGCAATTAATGATTTAGATGAAGCAATTAAAGGTAACATTAGCAAATTTGTAGGTGACACAAAGCTGGTTGGCAGTGTGAACTGTGAAGAGGATGCAGTGTGACTTGGACAGGGTGGGTGAGTGGGCAGATGCAGTATAATGTGAATAAATGTGATGTTATCCACTTGAGGCAAGAACGGGAAGGCAGATTAATATCTGAATGGTGTCAGGTTAGGAAAAGGCATAGTGCCATGAGATCCTGGGTGTTCTAGTTCATCAGTCACTGAAAGTAAGCACACAGGTACAACAGGCAGTGGAGAAAGCTAATGGCATGTTGGCCTTCATAACGAGAGGAGTTGTGTATAGAAGCAAAGAGGGCCTTCTGCAGTTGCACAGGGGACTGGTGAGACCACACCTGGACTATTGTGTGCAGCTTTGGTCATCTAATTGGAGGAAAGACATTATTGCTATTGAGGGAGCGCAGTGTACGTTCACGAGGTTAATTCCTGGGATGGCGGGACTGTCATATGATGAAAGAATGGTGCGACTGGGCTTGTATTCACTGGAATTTAGAAGGATGAGAGGGGATCTTATGAATCATATAAAATTATTAAGGGATTAGACACGCTAGATTTAGGAAACATGTTCCCGATGTCGGGGGAGTCCAGACCTAGGGGCCATTTTAAAAATAAATGGTAGGCTATTTAGAACTGAGATGAGGAAAAAACGGGGATACTGATTATGGATGATCAGCCATGATCACATTGAATGGCGGTGCTGGCTCGAAGGGCTGAATGGACAATTCCCGCCCCTATTGTCCTTGTATCTATGTAGAAATGGTCTAAAAATACAAAATCTGCGATCTGGTGAAATAATGACCAATTAGGGCAAATTTTGTAAGCCACAGAGGCTCACCTCTATTTTCAGAAATATGCTGTTTGTTTGTCAATGATAAATGTCTTTCAAAAGTGATGGTTGTATACGAAACCTGCCAGTCTTGAACTTAGTACTGCATTTACACAATGTAAATTTCAAAAACTTTACAGATAGAATTAATTCACTTTCTTCAAGTTAAAATTCAAGGGGTAAAGACATGCTCTTGTGCTAATTAACACTTTAAAAATTAACTGCAGACTTGTACCACAAAATCCAAATAAAGGATGACTTTAGTACTTTTAAAAATTAAGATCCAAATAAAGGTTTTCTGAACTTTATTTATACAAAAAGCCAAATCCATACTGCAGCATAACAAAAATGAATTATTACACCTGTAAGTGGTATTTGACAGCAAATTTGCAACAGTAACTTTTTTTTCTGAGAAAAGTTGAGTTAGGTTACTTATCAGCATTCTATGATCAAACGTAATGTGAAGCCAGACATAAATCTGCAATAAAAACAAGCCGTCCAGAAGTAAGCAAAATGTTGCTCAAAATGTCATGGGTGGGTTTTGTCCGTTCACAGAACCAGCAGTAGTTAACATTTTCTTATAGTGCAAAGCCTTATGAAAATGAACATAGCCATTTTACAAATTCAAAATTAATATTCATTTACCTATGTAATGGATAGTGATAACTGTAGTCTTTTACGCTGAGTTTAATGTCATTCACAGGCTGGCTACATTGCAGCAGAAATGCAAGCATTTTTATCAGATTAGAATGGAAGCTACAAAGCAGGTTAATTTATTGTAAAAGCATGAATGGAGAGTACAGACGCATGAATGAAGATTTTCATTGTACTTGTACCTCACCGTACGTGCATATATGTCAATAAACCCAACTATTTTTGGTCTTTATCCAGTATTCACACCATACAAAACCATTTGAGAAACATGAAAAAAGTTTCACATAATGAAATGGAACATAATGAGGCACATTAAAGGGAAACTCTCTCCAATACGCATTGCTGTTTTTTTACTGCGTCCTGAAAGATGTGCATAAAATTTGTAAAGTAAAACTTGGTCAATTGCATTTTGTACTCCAGTGCTTGGTGTGACAATGAAACAGAAGATTGGTTCCACATGTTGTATTATAAATGACAAGGAACAAGTATGTGCATATCAGCCACATTGTACCTTCAGTTTTTTATTGTAAGCAATCCTTTCCAAATAACTTCAGTTTCTATTGAGGGTGGTCAGTCACTATATTTGTGAAAAACATACAATTTAGTCAGACTGATTCTGACTGGTTTCACCATCACAATAATTACCCTACTGTCTCACGTGTGGCTGATTCCCTATACATGAGGCAAGGCCACAAGTGGCAGATGACTATCTGAAAAGAGAAAATGTCCATACCAACCCAATCCTGCTTTCACCCCACATTTATACAAATTATTGGGTCACTGGTGACCAGTCACCACATAGATTGAATTAAGAACCCTGCTCAGTTCTCCCTCTATTTAACTTTAAGCTAGGCTGCAGTATTTATACTGCATATAGCAGTAGGAAATAACTAATAGCAGTAGGAGATAACAACCAATCAAATCTACTTAACCTTATCCACTGCCTCGAGGATATAAAGTGTTGGATGGCCCAGAACTTCCTCCGACTAAACGAGAGTAAGTCTGAGGTCATCCTTCTCGGCCCCTCGGACTCAATCAAAACGATAGCAGGCAGCCTTGGAAGCCTTACCCCATTACTCAAATCTTACGTCAAAAACCTTGGTGTGATACTTGACTCAGCATTGAAATTTGACAAACAAGTCAATGCCGTGGTAAAAGCTAGCTTCTTCCAGCTTCGGACGATAACTAAAATAAAACAATTCCTCCAGTTTGATGACCTCGAAAAGATCATCCACACATTTATCTCCTCCCACCTCGATTACTGCAACTCCCTTTACACTGGCATCAGCTAATCTCCCGCCTGCAACTGGTCCAAAAAGGCGCAGCAAAACTCCGGACGGGCACCCGACAAAGGGACCACATCACCCCGATTCTAGCCTCTCTCCACTGACTCCCTGTGCGGTTCCGAATAAATTTAAAGGTCCTTCTTTATGTTTACAAAGCCCTTAACGGGCTTGCCCCCACCTACAAAAGTCTGCTTACCCACCACACCACATCGGCCCGACTTGGGGTTACTGAACATCCCGCGGTCTAGGCATAAGCTCAGGGGCGACCGCGCCTTTACGGTTGCAGCTCCTAGACTGTGGAACAGCATCCCTCTTCCCATCAGAACTGCCCCCTCCATCGATTCAAAAGAGTCGAGGCTTAAAACTCATCTTTACTCTCAAGCCTTTCTTGATGTCCTCTGAGGGAGGGCTATATGTATGTATTTATGTATGTATAATCTATGAACCACTGTTGTATAATGTTAGTACCTCCACCAATGTAAAGCACTTTGGTCAACGTGAGTTGTTTTTTAAATGTGCTATAGAAATAAAATTGGCTTGACTTGACTAATTTAGTACAGTGTAGGAAATGAAGGCAGCTTTTTTTCCTGGTCCCAAAATAAACCAAAGCCATTCAAAACCTATATATTAGTAGCATCATACTAAATTTGGGATATAGCAAGATGACCCATTGACAAACCACAAATGTTGCATTAACCCGGACATGTGACTGCAGAATCCGGTAGCTTGTGGTTTATTTGAACTGTTACAATTTTTTTTTTTTAAATTGGTGCAAAGATCTGAGAGTAAATTAGATTGGAGGATTTTTGTTCAAAGAAAAACATGTTCTGACATCTTCTGAAGGAAGTGTATTTTATCTGTAGCAGCTAATCGTTCTATCACCATCATATAATTTCAGTTTGCAGCCCTGCAGATAACTAATATTGTATGCACTGCAATACTTAGTTTACTGAGGCTTCTTATAAAAAATGCACTGTACTGAGTTAAGGTTCTTCTCCTGCAAGGCACCATTTGGACTACAAATAATTCTGCATTTTAGACATCAGACTTAAGGAAAATGTGTAGATGCTTTTACAGAAATAAGGTGGGTAACCAGTGTAAGCATTTGCAAGGATCTTGTTCTCCTACAGTAATTTTATACCTTATACGTAATTGCCAGTATGACGGGGCATCAAATCCCAGGTAAGCAACGTGGCAGGATTTAAAAAAAGTTCTTAAATCTTCTTTTATTTTTGTTTGTAAAGAATGGTTGAAAATCTATCTTGATATGAAACTTAAATGTCAACACCTTATCTTGGTGTGCTCCTAACTAATGCAACACTAGCAATGCACTACCTATTATAGCTATAATAGGAAACTTAAATATCATGAGCTGCAGCAATAGTTTGTATATATACGAACTGCTGATTTGCAGATATTGCACATCTATAATAGTATAATTTGATTTAACGTATGCAATTATCATATATGAAATTACAAAATAATCACAGTTTTACTTTTCATTCTTTGTTCACATTGTTCCTATGACATGACAGATACTACAGTCATTACATTGGTAGTAAAATGAAGAACGGGAAAATGGTCACTTGATTTCCTTTTATAATGAAACAACCACATTGCTTTTATTTTCAAAAACTAAAGTTTAGATGGTAAAGTGGCAATCTGTATAACTATAAGGAAATTCAATGAGGCAGCAGTCAAAATGTCAAGGACATTTGAATATTCTTTTTAAAACCAGTTATTTTATAAATATATAATTGCTCAAAATGACATGATATCCTTTATTAGGCAATCCAATTTTTAAGTCAGGGAAATAAAACCGAAAGATTGATATTACCATGTACAATGAAAATTTACTCATCTACTGTTTTATATGTATGACATTTGACGGTGTATTTAAAATTACTGTGGAAATTCTTATCCATCTCCCGATATTTTGTGGGCCAAAACCCTTGTCTAAAGCATCATCTTACTCTTATAACCCTGCTAACGTTTCTTTGTTAATGACATGTGCCATTGCACTCAAGCTTTGGACATTGAGGTCAGAAGACCAAACTATAGAGAATTCTTGAATTTCTGCCAATTTACATTAACAACCAAGTCTCTTCTTCCATAATGGCAGAGATTCCACTGAAACTATCTGCATCTAAAGAACAAAATATAATTCACATGATCAAAGTTCTTGTAGCCCAGGTGGTCTCTGCAAAAGTACAGATCAATCTAAGGCAAACACATCACCTGTGTTTTATTTCCAATATTTTCCACTGATGTTCAAATGTAACTCACACTTAGTTTTGAAATCCTAAAGGGAATTCATAAACTATACATTAATCTGTTTTCTTTTCTACCATGCTTTTCTCCTCCAGTTCTTCAGCTTTGAGCTCCTCTGAATTTTCTTTAACTTCACCATCCTTTTGATTGTCATCACCATTTTCCTCCTTTTCTCCATCACTGGGTTCTGCATCTCCCTGTTCAATGGCTTCATCCTGAAGCAGTTCTCCTTCTTCTGGTTCATATTCCCCATCTGCTGTCCAGATTCCGTAACACATGATGCTGATAACACCCAAAGGTAGACCAAAGAGAAAGCAGCCCAGGAGTGGGGAGGCCTTAAAAACTGACTAAAGAGAAGAAAAACATGGCAAAGAATATTGTTAGCCAGCACATTTCCAAAATTATTAACTGATTGAAACAAATAACTTAACAGTTATATTGACACCAAGACTACCATGCCAAATTTACAAAATATCCTTGGCCATGGCAACAACATTAGACAATAGGTGCAGGAGCAGGCCATTCAGCCTTTCGACTCCGCTATTTTTAAGATCCCTATCTAGCTCTCTCTTGAAAGCATCCCGAGAACCTGCCTCCACCTCTCTCTGAGGCAGAGAATTCCACCGACTCACCACTCTCTGTGAGAAAAATGTGTTACCTCGTCTCCGTTCTAAATGGCTTACTTCTTATTCTTAAACTGTGGCCCCTGGTTCTGGACTCCCCCAACATCGGGAACATGTTTCCTGCCTCTAACGTGTCCAAACCCTTAACAATCTTATATGTTTCAATGAGATTCCTTCTCATCCTTCTAAACTCCAGAGTGTACAAGCACAGCTGCTCCATTCTCTCACCATATGACAGCCCCGCCATCCCAGGAATTAACCTTGTAAACCAACGCTGCATTCCCTCAATAACAAGAATGTCCTTCCTCAAATTAAGGGACCAAAACTGCACACAATACTCCAGGTATGGTCTCACTAGGGCTCTGTACAACTGCAGAAGGACCTCTTTGCTCCTATATTTGATTCAATTCGTTATAAAGGCCAACATGCCATTCGTTTTCTTCACTGCCTGCTGTACCTGTTTGTTTACTTTCATAGACTGATGAACAAGGACCCCCAGATCCCATTGTACTTCCCCTTTTCCCAACTTGACCCCATTTAGATAGTAATCTGCTTTCCTGTTTTTGCTACCAAAGTGGATAACCTCCCATTTATCCGCATTAAACCTCATCTGCCATGCATCTGCCAACTCCCCCTACCTGTCCAAGTCACCCTGCATTCTCATAGCATCCTCCTCACAGTTCATACTGTGTGTCAACTGTAAATTTGCTAATGTTACTTTGAATCCCTTCATCCAAATCATTGATGTATATAGCTGCGGTCCCAGCACCGAGCCTTACGGTACCCCACTAGTCACTGCCTGCAATTCTGAAAGGGACAAGGTCCAATTGAAAAGTTGTGGTGTCTCTTTCATCCTTTCAGAATCTTTGACCTCTATTTTAGATTTTTCTGTTAGGAATATTATATTTGCAAGGCACTTTTGACAACATCAATATCAGCAAGGATTTTATAAAAATAACTAACAAAGAATCATATGCTTCTATAAGCTCTTTGTTTATAGAGAAATTAAGAAAATGTAACATAATACGAAGAAGCAAATAACCTAAAGACATGCATTATTTCGTTGCATTATATATCAGAAGGAAGTCCGTGTCTAGTACGTAGGTAAAACACTGCCAGCGGCAGGCAGAATGGGAGTAGAATGCAAGTATATAATTCAGTCTATAGAAATAACAAAACTAATTGTAATTGGAGCAATGGAAGAGCACTTTAAACATGTATCTTGTTGTGATGTGTGTGATTCTAGCAATGCAGATGTATGGCTCAGCTACAGTTTCCTTAAGATGGTTATGTTGCATATTCCAGTGAGCTACTGCAAGTCTGTATGCTGATGGTGCTCCTGTAGTAGTGAGAGGTTGAGGAATTCAATTCAATCTTAAATTGTCATTGTGCAGTGTACAATACAGAGGCAACGAAATGCAATGGAATGTTTGAGTTTGGAATCAAAGACAAGGGTGAAGATTTCAGCAATAGATGGGCCGCAACAGAGGTAGCTAGCCTTTGTGTAGTAGGTTAACTTGGATTGAAAAACAAAACACCCGGATTCCAACTGGTCCACTGACAAAGATTCTGAATAAAGCTGAAGGATTGGTGAAAACTAGAATGACGGCTATTGGGTGCATGTGCTAGGGATTGCTATTTAACATTCTAACAGGACATGGTAAATGTTCGAGAAAGGTGAAGAAGATGTAAATGTGGGTGTCCTCAGGTTCTGTGTGGAAAGTTAATGCTTGTGAAGTTCCTCTAAATTCCTACATGTGAAGGGGTTGGGCCAAGATGAAATTGAGTGGTTGGGCCTAGAAGAAATGGGGAGAGCAGGAAGAGAAATATTTCCAGAAAAGCGTTAGGCAAGTAAAAATGAAATCAGATATGAACAACCCCAATGAGAGAAGCCAATGAAAGTGGAGGAGCTGTAATTGACCACTGCAGAGAGATTGAAACAAGAGACGTTAATCTAAAGTCACATTCATGATGAAAGTCATTTATTGCTTTAGTTTAGTTGCATCTTGTCATAGATATGAACTTCTATGGAATGACCCGTGTGGAACAGCCATATTAAGAAGCCTGAAGGGAAAAAGAAACTGAAGATGGGAGAGTAGTTTCCAAAAGACAAGATTCAAATTACGATCGACGGATAGTCAGGAATTGACAGGAAAAGATCAAGAAGCAGAAGGTGGTCTTATTGCTGTGATAAATTGGAGAGGGGAGAAAGACATAAATTAAACTATAGGAAACTGTGTTAAAAGACAAAACAAGGAGAAAGTTGGAGGTGGTTCAGATGTTTGACAGAAATTGTCTTTCCTCTGTTAGTAAACAGAAGTGGCAACTAAATAATTACTTTGTGACTAGATGAGATGAATCAATAGATATGCAATAAACTATGTAATGCTCAACGAGTCAGTTATTTCAAGCAAATAAATTGCTGTCAAGTACTTACTAACAATTCTAAATTTAATAGCAAATGAAACATAATTTATGTACTTACTAAAATGGTGGATTTTCCATCATACAGCAGTCTTCTAACACGATAAAAGAAACTGTCTCCTCCCTGTGCCTGAAAAGAAAAATAAATAATTTAATTTACTCTCAAAACTACAAAACAGGACATCAGGACGAGTTGCTATCACAGATTTTAGCAGCAAATTATCCTGATGTAGTGGATAATACAAAAGAATGGTATTTTCCACGAATTAAGTGAGAAATGTTTATTTGGGCACTTATACCATCCTTGCCTCGCTGAGCAAGTGCTGGGATTGAGTTCCTCTTTCCCCTGACTCGGTCTGAAGATGGGTCTTGAACCAAAATATCACCTATTCCTTTTGTCCAAAAATGCCACCCGATCCACTGCGTTTTGTGTCTATCCTTTAATCTCTCAGCCTGATATAGCAGAATTTCCCTGAATTAGCTTGATGCCATGACGGAAGCCGGTTACGGAAATGGCGCTGAAGATTGCCCATCACCAACGACGGCTTTTTCACAGAGTGAACAATATTGCTCCGCTCTATGATCTTTGGAGGAAACCCATGTGGTCACGGGGAGAGCATGGAAACTCTGGATTTGATCCTGACAGCACCCAGTCAGGATCGAACTGGGTGTCTGGTGTTGCTAGGGAAGATGGGAGAGGGTAAACTAACCAATCTGAAAATAAAAATGACATAAACTTACTTCTGCAGATCCTTCCAAGATTTTATTAATAAATTTAATCAGGTCCTCAATGCTCATAATTGGGGTTTCTGGTACAAAATACTGTTGGTTTGAGGTATTCAGCACCACAATGGAAGGAATGGCAACCTCACTGAAAGAAAAACAAAGAAACATTTAAGCAATGCTAATGGTTAACACAAAGCTATTAATCTAATGCTCTGCTTTATATTTCTATTCAAGAAATCCTCAATGTTAAACATAACTGAAAACTATTAGGAATAGTGCATATAGAGCCACCTAGTGGTAATAACTATAGTTACATATTTAGGGATCACAGAAGCACAATGTTAAAACCCTTCTTCAGACTGAAAGATAGAGGTGGTGGTGTAGGGTAGTGGAGGGGGGATTAGAGGCGGAAAAAGGCCAGTACAAACCTGGGCCAGCAACAGATTACCACAGGAACGGTGTAGTCCATAATGACCCATTGTTGCCTGGGGAAGATGTGCTGATGACAGGGATACCAAGATGCAAACAATGGAACTAGTAGGGCAAATAAGGTGGGTGTTGGGGGGAAGGAATGCAGGATTTACTTGAAATTAGAGAAATCAATGTACATATCGTTGGTTGTAAGCTGCCCAACTAAAATATGAAGAGCTGTTCCTTCAATTTGCAAGTGGTCTAACTCTTTGTCTTCTCTGGACAGAAAGGTCACTATTGAAATGGGAAGGGGAGTTAAAATGATGGCAAACAGGAGATTGCCTAGGCCAAGATGGACTGAGCACAAGTGTTCAATGAAACAATCACCTAGTCTACGCTTGGTCTCGGCGATAAGTACGAACCTACACCAGGAACACCCGATACATTAGATGAGGTTGGAAGGGTACAGGTAAACCTTTGCCTTCCTGAAAGGATGGTTGGGTTCCCTGGATGGAGTCAAGGGAGGAGGTACAAGGACAGGTGTTGCAGCTGCTGTGTATGCAGGGGAAACTCCCTGGGGAGAGGGTGGTTTGGATGGGAAGGGATGAGCAAAATTCATCCCTTCCCACCCTAGTCGTCCTACTATCCTTGTATCCCTGTCGTTAGCACATCTTCCCCAGCCAGCAATGGGTCATTATGGACTCCACCCTTCCTGCGGTCATCTGTTGCCAGCTCTGTTTTGTTCTGGTCTTTACTTGCCTCCAGTCACCCCCCATCTCTTTCAGAGTGAAGGGCTTCAACCCGAATCATCATCTATTCCTTTTTCCAGCGATGCTGCCCGACCTGCCGATTTACTCCAGCACTTTGTGTCTATCTCCTGTGTAAACCAGCATCTGCAGTTCCTTCCTACACACATTAAAATATAGCTCCTGCACTTGGCCAAAGTTTAAAGCAAGCTCCCAAACCAAAATATCATCTATCTATGCTCTCCAGGGATGCTGCGTGACCCGCTGAGTTACCCCAGCTCTTCTGTAATTTATTTTTAAAGACAAGCTGAAATTGGACGAGCATTAGAAAAGAGGGGATAAACAGGGACAACAACTTCCCTAATAATCAATGTGCATTAAGGACAAGTGTATGGGTGTGCACATACGTAATGCAATGCTTACATTCTTGTTCACACCACAGAACAATCCTTGCTAAATGTTTAACGAACTGTACTAGAAATTGATGCTATGAACAAAACAAAAATAACTAAGCTAATTAAAAACAATTCAGTAATGCACCAAGATGTGTTACCAATCAGAAGGTTCAGATCTGCACCCAGTAAGGGTGGAGCTGCTACACTTGATGTCAGAATTGCTGGGGTACAGGGGTGGAGTTAGAAAGAACATTCATCATTTTTGTCCCCGATTGCTGGCATGAGATCGCTCTACAAAAGTACATGCAAGGTCAGAATCTGATTACACCTTTGCAAAATAACTCAGATCAACTAAATGCAATGCAACTTGGTATATATCAGAAGACTGCCATTGATAACAAAATCAAACACTCTTCAAGAATTGGAGAAGCAAAAAGCAAAATATATTGACAGTGGAAATTTGCAGCAGGGATTTATAGTGTCTCGTATGATTCAACAATAGATCCTTACTACCCAAGTCATCACAACCTAGGTTGGATAGGTGATTTTCCTCTTTAGATTAGGCGTATAGGATTTTCCACAAAGATACATCGCTTCAACATGTTCATTGTTGGACACTCGAAAACAAGATTACCTCTGAGTACTTCATGCAAAATAATTTGCAGTCCCTGCAACCCCTACCCCCTCAATGCTGCCATATTTTATTTCACTGAATGAAGATCATTTAGAATGTTTATTCCTTTCTTGCTGTCACTCGCTGTTCTCATAATTTCTACTTTAGCTTTTGCATTCTATTTTCCTCAGCATCGGGATTCTTGTACTATTTCTTCAATAAATGTTTCTTATGCATTTCTGTCTTTATGTTCGATGAGCCTCTCTCTCTCTCTGCAAAAATCTTCCTTTCCTCCATATCAGGATTGAAAAAGTGGTCCCAGCTGCAAATAAATCCAAGGATTGAAAGGTGAGGAACTTGCAATTTTATTCACACTAAACAAAATTATAACAATTTTTCTCTTTGAGAACTTGACATTAAGACGAGGTAAATTACTTCATGTGCTGATCAACTAATATATTTATTTTGAGGTATCCTCTTGATTTACTTATATGACTACTCCATAGTCTCATAACAATCACCTCAATACATTTGACACCCAGAAACCTCTGTGTAAACACAAAATGAAATTGAAAACATTTCTGAAATTAAAAAATCAGAAAACTCTTACTCCATAATTACACCGTTGATGTAATCAGCTCCATCCACGTGTCCAAACTGGAAATCCCTGTCAATGCATTTAAATAATGTATGTTTAATGCAAACACATTTTGAGAGTCCTTATATTTTAAGAAATAGTTTTTATTTTCATTACTGAGTATTGTGTAGGTGAGTTTTTTTCCTTCAATGCAAACACACTGAAAACAAGCTGTATTGCAAGAAGGAAAATACTCGTTTGGGTAAGTTAATTAAGGCCTTGTTTGCCCCTCCATCATTCATTTCCCACGGACTCAGAGAAGTAGGAATCCTCACACATTGTCCTCCCATCACTAAGCTCATTGCCATTTGTAGGATCTTGCTTGCTTCGCAGAATCAGTTTTTTTGCATTACAATAGTGACTAGCCGTTAAAGTTCTTCATTCACTATAATTTTGGATATTTTGAATCTTTTAAAAAGTGTTTTATAAACAGGTCCTTACTTTTCAGGTAGAATTATACAATTTTACTCTGGTTGATTCATGTTATCCTCATCAGTATTCTTAAAAAACAAAATACAAACATTTAGTCCATACTTTCTGCCTCAATTTTTCAATTTTAAGTAAACACTTAACCACGTTCCCAGTGAGAACCTACGGAATCCATGCTCATAGACTTGCAAAGTCATGATTATGAAAAGCAATGAGTGGATTTGGATGCAACAAGCATCATACTGGAAAAACAACAAATTTGAATGGTATTGTTCATGTCCCTTTTGTGAGTTCTCAAGGTAGTCTTGAGCCAAGAGAGTACTCTGGAATATTGCCTTTAATCTAATGTAGGAAAGGTGGAAGACACTTTGTAAGGGCCCAGAAACAACAATGTGATAATAAATAGAAACCGACTGTTTTAAATAGTGTTGATAAAGGTAAAATATTGGCCAGAAAACCAAGGAAACCACTTTGCAATTTTTAATAATGAATACCATGGAATATCCTGTATCTACCCAAGAGCAGTTTAACATTTACCTGAAAACTATGGGTAGTTATAGGAAACACAGACAAATGTGCTAATAATTTTCTAATGCTTTAAAATTTGAACCATATTATAATTTTATTCACTGTTTATTTTTGTGAGTAACCAAACGTATTAAACAGTGAGAGAAGGCAGGTACGGGATACTGAGTTGGATGATCAGCCATTCATATTGAATGGCGGTGCAGGCTCGAAGGGCTGAATGGCCTACTCCTGCACCTAATTTCTATGTTTCTATGTTTCTTGGTAACCAAACGTATTAAATGCACGTAAAATGCAAATACCATAAACACCCGGATCATTATCATGGATATTTAGCCTTTCTCACACGTCTCTCAATTTTTTATCAAGTTGATTAAATGAGATTGGCACAGCATGGCGGCACAATTGTATTATCTCCCCAGTCTGAATGAAGATTATTGATTATATGTTGTTATCTCTAAAACAAATGTTCAGTGCCAGAACTAATCTGAGATCAATACAGATGCTGCTGCCATCAAATAAAATTACGTTCTTAAGCAAGGGCATGTATTAGAATTAATCAAGATATTCAGCCATTCTTGCCAATTCTTTCAAAGAACTATTCACCCTCCTACGTTCCCCATTTGGCTTTCATTTCCTAAGAAATATACAATTGCGGAAACTTTTTACTTCCATGTACCACCAGGGGGCGCCGCACGATGGCAGCCTAGCCTAGTCTGTATTTTCGTCTTTTTTTTGTTATTTTTAGTGTGTTTTAAATGTTTGTGTTAATGTTCTCTGGTTTGTTTTATTTGGGGGTGGGGAGGGGTTCAGGGAATTTTTTTTTCAATCTCTTACCTTGCCGGAGATGCGATTGTTTTCCGGATCGTATCTCCGGTCGCTCTGCGGCTTAACATCATGGAGCTGGAGGCCTTGCTCGGGACTGACTTTGAGCCCCACTGCGGGGGCTTTACTTACCATCGGAGAGGCTCAAACAGCGGCCTGCGGATTTCAACACCGAGGAGCACGCAGTCTCGGGTAGAGACCGATGTCGGGAAGTTCCAAACGATGCAGAAGGTTTTGACCAGCCCCAACCCGCGGTACAATCGCCCGGCGTGGGGGAGCTGAGATTCTCCCTCGATGCAGGAGCTTATTTGCCCTGAACGTGGAGGGCCGAAGAGATTTAACTTTTTTTAAATCTTCCATCACAGTGTGGAATGTGGAGGAGTCACTGTTGTGGATGTTCATGTTAAACCGCATTTTGTGTGTTTTGTTGCTTTTTAATGGTATGACTGTGTGGCAAATTAAATTCCTCATATGTTGCAAAACATACTTGGTTAATAAAGTATGATTATTATGATGATTATGAGGATAGCTCCTCTCCTTGCCATTTGTTTTACTGGCTTTATGATTCATGGCTTATTACCAGACTCAATGTTTTCTGTTCTGTTAGTGCAGGTCATTAAGGACAAAGCTGGTAAAGTAGGCAGCCTAAATAATTACAGGCCCATAGCTTTAGCCAGCATATTGTCAAAAGTCTTCGAAAGAGTTCTGCTGGTTAGAGTAAATGAGTTTGTTAACTCCACAGATAACCAGTTTGGTTTTAAAGCTAATCATGGCACTGACTTGTGCATATATGCCCTAAAGGAGATTGTAAACAAATATAGACACAAAAACTCTTCAATTCTTATGTGCTTTATTGATGCTTCCAAAGCCTTTGACCGTGTTAATCACAGAAAGCTGTTTGTTAAAATGAGTCAAAGAGGGGTGCCTAAATACATTGTGAGAATTCTGGCTTACTGGTTTGCCCACCAGACTATGCAAATAAAATTGGGCAATAGGGTCTCAGCCCCATTTGGGGTTAGCAATGGTGTTAGACAAGGGGGGATTTTGTCCCCAGTCCATTTTAATCTTTATATTGATGATTTGTCCAAACAATTGAAAGCCTGTAATACTGGGAGCATGATTGGTAATATTTTAGTGAACCATGCAGATGATCTTGTGGTCTTTAGTTCATCTAGCGCTGGTCTCCAGCAGCTCCTTACTATATGTTCTGGTGCGAAACAGGATATTAAATATAATGCTTGTAATAGTGCTGTTATGATCTGTAGAACCAAAGAGGATAAATGTCTAACATTTCCTGATTTAAAATTGTCTGACAATAATCTTAGTGTCTGTAATAAGGTAAAATATCTTGGGCATTTTATTACAGAACAAATGACAGATGATGAGGATATTTATAGGCAACGATGTATGCTGTATGTACAGGCAAAAATTCTCTTGCGTAAGTTTAATGCGTATACAGATGTGGTAAAGATGTCGCTGTTTAGAGCATATTGCACAGCACTCTATACTGTGCACCTGTGGTTGAACTATGGAATGACAAGTTTTCAGAGACTAAAGGTATCCTATAATAACATATATATAATATAATATATAACAATTACAGCACGGAAACAGGCCCTCTCGGCCCTTCCAGTCCGTGCCGATCATTTGTTTTCCCCTAGTCCCATCTACCTGCACTCAGACCATACCCCTCCATTCCCTTCCCGTCCATATACCTATCCACCATATACCATTATAATGATGCCATGAGAACACTGCTAAGGAAACCTAGATGGTGTAGCGCTAGTAACATGTTTGTGGCTGCAGGAGTCAGTACTTTAGAAGCTATCCTAAGAAATCATATGTATAAATTAATTTACAGGATAAATGACTCTAAAATGTAATTATCATGGCCTTGTCAAACATAAGGTTTAGCTACGAATCCTAGTTGTGGAGACACTGGTATCGCTGTCTCATTTAGGACATTGATCCTTTTTTATTCTGGATCTTAATTCATGTATTGTGTGTTTCTTAAAAATATATAATTTATGATGCTTTTATAAGTGATATACTGAGATTTTATATGTATTTTATGATGTTTTTATATGCAATAAATTTTTATGTAATGTTCTCCCTTGTTTGGACCTTGAGTCCGAAATAAAGTTTATTATTATTATTATTATGATTCCAGAACATCCTAAATCATTGTATAAAAACTCTGTTTTATTTTTTTGTCACATCTTAATTTTGTGTCTGCTGGTTTGAGTCGTTTGGTAGTGTAAAATAAAATTATACTCCTGAATTAATACATTCTTACAGCATGGAAACAGGCCCTTTGGCCCAACTTGATCATACAGGCCAACATGTCCCAGCTACACTAGTCCCACCTACCTGCGTTTGGCCCATATCGCTCTGAACGTCTGATCCATGTACCTGTCGAAATGCCCCTTAAACGTTGCGATAGTCTCTGCCTTAACTACCGTACCTCCTCCGTCAGCTCGTTCTATACACCCACCACCCTTTGTGTGAAAAAGTTACCTCTTGAGGTTCCTATTAAATCTTTCCCCCCTTTCCTTAAACGCATGTCCCCTGGTTCTTGATTCCCCTACTCTGCGCAAGAAACGGTGTGTCTTCCCGATCTATTCCACTCATGATTTTTTACATCTCACCCACCCCTCATCCTCCTGCGCTTCAAGAGTCCTAGCTGGTCAACCTCTCACAAAAGCTTAGGCCCTCCCCACTTGTACTCAATGCTCTGACGGATGAACGCCAATGTGCCAAAAGTCTTTTTGACTACCTGAACTAGTGATGACATTTTCAACGAACTACGTACCTGTATACCTAGATCCCTCAACAACACTCCCTAGCCCAGCTGTTCACTGTGTATGTTCTGCCCATGCCCAAAATGCAACACTTCACATTTCTCGGTATTAAATTCCATCAACCATTAAATTCCTCAGCCCACCTAATCAAGATCGTGCTGCAATTTTTGTCATCTGTAAACTTGCTAACCATGCCATGTACATTCTCATCCAAATCATTAAAATAGATGACAAATAGTAATTGGCACAGAATCCTGAGGCACACCACTAGTCACAGGCCTCCCTCCAGTCAGAAAAAGCAACCTTCTACCATCACCCTCTGCTTCCTTCCATGAAGCCAATTTTCTATCCATTCAGCAATCTTTCCTTGAATCCGATGGGTTCTAACCTTCCAGAGCAGCCTACCTTAAGGAACCTTGTCGAATATCTTACCGAAATCCATGTATGCAATATCTACTTTGATCGATCTTTTTGGTCACATCCTCAAAAAACTCAGATTCGTGAGACACGACCTCCATGTACAAAACTATGTTGACTAACCCTAATCACCCGGTTTGTAAACTAAATGGATGTGTATCCTATTCCTTAGAATGCTAAAAATACTTTCGAAATCTGAACTCTCCATTTAAAATGTTGCATTGCAAGGAATAACCCTATCTTCTCTTTTCTAAGTGCAAAAGGTATGGGACTTGAGCTACAGGCAAAACATCTATCTATACAAAACTAAAAACGCGTGCACACACAGGATAGGGGAAAGGAGGGGGAGGGAGAGGTGAGGGAGGATTGGAGGAGGGGAGGAGGAGAGGTGAAAGATTCTGGGGAGATAAGGAGGGACAGTGGGTGGGTTACAGGAGAGGAGGGGGTAGGGAGGGAGAGGAGGGAAAGTGGGGGAGGTGAGGAGTGAGGATGGGGAGGAGGGGGAATAGAGGGAGAGGAGGGGGGAGGGCAGTGGGGGATAGAGGGATAGGCGGGTGTAGGGAGGGAAGATGAGTTATGGAGGGAGTGACAGGGTAGGGGAAAGGGGAGGGAGGGATTGGGAGAGGGGAGGAGGAGAAGGGAAAGAAGAGGGAGGGCGATGAGGAGGGGGAGGGTGTGCTGGGGGATGAGGGGAAATGGAGCTGCGGCTGCACAGTTGGGGGCTATGCGTGAGTGGTGGAATATTGCGTTGGGGGAATGGGTTGCATTGAGGGAACGGGTGAGTGGTGGAATATTGCATTGGGGAGCAGACCCAACAGGTCTGCATTTAGTCTAGTGATTTTATAAAGATGCAGTAATGTTTTTTGCTATTGTAATCGGGGATCATTTATATAGCCCAGTTTGCATCAAACACCTTCCCAACAAGAATCGTGGCTTTCAAAGATGTGTACATAAACTTCAGGTCTCTGCTCACAGAATCATACCGTTTTGCTTATATCACCACCCATTATTTTTTCCCACAAAATGCATCACTTTATATTTCACCTGGCATCTGACCTACTATATCAAATTTACATCTTCCGTCTGTATGTGATCCTTTTCAATTTTTTAAATATGCAAAGCATCTATCAACAAACCTGTGAAACTGCTCCCTGTAACCAGTAGCAACTTCATGAGTAATGTCCTTTAAGCTGGAAAACAAAGAAAATGAAAATGAGCAGGAAAATTTACAGCAGAGACATGCACTGCAGTTTATCCTACATTATTAACCAGTTGATCATCATTTAACTATAGTGTGCAAGATTTCATCTAAATGAGCAAACTTTGCCTGAACCAGGAAGGTGGTCTTTCAAGCATAATCAATGCAAACATGAACTGGTGAGAATGAAGGAGTTGCACAAGGTGGAACACAACAAATGTAGATGGTGGAGCAGACAGAATTGGAGGGCTCATCTGTGAGTAAGTAATGCATGCGGGTAATACAGAGGTAGAAACAAGGAGTAACATTTTAAATTGGAGGCTGTGGGTGACCAGATGTCACTGTATACAGAAGTGATGGAGGAGAGAAAACATGCAGGCAAGTTTTGGATAAACTCAAGTTTAATGGGTGGATGATGGGAAGTTGATTGGGAGACCAATAAAACAAATCAGTTACAGAGGTGGTAAGCTGACATTGCTGAGGATTTATGTGGCAAATGGGTTGAAATATGGCCATGGCAGTAACGTTTGAGTGGATCTTCAGAAGTTCAGGGTCAAAAATCGCAAAGTTCTAAACTATCCAGGTTAGGCTGTGATAATGACAAGGGAGACTGCAGAAATTAGAAACAAGAGTGCAGAATAGATTGGTCAAGAGACTGTAGATGCTGAGCTTCTGAGCAAAAAAAACGCCTGGGTCAAGTCGCACCCTTGGAAGGAAATGGACAGACAACGTTTCAGGTTGGGAAAGTCGCCTGCCCACAGATGCTGCCCGACTTGCTTTGTTCCTCTTGCAGTTTGTATTTACAGAATACATTGAGCAGGTGTTTAAATGAGGAAAGTTTGGTTCATTTAGGACTGGTATTGGATAAGCATCTGACAATATACAGAAAGTAAAGAATCGTGGTAGGTAGAAGACAGTCAGATCTGTGCAATATGCATAGTTGTGTGGACTGCCGCCACAGAGATGAGACAAATTAGAGCATTGGGGATCCATCCTGATATGATTATGCAGGTAATGTCATGTGACGGGAGTGCATGAAAACATCCTCACCCACATTCCTACGTGGAGTGTTCAGCTGTAACAAAGTTACAGTCAAAGGATGCAAATGTGAATTTGTCAAGATTCATTATTTTGAAAACCGAACTGAATGGAGATGGTCAAACAAGGATTTCAATGTTTTCCAAGAACATTGGAAAGAAAAATGAGATTGGAGATAAGACAGCAATTTACAAAGCCAGAAGGGTCACTGGTATATCTTCAAAGAGAGTTTTTTTTTAATCAGTGGGAAAAGAGTAGGAGTAAACGGGTCCTTTTCAGAATGGCAGGCAGTGACTAGTGGGGTACCGCAAGGCTCAGTGCTGGGACCCCAGCTATTTACAATATATATTAATGATCTGGATGAGGGAATTGAATGCAACATCTCCAAGTTTGCGGATGACACAAAGCTGGGGGGCAGTGTTAGCTGTGAGGAGGATGCTAGGAGGCTGCAAGGTGACTTGGATAGGTTGGGTGAGTGGGCAAATGCATGGCAGATGCAGTATAATGTGGATAAATGTGAGGTTATAGACTATTATCTGAATGGTGGCCGATTAGGAAAAGGGGAGATGCAACGAGACCTGGGTGTCATGGTACACCAGTCATTGAAAGTAGGCATGCAGGTGCAGCAGGCAGTGAAGAAAGTGAATGGTATGTTGGCATTCATAGCAAGAGCAGGGAGGTTCTACTGCAGTTGTACAGGGTCTTGGTGAGGCCACACCTGGAATATTGCGTACAGTTTTGGTCTCCTAATCTGAGGAAAGACATTATTGCCATAGAGGGAGTACAGAGAAGGTTCAACGGACTGATTCCTGGGATGGCAGGACTTTCATATAAAGAAAGATTGGATAGACTCGGCTTGTCCTCACTGGGATTTAGAAGATTGAGAGGGGATCTTATAGAGACTTACAAAATTCTTAAGGGGTTGGACAAGCTAGATGCAGGAAGATTGTTCCCGATGTTGGGGAAGTCCAGAACAAGGGGTCACAGTTTAAGAATAAGGGGGAAATCTTTTAGGACTGAGATGAGAAAATCATTTTTCACACAGAGAGTGGTGAATCTGTGGAATTCTCTATCACAGAAGGTAGTTGAGGCCAGTTCATTGGCTATATTTAAGAGGGAGTTAGATGTGACCCTTGTGGCTAAAGGGATCAGGGGGTATTGAGAGAAGGCAGGTACAGGATACTGAGTTGGATGATCAGCCATGATCATATTGAATGGCGGTGCAGGCTCGAAGGGCCGAATGGCCTACTCCTGCACCTATTTTCTATGTTTCTACCTGAGGAGAGAATAATTTGTAATGTAACCAGCATGAGAAGAGAAGTTGAACAATAAGGAGTATATTAGGAAACAAATCAGGGACGGCATATGTGGATGGAAGATATTGGTTTTCAGTCTTGTAAAATGGAAGCATCTCACAATTTATTTAGTAGTGGAAAAAAAAAAATTTAATAAAAATTTTCTGATCTCTTGTGGTTCATTTGATCAGTAATTTCTTCATTTATATAAATATTTTTTAAGGGCGTCTGATTGTGGTTTATAACATTCAATTTATCTTTTAGACCAAGGATTTTAAACCATCCCAACTATCCGTGATCTCCTATGTTAAGGAATGCATTTAAATGAATCACCAAAATTTCACTCTTAAAGAAAAACTTTCCCCAAAATCTTTATAAAGGCCTTTTGCATAAAATTAGGCTTAAATTTTGGGCGGCACGTTGGCGGCGGTAGAGTTGCTGCCTTTCATCGAATGCAGCGCCGGAGACCTGCATTCAACTCCGACTACGGGTGCTGTCTGTACGGAGTTTGTACGTTCTCACCGTTACCAGTGTGGGTTTTCTTCGAAATCTTCAGTTTTCTCCCACACTCCAAAGACATACAAGTATGTAGGTAAATTGACTTGGTAAATGTAAAAATTGTCCCGAATGTGTGTAGGATAGTGTTAATATGCGGGGATCGCTGGTCCCCGGTGGGGTGAAGGGCCTGTTTCCGCGATGTATCTCTAAACTAAATTAAATGAAATTAATTAATACATTTTTTCACTTGATATTGTATTTCAGGTAAATTTAGAGATTATCTATTTAATAAGAAGGGTAGTGTGAAAACTGATGAATTAGGGAACACTATTTGTGTTACGTGGGCCTAACTGCCAGAGGATTCAGCATAGAAACATTGAAAATAGGTGCAGGTGTAGGCCATTCGGCCCTTCGAGCCTGCACCGCGATTCAATATGATCATGGCTGATCATCCAACTCAGTATCCTGTACCTGTCTTCTCTCCATACCCCCTGATCCCTTTAGCCACAAGGGCCACATCTAACTCCCTCTTAAATATAGCCAATGAACAAAGCAATGGTGCACAGGTGTTAAGCTGAGGGGCCAGATACGAAGTGCATCTGGCTCCTACGGTTGAGACACAAATGCAGGCGACTCTTTCACTTACGTTGGAAACTAGCACCACTGACCATCTACATAACTAGGATATCAAGGAATGTTGTGGTGGGGGGGGGGGGGGGGGGGGGGGGGGGGGGGGGGGGGGGGGGGATGGTCTGGAGAAGTAAAGATTGGAAAAAAGAATGTAAAGAGATGCCTTCAACCATTATTTGCAGCTTTTGTAGGAAAAATCAAGCTGAAAAATACACCAGCTGTAGAATCATTTGTTCTATGGGCCTTCTATCAATGACAAAAATGTTTGATGTGAAATGTATGTTATTAAAAGTATTAAGTATTTCATCAATCCGAGACAAAAAAAATGGAGGTGAAATGCTGGATGGCAGTGTTCAACTGAGGTTGCTGAAGTATTCATGTGTTGTTAAACCCGTTTAAATGTATTCTAGTAGATTAGATCAGATGACCACCCTCCATATCCTCTCTACTCAGGAACATCCACACCATCACCTATTCGACCTCTAATATTTTGATTAAACAATGAAAGTGTTCAAAGAAAATGAAATATTATTCATGTTTCAATTACTTTGACCAAGGTATTTTTGGTAGCATTTATAAGGTTGGTTTTCAATTCTTGTAATATGTACGACAATTCCAGTAAGTCACAAACTATCATACCTGGCATGTTCTTCAGATGAATTCTTGCCATCAATAACTGCAACCACCACTAGCTTTCCTGAAGAAACCAGGCAGGTATTAGATTACAAGGTTCTGTTAAACAAAGACTATTTGCAAAGAATTATTTTACTATTAAATCAGCACAATTCAATGAAAGATTCCATGAGCATGCCACCTGTAGCAGGAGAACCGTTTTAGGAATTGTGCAGTCACTGTCAAGAAGTACATTACTTTATGCCTAACACTGACCTTGTCATCAGATATGGTTTCCTGCTGTCTACTGATGACATTCAATTCTTTATAATATTCCCAATTTAAGCCTATTTTCTCTTATTCCTTTTCTAAGCCCATCGCTTTTTTTTAAACTTCTTTATAATCGCCCTTTAAACATAACTTTCTTTCCCATTCAGCATTTTCTATTAGTCTTTCAGAAGGTCCTGTGATTTATAAAGCCCATTTATCTGCAAATTTAAGCCACAATTTAAACGGTTGTATTAAAAAGACAATAATTTTGACTGAATTATAATTTGATCAATATTCTGTTACATTCCATTTTTATTTTCAAAGTACTTCTAACTTTGCAGAAAATTATATTATGGGCATAGACAAAACAGAATCTTGCAGATTATATGCTCTACCAATTTGGGAGGTTAAGTAACTTTGAACTAGGTATTAATTGTTTGTATTACAATGTCCGTAATACACAATTCTGGATCTCTGGCCATTCAATAATAAAGCTGTGCCATATTGAATATTTAAAGAAAAAAAAAAATCACACCCCTATTCTTGTGTTTTGAGCTTTTAGTTTGCTTTCTTTTGATTGTTAGGGCAATTCAAACTACTTATTTAACAATTAGGAGATGAAGATCGGCATTGAGCTTCCCCATCCCAAGAGTATTTTTCATGGCAACACTGCACTAATTCCCTGCTGAATTGGAGCTTGACATTCAGTGTTGCTAAGGAACTTGCTTCCAATGACATATTTGGTTTCCTTTAAGCACATGTCAGTTTCAATCATGGCGATCCACTTAAATTAAATGTTCTAATATACTTCTCATTTGTTAACTCTGTCTACAGTTTCCAAGGGTCAAAAATAATTGCAGTACAAGCTCAACAAATGTAAACCTAGAGCAAATCAAATATAAAAAATGCAATTTTATTCAGAACAATTTCAAATTGAATTAATATTAAGTATTATTTTACAATTTAAAAATTATTTAAAAAAATATAATGGAAAAGTACCCGTCTCTGAAAGTTCATATAAAGTGAAACCATCAATGTTAAGATATCCTAAGAATCTTTCTTTATTCACCCATGAGGACATATCTCCATCTTCATATTCTGAGGGGGAGGAAAAAAAAGAAAAAGTATGGTCATTCAGTCAATGAACTCGAAAGGCACCACAATTACAACTTGAACAAAAATCAAGGGGATGTTAAATATCATTTCCTTGATTAAAATATTCAGTCTTTGTGCAAAGATGCTACCTATTCTCATTTCTCGTTGGCCCTGTTTGGTGATGAGGCGAGGATAGAATGTGAAGATTCGGGTGAATGAATAGGACACAAAAATTGCAATAGAAAGGCCAATTATCTTTCTAGAGATGATACAAATTGCACTTTATCACATACTTATTCTAACATCCTGAGAGCTCTCAATATTTTGAAAGTCTGTGCCTTTGCTAATAGCAATTCTTAAGAAACCATTGCCTTGAAAAAAAAATTGCTTAGGTTCTCGATTGCCCAGTATGCTCCATGGTTCTGTCTGAACTACATGCAGACGCAGACAGAACAGCTCATTGAAATGAACTGCTCATTTACGAGAAAAAGAAAACTCCATTCAGCGCTCTAATGGTTCAAATGTTAGCCGATGGATATTGAATACCAATTTAGCTGAAACTGATGGTCCACCACCCCCCCCCCCCCTCATAATTCGGACAAAATTATGAGACCTCAGTTGAAATTCCCTGAATGGCCAAAGATGGCATTGTAAACTGAATGCGAATGGCCCACTATTTTCGGTTTACAGGTTTAACAGACCATAATGGAGGGAGCTGTATCTGTTATTGCTGATGACTGCAGATGATGGTTAATAGACAAAAGGATACAAAGTGCTGGAGTAATTCAGTGGGTCAGGACCCCTGGAGAACATGGATAGGTGATATCGGGACCCTTCCTCAGACTGATTCAGTTGGCCGAGTTTGTGTCATTTCACTTTAAAACTAGGTGCAGTGACTGTGGGGCTCCCTCCCCTCCCCCCTGCTGACGCTTCCAAGGTAGAAGGAGGCTGTGGTGGGGGGAGGAGGCTGCAGTGGGGGGAGGGGGAAAGGGCGGGGGAGAAAGGGGTTGACTGGACAGAGTGACAGGAGAAGCCAGCGACAGTGGTCGAGCCGGGGTTGGATAAAGCCACCGCCGACCGCAAGAAACAGCAGCAGGTGAGGGGACCTAACTGCAAGTCAGAAGCCAGGGCTCGGAACGGCTGGGGATACGCTGCAAGCCAGGGATGGTTGGCAGGTCATTCCATTCATATACAGCTTAATTTTTATATTTGTTAAACTTAAGTTTCTGACACTCCATGGTGCCTTAGAACAGACAATAGGTGCAGGAGTCGGCCATTTGGCCCTTCGAGCCAGCATCGCCATGCAATGTGATCATGGCTGATCATCCCCAATCAGTACCCCGTTCCTGCCTTCTCCCATATCCCCTGTCTCCGCTATTTTTAAGAGCCCTATCTAGCTCTCTCTTGAAAGCATCCAGAGAACCTGCCTCCACCGCCCTCTGAGGCAGAGAATTCCACAGACTCACCACTCTCTGTGGAACATGGGAAGGGAATCATTAGTAGGCCAGGGGTGTATTATCCTTTCATTATCGTGTGGCTCTATTGGTACGGAAAGACGGATAATTCAGGAAGTCTCTGGAACTGAAAACAATTGATGTTTAACCTGTGCACTATTGTTAAATACACTATCTAGACACATTTAATAAATGTGCACTAGTTGATGGAAAGCACAAGATAGAGCATGAACAACTTACAGTCTCTCAGTTTAAATGGATAGCAAATAGAACGGGGCTATAAGCCTGAATATTGGTTAAAAAAAAGACCAAGTCTAGTAAGTCGAAGATAGCAAGCAGGCATATACTGATTCATGTACACTCATGTACACAGGCATGTACACATTCATTCCATGAAAGGTGACAAACAATGATCACCTTCAGTAAGGAAAAATCTAAGCATTACATTTGACACTCAGTATGTACCACAACCAAGTCCTCCCCGCGATCAACAGCACGTGGGTCACCTCCAAATGAACGCAGCCATACAGTGGTGCAATCAGTGGAGTTCTTTACTCTTTCTTTACATATACAATGAGGGGAACAGGATATCCAGCCCTTAGAGCCTGTACCACCATGATGCTGATGAATAGTTTATTTACCGCACACTATCCCCCCCATATGCTCTGATTTGCTTAATGCTCAGAAATCTATCAATTCCTGTTCTAAATGAACAAAATAGCTAACCTTCCGCAGCTATTTGGTGTATAGAATTCCAAACATTTACCCAGTGAAATATTTTCTCCCCTTCAGTCTTGAATGGCCGATCCCTTTCAGACTGCAACTCTTGGCACTGGACGCTTCAATTAGGAGCAACACTCTCTTTGAGAGCTGGTAGCGACCTTGTCCAGTTGACGGTGTCAGGCAGATCCTTTGTTCCAGGTTTTCACAAGCTCTGGTTTCACTCATGGAGACAAGTTCTTACTTTAATGTTATGGCAATTTCAAACGTTTCCAATGTCCAACTTTCTGTTGCCATTACTACACGGGAATGTGGGAGTGATCTTACGCAGCCAAAAGAACGGATCTTCCAGTCGTTATTTCCAGCTTAATTGATTCTTTATTGAAGTAGTTGTACAGACAAAAAGATGAACATACCAGATCATCTTTATTCTTATACTGATTGTAGCTTTCTGTTACTATCTGGTAAGAACTGTGTTCTCTTCAATTCCCGTGGCTCGTCTGATCTGGCCACTCCCTATCCAACTATGTAACGCCCATCTACGTATCAAATCCCCACCCCCAAGCGTTCGAAATAATACTGCTAGAAATATCTAGACAAAATAATATAATAGCTCCAACAAAGCCATTTTTATACTTCAGAAGAATGAGTGGTCTCATCAAAACTTAAAGTCTTTAAACAAAGCGCCCCAACCATATCAAGACAAATCCAACATCCTTGGAAACAGCCTAGAAAGTGTTTTGCTTCACTCCCTCTGTGACAAGTAGCATGCTCTTATACTCTAATAGAATAATATTTACAGTTTTGGTCTCCATGTTCACACTAGTACTGGTGCAAAATGATTGCAGTGTGCACCATGCGCAAAATGCATTGCTATTATTAGCAAATCAAATTGGCAGCCAGTCTCAAAACCACAACTTCTATCATGGAAAACAAAGATTTCAGTACATGGTGCAAATATAATTTCAATGTCTTCACTGTCACAGCATTCAAATCCTGGAACCTTGCCCTTCACAGCATTATGGGAGCGTGCTGACCAGAAAGACTGCAGTGGATGAAGACAGCAGTCATCAATGTCTTCTCTATGTGGGATGGTCAGTACATTTTTGGCTTTATCAGCAATATCCATATACCAGAAAAAGAACAAATAAAAGGGGCAATACACTGTACTCGCTGGAGTTTAGAAGTATGAGGAGGGATCTCATTGAAATCTATTGAATAATGAAATGCCCAGATAGAGTGGATATGGTGGGGATGTTTCCAGTAGGAGAGTATAGTGCTCAAATGGACAGAGGATTGATCAATACCCTAGCTATAATTTTACATGCTCATACAGGCATATTAGTTAAATATTTTCAATAGCCATGCTCATTTTATACTCCCCATTTCATCCATAATTTGACATTTAACTGGTCCCTGCATTTTCCTCTGATGTGCAAAGAGAACTGAACAATTTACGTTTGTGTCGAGTTTCATTTTTTTCTTCTGTGTTTCAGGCAGTTTGGAAGTACCTATTTAAATAATTAGAATAAAACACCAGCTTGTTGTAGTTTTCCCTCACAGTAAGGGAATTTTTCATGGCTCTTCCAAGTGAGAAATTTGTTTTGGTTCTCAACCATGTACACCATGTACACCATTGGGAACAATGAATAGATTTGCATTTTTACAAAAGATTACAGTAGCCTGATCTTAAAAAACTAGACTAATCGAATGTTAGGTATTATAACTAGAGGCCAAAATTATAAAGGGAAATGTGGTGTTCTGTCATAGTTATATAAAGTTTTGACTAGACTACATCTGGATACTGTACTGTCAGCTCAGAAAAGAAACTGAGCTTGTACGTTGTGCAACAGCTGTTATCAGGCAATTGAATCAACTTTCCACAACTAGTGAACAGTCCTAAATTACTATCTACCTCATGGGTGACCCGCGGACTAGCTTTGATTGGACTTTACTGGCTTTATCTTGCACTGGACATTATTCCCTTATCAGGTATCTATGCACTGTAAATGGCCCGATGGTAATCATGTATCGTCTTTCCACTGACTGCTTAGCATGCAACAAAAGCTTTTCACTGTACCTCGGTACACGTGACAATAAACTAAACTGAACTCTGCTGCTAACACTAAAGGTGAGATGATATGGAATTAAGCAAACTGGTACTAGGAAAGAAGATTAAAGGTTGATAAGAATGGACTGTGACTTAATAGGATAAGGCAATAGAACTTAACCTGGCAAACAATAAAGAAATAAAATATACGCACACATCAAGTGTGACAGAATAGAATTCTAGCATATAAAAAATAGTTGATGAGCTCCATGATTTAATTAAATTGCCAGCCAAAGATAGAAGAAATTGTAGAGAAGGGCGCAAGTGGAGCTAGGATGAGGATCAACCTTGATCAACACAGAATGGCAACAAATTGAAAAGGCACAAAGTGCTGGAGGGTCAGGCAGCATTTCTGGAGAACATGATAGGTGGGAGAAAGGGGAGTGGGAGGTAAGGGTTACCTAAAATACAATAATACTTTATTAGCCAAGTATGTTTTGCAACATACGAGAAATTTAATTTGCCAAATCAGTCATACAAATAAAAAGCAACAGAACACACAAAATACATTTAACATCAACATCCACCACAGTGACGCCTCCATATTTCTCATTGTTATGGAAGGCGAAAAAAAAAGTTCAATTTCTTCCCTTCTTTGTTCTCCCGCAGTCGGGAGCCACGAGCCTTCTGTGGACAGCGAGATCTTTCTCCTGTAGCTGGCGGTCGAGCCCTCCTGCTGTGGCTACAGGTCATGACATATACAAAACAGGTCTTCCAACTGTTCAGTAACACAAAGTTATGTCTGAACATTTGCCTATTCAAAACCCACATCATCTGTGGACTTGGCAAATTTGAATTGGCACAGCTCATGATACTTTACGTGTTTGAGGTTAAATAGAATAGACGAGCCAATCGAAAAATCTCAATCCATTTTAAAGAACTAATCCCGGATCACAAATGCACCTCATTGGTTACTGCATACACAGAGCTAAGGAGGAAGTTCTGCTTTTGCTCACCTTATACCAATCGAGTAAGAAAATAACCAACATACTACAATAAACTGTCCGATTGAAGCAATTTCCAGTTAATGGATATGGGATTTTAAGTACCAGTGGCTCCGCAGTCAGAGTTAATCAGGTAGGTATTTCCACAATTAACTTTAAAATATTACTCAACAGTTTGAGATGATTGCAGTAAAATCCCAATGGTTTGGCTAATTAACACAGTTAAGGATTTAAGGATAAATGCCTGATCAGTGCTAAATATATCAGCTAGGCCAGCGGTAGCGGTGTTACTAGAAATCAAACTGCCTTGTAGGGAAAGGTGGATAGAAACCCTTTCCCAATTCACAATAGTCGAAAAATATTTCTGGCATAGGTGGTGATGCAAATCTTAGTCTAACTTTGGGTTTTAAACTGTAATAACAGCCAAACTCTCCTCAATGGGGCAGTAGAAATATTTTGGAATTAATAATTTTTTGATTCCAATGTTTGATCAGAAACTTTATAAAATAGGGGTGTATTGTTGGCTGTGCTGTTTAAAGAATTGATGCAACAGAAATTAACTGTGGGGGTGGGGGGAAGGAAACTAGGTTTTAAAATCTGAATGATCATTTTGAAATTTTGCACAATCGTAAGCCAATGCAGGGCAGTAGGATAGCTAAGGCAGGATGGCAGCATAGGACATCTGCTGCAAACATCTGAGGTTTGCAGAGTGAAGTGTCCAGGTCGGGACTAGAATGCATGCCTTAAGATGATAAGGTCATGCATGAGCATTTCTCGAGCAAATTGACTAATCTTTGTTAACATAACATTTTCACATCTCCAATTTCTCTGTGATATGTTGATTGACAGACAAATTAAAGCATAAAGATGTGATATTTAAGTAGGTCAATTTATAATAATTGTTTTTGAATTTTAAATGCATCCTGAAATATCACATGCTGAATTTAGATAACCTAGCCTAAGCCATCAAATTACAATCTACAATTAAAATCCTGCAGTCTTGAATGCACCAATGAAAATCTCTCACAAATTAACAGTATCATCTTTGTATTTTGTGTTTTCCTCCATTCTTTACATTAAAGCAGTTATTTATCCTACATTTTTGTGGGGACACAATTTTGTTTAATTCCTCTATTGTCAAGCCAAATTTTGCTATCAATATAATGTTGAATGTAATGATGCTCCATGTATTAAGTATCCTTTAGGTAACACTTACCACTTATTCTTAAACTATGGCCCCTGGTTCTGGACTCCCCCAACATTGGGAACATGTTTCCTGCCTCTAGTGTGTCCAAACCCTTAATCTAACTATATTACTAAAAGTCTGATCTTGACCACTTCCTGTAGTTCTGTATATTCTGTGATTTTAGAAAAAACGTTGTCACTTACGGCTGTGATTTTTGGCCATCTTATTCAGAGTCCCCATCCGCTGCGCAGGACAAGAGGACTTTTCCCATCAATGAAAAATAAGTTATTAGTGTTTAAAAAATGTTGAGATTCTCTCTCCTGAAAGCCACGCCACTTCCGGAGGGATTATAAAACCCGGAAGTGTTGAGTGCCTCAGTCAGTCTCTGGAAAATGGGGGAGCGAGAGGGTCACGTATCTCAGTCTGTGAATAACACTGAACACATGTCTACTAAACTGTGAGTGTGGTTTTGCTGACCTTGAGTGCCCTTAATGTGGTTTGAAAATGAAAATGTGGTTGGTTTGAAAAAACACAACAGTTGTTGATGGTGGTTGGTTTGAAATAAAACACAGCAAATGGTTGCTGGTGGTGGTTGATTTGAAATAAAGCACAACAAATGGTAGTTGGTGGTGGTTGGTTTGAAATTAAGCACAGCAAATGGTTGTTGGTGGTGGTTGGTTTGAAATAAAGCACAGTAAATGGTTGTCGGTGGTGGTTGGTTTGAAATAAAGCACAGCAAATGGTTGTTGATGGTGGTTGGTTTGAAATAGCAAATGATTATAAGTCTAAACTTGACAACTTCCTGTTAGCACTGTATATTGATTTTAGATAACAACGCTACCACCTACGACTGTGATTTGTGGCCATCTTAGCCAGTTCCCCTTTGCTCATCAGGTGCAGAGCATTCTTCCCATCAATGAAAAATAAGAGTGTTATTAGTGTTTAAAAAATGTTGAGAATTTCTCTCCTGTCAATCACGCCATGAAGGCCATGCCCCTTGAGGGGGGAGGGATTATAAACCACAGAAGTGTGGGTGTGGCTTAGTCTCCGCAAGATGGAGGAGGAAGAGGTCACGACTGTCTGAGCTGTGAATCAACAGCACGCACTGAATGTCTACTGAACTGAGTTCGGTGTTTGTGGTGTTTATGGGGTTTTAGGTGGTTTCACCCTGCTAGAAATGGTATGAAACTGCATTTGAATTTGGTGGCCTTGCACCCTGCTTGAAATGGCATGAAATGGCACTTGAATTTGGTGGACTTGCACCTTGCATGAAGTGGTATGAAACTGCACTTGAGTTTGGTGGCCTTGCACTCTGCTAGAAGTGGTAGGAAATTGCACTTGAATTCGGTGGCCTTGCACCCTGCTTGAAGTGGTAGGAAACTGCACTTGAATTCGGTGGCCTTACACCCGGCTTGAAACAGAATTTCATGAAATAGCCGTGAGTCAACTGCCAGCCCACCAGCCGTGATTAAGCTGCCAGCACATCAGGCTTGAGAGACAGAGCTGCCACCCCAAGAATCCATTTGTCCCACAATGTCCATACTAGCCCTCTGGAAACCAGTCCCTTCAGCCCACAACCCCCATACTAGCGCTCCAGAAAGCCCCCCCCCAAACTGGCCACCAATATAGGGAGAGGTGGAATGTTGCTTGAGGGAACCAGCCCTCCTGTGTGAACATGGGACCCAAAGGGTCCCACTTAGTCTAGTATATTATATTACTAAAAGTCTGATCTTAACCACTTCCTGTTGTTCTGTATATTGATTTTAGAAAAAACGCTGCCACGTACGGCTGTGATTTTTAGCCATCTTACTCAGAGTCTACTCCACTGCGCAGGACAAGAGGATTTTTCCCATTGATGAAAAATAAAACTGTTATTAGTGTTTAAAAAATGTTGAGATTCTCTCTCCTGAAAGCCACGCCACTTCCGGAGGGACTATAAAACCCGAAAGTGTTGAGTGCCTCAGTCAGTCTCTGCAAGATGGGGGAGTGAGAGAGTCATGTCTCTCAGTCTGAGCTGTGAATACACACATGTCTACTAAACTGTGAGTGATTTTACTGACCTGTCAGTGCCCTTAATGTGGTTTGAAAATATAGTTTGGAAATTCTAAAGCTGTGTTGCCTTTGGTTTGGAAATGCTAAAGCTGTGTTGCCTTTGGTTTGGAAATGCTAAAGCTGTGTTGCCTTTGGTTTGGAAATGCTAAAGCTGTGTTGCCTTTGGTTTGGAAATGCTAACGCTGTGTTGCCCTTGGTTTCGAAATGCTAACGCTGTGTTGCCTATTTAAAGTTGCCTTGCCTAATTAAAGTTGCATTGCCTAATTAAAGTGGCCTTGCCTTCTATATAATTAAAAGTCTAATCTTGACCACTTCCTATTTGCGCTTTATATTGATTTTAGAAAAAACACTACCACGCACTGCTGTGATTTTTGGCCATCTTACTCAGTCCCCCTCCGCTCATCAGGTGCTGAGGATTTTTCCCTTTTTCCCATCGATGAAAAATAAGAGTTATTAGTGTTTAAAAAATGTTGAGATTCTCTCCCCTGTCAATCACGCCATGAAGGCCATGCCCCTTCTGGTGGGGGGGGGGGGGGGACTATAAAACCCACAAGTGTGGGCATGGCTCAGTCTCTGTAAGATGGAGGAGAGAGAGATCACGACTCGCTGTCTTTAGTGGCCTTGCATCCTGCTTGAAATGGTATGAAACTGCACTTGAATTTGGTGGCCTTGCACCCTGCTTGAAGTGGTAAGAAACTGCACTTGAATTTGGTGGCCTTGCACCCTGTTTGAAATGGAATTTCAAGGAATAGCCGTCAGTCAACTGCAAGCCAACCAGCCGTGAGTGAGTGAGCTGCTAGCACAACAGGCTTGAGTGTCTGAGCCGCCAGCCCAAGAATCCATTTGGCCCACAATGTCCATACTAGCCCTCTGGAAACCAGTCCCTTCAGCTCACAACACCCAAACTAGTGTTCCAGAAAGCCCCCCCCCCCAACCACTGCAATGGCCACCAATATTGGAATTGGTGGAGAGGTGGAATATTGCATTGGGGGAACCAGCCCTCCTGTGTGCTGCTGGGACCCAATGGGTCCCACTTAGTCTAGTAATCTTATATGTTTCAATAAGATCCCCTCTCATTCGTCTAAATTCCAGAGTATACAAGCCCAGCAGCTCCAATCCATCAACATATGACAGACCCTCCATCCCGGGAATTAACCTCGTGAACCTACGCTGCACTCCCTCAATAGCAAGAATGTCCTTCCACAAGTTTGGAGACCAAAACTGTACACATTATTTCAAACGTGGTCTGACTAGGGTCCTGTACAATGGCAGGAGGACCTCTTTGCTCCTATACTCAGCTCCTCTTGTTATGAAGGCCAACATGCCATTAGCTTTCTTCACTGCCTGCTGTACCTGCACGCTTACTTTCAGTGACTGATGAACAGACCCCCAGATCCCATTGTACTTCCCCTTTTCCCAACTTGACACCATTTAGATCATAACCTGCCTTCCTGTTTTTGCCACCAAAGTCGATAACCTCACTTTTATCCACATTAAACTGCATCTGCCATCAAATCTTCCCACTCACCCAACCTGTCCAAGTCACCGTGCATCCTCATAGAATCCTCCTCACAGTTTACACTGCCACCCAGCTTTGTGTCATCTGCAAATTTGCTAATGTTACTTTGAATCCCTTCATCCAAATCATTGATGTATATTGCAAATAGCTGCAGTCCCAGCACCAAGCCTTGCGGTGCCCCACTAGTTACTGCCTGCCATTCTGAAAGGGACCCGTTAGTTCCTACCCTTTGTTTCCTGTCTGCCAACCAATTTTCTATCCATGTCAGCACCCTACCCCCAATACCATGTGCTCTAATTTTGCCCACTAATCTCCTATCAAATGCTTTCTGAAAGTCCAGGTACACTACATCCACACTCTCTCCCTTGTCCATTATCCTGGTTATATCCTACAAATTCCAGAAGATTAATCAAACATGATTTCCCCTTCGTAAATCCATGCTGACTCGGACCGATCCTGCTACTGCTATCCAAATGTGCCGCTATTTCATCTTTTATAATTGATGTCACCGATGTCAGGCTAACTGATCTATAATTCCCTGTTTTCCCTCTGCCACCCTTCTTAAAGAGTGGGACAACATTAGTTACCCTCCAATCCACAGGAATTGATCCTGAATCTATAGAACATTGCAAAATGATCACCAATGCGTCCACAATTTCTAGAGCTACTTCCTTAAGTACCCTGGGATGCAAACCATCAGGCCCTGAGGATTTATCAGCCTTCAGTCCCATCAGACTACCGAACACAATTTCCTGCCTAATGTGAATCACTTTCAGTTCTTCCACCACCTCAGATCCTCTGGTTAGTACGTCAGGAAGATTGTTTGTGTCCTCCTTAGTGAAGACGGATCCAAAGCACCTGTTCAACTCATCTGCCATTTCCTTGTTCCCCATTATAAATTCACTCTTTTCAATCTTCAAGGGTCCAACTTTGGCCTTAACTATTTTTTTCCTCTTCACATCCATAAATAAGCTTTTACTATCCTCATTTATATACTTGGCTAGCTTACCTTCGTACCTCTTATTTCCTCCCTGTATTGCCTTTTTAGTTATCTTCTGTTGCTCTTTAAAAGTTACCCAATCCTCTGGCTTCCCACTCATTTTTGCTATGTTATATTTCTTCTCTTTTATTTTTATACTCTCCCTGACTTCCCTTGTCAGCCACGGTCGCCCCTTACTCCCCTTGGAATCTTTCTTCCTCTTTGGAATGAACCGATCCTGCACCTTCTGTATTATTTGCAGAAATACCTGCCATTGTTGCTCCACTGTCATCCCTGCTAGGGTATATTTCCAGTCAACTTCGGCCAACTCCTCCTTCATGGCTCCATAGTCCCCTTTGCTCAACTGCAGTACTGACACCTCTGATTTACCCTTCTCCCTCTCACACTATAGATTAAAACGTATCAAATTATGGTCACTACGTCGTAACGGCTCCTTGACCTCGAGTTCCCTTATCAAATCCGGTTCATTACACAACAATAGGTCCAGAATTGCCTTCTCCCTGGTTGGCTCAAGTCAAGCTGCTCCAAGAATCTATCACGGAGGCACTCCACAAACCCCCTTTCCTGGGGTCCAGTTCAAACCTGATTTTTCCAGTCTACCTGCATGTTGAAATCTCTCATAACAACCGTAGCATTACCTTTGCAACATGGCAATTTTAACTCTTGATTTAACTTGCACCCTATATCCAGGCTACTGTTTCGGGCCTGTAGATAACTCCCATTGGGGTCTTCTTACCCTTACAATTCCTCAGTGCTATCAATGGCACTTATCCCTTCCTTTATGTTGCACACATAATCAGCTCAAACTGTCAAGATTAACAGCCTAAATCATTATTGGAGGAACAGCACCTCATATTTTACTTGGGCAGCTTACACCTCAGCGGTATGATCATTGATTTCTCTAACTTTAAGTAACCCTTGCTTTCCTTCTCTCCATCCCTCTCTTCCCACTTCTCCAACCAGTCCTACTGTCTCCGACTACAGTTTATCATTTTGCTTTGTTGTTACCTTCTCCCAGCTAATAATGATCCATTCTACATTTTCCTTGATCTCAATTCCCTTTGTCCTGTTTTCACACCTTACTCCTCCTTATCTATGTATCTCCCTCTCCCCAACATCAGTCTGAAGAAGGACCCGAAACGTCACCCATTCCTTCTCTCCAGATATGCTGCCTGTCCCGCTGAGTTACTCCTGTATTATGTGTCTACCTTCAGTCAAAATCATTAGGTGCTTGCTACAGAAAGCTAATCCACGAATATGCTACTTGTATAAAGAACCTGTAAAGAGGTACACCTATGCAACATAGATTTGATGGATGATAATTTTTTGATTGTTTCTGATGGTCATCGTGAATTGACTATTCAATCACTTTTCATTGTCCAGGAAGTTCTAACCACTCATGCTTTTACTCTATTACCCTACAGGTATTTCCATCAGTTGACTTCATGGCTCAATCACATGACGGCACAGAACACCTTTCTATTACGATATATGACGACGATGTAGAAAGTTCCATGTTTGTTGTCCAGGTAACTTGCTGCAATCACATGTTGCTACAGTATTGGTCAGAAAAGTCATATTTTGATAATACACAAATAAAACAAATCCAAGCTACACTTTCAAACACAAATGACAGCATTCAATTTCTACTGAAAGTCTTGCATCGCTCATCTTCATTACAAAATAGTGATTACTGGACACCCTTTGTAATTGGACTCCTGTTGGATGCAACATCAAGAGGTTATCAACTGCCTTCAAGAACAACGTGGAATGGAGACCTTAAGCAACTACTGAAAGACAAGACCATTCTATTAACCAAGTAACAATGCTTGTATTATGCAAAGAAATCAGCTCATTGTTTTATTCTGATGTGATATTCTTTGTAGGTATTTACCAGGACTGTAGCTACCGACATGACAAATCACTAAGATTCAGCAGAAGATTTGGGGGATGGGGAAGGAAATGTCTCACCCTTTTGTCAACTTCTCCCCACACTGGTAATCATATTTTTAATTACAGGATGTTTAAAGTGTATTACATTTATAACACCTTAGGATCAATCTAACACTAATCAAGAAGTTAGCTGTGAGCATGTCTTCTCAGATCACTGATACTGTGTGGGTTGGAAAGCAAGAGGCTACTGAACATTAGCCACATTAAATGTCCCTTAATGTTTGCTTTCACAATGAATACATTGAATTCTGCAGTTGTTTTAAATTAGCACAGAATTTATTTAATGCCGTCATTTGTGGTTGTATGTCTACAGGAGTTAGGATACTTCCTGAAAGATGTATGAGATGGCACACAGCTCATTGTACTTGTGCTGTCATTCAGTAAGGTTACCATTGGACGTCTGTATCAACTCTATTTTCCTAACTTCAGTACATCTCTAGATTGCCTCAGCATCAAATACCTTCTGGGTTGTTTGCATAGGTTTTCTGTATCTCAGTTCCAAATGACTAATTTCTTAACCCAAAACCAGCAACTCATGGTTCTAGGCTCTCAAAGTGCAGAATATCCTGTCAACATATTTCCTATCAAACCCGTACATTAGATCATCTCTCTGTGTTCTATGAATGTAGACTTTTTCTACATAGCATCTTATTGGACAGATCTCTCAACCAGTATATCAAATGAAGAGGTTCCAATCAATAGCTGAGACCAAGGATGAACCTCTTCAGCTTTCCAATGGTTATACATGTCATCCTCAAAATGACCCATTGCTTTCGACCTTTGTAATTTCAATTATCATCAAATAATAAATATCTGAAGCATTGTTCTTTTTCATAAAATGTCTTGACTCTACCTAACAATATCTTGATTTTCTAAGTGACCTGATACCAACTGTCCTTCATCATAGCATTTGTTCACCTCTGTTAACAAGGTTTCATAGGAAGATCATTAACTCAAAATGTGTATGCCGTTTTAATCTTCACAAAAACTCCCTGACTTTTCCATTTATTCAAGTTTTCTAGCATTAATTTTGTTTTGCTTACTCCTGATGTCAGGCAAACTTCCCTACTTTACCCATTTTCTTGACCCTCAATTCAGGTTTATATTTGCTACTTTTCAACCAGAAAATCTATTCTAGAATCAAGAGAACCTTGAAATTTCAAAACCATACACCCACTATATCTACCACCATCTTTTAACTTGCTGGTATGTTGATCATCGGGTCCAGGGAGGAGTCATCTTTTTGATCAGATTATAAAATAATCAATATGAAGAAATTAATGTCAATTGTCTTGAAGACAGGCACAAGAGCTGGAATCTTGAGCAAAAATCAAAGTGCTGGTGGAATTCAGCGGGCAGGTGGCATTCTTGGTGGAAAATGGACAAGCGACATTTTGAGTCGGGACCATTCAGTCCGAAGAAGGGCTCCGACCCAAGCCATCATCAATTGTTTTGAGTTCCTCTTTCTCATTCGTGTTGGCTCTTACAGACAATCGTACTTTATTTTTATTATCTACTGTAAAGACAGATTGGAAATAATTTGTTTTCTTTTCTCATCACCCTGCTTTACAGAGTTCCTCATTATATGATTACATTCACAATTGTCTGGTGCATCTTTTAATGCTTTCATAATTTGTTCAGATGACAGAATATTTCAAAACTTCAAACTTTTGACTAGCCATTTTCACTTTACAATTTTAAGATATCTCGATCTTATTTGAGCAAGTGTAGACCTTCCCCAAATATGAGCAGCATAGGTATAGAGTACTTATTATTTGACACGGTCAAAGCCTTATTTATTTAACTGCATTAAAAATTGATATGTCGGTTCAGGGAAAGATGTGAATAGCAACTCCAATGTTCCAGTTTTCTTAATGGCTGTTAAGCAACAATCAGAAAAATGGGCTCAAAGAAGTTGGATGTGCCATCACAATTGTTAAGAAAAAAGATTGCTTAAATGACTTTGGACAGAACTTGCAAAAACATGCAGCTTCTTTCTGTGTCATTAATTTTCTACGATTCTGGTTTCAATGTTTTTGTTGGAAGCATTTGTACAAAAAACTTGACAATTTTACAACTTTGTGAACAGCTTCAATTTTAACTCTTTCCAAAAAGGACATTAAGTTAAAAAGAGAGAGAGAGAGAAAAAAGAAAAGGGGAGATATACCCGTCGATCCACCCATATGCCCGCCCACCCAGCCCTACGAGTAATTTTGAATGTGTTCAAATATTGTGTTGCTTGAGAAAATCAATAAAAGGTGACCATATTTAAAAAAAATTGCTCCAGTTTATCATTCAAGATAAACCTAATTCTGTCTAGATGTAATGTGTATGTCATTTCTGTAATCCACTGGAGGAACTTCAGCATTTTTCCAGAATTTAAGTGTGATTTTTTTTCCTGATATTAGCCCATGGCCGACAAAGTGTCGCTGAAAAACAGTCAATTTACTACATGCCTCTGATATTCTCAGTATTATCAGTTTTGAGTTTGGCTCCAATAAGATTTTCAGTATATTAGAGAGGACGCTGAATACTTCTGTCCAAAAACTTTCTATTTTTGTAATAGTACAAAACTGTGGGTTAAAGTGGCTTCTTGGAACTGACACTTATCACAAAGAGGGGAAACACTGGGGAAAAATGTTGTTCAGTTTGGTTTTTGAGTAGTACAATCTGTGCTTTGAACTGTATCAGGCAATGTCTGGCATTTAAGGAACAAGTATGGCTATATTGTAACTTTTCGTCCAACATATAATTTGAGATTTGTTGACCCATCTCATCTTCCCATGCACGCCTGTAAACCTCAGATGATGGGGTGTTGATGCTTCGAAGGACATTGTAAATGTAGGATATCGACTTCTCTGTATCTGCATGTCTATTCAAACATTCATCGAGTTTATCTGGACTTGCAGTGTTGTAGTCTTGCTTGTATGTTTTCACATATTCCCTAACCTGAAGATATCTGTAAAAATTATTAGTATTCAAATCGTATGCAGGTATAGCAGGCTGTGAAGAAAGCGAATGGTATGTTGGCATTCATAGCAAAAGGATTTGAGTACAAGAGCAGGGAGGTTCTACTGCAGTTGTACAGGGTCTTGGTGAGGCCACACCTGGAGTATTGCGTACAGTTTTGGTCTCCTAATCTGAGGAAAGACATTCTTGCCATAGAGGGAGTACAGAGAAGGTTCACCAGACTGATTCCTGGGATGGCACGACTTCCATATGAAGAAAGACTGGATAGACTTGGCTTGTACTCGCTGGAATTTAGAAGATTGAGGGGTGATCTCATAGAGACTTACAAAATTCTTAAGGGGTTGGACAGGCTAGATGCAGGAAGATTGTTCCCGATGTTGGGGAAGTCCAGGACAAGGGGTCACAGTTTAAGGATAAGGGGGAAGTCTTTTAGGACCGAGATGAGAAAATCGTTTTTCACACAGAGAGTGGTGAATCTGTGGAATTCTCTGCCACAGAAGGTAGTTGAGGCCAGTTCGTTGGCCATATTTAAGAGTGAGTTGGATGTGGCCCTTATGGCTGAAGGGATCAGGGGGTATGGAGAGAAGGCAGGTACAGGATACTGAGTTGGATGATCAGCCATGATCATATTGAATGGCGGTGCAGGCTCGAAGAGCTGAATGGCCTGCTCCTGCACCTAATTTCTATGTTTCTATGTATTTCTCCCACAACTCTTGGAAGGAGGAAAGAGTCCCCTTCCAATTTAGGTCTCCCACAGTGTTGATTCCTTTGTTCTTCCATTGGGTGAAAGCACCATCTAAAGTAGAGGGTTTAAAAGAGAGATTGTTTGCAATAGGAAGAAGGAGAGACATGTCTCTCAATTTGAGACTGAACCAACTGTTTCCAGAGAAGAATAGTACCATGTATTATAGGGTTATGATCATACATTGACTTATTCACGGGTATTGGAGACAGGACAATCGAGCCTATGGAGAAAGACAAGCAATCTTCTCTTTCCATTTTTGCCAGTTAGCTTGTTGGCGTGAATCATCCAACTAGAAGATTATGGTTTTAATATTCATTGCCCAGTAGTAAGAGAGGAAATTGGGTAAGGCTAGTCCTCCATTCTCTTTGGATTTGCACAGGTGTCGTTTATGTATTCGGTCATCCCAAATGAAATTAGTAACAATGGAATCCATTTTTTTTTAAAGAAAGATTTGGGAAGCTATATCGGTACTGTCTGAAATAAATATAAAAGCTGCGGGAGAAAGATCATCTTTAAGGCATTCAATCTGCCGAGGAGGGAAATAGGCAGTGTTTTCTAAAATGGAATATAAATATGAAGTTTTATGATTAATGGAGGGAAATTTGTTTTGAACAGGTGGGAATATTTCCTGGCAACATAAACTCCGAGATATCTGAATTTGTCAGTAACAATTCTAAAAGAGAACTGTTGGAGCCAGGTGGCATCTTGTTTGTTTATTGGCATAATTTTGATTTTATTCCAATTAATTCCGTAGCCAGAAAAGGTGCTGAATTGGTCTATAACGGATAGTAAATTTGGGATACTAGTTCGGCGGTTAGTAATGTATAATAGTACATCGTCTGCATAAAGGGAAATTTTGTTCATAGTATATCTAGTATTATATCCATATATGCCTGGGTGGGACCTGATACTCTCAGCAAGTGGTTCTATGGCTAATGCAAATAGCATGGGGGAGAGAGTGTATCCTTGTCTATTGCCCGTGAATAAGTAAAATTTAGATGAAAGTATTCAATTGGTTAATATTCTGGCGCTTGGGTTCGTATGTAGAAGCTTCAACCATGAGATGAAGTTTTCGTCTAACTGGAATTTTACCAGCGCTGTGAAAAGATAAGACCATTCAACTTGGTCAAGAGCTTTTTCCGCATCCAATAGGATGATTGTGAGGTCTTTGTTCAGTATTCTATGTGAATAAATTATATTAAACAGGCGTATTAGATAAAAGAATGAGCATCGTTTAGGTATGAACCCAGTTCGATCTGAGTGTACAAGTTTGCCAATGACTAGGCTGAGCCTACGAGCCAGAGTCATGGCTAGGATCTTCTGATCGGTATTTAAAAGGGCAATTGCTCTGTAAGATCCCAGCTCTTCAAGGTTCTTACCTTTTTTAGGAATGAATGTGATAATTTTTTCTGCTAGAGTCAAATCAGAGCATTGAATATAGGACTAGGGAAGTAATGTTAAAATTGTACAAGGCATTGGTAAGACCAATTCTGGAGTATGGTGTACAATTTTGGTCGCCTAGTTATAGGAAGGATGTCAACAAAATAGAGAGAGTACAGAGGAGATTTACTAGAATGTTGCCAGGGTTCCAGCAACTATGTTACAGAGAAAGGTTGAACAAGTTAGGTCTTTATTCTTTGGAGCGCAGAAGGTTAAGGGGGACTTGATTGAGGTCTTTAAAATGATGAAAGGGATAGACAGAGTTAACGTGGATACGTTTTTCCCATTGAGGGTAGGGAAGATTCAAACAAGAGGGCATGATATGAGAATTAAGGGACAGAAGTTTCGGGGTAACGTGAGGGGGAACTTCTTTACTCAGAGGGTGGTGGCTGTGTGGAATGAGCTTCCAGCAGAAGTGGTGGAGGCAGGATCGATTTTAACATTTAAAAGTAAAGTGGATAGGTATATGGACGTGAAGGGAATGGAGGTGTATGGTCTGAGTGCAGGTAGATGGGACTAGGGGAAAACAAATGGTCGGCACGGACTGGAAGGGCCGAGAGGGCCTGTTTCCGTGCTGTAATTGTTATATGGTTATATGGTTATAGAGTCTGCTCCTTGAACGCCTGGGTATACAGGTATTGTAGACGTGGGGAAATTATATCGTAATTTTTTTTGTAAAATTCATTATTCCACTTTTCCGTGATTTAATAGTCTCTGAAATGGCGGCGCTGTAATGGCGCGGCCCCGGCAGCTCGTCTGTCTTTTAAACATTTTTTTATTTTTATATTTGTCCTGTTTGCTGTGGTTTTAATATTGTTTTTAACTGTGTATATGTGGGGAGCAGGCGGGTGGGGGAAACTTTTAAATCTCTTCCCTGTACGGGAGACCCGACCTTTTCCGTAGGGTCTCCGTTGTCGTTGCAGCCTAGCACCGTGGAGTGGCCTCCAGCCGGAACGACCTGTGGGATCCAGTCACGGAGCCTGCGGACTTTCCATCGTGGGGGTGGCCGGCCTCGGAGCATGGAGAGCTGTGGCGACGCGCGTCTGCGACCGGATTTCGGGGCTTCGGAGGCTCCAGCTGCGGGCCTGTGGACAGTGACATCGGGAACACGTGGGTCCCTGGTGGGAGACCGCTTTTCGGAGCTCCCGCGGCGGCAGCTTTTGCCGCCCGAGTTGCGGGGTTAAAAATGACGTGGAGCTGAGCCTGACATCGCCTGGCGCAGCTTTAACGGGCACGGGACTTGCCATCGCCCGCCGGGGCCTCCAACATCAAGACCGGGTGCGGCCTTAACAACCGCGGGACTTGCCGTCGCCCGCTGGGCGCTCCAACATTAAGACCCGGTGCAGGGCCTTACATCACTGACTCGGCCGCGGGACTTACCATCGCTCGCTGGGGGCTTTAACATCGTGAGAGGATGGAGAGCAGGGGAGAGACAAGACTTTGCCTTCCATCACAGTGAGGAGACTTGCTGTAATGGATGTCTAAGTGAATTGAGTTGGTTGTGTGTCTTGTATAATTGTTTATTTTTGCTGCCAAAGGGTCTAAGGAAAGAAATTAGCTATTGGCTATAATCTTGCATATTTACATGTAAATGTTTATCAATATGCACTGTCTCTGTTTAAAAAATAAAACATAAAACATACAAATGTCCTTTACTGTTATCTCTGAATCCAACTCCTCACGTTCAGTCTCACTGAGGGTTAGACAGAGTTGACGTGGATACGTTTTTCCCATTGACGAGGGAATTGAATGCAACATCTCCAAGTTTGCAGATGACACAAAGCTGGGGGGCAGTGTTTGCTGTGAGGAGCATGCTAAGAGGCTGCAAGGTGACTTGGATAGGCTGGGTGAGTGGGCAAATGCATGGCAGATGCAGTATAATGTGGATAAATGTGAGGTTATCCACTTTGGTGGCAAAAACAGGAAAGTAGACTATTATCTGAATGGTGACAAATTAGGAAAAGGGGAGATGCAACGAGACCTGGGTGTCATGGTACACCAGTCATTGAAAGTAGGCATGCACGTGCAGCAGGCAGTGAAGAAAGTGAATGGTATGTTGGCATTCATAGCAAAAGGATTTGAATACAAGAGCAGGGAGGTTCTACTGCAGTTGTATAGGGTCATGGTGAGACCACACCTGGAATATTGCGTACAGTTTTGGTCTCCTAATCTAAGGAAAGACATTCTTACCATAGAGGGAGTACAGAGAAGGTTCACCCTACTGATTCCTGGGTTGGCAGGACTTCCATATGAAGAAAGACTGGATAGACTTGGCTTGTACTCGCTGGAATTTAGAAGATTGAGGGGGAATCTTATAGAGACGTACAAAATTCTTAAGGGGTTGGACAGGCTAGATGCAGGAAGATTGTTCCCGATGTTGGGGAACTTCAGAACAAGGGGTCACAGTTTAAGGATAAGGGGGAAGCCGTTTAGGACCGAGATGAGAAAATCAGTTTTCACGCAGAGAGTGGTGAATCTGTGGAATTCTCTGCCACAGAAGGTAGTTGAGGCCAGTTCATTGGCTATATTTAAGAGGGAGTTAGATGTGCCCCTTGTGGCTAAAGGGATCAGGGGTATGGAGAGAAGGCAGGTACAGGATACTGAGTTGGATGATCAGCCATGATCATATTGAATGGCAGTGCAGGCTCGAAGGGCCGAATGGCCTACTCCTGCACCTATGTTTCCATGTCTATAAGGCAAACGTAATATATTTTTCTGATAACAGGTTTACGCAAAAAATAACTTACGTTTTTTTAAAGTTTATTGACAATGTCAGGGGAGGGGGCGGGACAATTTTCTTTTATCTCGGAACCCCTAGCGACCTCTCGCGGAAGCCTAGAATCCCAGGGAGCCCTGGTTGAGAAATGCTGACCAATACCAAATGTTCAAACTTAGTTCTCCTCTCCAACTGAACAATGTTACTATTCAACCAACACACAAGATGAATAATATGGAAAACTCAGACTGCTAGACAGAAAATTGAATCTAACAACACTTTTAAAACGTTTTTATCTGAGCTTCCATCAAGAAACAAGATTGAAAAAAAAACTTTTCACTGTACCTCGGTACACGTGACAAACAAAACTGAACCAAATGAAAAATTGGTCAACGAAGGACCAGAGGTACAGTGAAAAGCCTTTGTTGCATGCTAACTAGACAGTGGAAAGACTATACATGATAACAATCGAGCCATCCACAGTGTACAGATACATGATAAAGGGAGTAAAGTTTAGTGCAAGATAAAGTCCAGTAAAGTCCGATTAAAGATAGTCCGATTATTAAAGATAATAAAATGTATCTTGTACTTGCTTATGCATTTATCAATTGAAATTGTTTTGTTAATACTGGCCAAATTGGAGAGGCCAGGACACTAAAATTGAGTAAAGGCTTCTGGGCTGCTAGGCCATTTGGTCAATTTAAAAGTGCTTTTTGTAGAAATGGGACAAGCTGCAGAATGGTGCCAGTTTGTCTAGAGTCTAGATCAGAGCTGCAGGAAGAGAATGGCAACATCTGCAGACCCCGACAATCACGTGCAAAATGCATAGAATGGATGCAAACCAGACATACACATTGTAAATAATGTTGCGAAGCTTTACTTTGCTGGATGTTGATTGGATTAAGTATTGAGCCCTTGTCTGGTTCTCTTGCATATCAGGGCACATGTTGCGATGTTCGTTTCCTCTGAGAAACACTGTTTGAATACAATGTATTAGCCACTGTATTATTGGGTTAGGGAAATGTCTGTCATGTTTGGGGTTAATTGATGTCTGTTATTGGATTGTAAAGGGACCACCCCCATGTGGTTCGGGACCTATAAAAGTCCGCTACCACAATGTCCTGTGTCGATCTTTTGGGAGAGCGCTTAGGACTGCGTGACCTTCTGGAGTGTCTCTGTTTGAGCGAGGCCAAGATACGAGGCAGATACGAGGATCGAACCCGCGGTGGGTTAGGTACAGTAGTGGGAACTGTAATTGTGTTTGGTCAAAATAAAGTTTAGATGCGCAAGTGCTGGACAGTGATTTTTAACTGAAACTAGACTGGGGGGGGGGGGGGGGGGGGGGGGGAGAGAAGGGGGAGAAGCTTAGAATGAGCAATTTACAGCTTATTTTTATTTACTCAAAATAATTCAATGATGAAAATCTATCTTTCTCAAACTTTCCTCCCTCAAGAACTTAAGATTTCCAATACAACAAATATCACCTTCCGCATATCATTCAAGCCAATTACTTCAAAATTGTCTAAAATGTGTTGATAATCATTGTAAGGAACTGTGCCAGAACTGAACGCAATACACCTCCGGAAACATTGAGCATTTCATAAATGCTTATCTCAATGTTGCAAATTTATACTCTTTGCCTCTTTTAAAAAAAATGCAGGAATCTTGACTTCAAAATTATCCATGTCCTGCCAATGTCCTGTAACTAGTAGCGTGGATAAGGGAGAACCAGTGGATGTGGTATATCTGGACTTCCAGAAGGCTTTCGACAAGGTCCCACATAAGAGATTAGTATACAAACTTAAAGCATACGGTATTAGGGGTTCAGTATTGATGTGGATAGAGAACTGGCTGGCAAACAGGAAGCAAAGAGTAGGAGTAAACGGGTCCTTTTCACAATGGCAGGCAGTGACTAGTGGGGTACCGCAGGGCTCAGTGCTGGGACCCCAGCTATTTACAATATATATTAATGATCGGGATGAGGGAATTGAAGGCAATATCTCCAAGTTTGCGGATGACACTAAGCTGGGGGGCAGTGTTAGCTGTGAGGAGGATGCTAGGAGACTGCAAGGTGACTTGGATAGGCTGGGTGAGTGGGCAAATGTTTGGCAGATGCAGTATAATGTGGATAAATGTGAGGTTATCCACTTTGGTGGCAAAAACAGGAAAGCAGACTATTATTTAAATGGTGGCCGATTAGGAAAAGGGGAGATGCAGCGAGACCTGGGTGTCATGGTACACCAGTCATTGAAAGTAGGCATGCAGGTGCAGCAGGCAGTGAAAAAAGCGAATGGTATGTTAGCTTTCATAGCAAAAGGATTTGAGTACAGGAGCAGGGAGGTTCTACTTCAGTTGTACAGGGTCTTGGTGAGACCACACCTGGAGTATTGCGTACAGTTTTGGTCTCCAAATCTGAGGAAGGACATTATTGCCATAGAGGGAGTGCAGAGAAGGTTCACCAGACTGATTCCTGGGATGTCAGGACTGTCTTATGAAGAAAGACTGGATAGACTCGGTTTATACTCTCTGGAATTTAGGAGATTGAGAGGGGATCTTATAGAAACTTACAAAATTCTTAAGGGGTTGGACAGGCTAGATGCAGGAAGATTGTTCCCGATGTTGGGGAAGTCCAGGACAAGGGGTCACAGCTTAAGGATAAGGGGGAAATCCTTTAAGACCGAGATGAGAAAGACTTTTTTCACACAGAGAGTGGTGAGTCTCTGGAACTCTCTGCCACAGAGGGTAGTTGAGGCCAGTTCATTGGCTATATTTAAGAGTGAGTTGGATGTGGCCCTTGTGGCTAAGGGGATCAGAGGGTATGGAGAGAAGGCAGGTACGGGATACTGAGTTGGATGATCAGCCATGATCATATTGAATGGCGGTGCAGGCTCGAAGGGCTGAATGGCCTACTCCTGCACCTAATTTCTATGTTTCTATGTTTCCAATGTCAAATATTTTCCCGATAACATCACCAGATTCTTCTTATACCTCTGTACAACTGAATACATTTTGCATTACATAGAATCTACAACATAAACAGGTAATTCAAATGTTTAATGCAATGGTAGCTCCCTAAAACACATTCTTGTGGAATGCATCTATCTGTTCTATCTGCAACAGTGGTCGTATATAGATATATATATATACTGCGTAGAAACTGGCCCATCGGCCACTGCTGATGTGGACCATCAAGCATCAATTAACACTAATCCTATATAAATCCCATTTTATTCCCCCACATTCTCAAAACTCCCCCAGATATCACAACTCACCCATACATTAGGGTAATTTATAGGGGGCAATTTATAGTGGCCAATTAACCTACCAATCGTAATGGCTTTATGATGGGACACAAAACTAGAACACTTGGGAGGAAACCCATGCTGTCGCAGGGACAATGTGCAAACTCTACACAGACGGCGCCAGAGGTCAGGATTTTAACTGTGTTGCTGGAGTTGCAGAAATACTGACAGCACTCTAGGCTTAGAATAAGACCCGACACCGAAATTAGAGTTTGGATTGAAGGCTGAATACTTAATTTAGGATTGAGTTAGGCAGCATTTAATAAGTTGCCAATATCTGTTTCACTATGGTTATTTTGAAAATTTCCCACATTTTCCACCTGTGATTATGATAGCACACCATTGTAAAAATATTTTGTAATACTTTTACAACTATTAAATCCTTTCTTACACAGCTTGGAGATTTAATAAAATCAAAGCAAATAGAAGTTAAATAGAACAGAACGGTGTTTATAGCACTGAATGAATGAATTATGGCCTTCGTATCTCTCAAACTAATTTGATGCAAGCCAAATCCTATCAGGTCAAAATCTTCGTTGGAGAGAAAACATGGTAATACATGAGCATTTGTGGATGTTTATTGCATCTAATGATTGGAATTTGAAGAATAAGGCTAATTTGATTCAAAGTTGAACACACTGTGCTAATGAAGAACAACACCCATTTAAAACATCTCTTTCTGATATTTTAACAAAATACAAATTCTACTTTAAGTAATCCTTTCAAATCCAGTTTTGGGGTAAATTAAACTGAGTGTTTAAACCTCAAGCAGCATTTCGCTTAGTCTAGATATGGCAGCATAGAAACGGGCTCTTTGGCCCACTGAGTCCACGATGATCAACAATCACCCATTCGCACTAGTTCTATGTTATCCCAAGTTCTCTTTCACTCCCTGCACACCAGGATCAATTTTATAGGGGCCAATTACCCTACAAATCCACACGTCTTTATGATACAGGAGGAAACCGGAGCACCTGGTTTAAAGAGCGCTCTTTTAGAATGGAGATGCGGAGGAACTTCTTTCGTTAGAGGGTAGTTATTCTGTGGAACTCGTTGCCACAGAGGGCTGTGGAGGCCAAGTCAGTGGATTTTTTTTAAATGCAGAGATAGGCAAATTCTTGATTAGAACGTGTGTCAAGGGTTATGGGGAGAAGGCAGGAAAGTGGGATTAGGAGGCAGAGATCTGCCGTGAATGAATGGCAGAGTGGACTCGATGGGCCGAATGGCCTAATTCTACTCCTATAACTTGTGAACACCTGGAGGAAACCCATGCAGTCACAGGGAGAATGTGCAAACTCAACATAGATAGCACGAGGGGTCAGAATCAAACCTGGGTCTTTGGCACAGGGAGACAGCAGCTCCACCAGACCAGCTGTGCCACTCCAAGTGGACAGAAGATTTGGAGGGGAGGATTTCCTTATTTATTCCAAGAAAGGAACCAGGGTATAACTGGGATGTTTTAACTAACCTGAAAATTTGAAAATGTTTGATTAATATGATCCCAAAATGATCGAAACACATTTACAATAATAATTTAGTTTAGGATTATTTGCACTAAATATTATTTTGCAGAGCTCTTGTGTGAAAAATTGTCAGGAATGTTATGTAATAGTCAAAGGTTATCCGGAAATTCACACAGGAATCCAAGACTAGTGAAAGAGCATCCTTTGATATAAAAAGCCTTTCCATAACGGAATAACTAAACGCAAACAAGTATTTCAGCATAAAGTGCTAAGAATGACTCACACCATTTCCTCTAATTTTTGTGCAGTTACAGTGAAAGAGCCATTGATTTTTTTTTAAGTCACTCGGTTACAATGAATAAATAACATCAAGGGTTGAGTGCTTGGTTATTAAATAGATTTCCAACTTCTTGAAGATATTGCAGTATGTAATAATTAGAAAAAGAAAGCTCTTAAGAAAATGTTTCGCTCTGGATTACTGCCAGTTTTAAATTTGGAACAAAATGAAGAGAAAGGGAAAGGGGCAGCAGAATAGAGCAGGTCTGGTAAGCATACATGTGGTGGTCAAACTTTGTGCAAAACCACTTAAAAATAACAAACGTTAAAACACATCACCTAAATTTATATATGCCCATAAACATAAATGTCTACTGTACAAAACTTCATAAATTTTGGAATGAAATCTTTGGAACTTTTACAAAACTATTTAACACAAAATTGAACCCCAATACAGAACTGATTATCTTTGTATCAATGGAAGAGGGACGTAAGCTAACCACGTTCCAAGAATCTCTCTTTAATTATGGTTTAATAATAGCAAAAAAAATAATTTAAACATTTGTCATTGCTGTGATGATTTTCACTTTCTTTTTGTAATGAAATGAAACCCAGCTGATGAAACTGGATTTCCCCTAGATCCTCAGTTATAAAAGAAGCTCTAATACACCTGAAACAGTAATAGCTCTGCTGCCGTGAAGAAATGTTGCTTAGAATGCTGCTGCTTCTTCCATGGTAAGTTTTGCTTTACAAGTACAATAATTCTGATATAATTTACTTGCTGCAGGTCCTTAAACGTAAAATGTATAACTTATTAATTGATGGTGTTAATGTATTAACACCATCTTGTTTAAATAATTCAAAATAGTAAAAACATATTCAGCCCTTTATGTCTGCTCTGCCATGCCATAAGATCTATGTTCATCTTCTAACTCAGCGCTATCATCTAGCACTAATTCTATGTCCCTCCATTTCCTTAATATTTAAAGAAATATAACTGTCATGAATATATTCAGTAACTAACCCCCCAAAAGCCTCTTGGGTAAATAAATCTACATGTTCTCTACCCAAGAGAAAATTCATCTTGTCTTATTATGAGACAGTGCTGGATGAGGAAACTTCATTTAGAAAACCCAGCCAGGGAAAAGAAAAACAGCTTCTACTCATGAAACCCTCTCAGCCTCGATTCTTCTAAATTTCCGAAAATAGATTGAGTCTGCTTCACCTCAAGTCCCAAACGTCCCATCCAGTTATTAGCTTGAAGGGCCCCTGAACCAAAATGTCTACTATCTATTTTTCTCCACACATGCAGCCTGACCTGTTCCTCCTCCAGCAGTTTGTTTTTGTTACCCAGGAATTAATGAAGAGTTTTTATTGCATTATTGCAACTCCATGTATGCCCTTCTTCAAATGAGAAAACTGGACTTCGAAACAATATTCCAGATGTGTTCTCACAAGGATTAAATATATTGGAGCAACATACTCTTACAGTAAAGGCCAATGTAATATTTTCCACATTAATATGTCCACTGTCACTGGAATCACTTCTAAGAAACAACAGGTGCAGGCCATCAGATCCTGGGCCATTTATGCCATTTAGTTCTATTCATCTTCTCAATACAAATTTATAATAAATGCTAGTTTTCTTGACCCTTTGAACTGCTTTTAAATATATAATTGATATGTAACGGAATCCTGGACTAGGGTACAGCTTATATTTTGTCTCAAGCAGGCCTTTTTCAGTGGATTGATAAGGCTTGCCTCAGGATGCTGTGTATTGAGACAATGGCGATGCATTTGAAATGTGACTACCAATTGATGAGAGAGAGAAGCTCAGACTTGTCTCAGTGATGAATATTGAGCCAATGACTGATGCCTTTGAAAGTACCAACTGATAAGATGCCTTTGAAATGTGTCTACTAATTGACAAGAGACAAGCTCAGACGCATCCTGTAGTAATGTGTATTGACTATCTCTGACCATGACTAACATCTTTGGAATGTGACTAAGTGACAAGCACACTGTGTAAAATATCATGCAAGCCTTTGTTCATTGAAGTGATGGCACGGGGGAAGTCAAGTGTCTGTGTTGCTTACTTGACTTGTGCATCCCCGTCACTTCCGCAAGGAGACGATCAGTAAAGCTGGAGTTGGTCTAACTAACCTTATTGTGAGTTGTCTGTTTATTCAGTATTGAACTGTATCACTTCTAATTGATTTTATATCTGTAATTTCTTATTAGTCCTGGGAGGTTGAGTGCATCTTTTTTGTTAAAATACATATCATTTCCTTTATTCCCCAATATAGTTTCTCATTGATCGGTCGGTAAGGGACCTTAATGAATTTTCAATAACATCTCTCCTTTTTTTGCATCTACAAAAGTTGTTAACGTCTTTTTTTTTCCTTTTCATTAAGGTGGTTCACTCTTACCGAATTCACAAATTACTGACAAAAATATCTGCGAAAGCAATTAAAAATCTGCTCTTAAAAATTCATGGGAAAAAAATAATCGAATAAACAACTTGCATTCTTTGATGCATGTGCTGATGACATGGTTTCACGTTCCGATTTTTGAGGAATGCCCTCTAGTCTCTGACATTTCCATGCTGGGAAAAAGGTTCTGACTGTCTAACCTATCTATGCCTTCATAATTAAAATCCAGATAATTCAGTTGCATCAGCCCCTCATCCTCAAGCCTTCATCACCCTCTCAAAACTGTCATCAATACAATTTGCTTAATTGTCTCAGTTTCCTACCTAATGAAGACATGCTCTTTGCTCTTGATTTACATGATTTCTAACATTCCTGGTCCTGATGAGTGTCACTGGCCTACTCTGTTTCATGCGACACAGATCTGCCTGACCAGCTGAGCAATTCCAGCATTTTCTGTTTTTCTTTAACGTTCTGTTCATAGCTTACAAAAGTAATTTTAAAATTAATGTATCAAATCATCACTATACATACAATTACATATTTATAACTCGTTAAAGAAGCGAGAAATAAAAAACGTTTATAGTATATTTAACTTAATTTGAAAATTTAAATGTTTTCAATTACTTTCAAATACTTATGCTTGCAAACTATTCTCTTGCTTTCATAGCTGGGACCTGTGCAGCAGACCATTCTCAGCATTTATCGGATACAACGCCATAAAGCAAAGAGTGACTTTACAGGTGTTCTGCCAAGATGAAGCCGTCATCAACATCTTAAAGAAGATTAAGTACAATCTGCCCAATGGCATTAAACAAGATGTGACTATGGTTAGCAATGACATTTATCTATCTGTCTACTTTCTGATGTCATACAATTCAGCAGATCTCATTGAAGGCTACCAAAATGAAATTATTCAACAAATGCTAGCAAATGTGTCACACCATGGGTACAAGCTCAAGTACAACAGCCTCTGCCGGAAACATCAACACCTCGCACTTGTGCATCCCAAATGTCTCAAAGAATGCCGCAACAGAAAGATTGTGACTAAATGATAAAGCAACTGAAAATAGTGACAGGAAAATAAAAACATTGAAATCTGTGATTCAGGAAATCTCTTCAGTAATGCGATGGTCTTTATCGACTTCAATTGTTCTTCCTATTCCCTTCCCTCCCATGTGAGCACCGTGTACAGTTCTGGTCTGGATGTTCTGGAAGGATGTGGAGGCTTTGGAGAAGGTGCATAAGAGGTTTACCAGGATGCTGTCTGGATTAAGGACTATTAACTATAAGAGGTTGGACAAACAAATTGTTTTCTCTGGAGTGCCAAATGTTAACATAGAATTGTATAGGCCCATCTGTCCACAATGTCCACGCAAAGTATGTCAAGCTCTGCCTGCATCTGATCCATATCCCCCCATTTCCTTACATTCATGCACCTATACAAAACCTGCTTAAATGCCATGATCATAACTGCCACCACCACCAGGAGAAAAGCTTAAATTGAGAGACATGGACAGGGTAGATGGTAAAAAGCCTTTTCCCCCAAAGTGGAAATAATAAGGGCCAGAGGGCATAGGTTTAAGGTGAGAGGGACAAAGTTTAAAGATGATGTGCAGGGCAAGTTTTATTACACTGAGAGTGGAAGGTGCCTGGAACGCAATGCAGGGTAATGGTGGAAGCAGACAGGACAGTGGTGCTTAAGAGAGTTGTAGATAGGAAAATGGATATGCAGAGAATGGTGGGATTTAGATCACTTGCAGGCAGTGGGGATTTGTTTATATAGGCATCATGTTAGGCACAGACATTGTGAGCCGAAGGGCCAGTAGCTATATTGTACTGTTCTAATCTCTTGTCATGAGGAAGTTCTGTAGTCGAATTTCCTTGTTTTCCCCAATTTGGAATATGAGAGTATTTTGATACTATAATCACAAAAACACATTGTTTTTAAAACAATGGAAAACTTAAGTTGCTATGGAGAGTATTACTTTTTTATTTTCAATTAAGTTATATGATTTCCAGAACTATAAATGGTCTCCCAACCTTGTTTACATAAATAATTTAGTTGAATGTTGATATCCTGATTTCAGGACATGTTACCCTCAGAAACGTATTGTGCACACAAGGTCCTTTAGTTTATTATTGCAAACTAAAATTGTCTTAGTTTACAATATTAGAATAGTTCTTCAAAATATCAGTTGAGAAGGATATCTTGAATGTCTCTTTTCAACTCATTCTCTGAGGCACTTCACTAATTTGGCTTGCCCAGTTCACATAAGATTACGCTTGTTACATGCTTCATTAATTTCTTTATTTGTATTTTGTCCAGGACTGTTAGCAACAGCATAAAAATATTCTTACCATAATTTTCCAACCTTTTGCAATTTAATAATCCCTATCATTAAATTATCCCCCCCCCCCCCCCCCCCCCCCCCCCCCCCCCAAGTCAAAATCATCTTTACGGCTTTATTCCAACTCTTTTCAGGGCCATCACGTTTCCTTTCCCATTGTGCCTCGCTTATGTAAAAGAGAAGTATTCTTGCATTTATCACTAACAACATAGGGATAATTATGATTAAGTCACTACTTGCACCATGAATTAATCTACTATGTTGAAAAAGTTCTAGGGGTTATTTTAAACATTATTTATCATTCTAAAGTAGTCTTGGTTGATAATGCCATAAGCTATTGTGAAACTTTTCCTGACGGAACCAGATTTATTAAAAAAAAAATTAAGGTTGCTACTCCTTACACTCAACTGCTCCCATTTATCTTTATTTGTACACTCTATACTTGTACTAGTTCAAAGATAGTAAGAACTCCTCATTATTTTGCAAAGACTGCCAAATCACTTGAACGGACAGGAATTCCAGATTTGTATTAACCAATGTAGCTTTTAAGTACCTTGAAAAATGTGCACTTTGTAGTATTTTTAGGGCAGAGATTGCCAGATTCCTGATTAGTAAGGGTTTCAAGTGTTATGGTGAGAAGGCAGAAGAACAGGGTTGAGAGGGAAAAAAAATAGATCAGCCATGATTGAAGGGCAGAGTAGACTCTATGGACCAAATTACCTAATTCTGCTCCTATGACATATGAATTTATGTGATTTAAGTTTTTAATGTTGTATTACGCTACAGTTACACCCAAATATTATTTCTCTCCAATTTTATATATGTCAGTAACTTCATGAAACTATTTCCAAATATTTTATCAATTATTATTTATGTACCATTAATTAATTTATGTTACTAAAATTTTGTACAATCAGATGCATTACTTTTAATTTTATCTTTGCAGCACTCGGCATAATGTATAGAAGTTAATTAAAATATTAACTTTTTGCTTTCTGGAGTGGTGTTCTCTGAATTTTTGTTTTAAATGGTTGCTTACCAATTTGATGCATCAAGGATACTGGATGCCAGGGATGTCTTGCACAGAAATTACCCACTGGGATAATAATCGGGACGAAATTAATATTAAAATTTTGGAAAGGCCCTATAACCCCCACAACTAAAATGTGGATTATGGAAATGTCGGCGACCCTACACCTGGAAAGAATCAGATTTGCCTTAATGGACAAACAAGAACTCTTTGTTAGAATATGGTCTTCTTTCATCGATTACTTAAAAGGGTAGATTGGTTCGGCAGGGGGACCTAACTGAAACTTGGACTCAGGATCAGATGAAAAGTTATACTCTATATTCCTTGATCTTATCTCCAATGATGTATTAATGGTAAATTGTTCCATTCCTTATGATTTTTTTTCTTTTTCTTTTTTTCTTTCTTTCCCTCTTTTTTTATTACTCTTTATCTATTAAAAAAAAACTGTTAGAGACAGAATGATTCAATTAATATTAATAATGTATGATTGATGTACACAAAATATTTATACCATAATATGTTTGCCAATTTATTGCTTACCTCTAATAAAATATATATTAATAAAAATAGAAATTACCTACTGGGTACAAGTGCTGGACCAGGGGACAATTGTTATATCTTTATGGACTGCTCTCTACAAATATCGAATTGGGATCTACTACTTTAGTGCTGACTGCAAATTATGGGCCAGTATTCTTCTAATACACAGTCCTGACCCGTTCTCGGCCCAATAACTACCGCAATATCAAATCAAAGTCCATCGATTTGAATCTGGCGCACTGAAAGTCAACACCCTTGCCCTCCCATTGCGGCCTATGCCGACAAGCCGAAGGCACTATAACTGAATATAAGCTGGGCAAAGATCAGAATGCATTAGAGCCAAGATGTGGTCAGGATCTTTTAAATTATTTGCCAGAAAGCATCCTTCCAATCTCCATGGGTTTACATTAAAACTGAATGTAAAACAAATTGTAAATTATGGTGGCGGTCACAAATTATGCTGCATTAACACCACCAAAAGCAGAGCGATGTAGTCTTAGACACATGCTGCTTCTCCAAGAGGTAACCAATCTCAGATTTGGTTGTCATATGAGGAACCAAATGACAAGTCAAAGAGCACACACAAGTCAAAGAGGTTACAGCACAGATCTCCCAAGGAACACCACTGGTCACGGACCTCCAGTCAGAAAAACACAATTCCACCTCCTGCTTCTGTGGGTAAGCAGTTCTGAATCAAAACTACCAAGTCACCATGGACCCCATGGGTCTTCTGGATCCGCCCATCATGAGGGATATTTGTTTTTTTAACATTAATATGCCTGTAAATCTGCAGTAATAATTACATAGATCCATTCCAGTGCAATTGACAATTAAACACATCTGCACATACATGAAAAGCTCACACGTTTTAGATTCAGGAACAGTAAATTACAGTTTTGGATGGAACTCTCGCCATTTACTAGTGAATTCCGGGCTCGGTTTACACTTATTGGAAGTTTTGGAATTTAATCAAATGTCGGTGTTGGATTATCCCTGAGCTTTCTGCACTTTTGTTCTTGTTTTCACAGATAGGTTTTCATGAATATATATTTGCATGTAAAACTTCAATTTTAACCAATTTGTATGCTCACACAGATATATAACAAAAAAATAAGATTACCACAGCATTAATTCATGGGCCTCAGTATTATTTATCATTTCAACCTGGCATTCTCCTGGTGTTGGTTTGGCAACAACTCTGCCCAAGACCACATTAAATTGCAGAGTCTTGAATGCAGCCCAGTCCACTTGCCCCCATTAGCTCATCTACACTTCATGCTGCCTCGGGAATGCAGCTGAGCTAATTAACTGTCATTTTGACACTGGCCATTTCCTGTATGATACTGTATGCATTTTTTCAATTGCTTTTAAAATCTATTGTATATGGTTTCAAAAATAAGACTGGACATGATGATTTAAATATTTTCCTCAAGACATTTGTACATAATTATCGTAATTAGGTTACTTGACTATATAATGACCAACCAAAGGACAAAGAATGAGTATTTTTATACAAGTGTTTATGTAATTACTTGGGCCCTTTTGAAGCTCTGCAGCATAATTAACACTCATGTACTAGTTTTACAGACCATCAATTACTCACAGACCTGGATAATTTTAAACTGATAAAATATAAATACCAAAAAGAAATCAGTCAAAAATAAAATGCAACCAATCAAAATTTACATTTTGCTTTCAGAATACTGCATATTGCTATCCAAACACATTTTGAGTTGGTCAACTAATTCAGTTTCCTTATGGCACAATGATGGGGAAATAAAACACAGTTAAAGTGCAGGTCAAAGTAGAACAATAGAACAAACAGCATAATTATGTGAATAGAATTAGGCAAATAAAAGGAAAATCTCAAAACTACAAACTAGCCTGTACAGGGTTACACAAAATGCTGGAGAAACTCAGCGGGTGCAGCAGCATCTAAGGAGCGAAGGAGATAGGCGACGTTTCGGGTCGAGACCTTTCTTCAGACAGGTCTCGACCCGAAACGTCGCCTATCTCCTTCGCTCCTTAGATGCTGCTGCACCCGCTGAGTTTCTCCAGCATGTTGTGTAACCCTCGATTCTCCAGCATCTGCAGTTTCTTCGTTAACAACTAGCCTGTACACATTGCAGGATCCTGCCAGGTTTCCAACACTTGTAGAGGCTACAGGAATTGACAACATCTCCACTTTAATGTTCAACAGTAAATGATCTATTCTGAACTCGTGAAACAGCGCAAGTTCATGAATAGATACATTAACTAACACGAAAAGAAAGAATGAGGAAGAAGAGTACTTTGCTTACAGATTCAAACCACTTATTAGAGAGTCAGTAAAGTGAAGATTTTCCAATGAAAGTAAATTTGATTGGCAATGCCACAAATATCTGCACATTTTAGTTACAGGAATTCTGGAGCATTGCTTGGAGAGTCAGATTGTTCTTAAAGGCATTTTATATTTATTAAAGTAACAAGGTGGTAAAGGCTTTAATGCTTCACTGCCTGGACGTACAAAGAAAAATGTACCAAGACCAATTTCATTTTATTGCTTTTCGTAAATCTGCTCTCCAACCATCTCCACAAAAAAAGCCTTTGAACAAACTTGAATTAAGAACAAACCACCCTTCTCTACTCACCATCATACATGTAGTAGGTTCCATCTTTGAACACCAACACAGCAGGAAGTTCTTGGACAGTGATATCCTGGTGGAAAAGTAGAATAATAAACTCAAAAACTGGCTTCAATATTCTCCATTGAAATGATAGGACTGAGAACTTCCTAACAAAGCAAGTACTACAACTAAATGGGCATTTCCCAGTTTGACAGACTATAACTAATGATGTTATACATATGTCACAATTATCAATCTTACACCAATGCTTTGGATGAGGGGACCAAGTGCAGCATTTCCAAGTTTCTAATTATGTTAAACTTTATGAACAATAATGTAAATTATCCAAACTGTATTTTTCAATTTCCAGAGATGATGAACACTGTATAGGCTAGATTAGGAATTTCCAAGTTTAAGTAACTGAAATAGTGTGCTGTTACATCTATTTCAGCTTCTCGAATTGCTTGCAAAATTAGAGCAAAGTAAAAGGAACTGGCTTGCATTTCCAAGTCCCAAATTTGTTTGGTCCTAATGATAGTACAGATTTTCCGGCACCCTCAGTTCCAGAGCTTTTCTGGAATTATCCGATTTTCTGGACCAACAAAGGTCATAGAAACATAGAAAATAGGTGCAGGAGTAGGCCATTTGGCCCTTCGAGCCTGCACCGCCATTCAATATGATCATGGCTGATCATCCAACTCAGTACCCCGTACCTGCCTTCTCTCCATATCCCCTGATCCCCACATCTAACTCCCTCTTAAATATAGCCAATGAACTGGCCTCAACTACCTTCTGTGGCAGAGAATTCCAGAGATTCACCACTGTGTGTGAAAAATGTTTTTCTCATCTCGGTCCTTAAACTGTGACCCCTTGTTCTGGACTTCCCCAACATCGGGAACAATTTTCCTGCATCTAGCCAGTCCAACCCCTTAAGAATTTTGTAAGTTTCTATAAGATCCCCCCTCAATCTTCTAAATTCTAGCGAGTACATGCCGAGTCTATCCAGTCTTTCTTCATATGAAAGTCCTGACATCCCAGGAATCAGTCTGGTGAATCTTCTCTGTGGCAAGAATGTCTTTCCTCAGATTAGGAGGTCACGTGATAATGAAATGACAATACACCCCTGGCCCACTAATGACACCGCTGTCGTGTCCCTAAAGCACCATCGAGTCTCAGTAACTTAAATAAAACAAATGTAAACTGACTATAAATGGAATGAGCAGCCGACCCATCCACCATGCCAACCATCTCCTGGCCATTTATGGTTCTGGATTCCAACCCTACTCCCAACTCACAAAATGCACCAGTGGGCCTTTCTTCACCTCTGAAAGGACAAAGTGCTGGAGGTAATTCAACGGGTCAGGATCTCTGGACACCACCGGTAAATGAGATTGGGACACTTCCTCAGAGCGATTCAGTCGGCCAAGTTACTCCGGTACTTTCTGTCATTTCACTATAAAACTAGCTGCCGATGCTGCTGGTCTGCATCAGCGAGTCCTTCATCATCAGTTCACACGACTGTTGTTGTGGCTCACGTTGTAGCTCTGCAGTGCGCCCCTACCGACAGAATTTGCCTGGTCACCATACGGCTCCCTCAACGTTCACCTGTTGTTGCTTACAAGGTGGAGTATGTCAGTGACTCTGGGGCAGAAGGAAGTGGCAGTGGTGGGTGGAGCCCCAACTTCAGGTCACCGCCACCTCCTCCCATTGTCCCCCCACCACCGGCATCGGCACCTAGTTTTAAAGTGAAACGACACAAAGAGCTGGATTAACTCAGCTGAATGAATCAGTCTGAGGAAGGGTCTCGATGTCAACTGTCCATGCTCACCAGAGATCCTGATCTGCTGAATTACTACAGCACTTTATGTCCTTTTGGTGGGTGAATAAAGGCTTGCCTATGCATTTTGCAAACCGGGAGTAGGGTTGGAAAACAGTGGTCTAAACAGCCAGGGAGACAGTGGGAGCCTGGGATGGGTCGGCAGGTCAGTCCGCTATATCTGACATGTTACAAGGGGGTAATTAAAATGACAGTTTACTGTATTGTCTTTGAAAAAGTTAGGAGAGAAGATTGAGAGCAAAAGCATTGGAAAACCTGGGCTTTCTTTGGTTGAAAAATTCAAATTCCTAGGAGTCAAAATCACCAACACCTTCTCCTGAACCATCCATTGTGGTGGCACCTGGTGACAACCCAAGGGCACAACGAACCATCAGCTCTAGAGGGCGGCGATTTGGTGTGGGAGATGTTAGTCACAGGGTCGGTACCCGAGTTGGTATTCAAGGCCCGACAACGCCCGTGTCCGAGGAGGACTAGGGAGCTGTATTGGAGAGAATAAATATATCTAGTGCACACAACTAGTTTTTGGCTGGACTCCTGCGAGTCCCCGCCACATTGGTGACCCCCGACGCCCAGGAATGTAATCCTGGAAGGGAAATTTTTTAAAATGCATTCTGCCGCTGCTGCCTACGAGGTCGGACTCAACGAGGTCTCCCTGAAGCTACCTACATTTTGGACCTCCATTTTGGTTTAGACAAGCCGAATCTCAATTTTACATCCGTGGTTTTACAGCTGACGAGACTCGTTATCACTTTGTAGTAAGCTCCCTTGACCAGCAGATGGCTGGTCGGGTCATTCTGTACCCGGATAACCCACCGGTGCAGGGTAAGTACGCAGGCCTCAAGGAGCTGTTGCTCCTGATCTACGGGCTGAGCTGAATGCAACGTGCCCGTCAGGTCCTTAACATGGGCGGGCTCAGCGACCGGATGCCCTCGGCCCTCATGAGCGAGATGCTCATGCTCATGGGCGACCACCTGCCCTGCCCGCTGTTTGAATTTACCTACCGCAGCAGTTGCTGCGAGACATCCGCTGGCAGCTCACAGGTGAGTTTTGAAGATCCCATCTGGCTGGCAGCCCGCGCTGATGATCTGTGGATTTCTGACCAGCAGCAGGTGGGCGCGCTGGAATACCTGGAACCGCTGAAATCCCCGGAATAGCTGGACCAATTCATCACTCTGGCAGGCCCAGCGACCCAGGACCACATCCACAAGGGGGCCACGCCCACAAGAGCCACAGACAAGACAAGTGGCACAGGAGAGGAGGATGGCCGAGCAGGACCCAGGAGATCGAAGGAGAAGAATCTGGTACTTTTAGCACCCGCGCTGGGGTTCAGCAGCCCGCCAATGCCGCCAGCCATGCTCGTTTCCGGGAAATGGCAGCGCCGGCGGCCGATAGTCACTGCGGTGGTCGGCAGGATCCATTGACTGTATGCCTGGGACCTGCGCTCGGGGCTCAGATTCTTCGTGGTCACCACGGCAGAGGTCCGCGTGTTGCCCCCATCTGGACTCGATCTTCGAGCTGGTAAGAGGGGCTCCGGTTAACTGCTGCGAATGGCAGTTAAATCCACACATATGGCGTCCGCATGGTACCTGTCATTTTCGGCGTGTGCCATTTCACCTGGCCATTTATCATCGCGGACGTGACCCAGACACTGCTGGGCGCAGATTTCTTGTGGGCACAGTCGCTCCTCGTGTACGTGAGGGGCTAACGTCTCATCTACGCGTTCACTTTTGAGAAGATCTCCTTGCGCTCCAGGAGCGCAAGGAGTGTCAAGCTGCAGTTTAAAGTGCATTTAAGATTTGCCATTGTTTCATTATATTTACTGTGCATTGCTTTTGATTTAAAGTTTTGAGTGTTAGATACACTGTTGTAATAGTGGTTTGAATCGGCTGTACAAGGACATAGTTTGATTAAGACTATTATTATAATTGGAGTCCGACTTGTGGCTGTTCAACCAGGGGTTCATATCCTTCCGATCACTCTGTATCCAAGGGAGGGGTTCCATTGGTTGAAAACGGCATGACGAGGGATTAAAATATATTGTGATTTGTTTTAGGGACTGTACAGTTAACAAATGCGATATTAGACGAATGTTTGTATTTTATATGGGAGTGTGGTTTTGCATGATAGTAATAAGTGGTATAATTTCTTGTCTGCGTACGATTTTGCTCGCGTGTTTGGAGCTCATTTGTCTGTGTTTAGATTAAGGTTGCTTTGGGTGTAGGAAACTTGCTGCTGAAGCGTGTTTGATTGTGTCTTCACTGCAGCTCCTTAACTTTGTCAACCGAGGATTGTTAAAATTGTTTACAGGTTGAAATTGTGTGGGTTTGTGTGAGACTGTAGAGGAATTTAGGTACCCAAGGTTTGAAAGGAGATTTGATTGCGTGATATTGTTGTGAGAGGTGCGAGACTGCTGACACGTTGCAAAACTTTTGGCCATTGTTTGAGAATGAGTTTAATAGCCTAGGAGATTGCGAGAGAAGGCGTGAATTGCTGAGAGCTTGTTTCTATTGTCCGCAAATATGGGAAATCAAGTCGAGTGGGATATGACTGAAGATTCCGAAAGCCCACTTCAATTAATATACAGTGAATTTTCACAGAAGGCTGAGGAATTGAAAAACTTTTAGGGGGCATTGAATGAGGAATTAGGAGACGAATTATGGCCCAAGAAGGGCGTTGGAACATTGAAGGGAATAAAGTATATTGAACAAATTATTTGGCAATGTAGCGACAGTGAGGCAGTGAAGGAGTTAATAGGATTGTGGGGAAAATATTATGAGGAATGGAAGGCGAGTAGAGTGGCTGCAAGAATGGTAAATTGGAAGGAAGCAACTTTAAAGCATGGGATAGAGCTGAAGGATACTGAAGTGTACCGATCTCCAGGCACCTCAAGAGAGGGGCATGGATGTACTAGGGAGCAAAGGAGCAGGAATTCTTCCGAAAGGGAAACTGGCACCAGTAGATCTCAAATTTAAGGACCCGATGGTTGCCGTTAGTTCTGAGGGTAACGAAGACGAGTATTTGGAGGATTGGGAAAGTGTTAAAAGAAGAAATTTACGGCCTCCACCTTATTCCTCTTGCGTTCCCCGCAGTTCAGACACGCATTGTTTAGCTTGTGAACGCAATAGACAATCAGATTCCGCAGCACAGAATTCTTTAACCCCGACCGCTTCATTGACGACAAATAATCCGGTAGCTCACGGTACCAGGAGTAAAACAAAAAAGATAACTCTAGTAGTTAAGGACACAGAATATAGAGGAATAGTACAGCCACCAGAGTATTTTTGTGAGCCTAAGCCTAGACGAATAAGACGAGTAGCAAGAGATCAGAGGGAGTCATTTAAGAGGTAACGTGAACCCCCTAGTGAAGAGGAAGATATATCCGAGGTTGAGACAATTTTTTAAGATACTGAGATAGATCCCGAAATGGCAACAAGCATAAAAGCAAAGGAAGTAATTCATAGGTAGTTCCCTGTCAGGGAAATGCCTAATCCTTCCTTTGATTCGGCCAGTGCAGTGGGTGCAAATAATCCATGTACAATAAAAGTCTATTCCCTATGGAAGCCCAATGAGATGATGGCAACTCTAAGCCAGGTACCCGATCGTAGAAAATTACCTGCTTTCTTTGTGGATCACTTAAGAACCACAATGCGTGCATATCACACAGATTCCCAAGATTTATGTGCAGTGATTCAGCAGATAATTACACAGACTGAACATACTAGATTCCTAACAACCCTAGGACACCCCACACAGGAAGCACTGGCAAACGTAACAGCAGACAATGGTGGAAGAGATGACCCTTGCGAATACTCTTCAGAAACTAATTGACCTAGCTAGAATCTTGGATGTAAGACCGAAAAATGGAGAGGGAGAAGATGAATTCTTAGCAAGATTTTCAGAATTGTATATGGACCAATCGGGTGACCTAAATTATCGAAAAGGAGTAAACTCTCCACAATACTGTGCCATCTTGCTGAATTTTCTTCCCACCAATGTGGCTGAAACATAGAAAATAGGTGCAAGAGGAGGCCATTTGGCCCTTCGAGCCAGCATCACCATTCATTGTGATCATGGCTGACCGTCCCCAATCAATAACCCGTGCCTGCCTTCTCCCCATATCCCTTGATTCCACTAGCCCCTAGAGCTCTAGCTAACTCTCTCTTCAATGAATCCAGTGATTTGGCCTCCACTGCCCTCTGTGACAGGGAATTCCACAAATTCACAACTCTCTGGGTGAAAACGTTTTTTCTCACCTCAGTCTTAAATGGCCTCCCCTTTATTCTAAGACTGGACTCACCCAACATTGGGAACATTTTTCCTGCATCTTGCTTGTCCAGTCCTTTTATAATATTATATGTTTCTATAAGCCCCCCCCCCTCATCCTTCTACATTCCAGTCTTTTCAATCTTTCCTCATATGACAGTCCCGTCATCCCAGGGGTCAATCTCGTAAACCTACACTGCACTGCCTCAATCACAAGGATGTCCTTCCTCAAATTAGGAGACCAAAACTGTACACAATACTCCAGATGTGGTCTTACCAGAGCCCTATACAACTGCAGAAGAACCTCTCTACTCCTATATTGAAATCCTCTTGTTATGAAGGCCAACATTCCATTAGCTTCTTCACTGCCTGCTGTACCTGCATGCCAACTGTACCCAGGTCTCGCTGTACCTCCCCCTTACCTAACGTAACCCCACTGAGATAGTAATCTGCCCCCTTGATTTTGCCACCAAAGTGGATAACCTCACATTTATCTATATTATACTGCATCTGCCCACTCACTCAACCTGTCCAGGTCACACTGCAACCTCCTAACATCCTCTTCACAATTCACACTGCCACCCAGTTTTGTGTCATCTGCAAACTTGCCAGCGCTGCTCCTAATTCCCTCTTCCAAATCATTAATATATATGGAAAACAGTTGCAGCCCCAACACCGAGCCTTGTGGCACTCCACTGGCCACTGCCTGCTATTCTGAAAAGGACCCGTTCTCTCCTACTCTTTGCTTCCTGTCTGCCAACCAATTTTCTATCCACGTCAACACCCTACCCCCAATACCATGTGCTCTCATTTTAGTCACCAGTCTCCTGTGTGGGACCTTATCAAAGGCTTTCTGAAAGTCTAGATACACTACATCACTGGCTCCACTTCATCCATTTTACTTGTCACATCCTCAAAAAATCCCAGAAGATTAGTCAAGCATGATTTTCCTTTCATAAATTCATCCTGACTTGGACTAATCCTTTTGCTGCTCTCCAAATGCCCCATTATAACCTATTTAATAATTGACTCCAGCATCTTTCCCACCACTGAAGTCAGGCTAACTGGTCTGTAATTCCCCGTTTTCTCTCTCGCTCCTTTCTTGAAAAGTGGGATAACATTAGCTACCCTCCAATCCACAGGAACTGATCATGAATCTATTGAACTTTGGAAAATGATCTCCAAATGCGTCCACTATTTCTAGAGCCACCTCCTGAGGACCCTGGGATGCAGACCATCAGGCCCAGAGGATTTATCATCCTTCAGTCCCATTAGCCTACCCAATACTATTTCTCGCCTAATGAAGATTTATTTCAGTTCCTCGGACCCCTTAGATCCTCTGTCCTCCAGTACTTCTGGGAGATTGTTTGCGTCTTCCTTAGTGAAGACAGATCCGAAGACCTGTTCATCTCTTCTGCCATTTCCTTGTTCCCCATAATAATTTCACCCGTGTCTGCCTTCAAGGGACCCACATTTGACTTTGCTATTCTTTTTCCCTTAACATATCTAAAGAAGCTTTTACTGTCCTTTACATTCCTGGCCAGCTTCCCCTTGTACTTCATCTTTTCAGCCCGTATTGCACGTTTTGTTTCCTTCTGTTGTCATATGAAAGTTTCCAAATCCTCGGCCTTCCGGCTACTCTTTGCTGTGTTATACATCTTTTCTTTTAGTTTTATTCTATCCCTAACTTCTCTTGTCAGCCACGGTTGCCACCTACTCCCCTTAGAATCTTTCTTCCTTTTTGGAATGAAATGATCCTGCGTCTTCTGGATTATGCCCAGAAATTCCTGCCATTGCTGTTCCATATAACCATATAACCATATAACAATTACAGCACGGTAACAGGCCCTCTCGGCCCTTCCAGTCCATGCCGACCATTTGTTTTCCCCTAGTCCCAGCTACCTGCACTCAGACCATACCCCTCCATTCCCTTCACGTCCATATACCTATCCACTTTACTTTTAAATGTTAAAATCGATCCTGCCTCCACCACTTCTGCTGTAAGCTTATTCCACACAGCCACCACTCTATGAGTAAAGAAGTTCCCCCTCACGTTACCCCTAAACTTCTGTCTCTTAATTCTCATGTCATGCCCTCTTGTTTGAATCTTCCCTACCCTCAATGGGAAAAACGTATCCACGTCAACTCTGTCTATCCCTTTCATCATTTTAAAGACCTCAATCAAGTACCCCCTTAACCTTCTGCGCTCCAAAGAATAAAGACCTAACTTGTTCAACCTGTCTCTGTAACATAGTTGCTGGAACCCTGGCAACATTCTAGTAAATCTCCTCTGTACTCTCTCTATTTTGTTGACATCCTTCCTATAATTAGGCGACCAAAATTGTACACCATACTCCAGAATTGGTCTTACCAATGCCTTGTACAATTTTAACATTACTTCCCTACTCCTATATTCAATGCTCTGATTTATAAAGGCCAGCACACCAAAGGCTTTCTTTACCACCCTATCTACATGCGATTCCACCTTCAGGGAACTATGCACAGTTATTCCTAGATCCCTCTGTTCCACAGCATTCCTCAATTCCCTACCATTTACCATGTACGTCCTATTTTGATTTGTCCTGCCAAGATGTAGCACTTCACACTTAACAGCATTAAACTCCATCTGCCATCTTTCAGCCCACTTTTCCAAATGGCCCAAATCTCTCTGTAGACTTTGAAAATCTACTTAATTATCCACAACACCACCTATCTTAGTATAATCTGCATACTTACTTATCCAATTTTCCACCCCATCATCCAGATCATTGATGTACATGACAAACAACAGTGGACCCAACACAGATCCCTGAGGCACCCCACTGGTCACTGGCTTCCAACCTGACAAACAGCCAACCACCATTACTCTCTGACATCTCCCATTCACTGACACTTCCGATTTAACCTTCTGAAATTGCAGATTAAAGCTAATCATATTTTTATGATCACTACCTCCAAGCGGTTTCTTTACCTCGAGTTCCCTTATCAAATCTGGTTCATTGGACAAGACAAAATCCAGAATTGCCTTTTCTCTGGTCGGCTCCATTACAAGCTGCTCTAAGAATCCATGTTGGAGGCAGTCTACAAACTCACTTTCTTGGGGTCCTGAGCCAACCTGATTTTCCCAGTCTACCTGCATACTGAAATCCCCCATCACCATAGTGGCATTATCTTTGTTACATGCCAGTTTTAACTCCTGCTGCAACTTACAGCCAAGGTACTATTTGGGGATCTGTAGATAACACCAATTAGTGTCTTCTTGCCTTTGCAATTCCTCAACTCAGTCCACAGTGACTCTACCTCTTCTGGCCCTATGTCTTCCCTCGCAAGGGACTGAATTCCATTCCTCACCAGAAGAGCTATCCCCCCCCCCCCCCCCTCCTCTGCCCACCTGCCTGTCCTTTCTATAGGATGTTACACCTTGAATATTAAGTTCCCAGGCCCGAACCTCCTGCAGCCACGTCTCGATAATCCCCACAATGTCATATCTACCAACCTCTAACTGAGCCTTAAGCTCATCTACTTTACTTCTTATACTTCGCGCATTCAAATACAGTACTTTTAATTCCTTACACATCTCACCATTTACATCAATCCCTATTACACTTGGCCATACTCTATCACTTTGTGAGCTTTCATTCCCGTTAATTCTGAGGTCATTGACTATCCCTGGACGAAGAACCCCCACTCCATATCACAGTGGCTTACGACAGGATTGGGAAGAATAGAGAGCTGGAGGCCTTCTTTAAACCAAATGAAGGACAGGACTGGGAGATAAAAGTTTTGGCACTTGTTGAAGGAAAGGAGGGAGCTGTAGAATACGCTGAGATACCAGCAAAATTATGGAAGAGAACTACAGGGGTTGCTCCTCACATTACCCGAAAAGTAAATTATCCGGCGAGCGCAAAAAACCTAGGAGCAATGGTAAAAAGGGCAATCACCATGGCAGACCCGAACAATTATAAAAAGCAACATTTGTCTAACCAATACGTTGTTGAATTCTATCAGGCCCCAAGGACAGTTGTTACCCACCTGAGTCATTATTTGGGGAGTGAGGTATGCGAGTTTGTGGACCCACAAGTGTGGACAGAAGACACAGCTCAGGTAGGATGAGTGAACATCAATCCCATCCTAGTAGCTCTCCAGAAAGAGGTAACATTTCCTTCAATACAAAAATATCCACTAAAATCACAGGCCACCAACAGCATTGACAAATTGATTCAGCGACTGCTAAAACAAAGATCAATCTTGTGAAATGTCAATCGATCTGTAACACCCCTATACTTGCAGTTCCAAAACCGGGAAAAGGCCAATAGAACTGCCCCATGCCCTAGTGCCAAATCCTGCCCACATCCTAGCTCAAATAGCAGCTGAAGCAAAAATCGTCTCGATAGTCGACTTGAAGCACGCATTCTTTTCCTTGCCTCTCCACAAGGATAGCCAATATTTGTTTGCTTTCACATATAGGGGCCAACAATACACCTGGACCAGATAGCCTCAAGGGTCCATTAATTTTCCTACTTTATTTTCCAGGTGTCTACAAGAACAATTGAGTACATTAAATTTCAGAAGGAAGTCTACGTTAGTACAGTATGTCGATGACCTATTAGTGGTCAGCAGAGACGAATCAAGCAACCGTAAAGATACTGTACAATTGCTAAATCATCTAGCTAATTTGGGATTTGTAGTCCCCCAGTTAAAAGTACTAATGGCCCAGGAGAAAGTAAATTTTTTAGGGATCATAATTTCGGCAACCAAAAGGAGTATGGAAAAAGGCAGACTCGAACCCATCTGCGAATTTCCAGTTCCTAGAGAAGCCAAACAAATGAGGCAGTGGCTTGGCATGATCAATTATTGTCGAACTTGGATCCCTAACATAGCTCTAGAAACTAAGGAGCTAACACCCTATACCAGCAAGGAGGGCGAGTTTAAACTAACCAAGAAAGCACAGCCGGCCTTTGATAACTTAAAGAGATCACTGATGCAAGCCCCGGCATTGGGAAGACCATTATATGACAGGCCCTTCCAGTTCTACTGCACCATTTTATCCGAGTGTGAAACCTCAGTACTAACACAAAAACATGGGGATAGACATAGACCAGTTGCCTATTACTCGTCTAAATTAGATCGTGTAGGCAGGGAACACCCATTCTGCACCCAAATTCTAACTGCTATATATAATATTTAAGAAGGAACTGCAGATACTGGAAAGTCAAAGGTAGACAAAATTGCTGGAGAAACTCAGCGGGTGAGGCAGCATCTATGGAGCGAAGGAAATAGGCAACGTTTCGGGTCGAAACCCTTCATCAGACTGATGCGAGGGTGGGGGGTGGGAGGAAGAAAGAAAGAGGTGGAGCCAGAGGGCTTACGGAGAGCTGAGAAGGGGAGGAGAAAGTAAGGACTACCTGAAATTAGAGAAGTCAATGTTCATACCGCTGGGGTGCAAACTGCCCAAGCGAAATATGAGGTGCTGCTGCTCCAATTTACAGTGGTCCTCACCCTGGCCATGGTGGAGGACCAGGACAGAAAGGTCAGATTCGGAATGGGAGGGGGAGTTGAAGTGCTGAGCCATCGGAAGATCAGGTTGGTTATTGCGAACCGAGCAGAGGTGTTCGATGAAGCGATCACCAAGCCTATGCTTGTTCTCACCGATGTAGAGCAGCTGACATCTAGAGCAGCGGATGCAATAGATGAGGTTGGAGGAGGTGCAGGTGAACCTCTGCCGCACCTGGAAAGACTGCTTGGGTCCTTGAATGGAGTCAAGGGGGGAGATAAAGTGTCGCTTTACCTCCCCCCTTGACTCCATTCAAGGACCCAAGCAGTCTTTAGCTCAAAAAGTAAGTTGTAATTGCCTGGTCTGCCAGAAATACAATCCAGGGAAAGGAATAGGATGTGAAGAGGGAAAAACACCATTGCTATGGGTCCGTTCGAGACATTACAGATAGACTATATCGAGTTGGAGAGGTGCCACGATTATAAGTATTTACTTGGCATAGTCGATGCATTCAGCCGGTGGATCGAAGCCTACCCAACCCTTGATAATAAAGCGACTACTGTTATTAAGTTGTTAATGAGAGAAATTGTCCCTAAATTTGGCATCCCTATTCAACTTAGTTCAGACAATAGTCCACACTTTATTGGACAAATTAATAAGGAATTTTGTGAACAGCTGGGGATCCAGCAGCAGTTGCAATGTGCTTATCGACCACAGGCTGCTGGACTTGTAGAGAGGACAAATCAGACCCTTAAAACTAAATTAGTTAAATTGAAAGCGGAGAATGGACTAAATTACTTCCCATAGTTTTATTTCAAATGAGAGTCATGCCTGTAGTCAAATCTAGACTAAGCCCAGCTGAAATTGTTTATGGTAGACCCTTGAGAACACTTTGGAATCAGAATGCAATGAAAATAATCAACTTCCATCATATGACTGTGGAGATGACCGAATACATTCTAGCTTTGACCCGAGCATTGAGAGACCCACACTGTAGAGTAAGAGCAGCATATAGTGAAATGCCTTTGTTAGTAGCTTGGACTAAAGTAAAACCTGGAGACTATGTCCTCGTAAATAACTGGATAAGGAAAGGGTTGGAGGTTCGTTGGGAAGGACCTTACCAGGTTCACCTAACGATCCCAACAGCAGTGAAAGTAGATGGAAGGAATGCATGGGTACATCTCCACCACTGCAAGAGTATCAGTGGAAGTATTACTAACTTACTTTATTCCAGATTCTCTTAGAAACTTCATACTCTGCTATGGGTCGAGCACAGGTGAACTTATCAAAATGAATGGAGGGGATTTACACCCATGAAAACTCGGGAGGTGATGTATCCTCGGAGGGAAATCATGAAACTACGCCCATGCAAACTAGGGAAGCTTAGTGAAATTCTGGGAAGCTTAGTGAAATTCTGGGAAAATACATCAGCATCTTCTTGTTAAGATATGTTAGAATAACGCAGTCATTATTGTATTTTGGTTATCATTAATGATGGGTTATCATAATGATAAAATAGAGGAATGTTAATATTGGCCAAATTAGAAGTATCACAAAATGGAGGATCTTTGCATTTGCAGGACCTACTTGGCCTTTTTCTGCGAACAGTTGCAAGCTCTGGACCCTACATGAATATTCAGGATGAGGTGAGGTGCAGATGTCCTTTCCTTTGTTAAAATGTACAAGGACTTTTGCAGAGGAGCTCAGAGGTGTTGCAAATTCATGGTCAGGATTGGCCAGATAAGGGGGAGTTGTAAATACAGTTAATTATGTTGCTGTGTGTTTGGGACTGTTATCTTGTGATTGGTTAAAGTGTGAAACCTTGTTTCGACTGTTTACAATTACCTGGGAAAATATTTCTATACATATGTAAACGATGTTAACTGAGTTCCTGATAGAACTTTCTGCAGAAACAATGTAATGGGGTACTTTGTGATTGGACTAGGGAACTGTCAATAACTTATAATGTCATTGATATTTGTGATTGGTTTGTAGGGGCTGCCACCCCCATCTAGTTTCGCGCCACAGGGTCCGATGACCTATAAAAGAGTGGATCCCATGAGGATTGGAGTCGATCTTCTGGAGGGGGGCTTTGGGCTGTGTGACCTTTTGGAGGTGTCTGCTTGCACAAGGCTGAAGGGCTTGAACGAGCAGTGACAAGGATTGGACCCGTGGTGGTTAGATATTGTAATTACATAATTAAATGTTTGGTTTGGGAATAGCTCCATCTAAAATTGTGGACGCAGCCCAGACCATCACACAAACAAAAGGTAGACAGAAAATGATGGAGAAATTCGGGTGATGCAGCATCTATGGAGAGAAGGAATAGGTGACGTTTCAGGTTGAGACCCTTCTTCAGACTGACTTGGGGTGGGGGGGGGGGGGGGGGGCAGGAAAAAGAAAGATGCGGAGACAGTAGGATTTGTGGGAGTGCTGGGAAGGGGGAAGGGAGAAAGCAAGGGCTATCTAAAATTAGAGGTCAATGTTCATACCTCTGGGGTGTAAACTACCCAAGCTAAATATTAGGTGCTGTTCCTCCAATTTGTGCTGGGCCTCACCCTGCAATGGAGGAGGCCCAGGATGGAAAGGTCAGATGGGGAATTAAATTATGAGCAGTTGACCAGTCTTTCCCGGTGAGGCAGAGGTTCACTTGCACCTCCTCCAACCTCATCCACAGCATCTGCTGTTCCAGGTGTCAACTTCTCAACATCTGCGAGACCAAGCGCAAGTTCGGCGATCGCTTCGCTCAACACCTCTGCTCAGTTCGTACTAACCAACCTGATCTCCCGGTTGCTCAGCACTTCAACTCCCCATTCCATTCCCAATCTAACCTTTCTGTCCTGGGCCTCCTCCATTGCCAGAGTGCGGCCCAGCGCAAATTGGAGGAACAGCACCTCATATTTCGCTTGGGTAGTTTACACCCCAGTGGTATGAACATTGACTTCTCTAATTTTAGTTAGCCCCTTGCTTTCTCCCTCCTTTCCCTCCCAGCTCTCCCACAAAGCCTGCTGTCTCCGCTTCCTCCTTTCTTTTTCCCGCTCCCCCCCCCCCGAAATCAGTCTGAAGAACGGTCTCGACTCGAAACGTCGCCTATTCCTTTGCTCCATAGATGCTGCCTCACCTGCTGAGTTTCTCCAGCATTTTTTGTCTACCTTCGATTTTTCCAACATCTGCAGTTCTTTCTTAAACACAAACCAACCTCACTTCTATTGAAGATGGACACAAAATGCGGTGACGCCAGTCGAGACCCTTCTTCAGAACGTAACTCATTCCTTCTCTCCAGAGATGCTGCCTGTCCCGCTGAGTTACTCCAGCATTGCGTCTATCTTTGATATAAACCAGCATCTGCAGCTCCTTCCTACTCCCTTCTATTGACTCCATTTATATCTCACACTGCCTCGGCAATGCCAGCATCATAATCAAGGATGAGTCGCACCCTGGCCACTCACTCTGCTCCCCTCTCTCATCAGGAAAAGGTATAGAAGTGTGAAACGCACGCCACCAGATTCAGGGACACTCTCTAGCTGTTATCAGGCAACTGAATCATCCTACCACAACCAGAGAGCAGCACTGAACTACTATCTAACTCTTTGGTGACCCTCAGACTATCCTGGCTTGGACTTTGCTGGCTTTACCCTGCACTAAACGTTATTCCCTTATCATGCATCTTTACACTGCAAATGGATCGATTGTAATCATGTATTGTCTTTCAGCTGACTGGTTAGCACCCAAAAGCTTTTCACTGTACCTCGGTACTCTTGACAAACTAAACTGAACTGAGATGATGCCCAACTCGAAGCATTTTTAGGCATCCTGTAATGCTGGAATTCAGATACAAGACACTATTTAGATTATTTATTATCACGTGAAAAGATGTGGTTTGCATGGTATCAAATCAGATAATACTATATGCAAATACAATCAGGCCAAACTTAACTGCAATGGATAGAGTGAAGGAAAAGATATAGTGCAGAATAAAGTTCTCAAATTCTATCGCCACAATTCCAGAGACAATGTGTAATGTCCTCAATAAGGTGGAGGAGGTTCAGACTATACCCTAGGTTCTGGAAGGACTGTTCAGAAATCTGATAAGAGGGGGAAAAGCTGTGTTCCGAGTCTGGTGGTAGTGGAGAGAAGGAATGACTGGAGTAGAAAATGTCCTCGATTATGTTGGCTTTCCCCCCCCCCCCCCCCCCCAGGGAACGTTAAGGCAACAGAGTCAATGGTGGAGAGTCCTGCCTGCATAATGGACTGGACACATGAAATGAAAGAATGCTGGAAATACCCAACAGGGTCAGAAACATGTGTAATGCTAGAGGCTGATGAGCAAACGAGTTTGTTCTGACAAACTGGAAAGTCTTGTTTTGCAATGTTGTTGATTTCACTGTACAATATAACTTTATTTATTCCAGGAAGGAAATTGATCTACCAAGTCATAAAACACAAGATACATGAAATTAAAGTGAGGAGTGGAAAGGATTGGGGATGTGCAAAGATTTGGGATGGGGGAGGGGTGGAGGGGAGTCGGTCTTTCCCACGACAGAAGGAGAGGTTGTACACTTTGATAGCCACAGGGAAGAAGGATCTCCTTTGGCGTTCTAAACAGCATCTTAGTGAAACCAGTCTGTTGCTGAAGGTACTCCTCACATTTGTAAAGAACAGATGATTGTAAAATGTCTTGATGGAAGATGACATTCTAGTTGAGCCTCACCAGAATAGTGCAAGATAACAAAGACAGGTCAGGGTAGAAGTGGATGAAGAATTAGATTAAATTAAATTGGAGGCTCAGGGCCACCCTTGTGGAACAGAATGTTTTTTTGTGAAGTGGTGGGCTTTTGTTTAAAAAGGTAAAGATAGATGCAGGAAAATCTAGCGGTAGGGGGAGAAGGCAGGCACAGGTTACTGATTGTGGATGATCAGCCAGGATCACAATGGATGGCGTCAAGTGCCAAATGACCTCCTCCTGCGCCTATTTTCTATGGTGAGTACTTTTTCTTATATTTCCAGATACTTCAGATTTGTGCCCTTCGTTGCATGTTTACATCCCTTTTAACTCATTACATTGTTAAATGTAAAGAACTAAACTGAAATGAAAAAGGTGAAGAGTTATGTTTGACGTTATTTGGATCTCATTTTTTTTAATGGAGTCGCTGTTTAAGTGCCTTATTTGTATTTTAAGATCGTCACCGTTAAGCATAAAGATCAACTTCAATATGACTTGACTGAATGGAATTTGATTAAATTTATGTTATTGCTTAATTTCCCCCCCCCCCCAAAAGCAACCACAAGTAATATAATTTAAGGAAGTGACGTGGATATACCAAGTGTGACCATATGAGGGAGCTAAATTACGCACTGCCACAGCCTCATCTTCCTAAAGTATTTTTTTAAAAGGGCCATCTTTTACAGGAAACTTGTTTCTTACAGTAGTTAGCTTTCAATTCACTCCTGCAATTTCCTTCAAATATTTATTTTTTTATCACTAGATTAATAAAGATGTTAAAAAATAAATGAAACTACAATCTGAACAATTTTAGAAATCAAACTTGAAAGTGAAGTAACCTCATCTGTAGAATAATTGAAAAGGCTTTGAGGAGAAAAAGGTCAGAAAGGTGTGATTTCAGGTCTTTCTAACTACCTACTGCTATGTCATTTATATCAAAGAAAATTCATTTTCAAAATCCACGATTATTAATGAGAAACGTACCTGTGGCAAAGCATCCTCTGAAGCAGAAAAGAAGTAGGTATACACAATCATTTCTGATGCCACTTCAAAGAACTTCTCCTGATGGGAGCAAAATTGTAAGAATGCCAAATGGTTAAAAATACTGTTCACCATTCCTCCCCTCCATTAATCAAAACAAAAAAATCCAAAGCAATACAAAAATACAAATGTTTTCCAGATATCATTTACAGACTAATTATATACATCTATAACTTGGAGACATGGAATTGCCAGCATTTCTTAGTGTAAATGCTGCCTGTGTGTACACAAAAGCTTTGAGAGTACAGAGCAAGATCTGTTATGCCCATTGGAGTCAAGTGGTAAATGCGCACTTGCTGAAATTTCCAGCAAAAAAGTTACTTGGAAATGGGTTACATCTCGTGGAAAATTAAACGTAATAAGTCCAAGGAACAGCCCTACGCTCAACAAGATCTGTTCATCAAATTATTTACTATTTCATTCAAAATTGCAATGCAATATTAAAACAGCAGGGACTGTTGAACAGTGTGCTTCATTGAGCCATACAAATTTATAGCGCAGAGGCAGGTTGGCCCAGACTATTGGTATTAGCTTTGATAGAAAAACTGAAAATACAAAAGAAAATATCAGGGATTTCAGAAAAAACATTTCATATATTCCAGGATTAATCATGTAAACTTATATGGTGCACCTGCGTTAAACAACTAATCTGTATATATTTATGATTACTTTACATTTATACTAATTTTGCCAAATTTCAAATCTCAAGATCCTTTCCATACAACAATTTTCAATGTTGGTGGCAGATTGAGTTAGCACTGGGCTTTGGGTTCATTTATTCCAATCCAAGCAAATCAAAATTATCCAAATTCCTCCTTAATAGTTCAGCAAATTTCAATATGTTCAGTTACATTTTCTTATCATACTTTACATTTTTTAGGATATCTCAATCAATTAACTCTGAAAATTCCTGCCCATAACACACACCTCAATCATGTCATTGACCACTTTCTTAGTCGCCAAATATGTGAATAATTTTAGCTTTTGTCAAACAATCTGGTTGCCCAAATTAACTTGTCTTTTTCCAAGAAAATCATTAATTTTATATTATGTTTTCTAAATACTAACAACATGTTTGAAGTTGACTGCAAATTTACTGATTAAGTTATTCAGTTTACCACTTCCAAACAAAACTTAGTACAATATTGCTCTGGAAGCAAAAAATCAGCAAGAGCTTATGTTCTCTCAAGCAGCTTAATATCTATGCTATAAGTGCCATTCACTTTTAACATTCGTGGCATTTTTTAACATTCTGAAAATCTTCATAATTTCTCTGGATTGGCCAATAGGATTGATTGAGACAAAGGTTTCTTTACATTTATTCTTCCAAATTTATATTCTTCTTATAATTTTCCAAAATTATGGCAGGTGATTAAGAAAACGTGATGGGTGCAGTTCTATATTTAAAATAAACACTCATTTTCACACCTTCAGAGGAGATTCACCACCAACGTAAACAAAGAAAACCAGATGCCTCTGTTGCCAATGATCAAAGAGTTGTTGAGTGGAAAGCGATCTCACTAACGGTCTATTAAAGCAAACAAAATATATAAATGTCACAATTTCCAAAACTCATGTTTATTATTGGTTCTACATGTCAATACCTCACTTAATTAAGATTTGACGGTTCACAATAAACAAAGCTGTGCAACCTCTTCTGATGCAGACATTATTCTGTTGGTTTACATTTATAAGTTTCAAACACAAGCTCGGCTTCTCCATAGTGCACACGTGAACACTATCTTTGAAACTAAACCCTATTAGTAAGGCACGCTTGAAACGGCGCTATTAGACTGCCACATTTTTTGGACTATTGGATATTATTCCAACATTACGTTACACAGAAGTATAATAATTTTTGCAGTCAACCTACTAAGCTTCAAGGGAGCATGGGAACCTTGATCTTAACGTGCAAGGAGAGCGAGAAGCAGCACTGAATCACTTGCTAAAACATTTTCGCTTTTGGCACACTGTCGGTGAACCATCTTACACATCAAAGTTTACAAAAGATGAGTGCAGCATTGGAAAACTGCCAAAAAATTTTCAGATATTTAAAATATCAAAAATATCTGAAAACAAGGTATCCACCAAAATTAAGACAATCTAATCTTTTCATCATCTATTTGCCGGTTCAGTGAGAGAACCAGTGCAAGAAACTCACTCCCATCCTTTGTCTCCCAACAGTTGACAATGGAACATTATCCAAAGCATAAAACAAATCATTTGGTATTTATGGATATAAAGGCAACGAGTAGGCACTTACAAAGCATATAAACATTGCAGATCAAAGATAACTGCTTTTATTAGACGAACTAGCATTAGCTGCTAACATTTTGGAGACTATTCCTATAAATGTTATGGCAATTTTGCACCATCTGTTTTCGACTGTACCCATCTCCGTTAACTTTTTTTATATTTCTTTAATCTCATTTTTCTTTGGCAGAGATTGAAGTGAAGTGGAAAAAGGTTGAAATGCTAAGGCAGCATTTTCCAACGAAGTTCTACATAAACACTGCCTCTAATCCTTCGTTAATCAAAGAATAAATAATGATGAGGACGGTGAGTGCCATATCTCCACAATGACACCCAATGAAAGACACAAAATGCTGGAGTAACTCAGCGGGACAGACAGCATCTCTGGAGAGAAGGAATAGGTGACGTTTCGGGTCAAGACTCTTCTTCAGACTGATACCTTTGTTCAACCACTTCTTTCCTTTGAAAACTTTAGTCGTATTTTTTACACATCTATCACCTATTACTATTAAACCTCTATTCACTTTCCTTTCAATCCCAAGGACTATTCGGCCAGAGATCTCCTCATTGTGAATTTACGGAGAACACGTGTAAACTTGCATTTCTCACACAAAGAACCCATTAAAAAAAGATACATACACAATCAATTTTGAGCTAAACTCCTGAACCTTAGCGTTTATTTCTGATTAATTTCTCATCTAGTTTCTCAATTCCATATGCTTCTCCACTCCTCACACTCTCTGCAACCTAACATTCGTTTTTTTCAAATTTCCAGTTCTGTTAAAAAGTTAAAATTGCACCCCAAGGAGGTCAAAGTATTAAAAATGAAGTCATACATTAATGCCCAAGTCACATTACCCAATTGACTCAATCTCTTAATTTATGACTCAAGTTAAAAACATGAAACTGATATGATAGTTCTAGGACAAAACTTTGCTGAATGAGCTACTAAAATATAGAAAGCTTAAACATTGCGTCTGATTACATGGAATGAGAATAAGCATGCAACTGAAAGTAGGCACGCAGGTACAGCAGGCAGTGAAGAAAGCTAATGGCATGTTGGCCTTCATAACAAGAGGAGTTGAGTATAGGAGCAAAGAGGTCCTTCTGCAGTTGTACAGGGCCCAAGTAATACCACTATATATAATCTATTGTCTCTTGAATGAGTGGTAACAAATTGCAGAATAATGTACAAAGTAATGATTGAGCCTCTTTTACAATGCAAGCATGCCAAAGCACTTTGTCACCTAAATACTTCTGCATAATCAAGTAATTTTGGAAACAATAGAATTAGAGGTCTTCACAGATAACCAAATAGTTCATATACATTTGTTAATCAAAGAATGAATAATGGGCCTAAAAGGTAAAATTCTCCTGCTCTTCAAATTAATGTCATATGATCTTTTGTATTAACCTGAAAGGGGTAAACAGGGCACCTGTTGAATATTTCAACCAAATGATGAGACGTTTGACAGTGCAGCACTACTTAGTCAGTCACTGGAGTGCATCTCCAGTGACTCAAACGTCAACCTTTTGATTTGAGGCCCATGTGTTTAGTTTAGTTTCGAGATATAGTATGGAAAGGGGCCACCGAATCCATGCTGACGATTGATCACCCACACACTAGTTCCATGTCATCCCACTTTTGCATTGTACGCACAGTAGCAATTTACAGAAGTCAATTAACCTACAAACCTGTACATCTTTAGAAAGTGGGAGGAAACCTGGAAGAAACCCACGCAGTCACAGGGCGAACATGCAAACTCCACAAAGAGCAACAGCGGTCAGGATTGAGCCCAGGTCGCTGCCACTATGGCGCAGCAACTCTACCGCTGCACCACTGTGCTTTTATCTTAGCTAAAACGCTAATTTTACTGTTATCAAAAGGAAGATGATTTTACTCACCCCGAGACCCTGTTAGAAAATTCAATTATATCCTCTTTGGTACGAGGTCCTCTGTAATTATATGCAAGATCTCCCTTTAATCTATGAATTAAAAAAAACACAGCTTGATCCAACACAAATATGAGAATTCATCAAGCATCACCCCACTGTTACAGGTGAGTGTACAGTAGTGGGCTCACTCTGAAGGACAAAGAACCTAAATGGATGCAAAAGCCCATCGTTATCAATAACATGGAATTCACCATCTTCATCAGATCCAGACAGCTATTAGGATATGATAAAATAGATTTTTTTTCATTTTAACAACTGCCATTGAGGTAGGATGCTTGGGGTTAGATCTACTGATCCTCTACTTCATCCTTGCATTGCTCAAAATTACTTAAATTGCTCAGTAGTTTAGACTTTAAAGAGAGATACAGAATGCAACATACCTTTGGCCTACCGAGTCCGCGCCGACCAACGATCACCCCATACACGAGCACGATCCTACACACTAGGTACAATCTGCAACTTTTACCAACACCAATTAACCTACAAAACTATTTCTTTAGATTGTGGGAGTAAACCAGAGCACCTACAGAAAACCCACAAGGTCACATGGAAAAAGTAGAAACTCTGTACAGGCAGCACCCATAATTAGGATTGACCCCCAACAGGTCTTCTGGTGCTGCAAGGCAGCAATTCTATTGTGCTGCCCTTAAGTGTGAATGTTCCATATAATGCAAGTCTTTTCTATATTCCAAAACTAGCAGAAATAATTAGGCCCCAACCTAATCTGTCCACCATTATACTTTACATGAGTGCTCCACCAGCACCTGCAATACTAGACACAAAAATGAATATAGTTTGAAATATACACAAAAAGTACTCTAGAAAGGAATTTGATATAATTATTAAAAGTGGTGTATGGTTCTAATTTCTGGCAATCTGATCTAAGGAGCAGTTGAGTGCCAATCACCCTGGTGGGTCTAGAGTTACATCTAGGTCAGGGAAGAGCAACAGATTTCTTCTTATGCAGAATGATAGTGTTTTTACATGGAAGTGAGTTTTGGTCAGCATTGCTCTCCAATGGAATTCGTCCCCCTCTGTTACCTTGTTTTTTTTGATTAGTTTAGCAGAGATACAATGTGGAAACAGGCACTTTGGCCCATCGATTCTGCACCGACCAGCATTCACCCATACACTCGATCAAACCTACACTTTAGGGACAATTTACAGACTTCAAATAATCTACAAACTTGCACGTCTTTAGAATGTGGGAGGAAACCGAAGAAAACCCATACGGTCACAGGAAGAATGTACAAATTCTGTGCAGATGCCACCTATAGTCAGGATCAAAGTTAGGTCTCTGGCACTAAGGCAACAACTCAACCACTGCACTACCCCGTAGTTGACAAAAAATTGTTTTAATTTTACATGATTGGAGGCCTGCATAGTCTCCATGAATGCTGGTCATGAGCACCTTTGATAACTTTGGCACAAATGATTAAAAAAAAATGAACCCAAGAAGTCGAGCTAATCTCATAACATAATTTGGTAATGGAGTGGTTTAGGAAGGTAGAGTATGGTCTGTTCGCAAAATGTTAGATGCATTTAATTGTGTCTCATATTCTCGCACTATTTTAAAGTAACTAGACTAAATATAGACCCGTTGGGTCTGCTCCCCCAACGCAATATTCCACCACTCACCCGTTCCCCCAACGCAACCCGTTCCCCCAATGCAATATTCCGCCACTCACCCATAGCCCCTAACTGCGCAGGCACGGTTTATTTCCCCACATCCCCCCAGCACTCCTTCCTCCTCCTCTTCATTCCCCTCTCCTCCCTATTCCCTCCCTCTCCTTTACCCTACCCTCAGTCACTCCCCCCATAACTCATCTCCCTTCCCTATCCCCCTCCTATCCCTCTATTCCCCCACTCCTCACCTCTCCCTATCTGCCCCCACTATCCCACCTGACCTCCCCCACTGCCCTCTATGCCCCATTCCCTACCGCCCCCACAGCTCTCCCTCTATTCCCTCTTCCCCCTCCTCCCTCAAACCCCCCACTCTCCCTCCTCACCTCCCCAGGTATTCCCCACTCCTCTCCCTCTATTCGCCCTCCTCCCTCCTTATCTCCCCCACTTTCCCCCCTACCCAATCCTCTCCCTCAATCCCTCCCCACTCTCCCTCCTCACCTCCCCAGGATCTCTAGGATGCCGCTCCTCTGCCTTTCGTGCCCGCAGCCACAGCGGATCCCCGCGGGACCGGAGAGAGCCAGCCTCAGCGTCAGGCCCCGAATCGTTGCGTGGCCTCTCCCCTTCCCCAGAGCCGGCCAGCTGGGCGTCGCCTTTCCCTTTCACGTTGGAATATTCTCCTCATTGCGGGCTGCGTCCACGCAGATCGGTCTTCTCTCCTGTCAGTCACCGCCAGGCGAAGCGGGCGCCGTCGATGACTGACAGTGGACGCGGCCAATCAGTGCGGCGATGGTGCAGGAAGGGGCGTTGCCGTTCTGGCCGTGGCAGTGACTGACAGGAGAGGAGACCAATCTGCGTGGCGGTGAGTGACAGGAGAGGAGACCAATCTGCACGTACGCAGTTTTAAAGATTTTTAAACCGTAATAACTTTTAAAATAAATCATCGAACAGAAGAAAACTTGTTGCACTCGCAGCACAGGACAATGGTGAGTAAGGTGTCGAGAAATCGTAGCACTATCTAGTACCATTTTTGCGCAAATAGAAAAAACTCGCAAACCGAAGATAACAAGATCAGAGTTTTAGTTATGTATGTAAAGATAAAGCAATAGAATTATAGATCCAAGTGTGCCTGATAGTGGTATTGCAAGTTATAAATTAACAGGACCTGTGAACTAGTAAAACAAATGTGGGTGTGTTGGAGCCATTAAGCTTAAGTAAATTTATCATAGTCATTTCTACTTACCTTTAATTATTATCTGCCTGTGTTAATGTGGGTGGAATTTTATACATAGTCTGGGGTGTGTTCTGGCTAGAGGATTCTGGCGCAGACTCTCAGATTATTAGTTTTAGTTTGATGTCGGGCCATGGAATGAAACAGTTTTCTACCATGGTCATGAGCATTATTTAAATCTTTTTATTTGAATTTCACAGCAATTTGCATACATACAATGATAACAGACAGTGATAGTCAGGACATAATTGTGCAACAGTATGTAAGCGATCCTCAAAGCCCTTACCCTTACCCCCCCTCAATCCACCTGATTCAGGTCGGAATCAAACGGGGACAAACAACACCCACATACGTACACATCCACACAAACACGATAAGATAAACGAACCAAAATGTACAAAACAAAAAAAAGGTGTGGGGGGGGGGGGGGGGGGGGGGGGGGTGGGTTGAGGGGAGAGCAGCTGCAATAAGACAGAGCAGTGATAGAAGGCACTCAGTCCTCTTCCGAGTCCGGAAACAAGTTGAGAGAGTTAACAAGTTCCAGGAAAGGGTTCCATGTATCTAGGAATGTCTTGGTAGAGCCTTTGAGAGAAAACCTAAGTTTTTCAAGCTTTAAATTGTAGAGCACCTCCTTGATCCAGCGGGCGTGTGTCGGGGTACAGGTAAGCCTCCAGTTAAGCAAGATCAGTCTTCGGGCTAACAAGGTTGTAAAAGCCAGGACCCGCTTCAACGCAAGAGAGGTTGGTTTTGGGAGGAGTACCATAAATAGCTGACAGTGGGTTTGGAGGAATAGTCTGGCCATAGACTCTGCTTATCACGTCGAAAGCACTCCTCCAAAAGGCTGCCAGCTTAGGGCAAGACCAAAACATATGGCTATGGTTTGCAGGGGATTGATTACATATGTTGCAGGTGTCCTTGATAGCGGGGTATATTCTAGATAATCTTGCATTTGTGTAGTGGACTTTGTGAAGGACTTTGCATTGGATTAGGCCATGACGGGCGCATATGGAGGAAGAATGGATCAGATCCAAGGCAGAGTCCCATTGCTGGTCTGTTAGTTTCATATTCAGCTCGCCCTCCCATGCAGCTTTTAATGAGGTATGAGGATTCAATATTACCGACCCTAACAAGTTATACAAAAAAGAGATGCATTTCTTCTGGTTGGGATCTAGAGCTAGGATGGAATCGGTCAGGGTTTCAGGGGGGCAATTTGGGAAATGAGGGAATGTCTTCTTCACAAAATCCCTAATCTGGAAAAAACGGAAAAGGTGGGAGTTTGGGAGGCTGTAGTTGGACGAAAGCTCCGCAAAGGACGAAAAAATGCCATCCTTGTATAGGTTTTTGATACTACTGATATCATTACTATGCCAGGTTTTGAATGCGGAGTCTGTACTTGAAGGTTTAAAGATGTGATTAAGCAGTTGGGTCAAGATGGAAGGGCCTTGTAAACCGAAGTTTTTCCTGAGTTGACTCCATATCTTGAGCGAAAGGGAAGCAATTGGGCCTGTAGAAATGGGGAGTTTGGAGCATAGAACAGACCGCAATGGGAGATGTGAACTCGCCTTTTCCATGTGTACCCAGGTCGGTAGGTGGTCGCAATCATCATTCATCCAATACAGGATTTTTTGCAAGTTAGCATGAGCATGATTGGGACATATATATGTTGTCAGAAGATGTACTTTTACAATATGTTTTTATGATTTACATGACATGAATGGAACGATGATTAAGAACGGAAAGTTATGATTTATTTCATTGTTTTGTATTACTACATAAAGAAGCTATTACTCAAGAGACTACTTCTGGTAGATTCATCTTTGCTGCTTCAAATGTGTCGTGGAGTGCATGAGTACTTTTTTAATCATACCCGACAAATAGTGACTATCGAAGGTTGAACTTTGAGAAGTTGTAAAAACCGCGGTTAAATTTAAGTAGAAAACTCATTACTACGGAAGAGTAGTAGCAAAAGACCGATTCAACGATGAATGGTCGAAGCTGGATTTCTGCTAGAGATTACAGCCTGAATTCTGGAAGAAGACACGGTTGAACACCTGGGTCTCGGAAGAAAGAAGACTTCATTGACCGAGGGACGGCCGTGAGTAAGAATAGATTGCTTGCTATATATTAGAAATATCAGATGTTTAAGTCTAAAAACCTGTAAAGGGTTCTGCAAAAGTTTGGAAAGCAGCCAAGAAGCTTGTTTATAGTAGCCTGGATCAGGATAGCACCAGTACAGATGTTGTGACCTTGAAGAGCTCAGACTTGAGCAAATGTTTTGCAACTGAGATGTATTCAAATTATTTCAAGATAAGTCAGCTATCTTAGAGTAAACTGCCTTGGAAATTAATTGGATGTTATGGACTTCTATAGATAAGGCAAGCTCAGCTGGTGAAGTTTACCAAACACGGAAGAAAGAAGACTTCGGAATCGTGGAAAATAATTAGATGTATTCAAGTATTTGCCCGTTTGTTTTAGAAAAGACCTTCAAAATAATTGGATTGTTTTGGAGCTACGGACAAGATGTGCCGTTAGCCAGCTCTGCACGGATAACGATCTGGTAGTTAGCCAGGAGGATTAACCCATCGAGCGAGGGACAAGTGAGTACGAAGAAGAGCCACAAGGGGGAGCTGTGGAGTAGGAAGAGAGAAGATGGAAAAAGAGAGGCCAAGTGAACTGAGAAGGGAGAAGCAGCCTATGTAGAAAGATGCCAGATGGATAGAGAAAAGTTATGGAAGCAGATGATCAAGAACATTTAAATTCAGAACAAACTAATGGAATCCAAAGAGAATGTGATGAAAGTGCAATATAATCAGGAGCAATTACTCAGCCTTGGTCTCGAGGTTGGTGAAGAGCAAAAAGCTGAAAGTGCAAATGCCTGAGAAAGAGCTCAAAAGACACACCCAGTGGTTCCAAGAAAAAGTGGAATTTTTTAATGGTTTTGTAGAATAAGTGAGAAAGTGGTTATTGAGATGGAACACAGTCGGAAGTGCGATGCAACAAGGTGTTGAAGTGGGAGAAGAAATTAGACCACAGGATAGTATCTCAAACGTCTCAACACAAAGATCTGGACGAAAATCTGGTTCTGTAGCCAGTTCAACTACAAGGGTCTCTGCTCAAAGGGAAGCCGAAGTTGAATTAGCTGTCCTCTCACAAGAAGCTGCCGCCTTGGAGGAAAAATATGAGATTGAGGAACAAGAAGAACAGCTGAAGAGAGAGGCTGAGGAACAAAAAAGGCAGTTGAGGAAGGAGAAGGAATGGCTGGAAATAGCCACGAAGCTGACAGTTGCCGGAGCAAGGAGGGAGATATTAAAGGGACAAGGATCAAGATGTGGCGAGAGTATTTCAGAAGAAAAGTTCCTTAATGGGAATGAAAGCAGCACCTAAATCGAACCCACAGCCAGAGTCACTCTGGTATCGCAACTCAGAGCTAGCACCAAGTGGGTGGGCTGTCGACAAAACTTCATTTCAGCAACAAGAAGATAGATCGAAGCAAATAACTTTTGGGCTGTCTGTTGGGGCTCGTAATAAGCCGGCGACCCAGTACTCTTCTTAGAAGCCTGTTGACTCTTCTTAGAAGCCATTCCTCCGAGTCCAATGAGGGATTTAAACAAGAAATCTGTGAATTAGTGAGAAATCAAATGAGAATGAGCAAGTCTCTAGCTCAACATAATATCTCTTCTACTTTACCTCCAACGGAAATTCCTCAGTACGACGGTGATCCTTTGCAATATGAAATTTTCATAGACCAGTTTGTGGAGGGAGGGGAAATGAAAACTTCTAATGACAAAGATCGCTTACGATTTCTGGAGCATTACATAAGCGCATATCCAAAGCAGCTTGTTGGAGGTTGTCGGAATTTGCCTGCTGGTCTATCATACAGCAAGAGAATTGCTTAGAGAACATTTTGTTAATGAACACCAGATTGCTAATGCATACATGAGGACCTATGCTTGGACAGCTATCAAGGCAGAAGACGCGAAAGCATTGCGTGAGTTTGTCTTATTTCTTAGAAGTTGTTGTAGCTCAATGAAACATCTCAACCACATGCAAGAAATGAATGTTGTTAGTAATATGAGAATTATCGTTCTAAAACTGCTCTATAGACTTAGAGAAAGGTGGAGAGATAGAGCGGGTCTGATACGGGAAGTTGAGAAACGAGAAGCCATGCTTCCTGACCTGGTGAATTTCATGGAAAAGTATGGTTAATGTCAAATCTACGCCATGGGAATATTGAAGATCCTAAACCAGCAACTGTTACAGGTTCTTCGACCTTTACTAAAAGAAGGAAAATCAGGACCTAAGGAGAGTAGTTTTGCTACCGCTGTAATACCTGTAGAAACAACAGGTGAGAAGAAAAGAGGCGCATCTGCCATTAAGCCACAAGGTTTCTGTTTGTCATGTGATGAGGTTGGTCACACCATAAGGTGGTGTCGAAAATTCAAGAAGGAATATAAAGAAAAGATGGATTTCTTAAAGGAGAAGGGAATCTGCTTTGGACGTTTGAAGAAAGAACATGGTTTAAAGACTGTAAGAGTCGTATAACTTGTAATAAGTGCATCAAGATAATCCTGAACGATCTCATACTGAACAGAAGAATAAGGAAAATAAGCCAGAGCAGATAGTACAGAAGGAGAAGCCAGCTACTATCTGCTACCTCACCTCAAATAAATGCACATATTGAGGCCAGGGTAGAAACCTGTATTTTCTCCACCTTACCAGTAAAGGTAAGGAGCAGCCAGGGTAATAGTGTTGTAAACATATGCATTTTTGGATCATGGGAGCTCAGCTGTCTTTTGCACAGAAAGCTTGATGAGAAGGCTGGACATCACAGGAGAAAAGACTAAGATTCTAATGCATACCATGAATGCGGAGAAATACTACGATAGTCATCATATTATGGAAATACTACGATAGTCATCATAGGTATGGAAATATTCAGTCTGGAGGAAGACAACTTTATACAAATATCTGATGTGTTTACACATGAGACCATGCCTGTTTCTTATCCAAATATACCCAAGCAAGAAGACTTGAAACAATGGCCTTACTTGAAGGATGTCAAGATACCTAAAATAAATTCTGGTATTGACCAACTTATTGGAATGAATGCTTGGAAGGCATTGCAACCTAAAGAGTTTGTCAGCAGTCAAGGGGACAGACGATTCACAGCAAGAGCCCTACTCGGATGATTTATCTATGGCTCCTTGAGAAGGAACATCAGAAGCAGGAACGAGAATAACCACCCTGCTGCTGTCAATCAAATATCTCTTGGTAAATTAGAAGAGCGATTGATCAAGCAATACAATCACGACTTCAATTAAAGTAACAGTAAGGAATCAGAAGAAATGTCCAGAGAGGGGTTAAAGTTTTTGTATATTATGAACTACTCAGCAAAGATGATAGATGGACATTCTTGTCTAGACTTGCCTTTCAAACAAGAAAGTATTAGCCTGCCGAATAATTTGTCACATTGCAGAACAGCGCACCCAGAATTTGAAACGCAAATTTGGCAAGAATATGAAATTTCATGAAGAAAATACGCCACAGTCATTACAGACTTCATTAAGAAATGTGTGGAGGACTGCATCCCTACAAAAACCTTCCGAGTGTTTCCCAATCAGAAACCTTGGATGAACTCTGAGATCCGCACTCTTCTGAAGACCAGACACCGGGCATTCATGTCTGATGATACAGTGGACTACACGAAGTCCAGATACGACCTTGGTAAGGCCAACAAAAAGGCCAAAAGGGAGTTCTGCTCCAAACTGGAGGATGAGACAGATGTTCGGCAGCTGTGGCGGGGACTGAATGCAATCACCTCCTACAAGGCGACACCAGGAGGCAGCTTGGATGTCGGCGATACATCACTCCCTGATGAGCTCAATGCATTTTACGCACACTATGATAGGGAGAACACCGATGTGCCTTCCCGAGCCCCCATTCGCTGTGATGGTATTTCAGTCTCAGTCACAGAGGCCGACGTCAGGAAATCCTTCAGAGGGGTGAACCCTCGAAAAGCGTCTGGACCTGATGGCATACCTGGTCGTGTTCTGAAAACCTGTGCGGACCAACTGGCTGGAGTTTTTACGGACATTTTCAACCCGTCACTTCTGAGGTCTGAGGTTCCCACCTGCCTCAAAAGGGCATCAATAATACCGGTGCCCAAGAAGAGCAAGGTGACGTGCCTCAATGACTATCGACCAGTGGCACTAACGCCTGTGGTGATGAAGTGCTTCAAGAGGTTGATCATGGTGCAAATCAACTCCTACCTCGACAAAAACCTGGACCCACTGCAGTTCGCTTACCGCCACAACAGATCAACGGTGGACGCGATCTCGCTGGCCGTCCACTCCGCTCTGGACCACTTGTACAAAAACTCATATGTCAGGCTGTTATTCATCGACTACAGCTCGGCATTTAACACAATTATCCCCTCCAAGCTGGTTACCAAACTTGCAAAACTGGGTCTCTGCGCATCCCTCTGCAATTGGATCCTCGACTTCCTCATTCACAGACCACAGTCTGTTCGTATTGGTGGAAATGTGTCAGACTCGATAACAATCAGCACGGGAGCACCTCAAGGCTGCGTGCTCAGCCCCCTGCGTTACTCACTCTATACTCATGACTGCGTAGCCGGTCACAGTGCAAACTCCATCATCAAGTTCGCTGAGGACACCACTGTAGTGGGACGTATCACTGATGGGGATGAGTCGGAGTACAGAAGAGAGATCGAGCGACTGTCCATATGGTGCTAGCACAATAACCTGGCCCTCAACACCAGCAAAACCAAGGAACTGATTGTGGACTTTGGAAGGAGTAGGATGGGGATCCACAGTCCTGTTTATATCAACGGGTCGATGGTTGAAAGGGTCAAGAGCTTCAAATTCCTTGGCGTGCACATCTCTGAAGATCTTTCCTGGTCCGAGAACACAGATGCCATTATTAAGAAAGCTCATCAGCGCTTCTACTTCCTAAGGAGATTACGGAGAGTTGGTCTGTCAAGGAGGACTCTCTCTAACATCTACAGGTGCACAGTAGAGAGCTTGCTGACCGGTTGCATCGTGGCTTGGTTTGGCAACTTGAATGCCCTGGAGGAAAAGACTACAAAAAGTAGTAAACACTGCCCTGTCCATCATCGGCTCTGACCTTCCTTCCATCGAGGGAATCTACCACAAGTCGCTGCCTCAAAAAGGCTGGCAGCATCATCAACACACCACCCTGGCCACACACTCATCTCCCTGCTACCTTCGGGTAGAAGGTACAGGAGCCTGAGAACTGCAACGACCCGGTTCAGCAATAGCTACTTCCCCACAACCATCAGGCTATTAAACCTGGCTCGGACAAAACTCTGAACATTAATACCTCTCCATCTGTTATTTGCACTTTATTAATTTATTAATTAATGTGTGTATTTACGTATATAATTGTAGTCAATGCCTATGTTCTGTTGTGCTATGCAAAGAAAGAATTTCATTGTCCTGTCAGGGACACATGACAATAAACTCTTTTGACTTTGACATCTTTCCTAAAGGACATGATTGACAATGACAGAACAGCCGAATCGGTGACGGAGAGTTATGGCATATTCCACACCATGGGGTGTATCACTCAAAGAAAGGGACCTTGAGGGTGGTCTTTGACTGTGCTGCAGACTTCAAAGGAATATCAATTAACAGTAAACTAGTACAGGGTCCGGACCTTACCTACTCACTCATTGGTGTCCTTATTAAATTCAGGCAAGAACTGGTTGCTTTGATGGCTGATATTAAAGCAATGTTTCTTCAAGTCAAATATCAGAAAAGCATATTGACTATTTGCGATTCCCATGGTAGCATGTTGGAGATGCACAACAAAATCTTGTTGAATATCGGATGAAGGTACATCTCTTTGGAGCAGTATCATCACCAAGTTGTGCAAACTTTGCATTAAGGAAGACTGCCGAGGACAATAAAGCTCATTTCCCAGAAGTGACAAACACAGTAGAGAATAATTTCTATGTGGATGATTGTTTAAAATCCATGTCTACGGAACAAGAAACAATTCAAATGGTAAAACATCTGACTTCCCTTTGCAATAAAGGAGGATTCACGCTTTCCAAGTGGATCAGCAACAGCCGTGTAGTATTGGAAAGCATTCCACTAGATGACAGAGCCAAGGAGACCAGGGAGTTGGATTTGGACAAAGACAATTAGCCAATGGAAAGAGCTCTGTGATTGCACTGGTGCTTTAAAACAGATGTGTTCAAGTTCAGAATCTTGACTCAAGAGCAACAGTGTACTAGAAGGGGTATCCGATCCGTGATTGGTTCTGTTTATGACCCTTTGGGATTTCTTGCACCATTTACACTGCCAGCCAAGTTGATTTTCCAGGATCTTTGCAAGGAAAAACCTGGATGGGATGAGAGTATAACAAAAACTTCCTCTCAGCAATGGACAGAATGGTTAACAGATCTCAACAAGATCTCAGAATTCAAAATGGACCAGTGCATGAAGCCTACAAACTTTGGTCGAATCAGATATGCACAGCTGCATCACTTTTCAGATGCAAGTGAAAGTGGCTACGGTACGGTTTCATATCTAAGACTGAAAAATGATATCAAGGAAGTACATGTTGCATTCCTAATGGGAAAGGCCAGAGTGGCATAATTGAAGCAAATGACGATTCCCAGAATGGAACTTACTGCCATAGTCTTAGCTGTTAAAGTTGACAGAATGCTGCAAAAGGAACTGCAGCTTCAGCTGGAGAAATATATCTTCTGGACTGATAGTACTACAGTGCTTAAATACTTTAACAATGAGAACAAGCATTTTCTAACATTTGTAGCAAACAGAAACTCACGCAAGGAGAGCTACTAATGTATCAGTGGAAATATGTTAACACAAAGGAAAATCTTGCGGATGAAGCTTCTAGAGGACTAACAGCAGATCGCTTCATAAGCAATAAGAGGTGGATCAATGGACCAGAGTTTCTCCGTAAGCCAGACGGAGAATGGCCAAAGCTTGAGCTGGGATTTGAAATCCAGAAATTAAACAAAACGTTACAGTGAATGTTATTGCTAAGGATTCATCGAACATAACAAATGACTTAATTACCCACTTTTCATCATGGAAAAGTTGGTGACTATGGTGGGTTGGGTTCTTAAAGCCAAAACAAGGTTATTGCTGTTTGCCTGAAAAAGGAAAGAGATTGCCGATGGTATTTCTGAAGATCCTGAAAAACTGAAGGAAAAGGTTGAGAAGAAGATGCAAGTTTAAGGCATCATACCACGTACAGGGATTACATCTTGAGGATCTTCTCAGAGCAGAAAACGCGATTATTTTTTTCCCCTCAAAGACAAAAATACAAAGAAGAAATATCGACGTTAGAATCTGGAGTACATGGTGTCAAAAGAGACAGTCAATGTATAAGCTGGATCCGGTATTGGAAGGAGGACTTCTGAGAGTTTGCAGACGTCTGAATAGACTGGCAATGCCTGAAGAGGCTAAGCATCCTATTATTCTCTCAAAGGGCTTTCATATTTCAACATCACTGTTACGACATATTCATGAACAGATTGGACATAGAGGAAGAAATCACATGGTGTCACAACTTCGTAAGAAATGTTGGATTATCAAAACTAACTGCTGCAAGAAAGATAATATGAAATTTGTGGTGGATGTGGGCGACAGCGTGGAAAAGTCGGAGAACAGAAAATGGCGGACTTACCTCTGAAGAGGATTCAACCTAATAATCCTCCATTTACAGATATGGGAGTAGATTATTTCGGTCCTATTGAGGTTAAAAGAGGATGAAGTCTTGTGACATGGTATGGTATAATCTTCACTTGCATGGCAAGCAGAGCAGTACATCTTGAAGTTGAATCTACAGTTGATACAGGCTCTTGTGTTCATGCATTACGGAGATTTATCTGTCGATGAGGTCAAGTTTCATCATTAAGATCAGATAATGGTACGAATTTTGTTGGAGCGGAAAGAGAATTGAGAAGCACTTAAAGGCTTAAATCAGAATAAAATTTAGAGTGTTATGCATCAGAATGGAATTTGAAAGAATAAAATGGGATAGAATGGAATTTTAATCCTCCGGCAGGTTCTCATCACGGCGGTGTTTGGGAATGATTGATCTGCATGGTTAGAAATGTGCTACGCTCTGTTCTTAAACAACATGTTCTGGACGAGGGTACATAAATTGCTGGAGAAACTCAGCGGGTGCAGCAGCATCTATGGAGCGAAGGAGATAGGTAACGTTTCGGGCCGAAACCCTTCTTCAAACCGATGAAGGATTGCAAACTTTATTTTGTGAAGTTGAAGCAATTTTAAATGATCGACACATTACTAAGAGTTCTGGTGATCCAAATGACTTGAAAGAGCTTACACCAAATCATATCCTTCTGTTGAAGACCAATCAAATGCTACGACCTGGGCTCTTTGTGAAAGAAGATTTGTATATGAGACGCAGGTGGAAACAAGTACAATATATGGCAGATCTTTTTGGAAAAGGTAGACACAAGAATATTTGCCTCTAATCCAAGAACGATGGTTAGAATAAATTTTGTTCCAAGTGATATCGTTTGTGGTTGTTGAATCTACTGCACCACAAGGTTCTTGGTTGATGGGAAAGATACTGGCGATCATGCCAAATGTTAAGGGATTGGTGCGTACAGTACGACTTCAGACTAAGAACAATGTCTTGGTAAGACAGATAACCAAGATATGTCTGTTACTAGAAGGCGAAAATGAAGATGGAAGAATCACTAAAGAAGTCTGAATGCTGATATAATGCATGTTATTTTTGTTTTTTGATATATGTTAAGCTTTTACAGCTCCTTTTCTTAAAAATGTCTATTAGTAACTTCCTTGTTATATACTCAGAACAATTAGGGGCCGGTATGTTGGAGCCATTAAGCTTAAGTTTATTATAGTCATGTCTAGTTACCTTTAATTATTATCTGCCTGTGTTAATGTGGGGGGGATTTTATACGTAGTCTGGGGCGTGTTTTTGGCTGGAGGATTGGCGCAAACTCTCAGATGATTAGTTTTAGTTTGATGTCGGGTCAAGTAATGAAAGTTTTCTACCATGACCATGTTGTCAGATGTACTTTTACAAGAAGTTTTTATGATTTATATGACATGAATGGAACGACAATGTGGATTTATGTATTTCATTGTTCTGTATTACAATAAAGAAGCTATTAATCAAGAGACTACTTCTGATAGATTTATCTTTGCCATTTCAAATGTGGTGTGTAGTGCGTGAGACTACTTTTCTAATCATACCCAACAAATTAGTGGCTATCGAAGGTTGAACTTTGAGAAGTTGTAAAAAACACCGCTACAAGGTGTCTAGATAAACAAATGAATGCAAAGCAGCACACCTATACAAAAATAATTAAAAAGGCAAATTAATGCCAGGCTTGTTGACCTGTACAAAAAAAGTAAACAATGATGCAGCTGCTTCCCATGCCCCAATAATTTCTGCAACACTGGCATATAAACTACAATTTCTTCAGATAAATTGTTAAAACCAGATTAGACTGGACCACCTAATTGGATTGGTGCCCAAAACCTGTACTGCTGCCACTTTAAAAAAGAACCAACTTTATGTCATAGGATTACATTTGAACGGGATGTATTTTGTAGCAGCTGGAATCTGGAACATACAGCCCAGTCGTTTTCCAATTCAAATCAATGGAAGCCTTCAACAATAACATGTCACAAAAAGCACAATACAACAAAAAAAACCTCTATAATTCTTAACTTACAATTTGATAGTTGGATATCCTCGGACTCCAAATTCAGAGGCAGCACCTAGGAGGGAAAGGTGTAAACACTGTAAACACAGTACATCTAGTTTAAAAATTGCATCTTTTTAAGCGTCTAAGTATTTGAAATGAGAATTTATATTCAACAATACAAACACATTGTGCAGGTTGGATTTCTGGTGTATTTTCTTTTAGTACAAGGTGTAAGATTTTTTAATACAACAAGAACTTTGTTCTTTAATAAAATGGCAATTAAACACAGTACAGCTTCTAATGAGTGTCATTAAACTAAAGAGATGGTAACTAAAGCAACTTGACAGTTGCGACAGGATTAAAAAAAAAAAAATTATTGATCAAAAATAGAGGGTCTTGATGACCATCTTTCTAAAACTCCTTAATGCTAATGTCAGCCAAATGCAAATCAAAGCCTTTACAAACATCAAGCACAGAATGTCCAACTCAGCAGTTAGAGCAAATGTTTTTTTTCTTTTTTTGGGAACCAGCTGGGTATAATAAAACAGCTCACTCACACTTGCATTCAAATATGACAAATGCCTCTAATAGAAACTTTAGAAGACTGGGCAACACATTTTTTGTCGAAAAGGTTAATTGGTTGTAGTTTTCACAATCTGAACTTATACATGGGGCATTTTCAAACTGCTAAATGTAAGATAACTATGGTACAAGTCACACAACTGGGAGGAGATAGTACAATGTAACCATTGGACTATGCACGTGGTAGAATACAAAAGGGATTCCAAAATGTAAATTATCCATTTCTAGCGGAACAAGGTGATTTTCACAAACAGAGTTTTAAATGTCCTCAGTGCTACAGAACTAATTGACATGAATTCCAGATCAACAAAATTACATTTTCCCCCAGAACCCATGCAGAAATTTGCTCAAACTACATAAAATCAAAGTTGACCGGTAACTTTCAGCAAAAGTCAGAGAATGGAAGATCCTTCTGCCCTAAAAATCTTTACTCAAGAATCCATTTACAGCAATCCCACGCTGATGCAATTTTTTCCATAAACTCTCCTAGGTTCTACTCCTCACCCACACAAACACATTCTCCCCAGAGTTCGAATCAGAGTTGCTGGAGCACTGGGGCAGCAGTTCTACCAGCTGTGTCACTGTACCTCCCAGTTTTACTTTAAAATGTTATTGAAAATGAAAAACAATCTCTTTTCACTTAAGGGCAGCTCCATTGGGAATCACATGTTTTCAATTTGCTTTGCAGAATATTAAAACAAGACAATTAGCAGGTGTCACAGCAGCACTACAAAATTCTCTACAATATTATCTCTATGGTTCAAACAAATGAATGTAACTGTATCCTTCAGTATTCAAACACTAAAACACATTTTTAAATACAATATTTCTCATTTGTTTATAGCAGAGTGAATCAATATATATTAACATGCTACTTTGTCAATCAATATGTATTAACATGCTAACATGCAATCTCATCTCTTGGGACAAAAACAAAAATGGTGTTATGGCATGAAGTTTAATAATCATTTTTTGTGGTCTTGCAGCATTTCAAAAGCTTAACAAGCCTTGATGTAAATATAAGTAATCAAATCTTTAAACAAAAGACCTTTTGTCTTTAGGTTTACATTCATAATCCACATTAATGTGAAGGTGGTTAAAGAGGAAAATGGTATGAAAAGCGAAAGGACTCGTGTACAGGAGCAGGATGTCCTAATGCTTGTACGTGGCTTGGCAACAATTGCCATGTTGAGCATTGGTAAAAAAAAAATGTTCACCAGATCCTTAAAAAATGTGAATATTTAAAATATTTGAAAAAAACTCACATTCTCACCAGATTTTGAATCAGAGTTTCTGGAGCTCTGGGGGCAGGTAAGAGAGAGGGGGACAAATTCCTTCAGAGAGCAGTGCCCATTTTATCTTGAGGAATTAAGTGGTGCTACATCATGGACAATTTGGCACACAAACATTGGTTGGCATTGAACAGGAAAATGGTATGACATCATTGATCAAGGATACTGCATGGACTACTGATGAAGAATGTGAGTGCAAGAAGGATTTTGTATCTTTACCCAAACTTGTAACAAATGGCAAACAATGGTACCTGGAATGGTTCAAAGACAAAAGCACATGCAATCAGGGGCTTGATTCCTGGTCTGGTCAGATCAGCATAGATAAGTCAGCCAGCAGCATCTTGTAATTAGTCTCATTGTTTCAAACAGATTACATGACATTGCACAACCAACAATTCCTGCCCTTGGAGGAAATAAGAATTGAAGTATTCCATGTGATAAGAATATATGAACACAGAAAACATGGAGCATGTGTATAGAAACATAGAAAATAGGTGCAGGAGTAGGCCATTCGGACCTTTGAGCCAGCACCGACATTCAATATGATCATAGCTGATCACCGAAAATCAGTAACCCATTCCTGCTTTTTCCATATATACCTTGATCCCTTTAGCCCCAAGAACTAAATCAAACTTTGTCTTGAAAACATCCAGTGAATTGGCCTCCACTGCCTTCTGTGGCAGAGAATCCCACTCTACAGGAATGGGCCAATTAATGTTTTGAGCCTGTTCTGCCATTCAGAATGGTCAAGGCTCACCCAAATCCCATGAAGTTCAAACATTTGTTAAGCTGCGTTGAATATAGTCGACTCCTGTCTCCGCCATAAAGAATCCCAATGAGATGTGACCATCAGAAGAAATGTTTTGCTCAGCCACATCTGAAAGGATCTTTTTCTCTGAAATTATACTCCTTTCACTTCTGCTTGTATTTTGATAAGTCACAATCCATTCTTTCAAATTCAAGTTCACAAGTTATAGGAGTAGAATTAGTCCATTTGTCCGATCAAGTCTACTCCACCATTCAATCATGGCTGATATCTGCCTCCTTATCCCATTTTTCTGCCTTCTCTCCATAACACTCGACACCCATTCTAATCAAGAATTTGTCTATCTCCGTCTTAAAAATGTCCGACGGCTTCCACAGCCCTCTATGGCAATGAGTTCTTCCTCACCTCCTTTCTAAAAGGGCGCCCTTTAATTCGGACCTCTGGTCCTGCACTCTCACCAGTGGAAACATCCTTTCCACATCCACTCTATCTATGTCTTTCATTTTTCTACAAGTTTCAATGAGCCCCCCCCACCTCTAAACTCCAGCAAGTAGAGGCCCAGTACTGTCACACGCTCATTCTATGTTAACCCACGCATTCCTAGAATCATTCCTGCAAGCCTCCTCTGGACCCTCTCCAGAGCCAGCACATCCTTCCTCAGATATGGGGCCCAAAATTTGTCACAGTACTCCAAATGCAGCCTCACCACTCACCGAATTCTTAAGAGTATCTGCCGAATATACTCAATCTCTCTTCATACATCAACCCTTTCATCTCCGGAAATAATCTGGTATACCTTATCATCATCTCCAATGCATGGAGATGTTTTCCTTAAATACAAGATCAAAACTATGCACAATATGCTAGTTGTGGTCTTACCAGTGCTCTGAAGCATCTTCAAAACGTGAGCACTTATGCTCCATAACTGTTGCAATAAGGGCCGTTTTTCCATTAGTCTTCCTAATTATTCTCTGTATTTGCATATTGAATTACGCACGTCATGTATTAGAATCTCTTAGACCCCATTTGTATCAACAATATGTGGGGTGAAGCAGGGATTGGTATTGCAACCCCAAGTATTTAATTTGTCACCGAGGTACAGTGAAAAGCTTTTGTTGCCTGCTATCCAATCAGCAGAAAGACAATCCTTGATTGTAATCATGGAAATGCTTCCCGACAGGCTGAGTTACTCCAGCACTTGTTTGCAGACCAGTTGACCACTTTTCGGAACTAGTTCAGTCGAGTGTCTAAGACTGTCATTTTAAGTTGTTATCCCACTCCTATTCTGACATATGTCCTTAACCTCCTATATTATTTCAAATATTATTTTAAATGAAAAAAGCGATTTCTCCCCAAAGCCCTCAAAGACCCATTACAAAACTTCTTTTGAAAAATCAACAAGCATCTGAAGAATTAATCTCTGAAATGGCTACAAAGGCTATAAAGGAGAAAGAGCTGGAAGAAATAAAGCAGTCGGTAAGAGAGTTACGTGGTGAGATTGCTGCAGGGAATGAAAGTATGATGGTGAACAATAATCGTGGGAATCAGAAAATTGACTCAATCGGTAATTTAAGTAAACAAATTGATGATGTTGGAGGATTTAACTGTGAAAATTGATCGGGTGGAAAAAGATTGCAAGGAGAAGTTTGACTGTTCTTCAAACTACTACAGCATATCAGACCGCTATGAAAGATATGGAAACAGCGTTGATAAAAATGTCTGAAGATATGCAGAGAATGAAGAAAGATCAGGAGTGTGTCTTGGGGCAATTGGCTAAAATGACTAATAAATGCCTTGATTTGGAAGCACGTTCAAGACGGCAGAATTTAAGAATAGTTGCAGTGACAGAGGGAAAGGAGGGGAATGATCCTCTTGAGTTCGCTGCCAACTTACTTAAACAAGCATTCAACCTGCCTGTTGAACCGTAAAATCCTATACAGAAAGAATATGATGTTTGGGGAGGATACTCTCAGATTCTTTAGAGATTATCCAATTGAAATCGCTAAAAAACGAGAATTGTTTTCAAAGACCTGAAAGGAATTCAAAATGTAAGATATGGTATAATGTACCCTGCAAAAATGAGGATTACTTATAAGGGTAATGAACGTGCGTTTACCGACCCAGAAGCAGCATACAAACATGCTCAAGACATCGTAAAAGAGATAAATGGCTAAGTAAATCATCAAGACTGTCAGGACTCGGTTCTTTATTCTACAGATATCGGCAGAGGGGAACCCGAGAAATATGACTTTTTAAAAGACTTAGATGGCGAGGCTTCTCCACGAGGCGATGTCTAGACATCTTGTCTTCTTTGGAATGCTAACTCAAGGACATTCTTTGTTCCACCTTGAATGAAACACGGAAAAACAAGGGTGCGGCTGAATGGAGAATTTAATACAAAAGGACTTGAAAATAAATTTCACGAATCAAAGTCTTTTATAATTTTAATCCTACACTAACACAGAAACTACTGAATTAACATAGCAATAGCAATTGAATTTAATGCGAACTGTTATAATGGTATAATGTAATAATAATTTATAATGATCAACTCCCCCAGGGAGGGGAGGGGGGGGGATTTATTTTAATTGTTAATGAATGTCCTGATTTAGGACAATGAGCTAAATATAATAAAATAGATTATTAACATACTAAAAAACTAACTTATATAATATATTAGGTCCCAGTTATGCTTGGGAGGAGGGGAGAAGATTCAGACACTGGCAAACAGCCAGGAGTCTGAATCTGGTTAACCCCTTCCAACCAGCAGCTTATTACAAGAGACTGGGATCTGAACGTGAAGCAAACGTAAACAACTGTTAGTATAAAGTAAATGGTAGACAATCTGAAGACTTAATTAGATAAGACTTAATTAGATATACAAATTGTAATTTTGTTATATATAATTTGGTTTTGAATTGGCCCCTCCTCCCTTTTGCAAGGTTTGTCAAGGGAGCGGAGCTAAATGTATATTAACAGCAACGGAAGTCACTAAATATGTAACTACCACCATTAGGTGGCCATTTTTTTTACAGTGTCGTTATTTTTAGACACTGTAATATCACTTTTTAATTTTTTTTGTCACATCATTTCACACTTTGTCTTTTTGCTTAAGGACAATTTTAAAAGGGATGTACCAACAGAACCTAATAGCAGCGAATGTCCACCCAACATCCAGAGTCCTGAGGTATTTTGTTGCGCCATATGACTTAAAGGTATCAAAGTAATTTAAAATGCAAGACGATAAACAAAATAAAATGAAGGAATCACATTTTGCAGTTGGAACATAAGGGGTGCTAACGAACCAATTAAAAGAGGTAAGATTTTCGCACAATTGAAATCATTTAATTCAAACATAATTTTCTTACAAGAAACACACCTGAAACTGCAAACCCAGACTAGATTGAAGGCAAATTGGATATGTCAAACATATCACTCTTCATATATCTCTAAATCTAGAGGTACGGCAATTATTATTCGTAAAGGTATGCCATTTAAATCAAAGAATATCATAACAGATAAAGAGGGGAGATATCTCATAGTTACTGGAGAGATCCATTCTACCCCAATCACTATGGTAAATATTTATGCACCTAATTTTGATAATCCCCAATTTTCTAATAAAATCCTGAATATAATTTCAGAGTTTAATTATCAAAATGTGATAATTGGGGGAGACTTTAATTGCGTTTTAGATCCTTACCTGGACAAATCTGCACAACAAAAGAGGCATAACATAAAATCTAAAACTAGTGCACTCCTAAATATATACATAAAAAATACAAATATAACAGATGTTTGGAGAATCGCGAACCCAGCTGGAAGGGAATACTCAATGGTACACAAAACTTATTCACGTAACGACTACTTTTTAGTGGACACAAAATTCCTTACACTGAACCCAAAATATCACAACAGCATCATCTCTGATCACTCCCCGTTAACTTTTTTTTATACTAGAAGGAATGCCTAATAAAAAATAGTTTTGGAGGTTTAATCCTCAAATTTTAAATGATCCACAGGGTGGTATATATCTAAAACAACAGATGGAACTTTTTTTTGAGACCAACGACACCCCAGATATTTCACCCGCTTTACTATGGGAATCTTTTAAGGCATTTATCAGAGGATCTATAATTTCATATCAAGCTTTTCAAAATAAAAAGAACAAGAATGAACAAATGCAGTTAGAAAAACGAATTAGACAATTGGACCTTGATAATGCTAAAGAGCCAATTATAGATAAACATAATAAAACAACAATATTGAAATTTAAATTAAATAGAATATTATCTGCAAAAGTTATAAGAATATTTCAAACTACAAAACAGGAAAATTTTGATTTTGGTGATAAACCACATAAACGTTTTGCACGTCAATTGAAAAAACGGGAAAAAGATCATATGATTTTAAAGATTAAATCAGATAAAGATGAATTCTTAACATTACCTAATGATATCAATAAAAGATTTGCTCAATTTTATCAACATTTATATACATCTAAAACGTCAGCAGATAGTACTAAAGTTATAAATCTTTTGGATAATTGTAATCTCCCAAAACATAATCTGCTAGAACAAGAGGAATTAGGAGCTCAGGTCTCAATTAAGGAAATAGAAGAAACAATAAATTCTCTGAAGAATGGTAAAACACCAGGACCGGATAGATTTAGTAATGAATTTTCTAAAAGATTTTATGAGATAATTTCACCACGTTTACATAAAATGTATACATATGCTTTTAAAGAACAAACATTACCGGAAACATTAGTGGAATCAACGATTACACTTATACCTAAAAAAGATAAAAATTTAGAAGAGCTGGGTTTTTAACCCTAAAAACTCATAATTAAATTCTGGAAAAACATACCCACACCAACGGTAACAAATGTGGAGTTCAAATATGTCCGAAATGTTACACCTCGAAGACGTGAGATTCGTCCTAGCAGGCAAATCAGACCAATTCTTAAAGATTTGGTCTCCATTTACCGACTTATTACAAGCACAGGGTGCAGCATAATTTTGGAAATAAACAGTTTCAGGACCTGGTGAGGGGTGTGTAAAGATATGAAGTAGGTACATCCCTTTTATTTTATCTTATCTTATTTTCTTATATTTTCTTTTTCTTTATTCTTTCTCGCGTTCTACGCCTTTACGGGCTCTTTCTTTTCACTTTCTCATGCACTTACTATCTTATCTAACTTTCTCTATTTTTCTTCTGTTACTTTCTTATTATTAAAGTTTAAAACGAGAAGTGGTACATGAAATGTATTATGTTATTTTTGGCTTATACTACTGTACTGTACATTACTTCTAATAAAAATTAAGAAAATAAAATAAAAAGTGCTGAGAAACCCAGCGGGTGCGGCAGCATCTATGGAGTGAAGGAAATAGGCAACGTTTCAGTCTGAAGAAGGGTTTTGGCCCGAAACAATGCCTATTTCCTTCACTCCATAGATGCTGCCGCACCCGCTGAGTTTCTCCAGCACTTTTGTCCACCTTCTCTCCAAAGGTGTTATCCGAACCAAATATTTCCAATTTTGTTTTAATTTAGATTTCCAACATCTACACTTTTTCTATTGAAAATAATCAAATTGATTGTAGATTATCTAGAAATGAACAACATGCAAAATTAAATCAACTTTAAAATTCTTGAATTACCGTTCAATAAAATGTCTATATTTAAATTTCAAAATGTAAACAATTCACAAATTCCATAACACAGTACCCCGGTTTGTCCAGGAAAGGGAGTTCTTCTGACAAGACTTTAGTCTTGGTAAATAGATACTTAAAAGTAACCGCTTGTTTTAGGTGAGTTCATAAGTAGTTATTTTCCTTGCGTTTTGTTTAGATAGACATGGAGCAATTATACAATGCAAGACAGAATAGCACAGTTCACCTGCAAAAATTGTTGCATCCATCTTTCCAACTTTCACTGGAGACCCTACAGATCGCATTTCAGAAGCTACTTCATCCCATATTGGTTCTAATTTCTTGCAGTGGCCACACCAAGGTGCATAAAACTGAAATAAAACCATAGCAAAGGTTACTAGCTGACCGTGTAGTCAGTGAATTCACTATTGTTTAAACAATGTAATGATTTAACTTAATAGTCAATGCATTTTTAGATCACTCATTCAGGCAAAATTCTTATTCACGCAAAAGCTTCTTTAAAAATGTTTTTAGAACACACATGTCAGCAGCCACCATTTAATTGTAATAACTACCCAAATTATAATTTTTCACTATGGGGTGCATTATATCTAATAATCTGGATCAGATCTTCACCAAAATCATCACATGTATTTTTATTGCTTATTTGCATGCATTTGAGATGGAGTAAATGCACAGAAATCTTCCGCTTTCCCCAACTTTCATAATCAAAATGCAACTTGTTACGTTTTCTGCTGTTAGAATTGGTTTCTGGTTAAACACATCAAATATCACAAGGTAGGGCACAACTGATCAAACACTAAAGTGCAGAATAGGATATCAATAGTTCAAGTTCAAGCTTACATGTATTGTCACATGCACCAATTAAGTACAGTGATATTTGAGTTACCATACAGCCATACAAGTAAAAAAAGACACAAACAATAATTTTAACATAACCATCCAGCACAGTGGAATCAACATTCCTCAGCGTGGTGGAAGGCAATAAAGTTCAGTCATCTTCCTCCTTTGTTCACCTGTGGTGGTCACCGCCTTTAATCCTCAGCACGGCGTCTGCGGACGGCCCAATGTTAAAGCCCTCTCGTCAGGATGATGGAGACTCCGGTGTTGGGACAGAAACACTCCGTGGCATGTAGCTCCCAAGTCGGCTTTTCTTACCGGAGACCGCGGCTTCATGGTGTTAAAGTCCACAAGTCCCGCGGTTGGAGCACTTCCACAGCGATCCTTTGCAGCTCCAAGATGGCAAATCCGCGCCACGTTTGTGGCTTGAAGCTCCAGGTCGGTCTCCAGGAAAGGCTACACAAATCCAGTTGTTAGGCCGCGGGGGAGGGGACGGAGACGTGACATGGAGAAAGATCACAACTCTGTCGAGGTAAGTGACTGAAAACGGTTTCCCCCCACATAAAAATATACTGAGAAACATTAAAACATACATTTTGACACATTAAAAATAACAAAAAAGTCTAAATAACACACAGGCTGCCATCTCGGCGCCACCCGATGATGTGTATATATATAAAAATATCTTGTGACAATGCTTCTGGTTTGTTAGGGATCATGACCCTTGTGCCTATTACTTCACTTGACTTACTCAGTGTTGTAACAACTTAATAAAACATTTCATTTGACTAACAGACTAAAAGATACAAAGCTCATGTTTTGAGAAAGTTATAAAATTAATTTTGGCATTTGTAAAACTAATTATTAATGAATATTTCCTTTCTTAACTAACCTAAACAAAATATAAATAACTGCTCTCTTTGCAAAGCACAATTTTATGTCTGCCTACTGCATGGAAATTAACAAAAATAGATGATTAGGTACTAACCAATTGGAAATCCTGGAGCCTCAAAATTTATGTGCAACCGTGGGTCTATGACTAGGTGTGCTGCCATTTTTAATGAAATGCATTATTAGATTAGTTTAGACATTAGTTTAGACATCTTTACATCAGTTGTAGGACCAGGTCACAAAATTTCATGGGCTGAATCATTCAAGGTTTTGGACTAGTACTAAAGAAAGTATGGATATTAAGTATCTAAAATATGGGATAAAATAAGCAGATTATAAGTTATATAACCCAACTAGAATATGGGGCTCTAAAATATAAGCACATTTCACTTAAAAGTCTGAATGTTTGCTGAACAAAAGTATATTGCAGAAGAATTAAATAATCTATTATCAACATAGGAACATTATCAACTATTATCAACACAGGAACAGGTCCTTTGGCCCACAAGGTTTGTGCCGAACATACTTACCTACTCTGATCCCATTTACCTGAATATGATCCATATTCCATCTACTCCCTCCACTTCCATGTGCCTATTCAAAAGCCTCTAAAATGCCAATATCGTATATGTCTCCACCAACACCCCTGGCATTGAGCTCCCGGCCTCCACAACTGTAAAAAAAATGTGCTCTGCACATTTCCATTGAACTTTCCCTCTCTCATCTTATAGATATGCCCTCTAGTGTTGCACAATTCCACCCTGGAAAAAGGTTGTGACTAACTACCTTAACTATGCCTCATAATTTTATATACTTCTATCAATTCTCTCCCTCAACCTCTGATGTTCTAGAGAAATCAATTCAAATCTAACCAACCTTTCCCTGTAACTAAAACCCTCTCATCCAAACAATATTCTAGTAAACATCCTCGGCATCCTCTCCAAAGCCTCCACATCTTTCCTGCAATGGGACCAGAACTGCACAAAATACTCAAATGTGGCCTAATCAGTCCTATAGAGCTGCATCATGACTTCCTGACTCTTATATGCAATGTTCCTACCAATCAAGGCAGGCATATCATACACCTTTACCACCCTATCTACTTGTGCTGCTTCAGTTGGCTATGAACTTGGACTCCAAGATCTTTCTGCACATCCATACCATTAAGGGTCTTGCTGTTAACTGTGCTCGGTCCTCACATTCAACCTCCCATGTGCAACATCTCACACTTGCTTGGGTTAAACTCCAGCACACTTTTCACCCATTTCTGCAGCTAGTGCATATCCGACTGTATCTTCTGACAGCATTCCTCACCGTCCAACACCTCCAATTTGGGTGTTGTTAGCAAACTTACTCACCAACCAATCTACATTTACATCAAAGTCATTTATTTATATATCAAAAACAAGAAGAGGTCCGAGCACAGATCCCTGCAGAACTCCACAGGACACAAACCTCCAACAACCTTCTGCCTTCAATAAAAAGCTTAGAATCCATACAACCAAGTCATCGTCAATCCCATACATCTTAATCTTCTGGTTCAGTCTATCATGAGGGACCTTATCAAAAGCCTTACCAAAATCTACACCGAAGATCAGCTCAAAGTTTCAAGCAGGCATGAAAAGTTATTCAATTAATTCTTCAAATTCCAACATTACTACCCAGTGACATAATTAACATAGAAACATAGAAACATAGAAATTAGGTGCAGGAGTAGGCCATTCAGCCCTTCGAGCCTGCACCGCCATTCAACATGATCATGGCTGATCATCCAACTCAGTATCCCGTACCTGCCTTTTCTCCATACCCTCTGATCCCCTTAGCCACAAGGGCCACATCCAACTGACTCTTAAATATAGCCAGTGTCCGTCAATTATGTCAGTGTCCAGCTTTTACAGTGTACAACTGAAGTTCAGATTGGACTATTTTGAATGAATTAAGATTTACAAGAAATATAAATACAAGACTGTTTATTTAAGGGCAGCATTGGTCATCAGTAAAAAAAGAAAATCATTTATACCAAAACCAGAAGGTCACATTTTCTAATTTTGAAAAATCTTCAACTGCCATGTAGTATTGCTACTTAAATTCTTACTTGCACAGTATTAGACAGTTTAACATGTGATTTCTTGCACTAAATAATTTAATGCTGCTTTGAGGGTATAACAAGCAGGGTTGACAAAGGAACATATGACGTGCCACACACAAGACCTTCGTATAAGATTAGGGCTCATGGAATCGATTACACCGTATTAGAGTGGATAGCTGGTTGTTTAATTGCCAGAAAAGAGATGGACGTATTTTCACAAAACAGCAAAACCATTTCTAGCCTGTCCCACTTGTCAATTTTTTCGGCGACTGCCGGCATTATTGACTGAAGTATCAGTCTTTCTTTCATTTTGTCTTTCTTTCAGGATTTCCAAAGTGCTTTGTAAATAGTGATGTACATTACTTAGTGTGGGGGGGGGGGGGGGGGGGGAGGGAGTGACAAATTGAGAGTATAAAGATGGCGTTGAAAGGGAAGTGACTACAGGAAAAATTACAAAAGATTCTCGAATTAATGGGAAGGAAAGCTCAAGAATGGACAACAGATTAAGGTCAGGGCCAATTACGAGCGGTGCGAGGGGAGGAGTGAATACGGATGTCAAAGTGTTGTATATGAATGAGTGAAGTATAAGGAATAAAATGGACGAGCTTGAGGCTCAATTAGAAACTGGCAAGTATGATGTTGTGAGAATTATTGAGACTTGGCTGCAAGAGGGCCAGGGCTGGGAATTGAGTATTCATGGGTATACCTCCTATCGAAAAGACAGACGGGTGGGTAGAAGGGGTGGGGTTGCCCTGCTGGTGAGGAATGAAATTCAATCCCTTGCAAGGAGTGACATTGAAACAGGAGATGTGGAGGCAGTATGGATAGAACTGACAAATTGTAAGGGTAAAAATACCCTAATGGGACTAATCTACAGGCCCCCAAACAGTAGCCTGGACATAGGGCGCAAGTTGAATCAGGAGTTAAAATTGGCATGTAGCAAAAGTAATGCTGTGGTTGTTATGGGAGATTTCAACATGCAGGTAGACTGGGAAAATCAGGTTGGTACTGAACTGCAAGAAAGGGACTTTGTAGAGTACCTTTGTGATGGATTCTTAGAACAGCTTGTATTGGAGCCTACCAGGGAGAAGGCAATTCTGGATTTAGTGTTATGTAATGAACCGGATTTGATAAAGGACCTCGAGGTTAATGAGCCATTAGGAGACAGTGACCATAACATGGTCAGGCTTAATCTACAATTGAAGAGGGAGAAGAGTAGATCGGAAGTGTCAGTGTTGCAGTTGAATAAAGTGGACTATGGGGCAATGAGGGAGGAGCTGGCCAAGGTTGACTGGAAAGATACACTAGCAGGGATGACAGTGGAACAAAAATGGCAGGTGTTTCTAGGAATAATACAGAAGGTGCAGGATCAGTTCATTCCTAGCAGAAAGAAAGATTCCAAGGGGAGAAGGGGACTACCATGGCTGACAGGGGATGTCAGGGACAGTATAAAAATTAAAGCGAATAATTACAACGTAGCAAAGATGAGCGGGAAGCAAGAGGATTGGGTACTGTTTAAACAACAGAAGATAATGGAAAGACAATATGGGGAGAAAGGATGAGGTACGAAGGTAAGCTAGCCAAGAATATAAAGCAGGATAGTAAAAGCTTCCTTTGGTATGTGACGAGGAAAAAAATAGATAAGACCAAAATTGGACCCTTGAAGACCGAAAAAGGTGAATTTATTATGGGGAACAAGGAAATGGCAAGAGTTGAACAGCTAACCATATAACAATTACAGCACGGAAACAGGCCCTCTCGGCCCTTCCAGTCCGCTCCGACCATTTGTTTTCCCCTAGTCCCATCTATCTGCACTCAGACCATACCCCTCCATTCCCTTCACGTCCATATACCTATCCACTTTACTCTTAAATGTTAAAATCGATCCTGCCTCCACCACTTCTGCTGGAAGCTGATTCCACACAGTCACCACCCTCTGAGTAAAGAAGTTCCCCCTCACGTTACCCCGAAACCTCTGTCCTTTAATTCTCATGTCATGCCCTCTTGTTTGAAACTTCCCTACCCTCAATGGGAAAAACGTATCCACGTCAACTCTGTCTATCCCTTTCATCATTTTAAAGACCTCAATCAAGTCCCCCCTTAACCTTCTGCGCTCCAAAGAATAAAGACCTAACTTGTTCAACCTTTCTCTGTAACATAGTTGCTGGAACCCTGGCAACATTCTAGTAAATCTCCTCTGTACTCTCTCTATTTTGTTGACATCCTTCCTATAACTAGGCGACCAAAATTGTACACCATACTCCAGAATTGGTCTTACCAATACCAATGCCCACCACTGATGTCAAACTAATAGGTCTATAATTGCTAGGTTTATTCTTTGAACCCTTTTTAAACAATGGAACAACATGCGCAGTACGTCAATCCTCCGGCACTATTCCCGTTTCTAATGACATTTGAAATATTTCTGTCATAGCTCCTGCTATTTCTACACTAACTTCCCTCAATGTCCTAGGGAATATCCTGTCAGGACCTGGAGACTTATCCACTTTTATATTTTTCAAAAGTGTCAGTACTTCCTCCTCTTTGAATCTCATAGTTTCCATAGCTACTCTACTTTTTTCCCTTACCTCCCAGAGTTCAATATCCTTCTCCTTGGTGAATACCGAAGAAAAGAAATTGTTCAATATCTCCCCCATCTCTTTTGGCTCTGCAGATAGCTGTCCATTCTGGTTCTCTAATGGTCCAATTTTATCCCTCGTTATCCTTTTGCTATTAATATAGCTGTAGAAACCCTTTGGGTTTACTTTCACCTTTCTTGCCAAAGCAACCTCATATCTTCTTTTAGCCTTCCTAATTTCTTTCTTAAGATTCTTTTTACATTCTTTATACTCCTCTAGCACCTCATTTACTCCATGCCTCCTATAATTATTGTAGATATCTTTCTTTTTTCGAAACAAGTGTCCAATTTCCCTTGAAAACCATGGCTCTTTCCAATTTTTACTATTTCCTTTCAACCTAACAGGGACATAAAGATTCTGTACTCTTACAATTTCCCCTTTAAATGTCCTCCATTTCTCTTCTACATCCTTCCCATGAAACAAAGTGTCCCAATTCACTCCTTTAAAATCCTTACGCATTCCCTCAAAGTTAGCCTTTCTCCAATCAAAAATCTCCACCCTAGGTCCAGTTCTGACTCTCTCCATAATTATATTGAAACTAATGGTATTGTGATCACTGGTCCCGAAGTGCTCACCAACGCATACCTCTGTCACCTGACCTGCCTCATTTCCTAACAGGAGGTCCAGCACTGCCCCTTCTCTGGTCGATACCTCTATGTACTGCTGCAAAAAACTATCCTGCACACATTTTACAAACTCCAAACCATCCATCCCATTTACAGAATGTGTTTCCCAGTCTATTTTTGGAAAATTGAAATCTCCCACAATCACTACCTTGTGCTTACTACTAATATCTGCTATCTCCTTACATATTTGCTCTTCCAATTCACGCTCCCCATTTGGCGGTCTATAATACACCCCTAAAAGTGTTGCTACACCGTTCCCACTTCGCTACTTTGGATCTGTCTTCACTAAGGAGGACACAAACAATCTTCCTGATATAGTAGTGGCCAGGGGATCTGGGGCGACGGAGGAGCTGAAGGAAATCCACATTAGGCAGGAAATTGTGTTGGATAGACTGATGGGACTGAAGGCTGATAAATCCCCAGGGCCTGATGGTCTGCATCCCAGGGTATTTAAGGAAGTGGCTCTAGAAATCGTGGATGCATTGGTGATAATTTTCCAATGTTCTATAGACTCAGGATCAGTTCCTGTGGATTGGAGGGTAGCTAATGTTATCCCACTTTTTAAGAAAGGCTGGAGAGAGAAAACAGGGAATTATAGACCAGTTAGCCAGACATCGGTGGTGGGGAAGATGCTGGAGTCAATTATAAAAGATGAGATAGCCGAACATTTGGATAGCAGAACAGGTTCGGTCCGAGTCAACATGAATTTACGAAGGGGAAATCATGCTTGACTAATCTTCTGGAATTTTTTGAAGATGTAACTAGGAAAATGGACAAGGGAGAGACTGTGGATGTAGTGTACCTAGACTTTCAGAAAGCATTTGATAAGGTCCCACATAGGAGATTAGTGGGTAAAATTAGGGCAGATGGTATTGGGGGTAGGGTGCTGACATGGATAGAGAAGTGGTTGGCAGACAGGAAACAAAGAGTAGGGATTAACGGGTTCCTTTCAGAATGGCAGGCAGTGACTAGTGGGGAACCGCATGGCTCGGTGCTGGGACCGCAGTTATTTACAATATACATCAATGATTTGGATGAAGGGATTCAAAGCAACATTAGCAAATTTGCAGATGGCACAAAGCTGGGTGGCAGTGTGAACTGTGAGGAGGATGCTATGAGAATGCAGGGCGACTTGGACAGGTTGGGGGAGTGGGCAGATGCATGGCAGATGAAGTTTAATGCAGATAAATGTGAGGTTATCCACTTTGGTAGCAAAAACAGGAAGGCAGATTACTATCTAAATGGCATAGTTTGGAAAAGGGGAAGTACAACGGGATCTGGGGGTCCTTGTACATCAGTCTATGAGAGTAAGCATGCAGGTACAGCAGGCAGTGAAGAAAGTGAATGGCATGTTGGCCTTTATAACAAAAGGAATCGAATATAGGAGCAAAGAGGTTCTTCTGCAGTTGAACAGAGCCACAGTGAGACCACACCTGGAGCATGGTGTGCAGTTTTGGTCCCCTAATTTGAGGAAGGATATTCTTGCTATTGAAGGAGTGCAGCGTAGGTTTACAAGGTTAATTCCCGGGATGGCTGGACTGTCATATGCTGAGAGAATGGAGCAGCTGGGCTTGTACACTCTGGAGTTTAGAAGGATGAGAGGAGACGTCATTGATACATATAAGATTGTTAAGTGTTTGGACACGCATGAGGCAGGAAACATGTTCCCAATGTTGGGGGAGTCTAGAACCACAGTTTAAGAATAAATAAGCCATTTAGAACGGAGACGAGGAAACACTTTTTCTCACAGAGAGAGGTGAGTCTGTGGAATTCTTTGCCTCAGAGGGCGGTGGAGGCAGGTTCTCTGGATGCTTTCAAGAGAGAGCTAGATAGGGCTCTTAAAAATAGTGGAGTCAGGGGATATGGGGAGAAGGCAGGAATGGGTTACTGATTGGGGATGATCAGCCATGATCACATTGAATGGCGGTGCTGACTCAAAGGGCTGAATGGCCTCCTCCTGCACCTATTGTCTATTTGAGCTGGTCATAATTTTAGTACATGGAAGCATAGCAGGCTGTTCAGATACATCAAGGCATCAGAAACAATAATATATTGACCAAATAACTAGCTTTGATAATTTTGATTTAATGATAAATACAGGCTAAGATACCTGGATATCTCACATTCTCCTCTTGAGACACAGAAATTATGGTACTTTCTTTTACATCGGGCAGGCATCAGAAAAGAAAGTACTGCAAAGAAGTGCCAGTTTTGATTTTTGTTCTCAAGTCTATTTAAAGGGATTCAAGTCTACCATCTCTGGTAGACAATTGCGTGACAACTGGGTGTCAACTACCAATTGGGTGACAATTATTAGCTGAAGGCAATTGTTGATCCTTTCGCTACTGTTAAATTTACTCAACCTGGATAGGATGCAACAATGATTCTCTGAATTACTTCCCGAGTTGATAAGAAATATCCTGTGAGGAGAGCATCTAAATAATGGATATACATTTTCAGGAGTTTAGGAAAATTAGAGGTGAAATCATTAAAATGCAACAAAAGATATCTTGAAGCAGGACAGTTAGTGAGAAGTTGTTTCCACTGGCTCAGCCAAGCATGCCATATTCTCTTGATACCGAAGTGAGAATGCATTTCTTCCTTGAAGCCAATGAGAAATACTTAGAATTGGTCACTGAATATGCTCAATCATTAAAATAATTTGGGGTAAAAATGTTAAGGAAATATCATGGAAAGCAGAGTTGTTACAGAAGTTCAGCCATAAACCGACTGAATGGTGGAACACGTTTGGAATGCTAAATTATCTATTTCTGCACCAGCTGCTTCAATATCTTGCTTATTGCGGTTCTCAACAATCATTCGGCCAAACAATTGCCTAAGCATGACTCAAAGGACAGAAAATTGCAATACATCATTCATAGAAAAACAAAATTGTTTCTTGTGTGAGAGTTAACAACCATTTGTGCCAATTTTGTGATGCATCACTCCTTAATGCAACTAAATCCATTAGCAGATGTACAACCCGACAACTAAAACGCTGAAATGGAATGTATATCAGTGTTGGACATTTTATTCAGGTAATGATAATAGTAAATTACATTTTCATTCAAACAATGGATACAAAAATAAACACAGGAACGCAAATCAGTATTAGTAGTCACTTGAACGAGAATTAATTAATTGGGGGAAGGGCAGCATTGTTTGTCAAGGCAAATTGGGTAGATCTAACGAGAAACTGGGATTGGTCTCAGAGCAAAAGATAAGGTTGAGTGCGGATCTAAGAGAGATACGATGGTGACGGATGTAGACAGAGTAGAGAAAAACTGATGGCAGAATGATAAAAAAAAAGGAATGTGCCACTAGCAAGAGTTGTGGTGGCTGATTAAATCGCAGTTTAAACAGGGAACTAACCATAAAGTACTCAAAAGAAAACAAATTGCAGAACTGTGGAGAGAAGGTTGTACTGTGGTGGAAGGGCCAGGCTGAAGAGGAAAATAAGTGGTCAGAAGTGGAACTAGCTGGATTGTTCTTACATGGAGCAAAGGAAGATTTTGATAAGTTGAATGGTCTCCTCCTGTGTTGTAAACTTGGACACAATAAAACCAACACTGCAGTCTTATTAAGTTAACGCAAAAGATACAAAACTAGCTTTAATTATCTAAAGAAAATACATTGCTATAAACTAAAATATATTCTTTAATGAACAGCTATTGCATTAACAACATTAGTAACCTCTAGCACAACCTGATTTCTCAGGATCAAACTGAACTACTTACTGACTGAGAAATGCATATGTTTCTTTTTTTAAAAAAACAAGTAATTTTGGATTCATGGTCTTGAAATGAGCAACACAAAAAAATTGGGCTATTAACATTTTGCATTACCTCATCATACATTTTGAACCAAAAAATGTCAGTTGCTAAAGATTAATTACCTGCATGGACCAAATAAATTACTAATGCAATATCAAAAATAGTGCAAGATATAGGTTGGTCCAGAGCTGGAATATTGCACACAGTTCAGGTTGCCACACTATGCGAGAGAATATGTTGCTGCGATGGAATGTTTCAATTACGAGGAACGTCTGGATAAGATTTAATTTGTTTTTTTGGAGCAGAGGATTTTCTTTGGGGGGGGGGGGGGGGGCAGAGGTGGGAGGAGGGATAATGGGGTGGAATCTGACAGTGATGTACAAAAGTACGTGGGCATAGATTAATTAGATAATAGGAAACGTTTCCCTCTAACAAAAGCATCTGAAATCACACAGCACAGATTTGGTGAGTGGCAAGAAGATCACAGAGGACCTGATAATTTATTTTCCACCAGAAAGGGTGGTTGTAATTTGAAGCACAACGCTTGAGCAAATAGTTAATATTCTCACAACGTCTAATTAAAAAAATCTGGATATGCTCTTGAATTGTTAAGTACAGAAGGCTACAGTGCAAGTGCTGGTAAATGGGATTGCAGAGATGGGCTCTTGGTGGTTGGCATGGACTTGGGTCAAAGGGTCTAATTCTATCCTTATGAACATGATTCTATATACACTTGTGTAAAATCAGTCAGCAGCAGATTTTTAAAACAATAAACAGCAGGTTGTAGTTGCGGTGCAAATATTCTAGTGTCATATTGTACAGTGACAAATCAGCAAAATGCAAT